>OZ010786.1:445502521-446702521 GCA_963932465.1 Maratus speciosus
CCAATCACACACACACATGCATATTTATATTTCATATATTATTTATAAGTTTTAAAGCAATTTCGTCTTCCTCAAAAAGAAATTATATGTATATACCGGGTGTCCCAAAAAGGACTGACTGATTTTAAAATTCAATAACTTCCAAACGGTGACAGATATTAAAAAAATTCTTGCAGGAGGGTTATGCAAAAAGTCAAAAGTTTTATTACAGTGATTTTCGATTTTAGTTCGAATTACAAACAATAGATGGCGCTGTAAGCAATAGTCGCTAAATACCGGCTCGATTTTTGGTCATTTCTGTTGTTCCATGCAGAAAAAGGAGATGGAAATGTATTATCCGGGCCACGAAGTACCAAAAATCGAGCCTGAATTTAGCCTCTATTGATCGCAGCGCCATCTATTGTTTGTAATTCGAACTAAAATCGAAAATCACTGTAAAAAACTTTTGACTTTATGCATAACCCTCCTGTAAGAATTTTTTTAATATCTGTCCCCGTTTGGAAGTTATTGAATTTTAAAATCAGTCAGTCCTTTTTGGGACACCCGGTATATATATAATATATTTTGACATATCTTTAGGCATTAATATATAATAAATTCTTATAAATGACCAGAGCAAAAAAATTAAAATCAGGAGTGGGGAATTTTCAGAAAATTCTTTCTCTTCGCGGACTTGACATTGGTGCGCAGTATTTATAAACTGCTGTCTGTTCTGACTAATATTTAAATATTCACTAAAAATAAAGTAGTACGAAAATTTGTCTGCATTTGTGAAAGAAGTCCGGTTTTAATCTTTTAGTCCAATATAGTATTTATTCGGAGCAAATTAAGTACCGCGCGGAGCTACAAAGTTTATCAGAGAGAATATTTTAAAAAACATGAACAAAAAGCAGCGAGTAAAAATGGCAGAAACAGTTGCGACTAATTCTGACATTCCTCATCGCCGTTCTGAAATCATTAAAAAAAAAACGCTACACATGACACACTATGTCACATACGTAAGTGCTTTGGTAGGAAATAACGCAAAAGATTGGAGATGGGAGGGAAAGAAAAATAAAATTTAGGCATTGATTTTTTAAAAACACTATTTTCGCTGAAATACGGTATGAGCGTAAATGAATTCAGACCAATATTTAAATATCCACTAAAAATAAAGAAGTAGCGAAGCTGAGCTCTGGCGCAAATTAAGCACTGCTTATAGGTTATTACCTCAACCCTACATTAATTTTCATCTTAAATTCCTTCTTCATTTTATTAATCAGAGTAACTCGAACATAATACTTAATAAAGTAAATATTATCATTATTCTGTTTGCAAATCGCAGGGTCAGTTAGAAACGAAATGCATGTCACTGAATCAGCAGCAAATGTACAACAAAACTACGAAAAATCGAGAAAATCGTTATCACAGCGCCCCGGTCCAAGGTTACATATCCATTTTCAACTGGGACTTGGCGACAATAGTAAACTAGTAAACATATGTATGAAGTTAGGTTCAAACCTATGCTTTCCGATTAAATAATAATGAAAATGGCACAAAAATCGCTATTACAGCGCCCCCTCCCGGCGGAATATCTCCAAATTTAACCTGGACCTGCTGGCCATAGTCAAAAACATACACATGGAATTTTGTTCAATTCTATGGGTAACTTCATACACTTTTCGATGATAGAATATTGAAAATGGCACAAAAATCGCTACTACAGCACCATCAAAACAAAGCACTTATATGAAATTTGTTTCAATTCTATGCATAACTTCGTATACTTTCCGATGATATAATGAGACACAGGTATATACAAACAGGCAGATATTTTGTTAAAACATGTTTTTCGGTATCTCCTACCCTCAAAACGTGTAAATCCGTCGAAAACCGGAAGCCGAACAAAATTTCGACTACAATACTTTCTTCTATTATAGATAAAAGAAGGTAAAAAAGGATAATGGAAAATAAATATTTTAATAGAAGAAATTTTTTTTTAAGTTAAAAAAATTATAATAACAAAAGAATTTTTTAAAATTTTTTATGCAATTTTTGACGTTATTTTTTATTTATTTATTTATTTATTTTTTAATTTTACGGCGATTTTTCCATATGAATAAAAGGAATCCGGCTTTAATTTTTATCCGAGTATAATCTTGTCATTTTTTCAATAAAGTTTATTCGGAGTTTGCATTTTTCGCGATTTTTTTATACGAATTTTAGAGTTTTGAGATTTGTAAAATGAACTCGGTTACCAACATTTAGCCAAATATAATAAATTTTCTCCTCTGCGAGTTTTGAACTGTTTTTTTTCCATTTCATGGCGATTTGTCTGCATTTGTGAAAGAAGTCCGGTTTTAAACTTTTAGTCCAATATAGTAAATGCTGTCCTCTTTTTCTTTTCTTTTTTTTTCCACTTTCATTTAAGTTTATTCGGAATTTCTCGCGATTCTTTTATGCAATTTTTAGAGATTTTCGCGTTCTGCAGAAATTTTTTGACGTTCGTAAAAGGAATTCGGCTTTAAAATTGTAGCCTAATATAGTAAATTTGGCCTCTGCTAGTTTAGTGTTTTTCGTTGCGATTCTCTAGAATAATAATCGTCAGTTAACAAAATGCCTGGCTTTTGAAGAATTCCGGATTTCGACGTCCGGATTTGAGGCTTTGTACTGTATTTTTAAATCTGTATACGTGTTCTCCAAGAGTTATTAGAAAATGTTGATATAGTGCATTCACTAGGTTTTTTTCAAAAAGTCTGTTAAAATAATAGAATAATTAAAATCATTCACAGAAAAAAAATTCCACCGCAGAACGATCTATCTATTGAAACGAGCGAAGCAAGGCGAATCTGTCCGCCACGTGACGTGATGCGCGAGCAGTTAAGAAATCTTTACAGTTGGCGCATCGCACGAATGGTACCCCCCTGGCAACGATAATATCAAATTGATGGTGGTAACAAACTGGCCAATAAATTTCCCCTTTGCTGCAATTTTTTAAA
The DNA here is from genome assembly GCA_963932465.1 of Maratus speciosus. Taxonomy (NCBI): domain Eukaryota; kingdom Metazoa; phylum Arthropoda; class Arachnida; order Araneae; family Salticidae; genus Maratus; species Maratus speciosus. The sequence continues at coordinate 445,505,500 of OZ010786.1, forward strand.
CTTGTAAACATTGCAAAATTTCACTTTCTGCATCCTCGAATAGGAAAGAAAATGCAACTCCATCGCTAAGACTTTTTCTTCGGGGGGGGGGGGGGGGGGGGAGAGGACCTTAAATTGCCAAGTCAAATTTCAGTATTTGCCAACTACTTTTTGTAATTTTGCAAGTTATCACAGTTAAAAAATGTAATATAGTTCTTATTTGTAAAAAGTTTAATAATATTCCCAATTAGATTTGTAACTTTTGCCAAATCTATCAGAAACAGAAAATGTACTATAGTTTTTATTAAAGTTTTAAACAAATTTGCCAACTAAGTTTGTAAATTTGCCAAGTGTAACAACATTCGCATCTTTTTTTTAGGGGGGGAGGGGCTCTTTTCCGTCCCCCCACCCTTAGCGAGGCCCCTGAGAAAATGTACTTTTAAATAGAATTTGCTTGAAAATGTTCTCCATTTACTGTTTTCCTATGGATTTTTAAATAAATTTCAAGCATGAATTTTTGTAAATTTGCGTTCAACCCTGGAGAGATTAACCGTTTGTACTTAAAACAACATAAATAATTCAGCAGTTTTTTGTTTAAGGGTAATATTCCATGGCCAAAATACTAAACGAAATTAAAATTTCACAAATAAATAAATAAAACACAAATTTAAGAGATATGTGATAAAACTACGAGCTTAAACACGGAAATAATCAAAACCACAAAGGTTGCTGTAAATAGTGAGATGTTTCTAGGTCGACCTCTGGTATGCAACTAGTAATACGAAAATTCCTACAATACTTTTTGATGTAGTTGTTTCAGCAATATAAAAAATATACTTAATGTAAAAAATCTATCAGAGTTCTAAATTAAAAACGATTTTCATTTATGTTCTGTACACCGGATAGTATTAACCGGGTTCGATTGCTGGCATTAAAAACCCAAAATTGGCTATAAAATTGTGGGAGAAAAAAAGGAAGGCTCCGACTTCATGGAAGTGGGGGGGGGGGGGCGAAATAAGCAATTAAGCCTTCTTCTACCGCTAATTTTTTAAAAAGTTTTTGTCATATTTAATCCATGTGATTAATTTAGACAAAAAAAAAAGGTTTTAAAATTAGTGGTGGAAATTTGTCTATTTGCCCATGGTTCCCTTATTCAGTTGGCACACATGCATCTCTGTGGAAGGTTTTTTTTTGGAAAACTTTCCTCAATACAAAACAAATTATGACCCCCTCCCTCCCTCTTAATACGTCATATAGCCGTGACTTAACAAAAAGGGAATTTATATGCGCACATACATTTTAAATTTAGTTAATACTGGATTGAATTAAGCTTTTTTTTTGTCAAAACAGGAATTTAAATAATAAGTTATAAGCTCATTTTTATTTTCTTCTATCTTCAATAGAAGAAAGTACTGTAATCGAAATTTTTGTTCGACTTCCGGTTTTCGACGGATTTACATGTTTTAGGGGTCAGAGATCCCAAAAAACATGTTTATAGAAAATAAATGTCTGTACGTGTCTCCGTCTGTCCGTCTGTCTGTCGCCATTGTACCATCAAAAAGTGTATGAAGTTATGCATAGAATTGAGCCAAATTTTTACTTTAAGTTTCTGGCTATGGCAAGCAGATCCTCCCTGAATTTGGAAAAAATTCGTCGGTAGGGGGCGCTGCAATAGCTATTTTTGTGCGTTTTTGAATATTGTACCATCCAAAAGTATATGAAGTTATGCATAGAATTGAACCAAATTTTTATTTTAAGTTTTGGGATATGGCAGATAGGTCCTCCCTGAATTTGGAAAAAAATCGCCGGTAGGGGGCGCTGTAATAGCGATTTTTGTGCGATTTTGAATATTGTACCATCCAAAAGTATATGAAGTTATGCATAGAATTGGACCAAATTTTTATTTTAAGTTTTTGGATATGGCAGGTAGGTCCTCCCTGAATTTGGAAAAAAATCGCCGGTAGGGGGCGCTGTAATAGCGATTTTTGTGCGATTTTGAATATTGTACCATCCAAAAGCATATGAAGTTATGCATAGAATTGAACCAAATTTTTATTTTAAGTTTTTTGGATATGGCAGGTAGGTTCTCCTTGAATTTGGAAAAAAATCGCCGGTAGGGGGCGCTGTAATAGCGATTTTGAATATTGTACCATCCAAAAGTATATGAAGTTATGCATAGAATTGAACCAAATTTTTATTTTAAGTTTTTGGATATGGCAGGGAGGACATCCCTGAATTTAGAAAAACTTCGCCGCTAAGGGGCGGTGTAATAGCGATTTTGCATATTGTACCATCGAAAAGTGTATGAAGTTACGCATAGAATTGAACCAAATTTTTATTTTAAGTTCTTGGCTATGGCAAGCAGGTCCTCCCTTAATTTGGAAAAAAATCTCCGGTAGGGGGCGCTGCAATAGCTATTTTTGTGCGATTTTGAATATTGTACCATCCAAAAGTATATGAAGTTATGCATAGAATTGAACCAAATTTTTATTTTAAGTTTTGGGATATGGCAGATAGGTCCTCCCTGAATTTGGAAAAAAATCGCCGGTAGGGGGCGCTGTAATAGCGATTTTGAATATTGTACCATCCAAAAGTATATGAAGTTATGCATAGAATTGAACCAAATTTTTATTTTAAGTTTTTGGATATGGCAGGCAGGACATCCCTGAATTTAGAAAAACTTCGCCGCTAAGGGGCGCTGTAATAGCGATTTTGCATATTGTACCATCGAAAATTGTATGAAGTTACGCATAGAATTGAACCAAATTTTTATTTTAAGTTCTTGGCTATGGCAAGCAGGTCCTCCCTTAATTTGGAAAAAATTCGCCGGTAGGGGGCGCTGCAATAGCTATTTTTGTGCGATTTTGAATATTGTACCATCCAAAAGTATATGAAGTTATGCATAGAATTGAACCAAATTTTTATTTTAAGTTTTGGGATATGGCAGATAGGTCCTCCCTTAATTTGGAAAAAATTCGCCGGTAGGGGGCGCTGCAATAGCTATTTTTGTGCGATTTTGAATATTGTACCATCCAAAAGTATATGAAGTTATGCATAGAATTGAACCAAATTTTTATTTTAAGTTTTGGGATATGGCAGATAGGTTCTCCCTGATTTTGGAAAAAATTCGCCGGCAGCGGGCGCTGTAATGGCGATTTTTGTGCGATTTTGAATATTGTACCATCCAAAAGTATATGAAGTTATGCTTAGAATTGAGCCAAATTTTTTGTGTTTCTTTTTGGATATGGCAGGTAGGTCCTCCCTGAATTTGGAAAAAATCGCCGGTAGGGGGCGCTGTAATAGCGATTTTGAATATTGTACCATCCAAAAGTATATGAAGTTATGCATAGAATTGAACCAAATTTTTATTTTAAGTTTTTGGATATGGCAGGCAGGACCTCCCTGAATTTAGAAAAAATTGCCGATAAAGGGCGCTGTAATAGCGATTTTGCATATTGTACCATCAAAAGTGTATGAAGTTATGCATAGAATTGAACCAAATTTTTATTTTAAGTTCTTGGCTATGGCAAGCACAGTCCTTCCTTAATTTGGAAAAAAATCGCCGGGTGGGGGCGCTTTAATAGGGATTTTTGTGCCATTTTTAATATTGTACCATCGAAAAGTGTATGAAGTTATGTTTAGAATTGAGCCAAATTTTTTGTGTTTCTTTTTGGTCATGGCATGAAGGTCCTCCCTGAATTTGGAAAAATTCCGCTGAAAGGGCGCGTTATAATTACGATATCTGTACCATTTTCTTTATTGTACAATCGAAAAGTGTATAAAATTATGCATACAATTGAACCAAATTTTTTGTGCGTGTTTTTGGCTTTGGCCAACAGGCCCTCCTTGAATTTGGAAATATCGCGCAGTAAAGGGGCTCTGTGATTGCGATTTTTGTATACTTTTCTTGATTTTTCATCGGCGGCTCGTGCAAAGGCGGGAACTCACTTCCTGTTAAGCCAGCTATTCGCAAACATCTGATAACAACAGAATAAGGAAAAACTATTAATTTTAACAAATATCATGATATAGATTAACTCGTTTTTAGTTCATTTAATTGACTGAAGCAGGAATTTAAGATGAAAATCAAAGTTGGTATAGTAATGAACTAATAATATTGAAGTATCAACATGTGTAACTAGTTTTGAAATATTAAGATGTATAAGATAGAAGAAAGTTTTGGGATTGGCACATCCAAATAGTTTTAAATAATTCCTGTTGTCATCTGATTCCCTTTTTTCACGCTAAGATATAACAAGTCGGAAATTGTTCGTGAAACGTGGCAAATGAAGTGCGTTCGTATTATAACTAGTTTCATAAATATTCAGATCTTGGTGCAATAGCTGTTGCACTCTTATGTAAAAATGCATGAATACAAAATTCATTACGATTATATTTTTTGAATTCAGTAATACGGAAATGATATGACTCCATCTTAAATATGATGTAATCACCATGGCAACCGAGACTCATTACCTATCATGGGATATCATTGAATTAATTACGTATGATAGGATTTAATAGAATGAAGAAATGTTTTATTAATATCTTTTTAAGTTTTGATTCGATTTTCATAAAAGTTGAAATAACTCGACAAAATTCTGCAACGATTATATATATTAAATTTCAAACCATTCGGCTCGGTAGTTTTTGCACTGTTATATTCGGACAGACGGACGGTCCAGACGACGCGTATAGGTGCTACGTATTTATATAATTACGAAAGCACCTAAGAACAAGTAAATCATATCTACGTAATAACAGATCTGTAAATAAGGATAAAATAAATAAATTAAAATCCTTTATCCTAAAATGAAATAGGCACAATCATGCTACTTTACTGAGGTATTAAAAAAAAAAAAATCCTATATCATTTTACTAGAAATTTAACTGAAATTAGTTATATTTTTCATTTTTAAGTTTATTTGAAAATGCTTTTTAGTCGAACGTAAAAGAAGAAAAAATAAGCTTTTCATTTTAAATTTACTTTTATTGATATTACTCTTTTTAAACTAAAATATAAAAATCTTTACGTATTTTGAATGTTTAAAAATTAATGGACCAAATCAGCAGGAAATATTGTCGCGCATTTTTATTTTAATGCGTCGATCTACATTTTATTCTTGTTTTTAAAGGAATATTGACAAGTTAATTTCTAAAAGAAAAATTCAAGCGAAATAATAAAGCGTAACATTAAAAATTAAGAGTAAAGTAGCTGACAAAATAAAGCTTTAAATATTTAGTATATCGCAATTTTCTGTTTTAAGCAAAATTTGCAATTTTTATTTTTTAACACTGTAACATTTTAAACTTACATTGTTAAATAAATGAATTTATATACAGGGTGCGTCATGTATTTGAGAACACAAGTTATAGGCGAAATATCACCCTCTATATCATAGTTAAAAATATTTATTTTTCTGTTACACATAAACACGTCAAAACCTAGACCAGGGACGGCGAACTTATGACTCGCGTACCAAACTTGGCACGCGATAGGAAATTTTCAGCACGGCGTTGATTGAAATCCTAAAACAAAATAGAATTATGTTAAACAAAACTCGCAAACTTATACAAGCTGGTCTTTTCTTTTCTTTTTTTTTTATTGGAAAGCAACTAATTGAATTTCTAAATTATTTCAATGTGGGCTCAATAAGCTATCTAATAAAGAGAAGGTTGGGAGAATATCAAAAAGAAAAATATCAGATATTTATAAGTAAAACTCCTAGTGATGAAACTAAAGCGATTTGGTATAAAATATGTAGTTTTCACAGTTGTTGGCTCTATTTATTCCTACGGGTCATTATTTTCGGAAGTGAAACGAAAATCTTAAATATTAGAAACCCATACCACTTGTTAGATAACTCGAAATCAGCTTGCATCCTATTACAAGTAAGTAGGTTGAACACCATATTAATATTTGGCATAACCGACATCGCATTCACCATTTTATTACTTTATAATATGTGTTAGTCTAATTATTACATGTATATTGCCCCATATTTTTAAATCCCAATGAATACAGATTCAGAAATTTTGATCGACTAAATAATTTCTTGGAGCGTGGCACGTCATGGTCACGTAAAATATTTTTTGAAAAAAAAAAAATTGGGCACGCGGGTGTAAAAAGATTCGCCGACCCTGACCTAGACTAACTAAGGAAATGAAGAGTCATGCTGTCATTGGATCATTGGCTGAAGAACACTTCGATTTAGAGGTTGCCATATTCTTGAAACTCGCCCGGTCACTTGTCTTTAATGTATAAGGGGAATACTGAAGGCTGCCAGGTTTCATGTGTCAAACGTTTCATGCAGGCAACAACATTGTCAGCAACATGAAATCACCAAAACACCAGAATTCGTTAGTCAAGTCGATGAAAATCCTACGAAGTCGATAACAGCACTCGCTAGGGAGATGATGTTTGATGAAACTACAATCTGATGTGTGATTCGTAAGAACCTTCGTTAGAGATCGTAAGTGATGAGGAGAGTACAGTGCTTGCCCGAGAGAACCATGAACAAATGCCTGACCAGAGAGACAAGCGCCTCCTTAACAAGGTGAAACATCAAGAGGAGCCAGGAATGCTCTTGTTTCTTTCCAATGAGAAAAACTTTGCCCAGGTCAAGAAAGTGAATCGCAAAAAAAACGGTGATGGTGTAAAATCCATGACGAGAAATCCATGTTCAGAAAATTTCCAGCCTCACTGTTGATTCTGAAGGGGGTATTCAGAAGCGAAGACGATCTGATGCCTCCACATTTCTTTCTTCAAGGAACCAGAGTCAATGTCGTTGCTTATACCGATATGTTAAAACACTAAATTACTTCTGCAACACGTGGGAGGCCGTGAATTTTTTAACAAGACTTTCCACTTTCCCATACAGATACAGACCAAAAATGGATGGCTAAAGCATTCATGACGATGTCATCCGCAACTTTTTGGGCCCCCAGCTACCCAGATATTAACCAAATGGCCTATTACTTATGTGGCGTAGTTGAGAGGAACACCAACAGTCATCCACACAGCAATGTTGTGGCCTTCAAGGTAGCCGTTGTGTATGCAGTGGCAAATGTTTCCAACAGCCATCGGATCATTACCTGCGTTCAGTTTTGACATCCTGTAGAGACGTTTATTGCTGTTGGCAGTGGTTTCAATGAATGATGTCATCCAGTGTGTATGTGGTCACTTGCACAGAACGTTAAAAAATTTTTCCATCTCTGGTGTATATTCCTGTTTGAAAATAGGCATTGATTTGTTCGGAAATACCTGACGCACCCTGTAACTAGAGATCTGTGTCATTATACATTCTCTTTTGTAAAACAGTGAAGCTATCTAATTTGTCAATATTACAAAAATAAGTATAAAAGTAAGATAAAAAAAAATCCATTCTTTTATAAGCATTAAATGTTCATCTTGAAACGCCTAATTAATGTATTGTAACGGAAATGTTTGGTGATAAACATGAATTGCAGTCTTGAAAATTGGCGTGACTTTCAATATGAACATTGAATGCTTATAAAAGAGTGTTTGGAGTTTTCTTTTCAGAGTGTTTTCTTTTCAACAGAAAAGAAAAAGGAAACATTATTTAAACTATCTTTTTTTCGGATTTCTAAATTGATTTCTCTACGTATAATCTTAAAATTAAACTATTAATTCCTAAAAGAGTATAGTATTTAAAAAATTTTTACTCATCTTTTTTAACACTTTCCAACATAGTTGAAAAGTGTTTATAAACTCAGTTTGTCTGGCTGCCGACTGTCCGTTCTCTAACTGTCGTAAATATACTCGGATTGTGATGTAATTAATATATGTATTTCTGGTTTACTATGGCATGTTCGGTATTGAAAATGAAGTGCGTAGCATTTACGGTTCATTTACAGGACCACTCAAAAGAATTCCGTTACATGGGGGGAAAATCGTTTGCTGTGTATTTTAATGATATTACACTATTTTAAATATATTGAAATTCATACGTTCACTGAGGTGTACTACAAAACGCTTACTGTAGAACCTGGAATGCATATAATTAGACGTTCATTAACAGGGACACACTAAAGTATTTGGTTACAGTACTGCCTATGAAGAATAGTTGCTGGAAATGCATTTTAAAATTTAACTATGTTTTTGTATATCACTGAGGTGTACTACAAAACACTTACTGAATGGTATCCGTGTTTCTCTGAAGTCGATAAGTTTTATTTTGAGGCGAGAAGGAAATGACTAAAAAAATCCTTCCCGTCAAGTGACTGTCACTTGGGAATCATAATGTAACAAAATGTCACTTTTTGGCTACTGCTATCTAAGGCTGCGATCATTTAAGACGATTGTGATGTCACATAGTTTGGCTATTAGGTTGTTAAAATTATTCATGAAAACAATTGTTCAGAGTGAAGTGGGACATCCTATAATTAGGGTAAACACTTTTCACAAAAATGCATAAATAGAATATAAATTGAACACTTTCTAAATGTTTGAAAATCATTACTGCTTACGGTAAACAATTTATGTCTCGCTTTTTGATGATATGGATCAGCGTTGCTACATCTGGAGGATTTTTATTTAGAAATATTAAATTCACACCAAAAAATTTTGAATAGCAATTGTTTTTTATTTTATTTATGGAATATCTATGATCTTAAAAAGCAAAAATAACTATTAAAAATTACTGCTGAGAATTCGGGGTACTACTTAGTTATCCCGCCGACCAATTTCGCCAAATTATATAAATTGCCAAATCACTCGCTAAATTATGCAAATTGACATATTTTTTATTTTAATTAACGAAAGAACAAATAAATTAGTATAACATTAATAAAAATACAAATAAAACGTCGAAATAAAAATCACTTGATGACGTAAACACGTGTAACTTGCTTAAAGTCAAGTGAATAAGACATTTAGGATCAACCATTATTGGCATTTAATCTTATAGTTTGGCGATAGATTTTTGGTCGACGGGATAACTAAGTACTACCGAATTCGGAATGCTTAAATTAAAAATCAGCCCGATACGGCGACACTGATATGGATATATGCCTCTATTAAACATGTTTAGATTATTGACGGCTTAAAGTTTTAAAAAGTATAAATAATTTATCTTTATGTACTGAAGTTAGAAAATGTTTCATAAAACAAGAATTTCACACAATTTTAAATCCCTTTGCTTCTTCTAGAATTCAACGATGTTCAAATGCAGCTGTTTATTAAAAATATATGTAAATATCTAAAATATCAATGAAAACCTCACGTTTAACTATACACAAAATTAAGGCAGCTTTTCTGTAAACTGAAATTAAAATTTCCGCAACATTTTTTACACTGATCTAAAATAGTTTTACATATTCAACAGTTCATTAATTTAAAACTCGGGATATGCATTAAAAACAAAGCAAAAAACAAACAAAAAAAACACTGTAAGCTGTTTAGTAAGTGAAGAGTTAATTTCAAGCTTTCAAAGCGGATGAAAAACGTAAAAGAAATCTTAAGTATTGCAAAGCGACTTCTTTCATCTAATTCTTATTAAACTAAAAAATATATTTTTTAAAAAGGCATTCTTAATTAAAATATGAAATATCGTAGTGAAATTGAATACATCTATTCAAAATATTACGTTACATGTGAGTTTCCATTATGAGATAATAAAAGTTTGCTAATATTTAATATATTTTTCTGATCAGAAAATAATTTGGAGTTCTGTCTGTCTGTCCGTAATGCTATACAAATCCGCAGTTTAGAAGCAAGAATTGTGAAATGTTACGTACGTGTGTAATCCGATACATGTGTGTACGTAATCTGGAATCGAAATAACTTATAGTTAATTTTTAATAATTAAAAAACCACCCATTTAACAGCAGTTTCCTATCAAATTTAAACTTTTTTCCTTATAGCGGTTGCCAACAATTAAAAATCCACAATAAAATTCTTACCACAACAATTACCTTTCTATTGCAAGATTAGAATGCGAAAAATTAAAATTAAATAAATAGTTTGACGAATTTTAAAAAAGGGAATATTACGTCATATTGGAAATATAAAAGACGTGGTGAATATAGTATAACGTCATATGAATTTGAAAAAAACGTACCGAAACATGATAAAAATCAAATTATGGAGATATTGGCGTATTTTAACATTGTTCCTCCAATGATGAATTGAAATATGTTCATTTATAGCTGTATTCTTTTGCGTCTGTTATATAAATTTATACATTTTTATATTGGGTTTTCATTTGGTTCATGTGTACAACACTTCGATTGCTTTTTTTTTATTGTTTGTTTTATGTTGTATGTTAAATTTTGAAATTGATTTTTCAGAACACACATTCTTCAAATTCCGGGCAAAACCGGTCGCTATAGCTAGTTGATAATATAAAAATATGAACGATCAAAGGTGGTTTTTAATAAGCACAATTTCATAAAGATAATTTATTTGTTTTTATATGCAATTAACATAACAAAAAATGTAGCTCATTAACACAAAACTCGAAAACCTTCTGTTTAACTATTCTCGGAGTTACTATATTTCCGAAAATCTCATATTACTATTAAAATTTCTTTAATGTTTTTTACACATTTTGCATACTTTAATAATCTGAAATAATTTTTAGACAGTTCATTAACCCTTTATGTTCTGAATTATGAATTCATGAAAATTTTATCTTCTAAAGCAGTGGTTCACAACGTGGGGCGTATGCCCCACTAGGGGGCAATTTCACTTTCTAGGGGGGCAATTCCAAATTTGTTACTCACTTATTCGCTATCAGTTTCTTGTGTCTTTTTTAATGTAATGTTGCATACGAAAAATAAATGGCATGCAAGCAAAATTTAAACAGTCAGTTTTTGTTATTGAATTTTTAAAATGTTTCTAATGAAAAGTTAAAAATAGATGTAAAGCCAGAATAATTATAAAGGTAACTTTTTTCAATATTTTGAAATCGTTTTGTAGTATTAAATCTCACTATAATTTTTCTAAGACTAAATGTTACAATTTTTCGAACACTTCCGGTTGTTTACTGAATGAACTTTGTACTTCTATTCTCTCTGCTTTATGTAACACGAAGATTCTTTTACACGGGTAACTACTTGAAAGTATATATAAATTTGACTGTCTTGAACATATTTAACCTAAAAAATATATGAAATATCTGAACAAGGTACTGCCTACTTTATAAAGCTTATAAATCTCAAATAGCATATAAATATCCATGGCTCTAGTACAGGCCGTCTAACACTTTTTTTAACGTTGAGGTAAGTTGAAAAAGTACAACAAAACTCTTTTTGACCCAAAGGCGAAGATTTATAATCTCATTGCATTTTAAAAATTATGTTAAAAACACATTTCTGACAGAAGATTGCACTCCTTGAAAAGTAAAAAATGTGAAATGAATAATTGCTACGGTTGTATTACGCTTCCGCCGTGTGATTAGTTCACTTTTTTAAATAATAAGTGACATAATTTACTTATTAAGGGGGGGGGGGGCGTAGTGACTTTACAAGGGATTTGGTGTGGCGTGGCCAATAAAAGGTTGGGAACCACTGTTCTAAAGCCTTTTTCGTAAATTTTTGAAACTACATTAGAATATTTACATAATTATTTAATAAATTTTAGAAAAATTTTAGAAGGATTTAGAAGGATTAATTAAATTTGAATTTATAGAAATTTTGTGTAATATTTATAACCCCACTCAATTCTTTTATTTTAAATATTTTTCTTTGTATTTTGTAGAATTAGGAAATGTACAAATATAATAGAAATATAGAAATATTTCCGAATTGAAAAATCTCCCCCCCCTTAACGCCAAGAAAGCTGAAAAGATATAAAGGCAAAAGAAATCATGCTTTTAAAAATATATTTGTTTTGTGTAACCAATAGTGCTTTTAGAACAAGATAAAGTAATGCATCTATAACTCATTCTAAACTATATTACTACTAATCGATGTATTGAATGAATTTTATAACAAGTTATTTTAATGGTACTAATAAGTACTGTCAGTAGATAAATGTAGAACTCTGTATAAGAATTTAAAAAACTCTATAAGTTTTTCATTAAATAAAGAATCAATTTCAAGCATTCAAAAATAGATGAAAAATGCAAAAAACCCCTGAAAGAAATATCAAGTTTTGAAAAACGAATTCTTTCGTGTAATTCTCATTAAAATAAAGAAATATTTCAACAACAACAACAAAAATGCGTTCTTAGTTAAACTATGAAATATCGTAGTAAAATTGAATACATCTATTCTACGAGGCTAACCAGAAAGACAGGCTTCCGCGGTGGGTCCGATTCTTCTTTTTTTATAGACCACGTGATGCTCCTTTCGCACACCTTCACTGGTGCATTCGAGCATCACGTGACTCCAGTGGTCTGTAAAAAAAGAAGAATCGGACCCACCGCGGTAGCCTGACTTTCTCGTTAGCCTCGTCTATTCTATATATTACGTTGCATGTCAGTTTTTATTAGGAGATATCAAAAGCTTGCTAATCTATTCATATAAAATCCAAGTCTCTGTGTGTCCCTTACAATTCCTGTTGGGACCGCTTCATTGATCGCGACCATCATTCCGAGGCCGTAAATAAGGCAATTGTTCAACTTATGGAAATAATCTATGTTGTGTCATAGCTAATCTTCTTCATTTTCTCAAAAACCTTCAGAAACTATATAATTATAATGTTTTCAGTTCTAAATTAAAAATAACCAGCTACCAGCAACATATTACCGATATGAACAAACGAACATTTTAGAAATTGAAATTAATTTTACAAATGTAGACAATGTGTAGCGAGTCATTCATTTTTAAAATCCATTGATAAAAATTTTAAAACTTTCGCATATTGAATATTTTAACTCCAGTAATATTAATATGCCTTTGACGTCATTCGACTATGAACCAATGAAAATAATTCTTAATTTAAAAGCAAAGTCTTCAACAAAGTTTTAGAGTTGAAAACTCAACTCTATTTTCGGTACATTTATGTTATCCGGGGGCAAATCTCGCCCATAACGGATACTTTTTTTGCCAATTGTAGTTATTTTTTCTGCGTGTGTGATTTAGAAACAATATTTTGAAGTTAAAAAAGAATGCTATGGCACTTATTATTATTGTTATGTATTTTAAAGGAAATGAGTGAAAGACGTGTATTTTAATTGTATGCAATATACGTATATTGGACGTTTGTATTATAAATAAAAGTTATGCTTTTAAATGAAATGGGTTAAAGGTTTTTATTTTAAGTTAAATTAATGCAATATAAATCATGTCAATGGGAACAATATTTGGCGATTTATCACATCGCCAAGCTAGCATAAAAGTGCTCTATTTTCTGAGTATTAATCTAATAAACATAGTCTTTAGTTTGTTTCAGGTTCGTATATTTAATTTATTTTGGTAAAATTGATTTGATGAATCATTAATCCATTTTCCTTTTTATTTATTTTTTCAAACTTAATTACTGCTCAACATCGCATAATTTTAAATTTTACACCGTTGAATTGGGAGGGTGTACTTTCAAATGTAAAATGTTTGAAAACTGTATTTCAGTTTACTGACTTTTTACGATTTTTAAACCAAATAACTCGATTACGGAATAATAGTATATGAATATTTTTATCAATTACTTTAAATGTTAAGGGAAAAACCAAGATTTCTACCCACCGTCTTAGGACGAGCGTTTATACTAGTATTTCTTATATTTTGCTGATAACTAATTTGGAGATTCAATCGATAATATAAAAAATGTCCAGTCGATAATATAAAAATATGAACTACCAAAAGTGGTTTTTAAAGGTTACAATATTATAAAAATAATTGAGATGTTTTTATATATCCAATTGGCATGACATAACAAAAAAGTACTCGTAGCGCATTAACGCAAAACTCTAAAACCTTGTGTTTAACTATACCCGCAATTGCTACGACATTTTGGAAAATGTCACATTACTATTAAAATTTCTTTTATCTTCTTTTCACACACACACTGCATATTTTAATAATCTGAAATAATTTTTAGACAGCTCATTAATATAGAATTCTGGATAAGTATTTAAAAAACTCTAGTTTTTCACTAAATATAGAGTCAATTTCAAACATTAAAAAAAAAAAAAAAAAAAAAAAAAAAAGATTAAAACTGAAAAAAAAAACCTCAATGTTTAGTATGATTAAAATAATCATTAAAATAAAAGAATTCAGTACCATATTTCAACAAAGCAAAGCGTGCTTAATTAACTTTTAACGGTCCAGAAATATTAAAAGTGTACTTACCGCTAGGTCCAAGCTTGTTTTCACATAAAGATAAATTATATGCTAAAGCTTTTTTTTATATTAAAAATAAAACAAAAAGAAATTAGTTTCGATAAATATATACACATAGATAAAAATAATATATCGTAATACAATATCGATATCATAATAAAATTATCAGCAATGATAAAAACAATAAAATATTTTTTTCCCTTTTTAATACGCGACATTCGGCTTAATCAGTGAAAGCGTTATGTCACGTATATTGTGCCATTAGATTGTTAAGAGTTAAGCTATGAAATATCATAGTAAAATTGAATATATCCATTTCTTATAATATATCCATTATCATTGTTAATTGTGAGTTTCCATTAAGACATAAAAAAGGCTGTTCCTTTTATCTCAAATTTCTTTGATCTAGAACATGGAGATGCAATTGATAATATAAAAATAAAAGTGTTTAAAAAATGCTTTGAAATAAGTATAATATCATAAAAAAATTGCACTGGTTTTATATCCAATTAATGCAACAAAAATTAAATTATTGGATTTCTTGTGTAGCATTCAATTCAAAATTTAATCAAAATTTACTATGCGCTTTTTCGTTAAAAATATCTTTTAACAGTGCATTTTCTAAAGTTACTTCATAATAATTTCTTATAATTAAGTATACAATAAAAACTAAAAAAAAAATAAAAAATGAATAAATAAATATACTTTGTAACAAATCTTTGATTTAAAATGTCTTAAATATCTATGAAAACTGCATATTTAATTATACACATAATAACTGTGACATTTCTGTCAGCACCCAGTTGTCATTAAAATTTCTCGTATAGTTAGTTTTCAAGCACTGGGCTATAAAGTAATTTTATTCGTTAACGTAAAACTCAAAATATGAACCGAGAAACGCTGAAACACACTGCAGTAAATGAAAAGATACAGCCAATTTTAAGCTTTTAAAAGAATGAAAAGTTTAAAAGAAATCCCGTAAAAGTTTTCTAAATGAATTTAAAGTATAAGTTTAAAGTATAAGTAAACTAAAGTATAAATTTAACGTATAAATTTTTTAAATGATTTTCTTTTCTAGTTATTGTATTAAGCGGACGGTGGACGTAAAAAATTCGTTTTTTTTTTCAATTTTCATCATAGAGATATGAAATTTTGTGGAAATATTCACCATAAGTATATAGAACACCTTTAAAGAATTTTCCAATCTTATTACAATTTTAAGATTTTTTAAAATAATTTAAATTTTAAAACGATATTTTAAAATGCTCCATGTGTTTTAATTTTTGAGATATTTCGTCGATTTCTCCTTTTAATCGCTTAAAACTCTATTACAGACAAATCTGTGTATCGATGTATTAATCCCTTGAATAGCTATATTTTTTCTGAATTTCATACTGATTTTCATCAAACTTTTGCCTTTTGATAAGTTAAAAATCAAATTTAATTATCTTAATGAAGTCGAATTTCAAAATGCGTGCACAGTTTCTTTGTAAGCAATATCGGGACTCTTCCTTATCAATTTAATAAATTTTGATCAAAAATTAAGACGCATGGAGCATTTGAAAAATCCAAAAACGATGAAAATTCAATTTTGAGAAAAATTGATTTAAAGTACAGGGTGTCCATAATTAAACGACCCTACTTTAAAGTTGTCTACAGACAAAACTATTGTTCATAAAGTTGTGAAATTTTGTGAAAGACATAATAAAGGGATGGGAATTTGTTTAAGTAAAGAAAACAAACAAAAACATTAGTTCAAAATTTTGCCACCAGAGGGCGGTTTTTAATAAATTACACATTTAGCATTACGGTAGTTCAGAAATTTCATTTACAGTGCGTCCATAATTAAACGGTCCTATTTTAAAGTTGTCTGCTGGCGAAGCTATTCTTCAGAATGTTGTGAAATTTTGTGAGGCACATAATAAATGTATGGGAATTTGTTTGAGGGTGGTTTTTAATAAATTACACATTTAGCATTACAGTAGTTTAGAAATTTCATTTACAGGGTGTCCATAATTAAACGGTCCTATTTTAAAGTTGTCTGCTGGCGAAGCTATTGTTCAGAATGTTGTGAAATTTTGTGAGGCACATAATAAATGTATGGGAATTTGCTTGAGCAAAAAAAAAAAAAAAAAAAAAAAAAATTAGGAGGCCATTTTTTAATGAATTACACATTTAGCAAACATTTACGATAGTTTAACAAATTTTGTTATAACCAAACATGTTCCGCATGATGTTCAACAATTTCAGATGCCATTTGGAATCGTAATGCCACAGCATGCCACAGTTGACGGCAATGTGTTCTGGGAAATGCTAGGAGCATGTCGTGAAAAGCTGTCTTTAGAATCAGGTTAAGTTAATAAATAAAGTTTCTGAACTATCGTAATGCTAAATGTGTAATTTAATTAAAATCGCCCTCTGGTGGCGAAATTTTAAACTATTGTTTTTGTTTGTTTTCTTTACTTAAACAAATTACCATCACTTTATTATGTCTTTCACAAAATTTCAAAACTTTATGAACAATAGTTTTGTCCGTAGACAACTTTAAAGTGGGGACGTTTAATTATGGACACCCTGTATATTAAAGGGTCGAAAATATGTTTGTGTACAAAATTCAAACGCTTGTAACTTTGCATAAAATAATCGCATGTGCATGCGGTTTTTCGCAAAGGGCTCAGAGCAATCTGGAGAATAACAATACGTACAAAAATAATTTTCGATTTTTGCTCAAATAAAAATCCACGGTTCCCATAAAATCTGATTTTCTGTTTCTATTTCGCAATTATTCCTCCGACAGTATGGAACGTAGCACAGTGAAATTAACACCAACTATCCGTATGAAGCGAAGGATGTCAAATGAATTCTCAAATTTTTAAACTTTGAATTACAGACGTGTGAAAATTATTAGAATAATTGTGAATTTTACAATAAAATCTTGTTATATTAAAGAAATAATACACTATTTAAAAAATATAGATACATTTGATATTTAGTACACATCTCCTTGTTCTTTATTAAAGATTCGATATGTCTTGGCATACTTTGTATAAGTTTTTGGCAATTAATTTGTATTTCGTTGTCATGGTGCCAAATTTCAATGAGTCTTTCTATCAGACCATTCTTGTTTGTGATGTTGCATTTATTTAATTGTTTCTTTACAATGGCTCAAAGATTTACTCTGGGGTTCATATCTGGGCTGTTTCCAGATCATGGAAGTGTTTTTGTATTTTTTCATCCAAATACGTGGTCACATATGAAGCTTTATGGCACGAAGCTCTATCATGCATGAATATGAAGTCTCCTTTTGGAAACCAGTCTTTTAATTGTGGAATTAGTCTTTGTTAAAGCACTTTTTTATATTGATACTGGTACATCATGCCTTCTACAATGTATAAACGTCCAGTACCCTGAGCAGACATCACGCTCCAAACCATTACTTTAGTAGGATATTTGACCAGGTGTGCTATGCAATTAGGGGAAAATGCTTCACTGGTACTTCTCCTGACATATTGACTGCTTTCTTCTGATATCGCAAATATTGATTCGTCAGAAAAACATACCTAAAAGATAAAAATATTTTAAGGTAAGTAATTTGTAGAGAAATATCTTTAAAAAGAAATTTTTAATCAAATTTACAAACAGTTCTGCAATTTTAGTCAGTATGCAAAAGACATGATTTCAGGAAAAGAAATTAACAACTTGAATTCAACTGATTAATTAAAGGAAAATTAATATTTCTTATCTTTCTCCAGTCATTTCCGAATTGTTCTTGAACAACTTTTTTTTCAAGCAAATCTCTTCTTTGCAATAGCAGATGTGATTTTAGCCTTTTTTCGAGGACGACGAGTACTGAGTCCAGCTGAGATGAGCTTTCTACGAATAGAAGACTCACATACATTAACTCCATATGCTTGCAAAGAGATTTTTAATTCATGACTAGTTACTCTTCTGTTAGCAATCTGAATCAATTTCCTTTCTATTCTTGCAATAAATTTACTTTTCCTTCCGCATTTCCCTACTCTAGAATTTTCATATTCACATTTGGAGTCCAAAGATCTTTTTATTCTACACACAGATGCTTGCGAAATTTTTGCTTTTTAGTGATTTCGTGCTGTGTATAGTGATTTTCTTGGGTGAGACACATTACCACAGCTAGTTTTCTAGGAGAAATATCACTTTCTTTACCCATAATTACTCAATAATCCTTTGATAAACCTAAAAAAGGCTGCCAATTAGTATAACCTAAACAAAACAGCGAAAAGATTTGTTTTTAGAATAAAATAATACTGATGCCAATGCAAGAAATGAAAGAAAAAATAGCACAGCAAGCAGACGATTTTAAAATTTTATTTTAAATTCGTTTGTTAATCAAACAAGTTCTTTATGCAATGCAAACAATTTGATTACTTTGGATCAAATATTTTTCTTTTAAAAAATGGCAACATTTAACAAAATTATATCCCCAAAACTATTCTAAAGGAGTGAAAAATTGACTGGATCAACAAAACAAATTACTTTTCAAGAAACATTGCAAGTATATACAATATTAATCAAGAAAAACTGAAAAAAATCACAATTATTCTAATAATTTTCACACGTCTGTAATTTCAGAGATATTATTTTTTTCTGTAACTTTTAACGAAGTTCTCAAAAGATGGCAATAAATTACTCTCTTTTTGTGAAAGAAAAAGGAAAATAATGGGATATCTCGCCTGCTAACTGAAATGGTTGAAAAAATATCTTAATTTTTGTTTTGTTTGAATAAATCGTTTTAATGATTTCTAATTTACATTCTCTTTTTAAAAATGTGATGTAAAGAATATGTCCTTTCCCCCACGTTTACTAAAATCATTACGAAAAACTAAAAAATAAAAATTTCAATATTATTGATCCGTATGAAATAATGTTTTCCGAATTTGTTTCGAATTTAAATGAATGACCTATGATATAACATAAAGTTTGGAGCACATAGTCTGAATATAATTACAAAACATATGCTCTTAGTAAATGTTTTTGTCTAAACCATAAATATTTTGTCTTGTTTCATGGAAATAAGTTTTTTTTATTTTCAACCCACCTCACATTATGGAACTTAACGAAACTCTCCTGGATGAATTCACTTAGACAAATAAACAAACATTAGCTTGGCAATAATAACAAGCTCGACAAAATTTTATCCAAAATTCTCTCAACCAATGGAATTTGATTGCCTGCATGTAGCCATATTTTTAATACTATAAGCGCATAAAAATCACGTAACTTGCAAAATGTAATTTTCAATTCATTTAAATTTAAACATGATTTCGTGCTTATACTAACAAATTTAATAAATATGATATAGATATTTTCTAAATGTACAATTAAATAAAATTTCTCCCCCCCCCCCAAAAAAAAAAAAAATCGAAAATTCTCATGTAAATGCAACGCATCGTGTTTCCTACGCCAGCTAACACAATATATATATTACTAGAGTATAGGAGTTATGAGTTTATCATACTTCGACTAAACATGGTTGCTGAATTAAGATATATGTCGAATGTCGAATGGTGCGAGTAACGAGATACCCATAGTCGCTGGTTCATTAACTACACTTATTAATTTAATTTACTTTATATACAAGAATATTATTTACAGTTTATACATTATTCGAAGAATTATATACATTATTTGAAGAATATTGGATCCAGCGAACGCACCATAGGTCCGCAGAGATCGTCGAAAACCAAACAACTGAACTATTCTTAAAGGTTGCCAAACAGCCAAACCTAAATTACAGAAGAATGCGCCATGGAGGCGCGCGCGACAGTCAAGGTTAAGAGAAGCCGTAACATACCGGCCCCCGTTGACATGTGTCAACATTCAACATAATAATACTAAATATAACAATGAACAATAGGAATTAAATTTCTAAAAACAATATACACTAGTTTCCAAAAAAATTACAAATATGCTACTTCCAATAATATACACTTAAGTTTTTCAAAGATGAGAATTAGATAAATTATAATGCAAACAGTGGTTACACTTGAATATCATAAAGACTATTATCAAAATTAGCACTCAATACACATAGCAAACTAATAAAATTAACAAAGTTTATAATATTTAATTAAAGAAAATATATAGATACGGTAACAGTTAGATTTAGATTCTATGTGAAAACTGAAGCAAAGAATTGCGTTCTGTTATCCCAATATTAACTTGATATACATAATAAAATGTTCAAAATAAAAATATACAATAGTAATGATAATAATGCAATGAGTTAAATGTTTTAAGATAATAGAAATCAGCAATCATCTAATGGAAGAGGACACACTTTTGAGACGGACCTCGTAACTATACCTGTTGCTGTTTTGATGTGTAAAACTCTGACTTTTTTATCAGAGCCATGTATTACTTTAAGGACACGACCTAATGCCTATTTGCCAGGAGGTAAATTATCCTCCTTTAGGATGACCATACATCCTTCTTTTAGATTTTCTTTTTCAATGTACCATTTTGTGCGTTGCTGTAAATTAGCCAAATATTCCGTGTTCCATTTTTTCCATAAAAGTTGTGTCATTTGGGTTAATTTTTGCCAGTTAGACAACCTATTATCATTAATTTTGGTCAAATCCGGTTCAGGAATTGAAGTAATTGGTCGGCCTATTAAAAAATGGGCAGGGGTCAAGACTTCAATTTCATTTGGATCTGACGACAAAGGGACTAAAGGTCGAGAATTTAAAATTGCTTCAATTTCTGTGGTTAATGTCCAAAATTCTTCAAGTGTGACTCGAGAATTGCCTAAGACTCTTTTGAGATGATATTTAAAGGATTTCACCCCAGCCTCCCATAATCCACCAAAATTGGGTGAACGAGGAGGGATGAATTTTCAGTTAACAGCCTCAGTGGCCAAATAATTAGACAAAGCATCATCGGGTTTACATACCAGGGCATGTAATTTCTTCAACTCTTTATTTGCACCTACAAATGTAGTTCCATTATCTGACATTATAGTTGTGCTTTTACCTCTTCTAGCGAAAAATCGTTTCAGGGTGGCAATAAAGGATTCAGATTTTAAATCTGTTACTATATCCAAATGAATTGCCTTTGTGGCGAGACAAACAAAAATTGCAACATAAATTTTATTATAATTGCCCTTTCTCTGATTTTTATACTTAATCATAAAGGGTCCACAGAAATCAATCGCACATTTTTTAAATGGTGGGCTAGGGTTTACTCGTTCTGAAGACAAATTTCCCATTATTTGATTCGCACTTATTGGCTTGTTTCTGAAACAGGTTATGCATTTATGAACTATTTTACGCGCTAAAGATCGCCCATTTATTACCCAATATTTTTGCCTGACATGATGTAATAAGGATTGTGGCCCTAGATGGAAAAACTTGTTATGAAAATATTAAAAAATAATTGCACTTAATTTATTATTATGGGGTAAAACAACAGGATGTTTGTTTTCAAAAGTCAGACTGGAGTTGTCTAGGCGACCTCCAACTCTGATAATTCCTGCAGAATCTAAATATGCATTCAAAAATTTTAATTGACTTTTACCTGACAGGCTCTTCTCGTTCTTCAGTTGTTTTATCTCTTCAGAAAATGTAGAATACTGTACCTGTTTAATCAGGACAACTTCCGCCTTTTTCAACTCATCAATTGTTAGAGGACCACTTTTTTTTTCTTTATCATTTTTACAATTTTCTATAAATCTAAAAATATAACTAATAATACGAATCAATTTCGAAAAATCATTAGTCAAAGTAAACAAACAATTATACAGTAAATTTTCAGTCTTAACTGCGAGGTTAATGTCCTGAACTGATTTGAATTCTAACGCATAGTCATTATTTGTTTCTAGATCTACTGGATTATTTTCTGCATGCTGAATTTTGTCACGAAGAAAGTTCGGGCCACAAAACCAAAGGTTGCAATTTAAAAGTTCCTTAGCGTCCAGTCCTCTAGATATTACATCAGCTGGATTATTATCCGATGTCACATGCTGCCATTGGTAAGAGTCTGTAAGTTCTTGTATAGCAGCGACTCGGTTACTCACGAATGTTTTTAATAAATGGGGTGGTTTTCTAATCCAAGCAAGCGAGATCGTAGAGTCACTCCAGAGAACGATATTTTCTATTCGAATGTCCAGTGGCGGTAGAACTTTATGAATTAGTTTCGCTAATAGGAGGCAAGAACATAATTCTAAGCGAGGAATCGACACTGTTTTTATAGGAGAGACTCTGGATTTGCTGCACAATAGTTGCGCAGCAGGAGATCCTTCAACTGGTAAAGACTGAACATAAATTGCAGCTCCATAGGCTAACGAAGAGGCATCAGCAAACCCATGTATGATTATGCGATCTTCATGAAAAACAAATCTAGAAATCTTTAAGTTCTCTAACTCTGAGAGGGTGGATAGAAAGTCATTCCATTCTCTCTCCAGAAATTCCGGTAATGGCTCACTCCAATCGATTCTGGCTAACCAGAGCTTCTGCATAAATATCTTAGCCCTTGTTACTACAGGCCCAATTAATCCTAACGGGTCAAATATTTTTGAAATTAAAGATAGGACATCTCGTTTACTATAAAATTCTTTGTTAGGAATTTTCAATTTATACAGAAAACAGTCCCTCTGTGGTTCCCATAGAACAACCCAAGGTTTTTACTGAAGTACAATCTGGCTGATCATCGAAACTATATTCGGTGGCAACCCTAGTATGAGATTCAGTTAATTCTCGATGATTTGCACACCATTTGTGTAATTTCATGTTTCCACGATTCAAAAGTTGAATTAATTGTAATTTAAGGATTTTATCTTTTTCGAGAGTTGATTCCCCGGAAAGAAGATCATCTACATAAAAGTCCTTTAAGACGACTGACGATGCTAGAGGTAAGTTTTTTTGTTCATCTAGAGCTAATTGCTTAAGAGCACGAGTAGCTAAATAAGGAGCGTTAGATGTCCCATAAGTCACTGTATTGAGCTTATAAGTTTGTACTGGCGCGTCAATATTGTTCTTCCACAAAGTTCGAAGAAAGTCTCTTTGCGAAGGATTAATTAATACCATTCGATACATCTTCTCTACATCCGCAGTGAATGCATATCTATGTTTTCGAAAACGAATCATAATTAAGAATAACTCTTGTTTTGGAATTTTACCCTTTAAAAGGAGGTCATGCAATGACAACCCAGACGTCGTTGGCGTTGACGCGTTAAACACAACACGCAAGCGTGTAGTGCTTTTTTCTGGTCTGTAAACTCCATGATGAGGTATATAATAACAGTCCTTTACGGGTTCCGATTCCCCCACTAACTCCATATGATTTAAATTTTTATACTCGTCCATAAATTCCGAATACAGAGGTTGCAAGTTCGAATCCCTATCTAATCGGCGCCAAACTTGATCGAGTCTTTTTTCGGCTAATTTTTTTGATTCTCCTAAAAATGTAGCATCCTCCATAGGCATGCTCACAACGTACTGACCAGTGGCAGTTCGTTAATGCGTAGTTTTAAAATGATTTTCGCAAAATTTCTCTTTTTCACTAAGCAACGAACTGGAATCATTAATATTTTCGATTTCCCAAAATTGTCGCAAGGATTGTTCTATTTTTTCATTTTGAGTGAGTAGACCACAATATTGAGAATCGTTTGGGGAATTACTCACAACACCGCTAGCTACACATCCAAACACGGTGTCTTGAAATAACAAGTTTTGTGATGAGCAGCGAATTTGACCGGCTTTCAATAAATCAGAAAAGCATTTAGAACCCAATAATAAATCTATTTTTACTGGTATATTAAATTTAGCATCTGCTAACAAGGTATTTGTGGGTATATCAGAAATGTCTACACGAATGGGCGAAAGTGGGGTTATTTCTGTAATTTTTGGCACTAAAAGAAATTCCAGTTCCCTTGTGAAATCTCTATTTTTATTTGAAATCACAGTTTCAATTTTATAATTCAGTGTCGTAGCTGTGCCATTCAGCCCAGATATAGGAGCAAAAACCTTTGTTTTCTTTAAACCCAATTTTTTTGCAAACTCAAATGATACACAATTAATTTGACTGCAAGAATCTAATAAACTTCTTCCCTGAATAAAATTCCCTTTACTCGTTTTAATTTCAATTATTGCAGTTGATAAAATGACGCTTTTATTCGAAGAAGGAAAACTATTTGAAAGACTTTGCGAAACTGCTACATCAGGCGCCGCATTTCTTTCCCCCCGGTCCACTGTCTGCTCTTTTTCTGCCTATTGATTTCGAGATTCATTCTTAGAAACAATTGATTTATCTCTATGTAATAGAGTGTTATGAGATGAAGGTGATTTACAATGTTTACACATATGTTTTGACACACAATTAGAAACTAAATGAGATTCCGAAAAACATTTCAGGCAAAGCTTATGCTTTTTAACGATAGCATATCGTTCACCAAACTGCATATTAAGAAATTTCTTACATTTATATAGAGGATGAAATTGATCACAAATAACACACTGCCTCTCAGAACTCGAATTCACTAACAAAGATTTCGATTTTATTTCACTACTGATTTTTGATCTAGTTACGTTTCTATTTATACTTTCGAGCGATTGACTTCTTTTTTCTAAAAATTGCATTAAACTGTCAAAGCTTGGGACTTCAGATGTGTTTATTGACAATTCGTATTGTTTCCGAGACTCCTTATCCAATTTGTCTAAAATTATGATTGTAAACAAAATGTCCGAGAGTTTATTTCTCTCAAATCCTAAGTTGGTTAGAGCCCTGATATTTTTGTTTATAACATCTACTAATCGCCTTAGTTCTTTAGATGACTCGTGTGCAATTCTTTCGAAATCTAATATAGCCTTTAAGTGTATATTCACAATAATTCGTTTATTCTCAAATCTATTTTCTAATGCTTTAAACAATGAATCAAATGTGTCTTCTGGAGTTTCTAATTGTTTAGCTTCATTTTTTAATGCGGAATGTAAATAATGTAATTTCTGAATTTCAGATAGCTGTTCATTATTCGTAACAATATTGTTAAATTCGATTTTGAACATATTCCAATCCTCATACTTTCCACTAAATTGAGGAAGTGGAATTTCTGGCAATTTGATCTTACAATTACTAAATTTTAATTCAGGACTTTTAGTTTCATTTTTATCAGAATTTAATAATAGATTGAAACTTACCTCTAGCTGTTCCACTCGTTCTTCCAACTCCATTAATGAAGAGTCGATTTCCGTCATATCATGATCGTCAGGAGCTGTTGTGTAATAATCGGTACGTAACGAATCGATGTTATTGGAAACCTTTTCAAGAGTCTTGAGTTTTGTATTGATTTTGATTTTTGACCACGTAGCGGTCTCATCATTTAGTAGAGTTTCTAGCCTAGTGAGCTGAGCTTTTAACGAGCCCCTCGATCTGTTTAAGGACACTAATGTGACCATTTCAATTGGTAATTTCACAACAACTAAAATACAGTCCTAATGTAAACGAAGAATTAAAACCAAAACCACTTCCGGTGAGCGGACCAATGTCGAATGTCGAATGGTGCGAGTAACGAGATACCCATAGTCGCTGGTTCATTAACTACACTTATTAATTTAATTTACTTTATATACAAGAATATTATTTACAGTTTATACATTATTCGAAGAATTATATACATTATTTGAAGAATATTGGATCCAGCGAACGCACCATAGGTCCGCAGAGATCGTCGAAAACCAAACAACTGAACTATTCTTAAAGGTTGCCAAACGGCCAAACATAAATTACAGAAGAATGCGCCATGGAGGCGCGCGCGACAGTCAAGGTTAAGAGAAGCCGTAACAATATACAACATATTAAAGTTATCGCAGATGTTAATACATTTGTGAGTCATACATGTAAAAATAATAGAAGCTTGTTTCTAGAATATCTTGTTTCGTTGATTTGGAAATAATTTGGAGATGCAAATGATATAAAAAATATAAATCATTAATAATAAAAAATATGTACCACTTTGAAAAAAACATGTCAAAAGCAGAGAATTAAATAAAATAGAAAAAAAAATGCAATTTAACAAATTACAACGACCATTTGGAAAAGGATTTTTTCAAAGACTAAAATTTAAGACATAAAAAATCGCACGGGGTTGATCATACAGTATGTACGCCATGGATTACATTTTTCGGTACTGTAAAGTTTTAAACTTCTGCGGAGCTGGTCATACATTACGTACGACATGGATTAAACATTAATATTCCTGGATCAATTTTAAATGAAATTTCATTCTTAAACTTCTAAACATCCCACAATATTACTTTTTACACCGTCGTATAGAGAAAAAAAATATTCTTTTAAATGCAATTTGTTTGAAAGCTGTATCTCAATTTGTTTCTGAGTTATTAATTTTTTTTTGTAGTTTTTATTACCTTTTTGTCATAGTGGCAACAGAAGTATCCATTTCTGTTGAAAGTAAAGGGAAAATACAGATTACTGTATAGACCAATCAGAAAACGAATAAAATGCGGATTCAACCAATAAAACGTTTCAGATATGTTTTTGATTTCCTACCTTGTCCGAGGACGATAACCATTCTTCCAAATGGTTAAAAAAATAATAATGTAACAAAAATTTAAACGTTGCATGATGATCGCAGCTCTACCACAGTTTTTGAACAGAATCTTTCGCCTGATTAAATCGCAGAAAAATACTACAAATTTTGCATTCAAATAAGGCGAATGCAAATTTTGAGATTTAAATAAACAGAAAATTTCTAATATAAATTAGTGGTGCCACGCTCCATTGGAATGGTGCTTGGTGCACATTGCTCTTATACTTTTGAATTTATGGTTATTATTCGATTAGATTTTTATTTATTATTTATTATTTAAGAAGTATGCAGAAAAGAAAAATTCGTAAATCAATGAAAATTTCATACTTTATTTTAAGAAAGTGACGTACGATATAATAAAATGTAACAACAAATTGGTAGAATCAATCCCAAGAACACAACAATCCATTAAAGACAATAATAGATTGCTTATAAAATAGTGAATATTTTATTTTTCTGAACAAATTAATCCCTTTGCGTTAATGTTCAAATACTTTTCCCCATAAAAAGTTGTATGTTTTACATTTTGCATATTATGGTCCATATTTTGCATTGTGTAGATCAAACTCTAATGCTAAGATATCTATATGTGTAAGGGATTGATTATCATCCTTTTTAATAGTACGAGCGCATTTGAGTTTTGTAACGCTCTTCGTGGGCATACCATACACATTTATTTATGAGTGCATATGGCGGGTGCTTATTGCATAAGCAAACACAATCTCATATCTATAGATTTTGTATGGATATAGATATATTTATGAAAATTTTCATGTGCCAAAAAGTTACTAAGGTTCTTCACAACCATCGAGGATACAGATAATAAAACTAATGGCAAATATCCTGTCTTTTTGATACAAGTAAGGATTTCAATATTTTTTCATAACAGATTTTATTTAAAAAGCACAGACTGGAAACTTTCTACTTTCAATTAAACCCAGTTTTTATTATAATGTGCGCAAAATATATTTTTGTACATAAAAATTTATCAAGTTTTTTAGAGCAATTTTGTCCAAGGGCACGTAGTTGGTAAATCCTGGCGTGGAATTTCATAAATAGGTACTGAAAGTTTTTTCTTTAATCTCATGTCCTTCTGTTCAGGAATTGAATTGAATATGCAATTGATTACACAAATGGTTCACCGATGCTTCAAAATAAATGCAATATCATAAAGAGAAACAGCTTTTCTTTTATAATTAACAAGAAGTTCTAACCTGGGCTTCCCGGGTTACAGAATAAAACCATTACATTTTTTAGTGGATATAATAGATATTTTACATTTCTAATAGATATTTTACATTACAGATTTCTAATAGATATTTTACATTTAATATACAGTGTGTCCACGTATAACCTGACCAACCTTTATTTTCGCAACCGTTGGTCCTAGATGCATACTTCCAATTACAAATATAGTTTAAATAAGGTAAAGAATTATTTTTAAAGCGATTTTGGTCAAGAAAAACATTTATTAAAAAATTATGAAATTAAAATTTTTATACGGTCCCCCGGTCCTATAAGGGATATTTACTAAAAATTTACTGTGGCACTAACAAGTAAGGCAAAAAAAAAAGTCCCATTCATCTAACGTTAAAATTGACCGAGTTATAAAACTTTGAAATGCAGGTCTGTTTTGCATATCAAAACAGATGATTTTTACCATACTTTCAGGGGTCGCGTATAAAGTACTTAAACTTATTTCAAGGTATCTGCTCTTTGAAAGAAATCGCACAAATATTACGATAAACTTTTATTAGTTAAGTTTCAGATTAGTTAAAATAATTGCATTTTAACACATGTTTTATTTTGTAAGGATTTGAGGCTATGATTTCTTTTAACTAAAAGTATGTTATTTTCATAAGGTTTTATTTAACTTGCAATGATCGTCTTTCCAGTTTAAAATTTGTACTCGAACTTTAACTTACTTTCAAATGTCCGATCGAAGTTAAATTTTACATACTGACTTAAATCCGATGACAATGCAATATTATTATGATTTTCGACTCTTACCATCTTATACAGACTTATATTAGAGGATAACACAAAAAAATTCGGATAGATTACCGTCAAGAAGTTTAAGAAAGAGTTTTAGATTAGATAACATAAACCTGCGATGGTTGTGTTTTTTAACTTTTATTATTACATTTTATGTATTTTTTAACGCTGAATCAAAAAATTATTTTCACTTTTAACCATCATGTTAAGATTTTTCGCAAATCGTAAATTTCAAGATTAAAAAATAGCGAAAAATCTGATACTATAAAATATATGTAAGACTTTTTTATTCAGTTTAATTTTATTTAATTCAATAATTTATTAAATTTTTTGGCTTATACTGGGTTTCTTACAGCTGAACAGCTCGGGGGTCCGATGAGATTGGAAGGTGAGGGGGGATCAATTTTAACTTTTAGCTTTTTAACTTTGAAATTTACGATTTGAGAAAATTCCTGACGTGATGATTTAAAATGAAGATCATTTTCGGATTCAGTGCTAAAAAATACATAAGAATCAATTTTCAAAAGCTAAAAAACATGCCACAACCCGAAATTTGAAAGACAGTGTAATCTAACAGCATTTTAAAATATGTATCATTTTGTAAAGAATTGAGGCTGTTGTTTTTCATCCTTTTATTTTAAAAAAAAATCTGTTATTTTTATCCTTTTAAATGTTCAGTACAAATTGTACATTTTGCAATAATATGTCAGAATGATTAAAGATTTCAAATTTATATTGTAATGCTAATTTTAATCTCAACCATTTCTTCAATATATCTGACGAAATTATATTTCTACTAAATTTGTGAATGACGCCTAATATACAGCAAAAAATATACTCAAACTTTAAACAGCTATTACTCGGTCAATTTTAATCGTAGAATAACGGGACTTTTTTTGCCTTACTTGCCAGTGCAACAGGGAAATTTTACTAAATATAACTTTCAAAACCGGGGGACCGTATGAAAAATTTAGATTCTGTAATTTTTCACTAAATTGTTTTTTCGCTTCAAACTTTTTTTATCTTAACCCCGCACCTAATTTTGACCATTTTTGTAATTGAAAGTATGCATCTAGGACCAACGGTTGCGAAAATAAAGGTCGGTCAGGTTATACGTGGACACACTGTGAAATTTTCACTAACAATACCAACAATCATTTTTATATGAAAAATAGCAATTATGTATTAAAATAAAAAAATTTAATTTATTCGTGTCAAGATTTAACAGATGAAGAAATCGCAAATGATGGCTAGTCTTTTTTTTTATTATGATAATTTCAAGTGGTTTAAGGGTGGTTCGATCACCTGTCTTGAATTTGTGTTTTATTTATATTCTATTATTTTATTTATGGATCGATAAAGTTTTAAATTCGTTATGGAATCAATACTATTATATTTATATTAATTTTAGTGCAAACAGGTTTATCTTCCGTAATCGTCTGTTTGCAAGTGACTGAGATATCGATTTAAAAAAAATCATGCTTGAAAATTATTTTAAAACAATAAAAATTCAGTAAATTGCGATACAGTTTTCAAACAAATTGCCATTATAGTTTTCCAACAAGTTCCATTTGAAAGTACATTTTTTAGCTTACAGGCTATCAAAGCCTGAGAGCTAATGAGCCGGTTCTATATGTATATACGTAGGGGAGACCGGGGGAATGGCGACACCTTAAGGGAATTTAAATTTTTTCACCTCGAAAAAATGTTTATTTTTTAATAGTAAAAATTCTAAAGCTGAATCATGATCTTTAGTATCTGTATAAATTTAACCGTAATCATAACTGTAAAGTAAGCATACATAAAAAAATATTTTTTAAACCTCTGCACAATGGCGGGATTACCCAGGACACTGGGGTAATTCCGCCACCGTACCGGGGTAATGCCGCCACTTTTTAATGACCTAGTACATGCATCAAATGGATACTAGGAAACACACAACCTACTGAAAATAGTTAGAAAGCAATGTAATTGAGCAGAATAATGGTTAAGCTTACAATTTACTTCATATTGCAAAAGTCACCTGCTGAATCGGCTCCACTACATTAAAATGGCGCCATTTCTCACCCGATTTGCATGGCGGCGGCATTACCCCGAGAGGACAATATGGCGGAAATCCTCAAGCAAAGCCGAAAGAAGAACGGAACTTGTTCAACACATTGCATCAAAATGTCGGCGAATACATGTAGATTACGGGTCATATTATCTTAAATACCTAATGTTACAATAAAAGGTGCTTATCTCTACTCATTTGAAGCTCCAAAATAATAAGTAACTAGAAGAAAACTACATTTTTCACTAGAACAGACGAACGACGTACAGCAAAGTCACTCTCACTTTAAGCGCTGTTTATATTGTTGGCCGCTATAATGCTTCACTATCCCAAACTGCCCTTAGTTTTTAAACTATGTGGGGTGGCGGCATAACCCGGGTTGGCGGCATTCCCCCGGTCTCCCCTATGTATGTATCTACCTAAGTACGTAACGCGATAACTCTTGATAGAAATATCCGATTTGCTTCAATTTTTTTTCTAGGTTCATTCTGATAAGGCGCTTCCCTGATTAGTTTTGGGAGTTCATTGGTTAAGTATAAAGGGGGAACGGGGGCTAATCTTCCCCTTAACTTAGGTAAATGGGTTTTTCATGCAGAATTGTCAGATTTTCTTCAAATTTGGTATACCTGTTAGTTCTGATAGGGCGCTTCCCTGATTAGATTTGAAGGTTCATTGTTTAAGTCTAAAGGGGGGGGGGTGCGTGGTGCTAATACCCCTTAATTTAGATAAATGTATATTTCTATCCAATTTGCTTCAAATTTTGTATACCGGTTTATTCTGATAAGGAGCTTCTCTGATTGGATTTGGAAGTTCAGTGGTTAAATATAAAGGGGGGAACGGGTGGCTAATATCCCCTTAATTTAGACAAATGGGTTTTTCTATCGATTTGCTTCAAATTTGGTATACCGGTTTATTATGATAAGGCGCTTTCCTGATGAGATTTGGAGGCTCATTGGTTAAGCATAAAGAGGGGAAGCGGGACGGGCTATTCGCCCCCTTAATTTATTTTTCGAGAGACATTATTCTTTGAAATAAGAGTATAATATACAATTAGTGTGAATAGCATGTGAGCTCAATGCCATCAGTTTAACTGGGAACTTTTTATTTCTCTATTCGACGGTCTAAAAAGTTGAAAATTATTTTATATTATTTAGAAATTAAAAAAATTGTAATAAATATAATAAAAGTTAAATTTAATCGTCTGCCATTTAATTGTTGCCATTCGCAAAATGACGTCAGCGTTACGCACAGACACGTTCGTCCTTTATAATACAGATAGATACTATAAGAAAAATGTAAATATTATATTTATTGTGTATTATAATTATTACTTATTATTTTATTTCACTTTTCCATTTTACAAGTTTTGCAAAATGTGTCAAAATAACCAATTGTAAAACGAGTCTTAAAACTTATTTAACCAAAACTATAAGTATATTCTAACAAATCCTTGATTTGATGCATCTTAAATATTTATGAAAATTTTATGTCTAACTATACACATAATTATGACATTTCTGTACGTACAAAGCTGCAATTAAAATTTTCTATATAATTTTCATGGATTGCGGTCTGGCATAACGTTTGCATATAACAAACATTTCATTACGTAAAATAGGAGTTGGTTGCATAATACTGTTTCAAAAGAATCAATTATAAGTGAGTTCTAAAACTGCTGGTGGTTAAAATTAGTAAATACACCCTATAATCTTTGGTGTGATGCGTCTTATATGTCCATGAAAGTTTTATGTTTAACTAATACATTATAGTTGTCATATTCTTATAAACACACACCAAGCTCTAATTACAATTTTCGCGAATTGAACTTCATTGAAATTCTACATACAATAAACAGTTCATTAACTTAAAATTCAGAATGTGCATTTAAAAACGTTGAATATCTTTTCAGTATAATAGAAGCTAAAGTAAATTTCAAAATTTCGAAAAGAAAAAAAAAAAATGTAAAAGACATGTCCACTTTTATAAAATGATTTCTTTCGTATAGTTCTCATTAGAAAGGGAAAATATATTACGAATTCAACATATTTTAACAAAACATGGATATTTAATTAAGCTATAAGATATTATTATAAAATTGAATACTTCCATCTCGGATGCTGAAATATGTGAGTTTCCATTAATACATAATGGAAACTTGTCTTTTTAATTTCGTGTTTCGCTAATCCAGAGGCTAATTTGCAGGAAGCTAGAAGCAATCGATAACATATAAATCTAACTATATAAAAATGGTTTGGAATATGTACAATTTAATACAGAAAAAGAAGATTGCGAGTATTTTCAATTTACAAATAAATAAATAGAAAATAACTGTTGCACTTGTCGTATATCATAATCCAATCGCTGAAGGTAATTTTGTTCCATTTTTGTTATAAATTCTATTGATACTAAATTATTTAATATTGAAAATAATTAATTACAAGTTAATTATAAATTCTATTGATACTAAATTATCCAATATTGAAAATAAATCAACTATTAGTTTAAAATCTTAAGTTGTTTCAGGACTCTTAAAGCTTCAAAATTTTCGAAATTTTAATTTTTTTAGATGTTAAACTTCTATCTTTTCTGAACATTTTGATACAATTGTTTCCTCGAAATTCCCATTGAAACAGAAGTTATGGATTTCACAATTATACCCGCTCAATAGCTAAAGCGGTATTTCTGAAATTTTGAAGATACTATTTTTCTCCAAATGACGTTTTTAGGCATAACGCGCAGGATATCTTAAAAACTTATGAATATTTTTTCATGAAATTTTCAAAACATATATTTCATGTTAGTCTGTATAAACTGAACCTGAAATTTCATTTTTATTATTCAAAACAATATATTTTATTAGGTGATTATACTCAGATCCGTCCTTAGCGAAAGCGAGGCCGAGTGCAAGGACTTTCGCGAGGAACTTTACTTCCAAACTAATTAATACTCTCCCATTCGCACCAATGTTGCAAACTTGCCTGGGTTTTTTATTGATCAACCAGAAATTTCGAGTAATAATTTGCTATTTATTTAATGATAGACGTTCTGTGGTTTAATAAAATGAATGTAACTATTAGGAAACTCTGGTAGATATTTTGAATAAAAAAATTCGATAAATTGGCAACACTACTTCCGACAAAGGAATGTACAGACTCGGACCAATTTCCTTTCACAATACGTGGAGTGGACTGTGGGCTGTTTTTTTTCTCTAGATTTTCTGCAGATTTGGGCCGGGCCGGGAATTTATTGTTACCGGAGCTGCATTTCTTTTTTCTTTCTCTCTTTTTTTTGGTAAATTGGTGATATTGTACAGTTGTTAAAAAAGAAAGAAGAAACGTCCACATAATTTTTAATCGTAAAATTGTCGCAGACAGGTGCGAAAGGTACTGTTCGACTGGGTATTATGTCTACTTATCGAATTTGAATACAAATTTAAAAACAAAGGTCCTCTACACATTAAAACTTGTATCGATTTTGAATTTTTCAATTGTAACACCCACTTTTGACACCATTTTTAGTTCATTTTATCAAGGTAGCCCGTAAAAAAAATCATCGATTGTATATCTTTCTTAAATCATCGTAGAATTATCTGAGTGAAAAGTTTAAGGATGCTAATGTTAATTCACGCGACAAACTTTTATTTATTATCTTCTTAAAAACCATCCGATATATTTTTTATGTTGTTAAAATTAATAGATGCAAAGATATTTTAGGCATTGTTTTCCTTTCAATAATACTTTTTGAATTATGAAAATTACGAATAAAATCACATTAAAAATTATTAATTATGATAGACATTCATTTTCACAGAAAACGAACTACAATTGAAAAGAAAAACGAGTATATAAGTTTACAGCTCATTACAATAATTCGTTTTAGAGATATAGTGATAAATTTTACTTTTTGATGGTCTAAACCTAAAGGGACCGTCTCTTACTATCAAAACATCCACAGAATAATAAACATTAGAGAGTAACCGGAAAATATAAAGCGAATTTGTTTCTCACTAAAAAATTCTGTATAATTTTTCTGGTATTATTCTAGATACACCTACCTTCTTGTATAATATATTTTTCTGAATTTATGGATAAACTCCTAATGCATTTTCTTTTCTATGAAGATTTAAGTAAAAGAATATAAACAATACTTTTTCCCAAGCTGCCGTCATTCAAGAAACAGATATCAAAAGTGAATGGTACTATTTGAAAATTTAATGTTGGTACAATTTTTTAATATATAGACGACCTTTATTTAAAATTTTTTATTCATATTCGGAAAGTAGACAAAATTCCGAGTCGAATGGCACCTTTGGCATCTCTTCGCGTAGCTTGGTCATTAAAAAGTATGGAGTGCTCTCTTATTCTTTCTCTCATTTTTTCTTTCTCTCTTTTACTTGACTGTATATTTGTTAACAGAGTCTTCAGAAATTTATTTTGGCTTAATAAATAAAAGGGGAATATATTTTAAAATCTACTTTTTTCGTTTACAAAGCTTCAAAGTTATGACATATAATCTGAAAAATGCTGTAATTTATTATGTTTGCTTGGTTATTGTTGAAATAAATAAAAGGCAGACATAAAGGCGTGGATCGAATTGAGTATATTTGATATTAACAAGAACAATTACACAAACATACTGAAAGAAAACAATGGAACAATGTGAGCAGCTGAATGGATTACCTAGTTGCGTTGCAACTTTACATCCAGTGGATAGGTGATTGTGTTGCAAGGGCATTAGGGAGCCTTAAAAAAATAATGTTTAGACGTGGTTGGTAGTCACAAAAGTTAAATTTACTTTTAAGAAAAAGAAAAGACTAACAAAAAATAACAAAGTACATAAGTACTAGTATAACATATGTGAAAAAGAAAAAAAAAACAAAGAAAAGAAAAAAATTAATTAAAAAAGAAAGAAAATTCCATTAGTTCCAAAAAAAGAAGGAAAAGACGAAAAAGCTACCGGGGAGTGCCCCATAAAAAAAAGACTCTTTTCAGAGACCATACATTAGTTTAAAAATATATAATGCTAAAGAACTAGCAGAAAAACAATTTTTTTTTAAATACTATAGACAGGACAGAACAAACAGAAAGGTTAAGTATAGCAGAAGGTGAGGGAAACTCAGTCTTCATCGTTAAGCAAAAGCGAGTATTTAGGGCGTTTTCTGTTAATGGGGTCGGATAGCTCGTAGTCGGGTAGTTCCGCTATAATTTGGTTAGGGAGGTTGTACTGAAAGAAAACAGAAAATTTACAGGTATTTATAGATTTTGCAAGGACCACGTTGGGGAATTGGCGGCCGTGAAAGAAAGCTACATTAAACAACCAATCACAAGAAACATAGTTGTACAAAAAGAAATTAATAAGAATTTAATGTAATGCTATGATTATTTTCAACACCCGCCCATAATCTAGCATTACATCAGAAAACAAAGAAATTTATTGAAATCAATCATTAATAATAATTTGACACAATTTAAACATTACTTGTACAAACAACAAAGAAATAATAGTTCATAAAATTTAACTTTAGGTAATGCCTTTGTAAATAAATCAGCAATTTGCATATTCGTAGGAACATATTCAATTTTGATGTTATTTTCTTTTATAATATTGCGAACAAATTTCAATTTGATATCGATGTGTTTCATTCAACCATAATTACTCTCATTACTGATACATTTTATACATGATTGATTATCCTCAAAAATTACTAAATCCTTAATATTTACAATTTCACTAGCAATATTTTTAAACCATAACAAGTCTTGCAAACTTTTAGTTAAAGCAATGACTTCAGCTTCAGTTGACGATAAAGCAACTGATTTTTGTTTATTACAACACCACAGAACAGGCATGTTACAAAACATTAAAATATAACCTGTTACTGATTTGCGGTCATTTGTGTTAGCCCCCCAATCAGCATCAACATACATGGATAATTTAGGATCAGAATTTTGCTTTTTATACACAAGTTTTAAAGACAATGTTTCTTTTAAATATCTTAAGATTTTCTTAAGTGCTTTCCATGCAATTTCAGTAGGATTTTCTTGCAATTGACTTAAACAGTTAATAGCGTACAAAATATCAGTTCGAGAAATATAAGCTAAATATAATAAACAACCTACAAGTTCCCGATATGGACCATTAAAATGTTTACCATTTTTGAAACCAGATGGGGTGGACTTAGGAGAAATAGGAATGTCACTGGGTTTACAATCTAGCATATTAAACTTACTTAACAATTTAATTATGTAAGACTCTTGATTCATTACTAAACTATCAGAATTGAATTTCATTTGAATACCTAGAAATTCTGAAACACTTTCCGATTTTGACATATGAAACTCTTTATATAATAGGGAAATAACTACATTAGTTTCATTTACATCTGAACCTGCAATTAACATATCATCTACATACAAAGCAATAATTATTTTATGATCATTATTATACCGAATAAAAATACAAGGTTCATTATCACAAGATTTAAAATTTAACTTTGAAATAAATTCATGAAACCTTTCAAACCATTGTCGTGGGGCTTGTTTTAGACCATATAAACTTCTTTTAAGTTTACACTTTCGCCCACTTTTATCATCATAGCCTTGCGGCTGATCCATAAAAACAAGTTCATTTAACTTACCATTCAGGAACGCTGTTTTAACATCTAACACAAATGCATATAAGTCTTCATTTAAAATCAAAATAAGAACCAAACGTAAAGCTGGTATACTTATTACAGGGGAAAACGTTTCACTATAGTCTAGCCCTTCTTTTTGCATAAATCCACGAGCTACGAGTCTAGCCTTATGTCGACCATCTCTTTTGATGGTAAATACCCATTTGCAGGAAATAGGTTGTTTGTCAGGTGGTAATTTTTGAAGATCCCAGGCATCGTTGATTTTCATACTTTCAATCTCCGCGTCCATAGCTTCTTTCCACAAGCGTTGTTCATCCCTAGGGAGGGATTTGATATCATCAAACGTTAATGTTTCTTGTTGGCAAAGTAATGCTTCGTAAACTTCAGGATCTGGATACCGTACAGGTTGCTTTTTAAATCTTTCAGATTTTCTTGTTTTGTCTTCTTTCTCTTCAGGATCATCTAATTCATCACTCGTATTTTCTAGAACATCTGGACCAATTTCATTATCGACTGGTTCTGAATTTTCTAGAATGTATTGTTTCGACTGAACATTTTCCTTTTTCTCTTCATCGAATTTCACATTTCTTGATACAGTTATGCGTTTCGTTTCAGGATCTCGTAATCTATATCCCATTGAAGAATAACCAATGAAGATCATTTGTTTAGACCTATCGTCAAGCTTCTTTCGATGAACGGAAGGAATTAACATGTAAGCACTGCATCCAAAAACACGTATGTGCTTGAAATCGGCTTCTTCTCCATATTTCAGGAAGTACGGAGTTTTGTTCTCAATAGTGTTGTTTGGCATTCGGTTTTTCAAGTAAGCTGCTGAAAGGATAGCTTGACCCCAAAAAGTCTTTGGTAAATTTGATTCAGCAATCAAAGCACGTCCTATATTCAGAAGCGACCTATTGCAGCGTTCAGCTACTCCATTCAAAGATTGCGTGTAGGAGGAGCGGGATCGATCACTATACCAAGATCTCTAGTAAAATTCACTAAATCATTAGAAAAATATTCCTTCCCGTTATCACATCTAATTTTCTTCACTGTAGGGTTGGATTTTAAGAACATTTTTAATTTTTCTGAGACTTCACTTTTATGTTTCAGTAAACGTACTTCAGTAAAACGAGAAAAATCATCGATAAGAGTCATAAAATAGCACTCGCCAGAAAAAGTTGTCGGAAAAATAGGTCCACAAATGTCACTATGAATCAAAGTCATTGGCTTGGTTTCTCTTTTTCTTGGTCCTCTTCCCATTGGTGTTGCACTCTGTTTTGCCCGAGCACAAATATCACAAAAATAATCAGGTACCGGAAGCTTCATATATCTTTCAATACTTTGTCACTCGGATGACCAAGTCTGCGATGTCAGATATCACAATGATTTTCCTTTGAAATAAGAACGGTTTCGTAAACAGGGACAAAGTCACTTACGTATTGTCCATTCAAATCACGTTCACCAAAGTAAAAACAGTTTCTCCCTTTTTCGATAAATACTTTTTGATTCTTGAAAATACCTGTATAATTTGCGCTTTCAATTTTCCTAACGGAAATGAGTTGCCCGTTTAAGTCTGGAACATAAAGCACATCCTTTAAAGTAATTTCCATTCCATTTGACAGTTTTCCATTAATATTTCCAATACCTTTGATTTCAAGATTCGTTGTTTTCGATGCGCATTTAATTGTTCCTGAAGAAGGTACTAAGGATGCGAAATAATTCTCATTAGAACGCATATGGGAAGTTGCTCCGGAATCTACTATAAATTCATTCTTTTTAATGCTTCCAGCAACGAAAGAAACAGCTGAAGAGGCAAATTTTTCTTCATTTGAATTTTTAACAGCTTTACAGTTACGTTTTATGTGTCCGGATTTTCCACAAGAATGGCAAGTAATTTTCTTTCTACAATATTTCGCTGTAGAGTTGCAACCCTGTAGAGTTGCAAATTTTGCAAAAGAATTCTTTGCGAGTCGACACAAATGCAGTATTATCATGAGCAGCCTTAGTATATACTTTTTCTTTCTTTGAATCCAAAGGAAGTGCTTCAGCATCTAATAATCTTTGTGTCACGAAATCTAATGTCAAAACAGAATTCGGTTGGTTTTCTAAAGCAATCTAAACATTTTCAAATTCCTGAGGCAATGACATCAAAATATAAA
This sequence comes from Maratus speciosus, assembly GCA_963932465.1. NCBI lineage: Eukaryota > Metazoa > Arthropoda > Arachnida > Araneae > Salticidae > Maratus > Maratus speciosus. The sequence goes on from OZ010786.1 coordinate 445,545,147, forward strand.
CAATAGTATCCGTTTCATTAACTTCTGCCCCAGACAGCTTAAGATCCGAAATTAATTTACTTATTTCATCAATGTGATTTCTCATAGAAACTGTACGATCTTTCTTAATCGTTGCCAATCTCTTCCGAATTAAAATTTGATTCACTGCACGCTTTGTATCATAAGTGCGTTCTAATTCATTCCAATTTTTATGAGCTGTATTTTCATCTTGAAGTGACGCAAGAACATTATCACTTAATAATGATAATAATAAAGCGTAAGCCTTTTTTGCTTTCACGACATCGGCGGCATTGTCTGGAGCCGCTTCATTTTCCAGGAATTTTTCCAATTCCTTAGCAGCAAAAATTGCCGTTACTCTTCGTTTCCATACCGAAAAAACTTTTCCATCACCTTCAAAAAGAGGGATGCAGTAAACATCTTTTGAAGAATCCATTCTGCTCGATAAAATATATAAAAAGAAAGATAAAATCTTTTTCACTCAAAATCCCAGTAGAAATGAAAAACAGAAAGATAACGGCGTCAGTATGTCTCGCAGCTCATTTCAACACTTGCTAGAACCACGCTCTGCTGTTGAAATAAATAAAAGGCAGACATAAAGGCGTGGATTGAATTGAGTATATTTGATGTTAACAAGAACAATTACACAAACATACTGAAAGAAAACAGAAAATTTACAGGTATTTATAGATTTTGCAAGGCCCATGTTGGGGAATTGGCGGCCGTGAAAGAAAGCTACGTTAAACAACCAATCACAAGAAACATAGTTGTACAAAAAGAAATTAATAAGAATTTAATGTAATGCTATGATTATTTTCAACAGTTATGTATGCAAGAATGTTTAATTGTAGTAGAATTTTGGCTAACAAATAGCGGAATTTTTTGCAAGAATTGAGTGGGTCGGGCCTGATTTTAGTGATTTTTGCTCAACTCAGGTAGTGACTGAGCTTTTATTTTTCTACACCATGCTCAGGATAGCTTTTTGTGGACCAGTCTGGATCTTCGTCTGGAAATTTCGGTACGTGTTACGGATAAAATAAAAAAAAATAGTCGCTAGTTGCAGAAATTTCTAATAATAAACAAATTTGTAGTCAAAAGATTAATCGATTAAATTACTCGTTCAGTACACTTCACATTATGGCAGTAACAAATCTGATAAAGATGAAACTTTTGATTTTTAAACTCCAGTCTTTCTTTAATTATAACCTTTTTAAAGTTTTTTAGTTAATTAGCAAATATTAAACAGGTTGATATCTTTTATTTAATAAGAGAGTTTAAAAATAGAAAAAGTCTGAGTCAAAATCAATATTTCCTCAAATTTTCTTTTTTTTCACAACAGTTTAAAATTTAACCTTTCACATTTTTTGGAATCTTTAGTTTAGCCTCGGGGGTTTGGGGAACGGGGGTTTGAACTAACCCGACCTTTCTATCATGTTTACGCGATGGGATATACGTATGCGTGTGCACAGGAAAACATCGATACTCTTATAATAAAAAATTGAAACTTGATTTCATAAGAAGGAAATCAAATCTGTGTCGTTACATTACAAATAATCATTAAAATAAGGGCGAGCAGTTTGTCAGAATCATCATCGTACCAATCTATTAAGAACACCTTTCCATATTCGTTATGCCCCTGGTGCTGCCTAAGCTACACTATAACAATTCCTTCAAATTGAATATAAGCCACAAACAATCTCTTCTCTTCTCTAACTTTCACAACTTGCACCGAACATTTTATATAACACATTCATAAAACATTTTACATTTTACAAATAAGCCTGTTTACACTTGTAATTTTTTTTAGAAAATAAATAACTCACAATAAAATGAATAACAAATATTTAGCTATTTTGTATTGATTTTTTTTTTTTCGAGCGCGAGGCCTTCCGAGGCCCTATGCGGCCGCACCTGTCGCACACCCCTAAGGACGGCTCTGATTATACTGTTGAAATTTTGAAAATTTTGTATTAACTAAATGTAACTTTGTATTACAAATAAAAATTGCTTTAAATAGAAATTTATTTAGGTTCAGGGTAATTAATATAGTCTGAAATATAATTAGGCACGAAAAATTTCATTCCAGTTGCAGAATTTATTTTGTAATACTGCGCGTAAGCTGTTATACCAATTTCCTGCTCGACAAATGTCTGACAGTTTGGAGAGCCCTATGAATACTAATTCTGTATCTTGCAATTTTTTAAACACATGAAATGAAAGAACATACTCATATATTTCATCCTAATAAAAATTTTGTTTTTAAAACATATGCATTTTAAGATATTAAATGTTGAAAATGGTCTTTTTTTTCATTTTTTCCAATTTTAAGAGTCCTGAGACTCCTAAAATATACTCTAAAACGCTTTGATGTGAAGTGCTTTATATATCAATGAAATCTTGTTGTTTAACTATGCATGTAATAATTGTTTAAATTTATACAAACTTCGAGTGTAATTAAAGTTTCTACCATAATTTTCACGTATTGTACTGTTAAATAATATTTCATCAAGTCTAATTAAAGTTTCTACCGTATTTTTGACGCATTGCAGTCTTAAAAAACATTATTTTCAATTAACACTGCATTAAGATGAAGCTCAGAATATGCATATAAAAATGTCGAATTATTTTTCAATCATTGGGGAGAGTTAAAGCTACTGCAATCTGTCGAAGAGAATGAAAAACGTAAAAGAAATGCCGTTTTTCTACTAATTTCTTTCGTGCAGTTCAAGAAATGCATTACCGCTTCGTCATTACAGTAAACTTCCTATTATCCGTCACTCACGGGACCGAAGGTATCTTATATTATAATGCGAGCAAATATTGTGTGTGTGTGTGTGTGTGTGTGTTGGTGTTTGTGTGTGTGTGTGTGTGTGTGTGTATGTATGTAAATTTTATCTTAAAAACGGCTCCAATGATTTTGACGAAATTTTGCACCCTAACGTTTTCGAGCACCAAAAGACCATTGGGATGGGCCACGTGTTCGAGAAAATTCGATTCGCGGGTCATTTTGGATCATAATGGGTCAGTATCAAGCTAATTATATCTAAAGAACGGCTCAATCGATTTTAACTAAATTTTGTATCCAACCGTTTTCGGGTACGAGAAGACTATTGGGTTAGGTCACATGTTCGAGAAATTTCGAGTTGTGGGTCATTTTTGGGTCACTGTGGGTCAAGCTATTTCTATCTAAAAACGGCTCTAACGATTTTCACTAAACTCTATATTTTACAGTTTTGGATTACGAGAAGACCATTGGGCTAAGACACATGTTCGAGAAAATTCGATTAGTGGGTCCTTTTTTGGGTCACCGTGGGTCAAGCTATGTTTATCTAGAAAACGGCTGGAACGATTTTGACGAAATTTTGTAATCTATCGCTTTCGGGCACGAAAAGACCATTAGGATGGGTCACGAATTTGAGAAAATTCGATTAGTGGGTCATTATGGGTCAGGGTCAAGCTAATTATATCTAAACAACAGCTCAAGTTATTTTCACAAAATTTTGTAATATGCCGTTTCTGGGCATGAGATGACCATTGGGCTAAAACACATGTTCGAGAAAATTCGATTAGTGGGTCATTTTGGGTCACAATGGGTCAGGGTCAAGCAAATTATATCTAAAGAACGGTTCAATCGAATTTAGCTAAATTTTGTATCCAACCGTTTTCGGGTACGAGAAGACTATTGGGCTAGGTCACATGTTCGAGAAATTTCGATTTGTGGGTCATTTGAGGTCACTGTGGGTCAAACTATTTCTATCTAAAAACGGCTCTAATGATTTTCACTAAACTCTATATTTTACAGTTTTTGATTACGAGAAGACCATTGGGCTAGGTCCCATGTTCGTGAAAATTCTATTAGTGGGTCATTTTTTGGGGTCACCGTGAGTCAAGCTATGTTTATCTAGAAAAAGGCTTGAACGATTTTGACAAAATTTTGTAATATACCGTTTATGGGCATAAAATGAACATTTGGCTAAGTCACATGTTCGAGAAAATTTGATTAGTGGGTCATTTTGGGTCATAATGGGTCAGGGTCAAGCTAATTATATCTAAAAAACGACTCAATCGTTTTTAACTAAATTTTGTATCCAACCGTTTTTTTGCACGTGAAAACTATTGGGCTAGGTCACATGTTCGAGAAATTTTGATTGGTGGGTCACATTTGGGTCACTATGAGTCAAGCAAACTTTATCTAAAAAACTGCTCCAACAATTTTGCTAAATTTTGTATTTTATCGTTTTGGATTACGAGAAGACTATTGGACTAAGTCTCATGTTAGAGAAAATTCGATTAGTGGGTAAATTTTGGGTCACTGTGGATCAAGCTAATTTTATCTAGAAAACGGCTCTAACGATTTTGACTAAATTTTGTATTCTATCGTTTTCAGACACAAGAAAACCATTGGACTAGGTCACATATTCAAGATCATTCGATTAGTGGGTCATTTTGGGTCACAATGGGTCAAGGCCAAGCTAATTATATCTAAAAAGCAGAACAAACAATTTTGACAAAATTTTGTTTTATACCGTTACCGGGCACTAGAAGATCATTGGGCTAGGTAACATGTTCGAGAAATTTCGATTAGTGGGTCACTTCGGGTCAAGTTTATTTTATCTAGAAAACTGCTCTAACGATTTTGACTAACGTTTGTATTATGTCGTTTTCGGACACAAGAATACCATTGGGATAGGTCGCATATTCAAGAACATTCGATTAGAAGGTCATTTTGGGTCTCAATGGGTCAGGGTCAGTCTAATTGTATCTAAAAAACGGAACAAACAATTTTGATAAAATTTTATTTTACACCGTTTCCGGACACGAAAAGGTCATTGGGCTAGATCACATGTTCAAAAAAATTCTATTGGATCATTTTTGGGTCACTACGGGTCAAGCTAATTTTATCTAGAAAACGGCTGTAACAATTTTAATTAAATTATGTATTTCATCGTTTTCGGGATCGAGAATAGATCGTATGTTCGAGAAAATTTGATTAGTGGGTCATTTTGGGCCATTGCGGGTCAGGGTCACGAAATTGCAAAGTTGGAGAATTATTGGCGACATTTGGCCGAAAAATAGACTTTTAAGATCACGAATGCCAAAACACATACTTAGCGCCAAATGAAAGAATGTCAACAAATTTGGCTATATTTGGTCAAAAAATAAGCTTTCAGAATGTGAACTACTTTTTTTTTTTTTTTTTACTTTTTAATAGGACTCGAGATACGTTGTTAAACCAATCAGAGTTGAGCGAAAAGTGTAGTTTGTACTGATGTCCTTTCGTAGTAAATATGTAAATAATGTAAAATTTAGAAACATGTACGTACCCTATTGATTGTTTTGGTAAATAATACTGTTATAAAATAACTTGCTTTATAGAAATAATACCGAGAAAATTATACAATGAGAAGATTATATCGTGTTGAACACAAATCTAATTTTGACCGAGCTTAGCTCGGTCATCCCCGCTTGTAGCGGATAATCGAAGACCGTTACAAGAATTACATTTCTATTTGTCAGTTTATAAAACAGAATGTTTAAATGCTTTTTTACTTTCTTCTGTCTTTACAAGAAGAAAGTATTGGATTCGTGAAAATGTTTGAATTCCAGTTTTCGACGGATTTAAACGTTTCAGGGGTCAGAGAATCCGAAAAACATGTTTTTACAAAATGTCTGTCTGTCTGTCTTTATGTGACACAAATTTTGTGGGCGCTCTATCTCAAGAACTAATGCACGGAATTTAATAAAAATTTATATTGAGTTAGTCCCTGATGTAAATGGGTGCTGATTAGTTTTTGGTGTAAATCGCTCGACAGTTGGCTCTGCTATGCTGCATTTTTCACGATTTCCGCAATAGCTCAATCTCCAGAACTAATGCACGGATTTTCATCAACTTCAGATATAGTTAGTCCTTGACATGACCAGCGCCACCTGTTGGGCGATTTTCACCAAAAACTAATCAGGTCTAGTTTATATCAAGGTATAACTAAATAATAAGTTTTGTGAAATTCTGTGCATTAGTTCTTGAGATAGAGCGCCCACAAAATTTTTGTCACATACAGACTCACAGACAGAGTGACAGAGTGACAGACAGACTCACAGACAAACATTTTCTAAAAACCATCAAATCGTGTTCTGGGCATTCTAAAACGTGTAAATCCGTCGAAAACCGGAAGTCGAAAATTTTCACGAATCCAATACTTTCTTCTTGTAAAGATAGAAGAAAGTAAAAACACAATTGATAAAAAGAAATCAATTAAGGATACAAATATTGGATTTTCAGAATAAATATATAGTAACCTGTTTTCATTCAAAGTACCACATTATATATTTTTGGTTGCGTTTTGGTTGCGCTTTTACTACTGGAAGATTTCGAATAAGACAAAATAAAAATACTCGGATTGCATCGGCTTCCTCTTGCATTTCAAACCAATTAATGCACTTAGAGAGCATTCTATTCGTCACTTCTTCATGATTGACTCCTGGATCATCATTCATCTATTCATAATATTAATACAATTCAGGTTTTTCTTTATTCAAAACATTTCGAATAATTTCATCATCCGTTAATTTTTGATAGCCAGTATCATTCTTATCACAATCAAGACAGTCTTGTGATTTCATTCGCAGAAATATTTTTTAAACATGGTACGTTTGACACCAAGGTCAATATTTCAAATCATCACTTTTTTAGGCGCTTCAGCATCTTGCGTGCTATCAACAATGTTACGCCAATGCTCCTTTCTGATGAGAAAAAAAAATAGGCGAGGGGTGGTGGCGGTTGACAGAGTGACGGATAATCGAAAGTTTACTGTATTTGAAAAAAAAGTATATGGATAATTGTTTAAGTTATAAAATATCATCATAAAAATGAATACTTACTTCTCGGTTGTTATTACATCTTCTTTAATAAAAAGCTACGAGTCGCTGACTACTGGGTTTTTCGCTAATTGTTACCTCAGATTCAAAATATCATCATAAAAATGAATACTTACTTCTCGGTTGTTATTACATCTTCTTTAATAAAAAACTACGCGTCGCTGACTACCGGGTTTTTCGCTAATCGTTGCCTCAGATTCATCACGGAAAATGAAACATTTGAAGTTACTGAAAAAAAAAAGTATATGGATAATTGTTTAAGTTATAAAATATCATCATAAAAATGAATACTTACTTATCGGTTGTTATTACATCTTCTTTCATAAAAAGCTACGCGTCGCTGACTACTGGGTTTTTCGCTAATCGTTGCCTCAGATTCAAAATATCATCATAAAAATGAATACTTACTTCTCGGTTGTTATTACATCTTCTTTAATAAAAAGCTACGAGTCGCTGACTACTGGGTTTTTCGCTAATCGTTACCTCAGATTCAAAATATCATCATAAAAATGAATACTTACTTCTCGGTTGTTATTACATCTTCTTTAATAAAAAACTACGCGTCGCTGACTACCGGGTTTTTCGCTAATCGTTGCCTCAGATTCATCACGGAAAATGAAACATTTGAAGTTACTGAAAAAAAAAAGTATATGGATAATTGTTTAAGTTATAAAATATCATCATAAAAATGAATACTTACTTCTCGGTTGTTATTACATCTTCTTTAATAAAAAGCTACGCGTCGCTGACTACTGGGTTTTTCGCTAATCGTTGCCTCAGATTCAAAATATCATCATAAAAATGAATACTTACTTCTCGGTTGTTATTACATCTTCTTTAATAAAAAGCTACGAGTCGCTGACTACTGGGTTTTTCGCTAATCGTTACCTCAGATTCAAAATATCATCATAAAAATGAATACTTACTTCTCGGTTGTTATTACATCTTCTTTAATAAAAAACTACGCGTCGCTGACTACCGGGTTTTTCGCTAATCGTTGCCTCAGATTCATCACGGAAAATGAAACATTTGAAGTTACTGAAAAAAAAGTATATGGATAATTGTTTAAGTTATAAAATATCATCATAAAAATGAATACTTACTTCTCGGTTGTTATTACATCTTCTTTAATAAAAAGCTACGCGTCGCTGACTACTGGGTTTTTCGCTAATCGTTGCCTCAGATTCAAAATATCATCATAAAAATGAATACTTACTTCTCGGTTGTTATTACATCTTCTTTAATAAAAAGCTACGAGTCGCTGACTACTGGGTTTTTTGCTAATCGTTACCTCAGATTCAAAATATCATCATAAAAATGAATACTTACTTCTCGGTTGTTATTACATCTTCTTTAATAAAAAACTACGCGTCGCTGACTACCGGGTTTTTCGCTAATCGTTGCCTTAGATTCATCACGGAAAATGAAACATTTGAAGTTACTGAAAAAAAAAGTATATGGATAATTGTTTAAGTTATAAAATATCATCATAAAAATGAATACTTACTTCTCGGTTGTTATTACATCTTCTTTAATAAAAAGCTACGCGTCGCTGACTACTGTGTTTTTCGCTAATCGTTGCATCAGATTCAAAATATCATCATAAAAATGAATACTTACTTCTCGGTTGTTATTACATCTTCTTTAATAAAAAGCTACGAGTCGCTGACTACTGGGTTTTTCGCTAATCGTTACCTCAGATTCAAAATATCATCATAAAAATGAATACTTACTTCTCGGTTGTTATTACATCTTCTTTAATAAAAAGCTACGAGTCGCTGACTACTGGGTTTTTCGCTAATCGTTACCTCAGATTCAAAATATCATCATAAAAATGAATACTTACTTCTCGGTTGTTATTACATCTTCTTTAATAAAAAACTACGCGTCGCTGACTACCGGGTTTTTCGCTAATCGTTGCCTCAGATTCATCACGGAAAATGAAACATTTGAAGTTACTGAAAAAAAAAAAGTACATGGATAATTGTTTAAGTTATAAAATATCATCATAAAAATGAATACTTACATCTCGGTTGTTATTACATCTTCTTTAATAAAAAGCTACGCGTCGCTGACTACTGGGTTTTACGCTAATCGTTGCCTCAGATTCAAAATATCATCATAAAAATGAATACTTACTTCTCGGTTGTTATTACATCTTCTTTAATAAAAAGCTACGAGTCGCTGACTACTGGGTTTTTCGCTAATCGTTACCTCAGATTCAAAATATCATCATAAAAATGAATACTTACTTCTCGGTTGTTATAACATCTTCTTTAATAAAAAACTACGCGTCGCTGACTACCGGGTTTTTCGCTAACCGTTGCCTCAGATTCAAAATATCCTCATAAAAATGAATACTTACTTCTCGGTTGTTATTACATCTTCTTTAATAAAAAGCTACGCGTCGCTGACTACTGGGTTTTTCGCTAATCGTTGCCTCAGATTCAAAATATCATCATAAAAATGAATACTTACTTCTCGGTTGTTATTACATCTTCTTTAATAAAAAGCTACGCTTTGCTGACTACTAGGTTTTTCGCTAATCATTGCCTCAGATTCAAAATATCATCATAAAAATGAATACTTACTTCTCGGTTGTTATTACATCTTCTTTAATAAAAAGCTACGAGTCGCTGACTACTGGGTTTTTCGCTAATCGTTACCTCAGATTCAAAATATCATCATAAAAATGAATACTTACTTCTCGGTTGTTATTACATCTTCTTTAATAAAAAACTACGCGTCGCTGACTACCGGGTTTTTCGCTAATCGTTGCCTCAGATTCATCACGGAAAATGAAACATTTGAAGTTACTGAAAAAAAAAGTATATGGATAATTGTTTAAGTTATAAAATATCATCATAAAAATGAATACTTACTTCTCGGTTGTTATTACATCTTCTTTAATAAAAAGCTACGCGTCGTTGACTACTGGGTTTTTCGCTAATCGTTGCCTCAGATTCAAAATATCATCATAAAAATGAATACTTACTTCTCGGTTGTTATTACATCTTCTTTAATAAAAAGCTACGAGTCGCTGACTACTGGGTTTTTCGCTAATCGTTACCTCAGATTCATCACGGAAAATGAAACATTTGAAGTTACTGAAAAAAAAAAGTATATGGATAATTGTTTAAGTTATAAAATATCATCATAAAAATGAATACTTACTTCTCGGTTGTTACTACATCTTCTTTAATAAAAAGCTACGCGTCGCTGACTACTGGGTTTTTCGCTAATCGTTGCCTCAGATTCAAAATATCATCATAAAAATGAATAGTTACTTCTCGGTTGTTATTACATCTTCTTTAATAAAAAGCTACGAGTCGCTGACTACTGGGTTTTTCGCTAATCGTTACCTCAGATTCAAAATATCATCATAAAAATGAATACTTACTTCTCGGTTGTTATTACATCTTCTTTAATAAAAAACTACGCGTCGCTGACTACCGGGTTTTTCGCTAATCGTTGCCTCAGATTCATCACGGAAAATGAAACATTTGAAGTTACTGAAAAAAAAAAGTATATGGATAATTGTTTAAGTTATAAAATATCATCATAAAAATGAATACTTACTTCTCGGTTGTTATTACATCTTCTTTAATAAAAAGCTACGCGTCGCTGACTACTGGGTTTTTCGCTAATCGTTGCCTCAGATTCAAAATATCATCATAAAAATGAATACTTACTTCTCGGTTGTTATTACATCTTCTTTAATAAAAAGCTACGAGTCGCTGACTACTGGGTTTTTCGCTAATCGTTACCTCAGATTCAAGATATCATCATAAAAATGAATACTTACTTCTCGGTTGTTATTACATCTTCTTTAATAAAAAACTACGCGTCGCTGACTACCGGGTTTTTCGCTAATCGTTGCCTCAGATTCATCACGGAAAATGAAACATTTGAAGTTACTGAAAAAAAAAAGTATATGGATAATTGTTTAAGTTATAAAATATCATCATAAAAATGAATACTTACTTCTCGGTTGTTATTACATCTTCTTTAATAAAAAGCTACGCGTCGCTGACTACTGGGTTTTTCGCTAATCGTTGCCTCAGATTCAAAATATCATCATAAAAATGAATACTTACTTCTCGGTTGTTATTACATCTTCTTTAATAAAAAGCTACGAGTCGCTGACTACTGGGTTTTTTGCTAATCGTTACCTCAGATTCAAAATATCATCATAAAAATGAATACTTACTTCTCGGTTGTTATTACATCTTCTTTAATAAAAAACTACGCGTCGCTGACTACCGGGTTTTTCGCTAATCGTTGCCTTAGATTCATCACGGAAAATGAAACATTTGAAGTTACTGAAAAAAAAGTATATGGATAATTGTTTAAGTTATAAAATATCATCATAAAAATGAATACTTACTTCTCGGTTGTTATTACATCTTCTTTAATAAAAAGCTACGCGTCGCTGACTACTGGGTTTTTCGGTAATCGTTGCCTCAGATTCAAAATATCATCATAAAAATGAATACTTACTTCTCGGTTGTTATTACATCTTCTTTAATAAAAAGCTACGAGTCGCTGACTACTGGGTTTTTCGCTAATCGTTACCTCAGATTCAAAATATCATCATAAAAATGAATACTTACTTCTCGGTTGTTATTACATCTTCTTTAATAAAAAACTACGCGTCGCTGACTACCGGGTTTTTCGCTAATCGTTGCCTCAGATTCATCACGGAAAATGAAACATTTGAAGTTACTGAAAAAAAAAAGTATATGGATAATTGTTTAAGTTATAAAATATCATCATAAAAATGAATACTTACTTCTCGGTTGTTATTACATCTTCTTTAATAAAAAGCTACGCGTCGCTGACTACTGGGTTTTACGCTAATCGTTGCCTCAGATTCAAAATATCATCATAAAAATGAATACTTACTTCTCGGTTGTTATTACATCTCTTTAATAAAAAGCTACGAGTCGCTGACTACTGGGTTTTTCGCTAATCGTTACCTCAGATTCAAAATATCATCATAAAAATGAATACTTACTTCTCGGTTGTTATTACATCTTCTTTAATAAAAAACTACGCGTCGCTGACTACCGGGTTTTTCGCTAACCGTTGCCTCAGATTCAAAATATCCTCATAAAAATGAATACTTACTTCTCGGTTGTTATTACATCTTCTTTAATAAAAAGCTACGCGTCGCTGACTACTGGGTTTTTCGCTAATCGTTGCCTCAGATTCAAAATATCATCATAAAAATGAATACTTACTTCTCGGTTGTTATTACATCTTCTTTAATAAAAAGCTACGCTTTGCTGACTACTGGGTTTTTCGCTAATCATTGCCTCAGATTCAAAATATCATCATAAAAATGAATACTTACTTCTCGGTTGTTATTACATCTTCTTTAATAAAAAGCTACGAGTCGCTGACTACCGGGTTTTTCGCTAATCGTTGCCTCAGATTCATCACGTAAAATGAAACATTTGAAGTTACTGAAAAAATTAATAGCCCAAAAAGTATTTGTCAGAAAATTGTTAGAGAAACTGCGTTAGAAAGGTAGAAAATTGTATATTGTTTTTTCCAACAACAGACCGATATAAACAAACAAACATTTCAGAAATTGTGATTAATTTTACAAATGTAAACAATGTGTAGTGAGTCATTCGTTTTTGAAAATTCATTGATAAAAATTTAAAATCTTTCGCGCATTGAATATTTTAACTCCTTAGTATTAATATGCCTCTGATGTCATTGGCGTATGAAACAATGAAAATAGTTTTTAATTTAAAAGCGAAGGCTTAGAAAACTCAAATCTATTTTCGGTACTTTTATGTTATCCGGGGGCAGATCTCGACAACAACAGGGTTTTTTCGCCAATAGTAGTTATTTTTTCGTGTGTGTGATTTAGAAACATTGCTTAAAAGTTGAAATAAAATGCTATGTATTTATTATTATTGTTATGTATTTTAAAGGAAATGAGTGAAAGTCATGTATTTTAAATGTATGCAATGTATGTATTTTGAATGTTTGTTCTTCTATATATATTAAAAAAAGTTTGATTTGGAAATGGACCAATGAAAATCTGCGTCGATATTCCCGGCAGATCGGCATCCAATTTGAATGCTTAAGCATGGCATGGCCTTTCTTCGTTAATATTAAAAAAACTGTTGCATACAAAAATATGAAAATCGGTAGTATTATAGAGAAATGTTTGGTAAACACGCTGATGTAAGACAGTTTTCAAATCGAAGAATTATTTTAAGAGATATTTAATGCCAAAGTTGGACAAAATCGTTCCATTAAAAAAGTTTTATAGGAGCAAAAACTGTACATAGGAATTTAATCATTTTTAGATCATTTTATGCCTCAGAATTTCCCGGTGTGCAGACTGCATTTAGTTTTTTAATTTGACTCATTTTTTGAGGTTTTATTTCTATTTTAAATTTAAATTTTCAGCATTTCGAGAGATATTTTTTACAAAATTTACAAAATTGTATTAATTTAAACTGTTGCCAACTGTATAAACAGCGCAAACAATAATGTTTGCTTCAAATTAAAAATTTGTTTTACACGTGACTATTTACGTGAACAGAAAATATAAAAAGCTGGAACTCATTGAAAATTACGTCATAAAAACTATATTTACGCGTGAATTTTAAAAGAGAAAGAATATTGTAAAATAATAAATTCATTAACATGCGTTAGAAGTCTTAAAGGAGAATTTACGTCACATTTACGTCACATTACGCTTATTACGTAAAATGAACAAAAATAATATTGCAAAACAGTTCAAATTTAAAAATTACGCGAGACATTTATTTGATATTTTAAGATGATCATAATATTTCATTTCTAACAAAAGTATTTTTACGTGAATATTAAAAAGAGAAAGAAAAATTTGGTGACAATTACGTCAGATTATAATTGTCAGATTCAAATTATAATCCAATCTTCCGAAATCTTTTTAAAGCCGATCAAATTAGCGTGCTGTTAGAGTCTGCGGTGTCCGAACAGGGGTTGACGAGCGTAGCTCGTAGGGCGCAGAACCCCTAGTATTTTAAATAAAAGTTATGCTTTTTAATTGAAATGAGTTAAAGGTTTATATTTTAAGTGAAATTAATGCAATATGAATGATGTCAATGGGAACAACATTTGGCGATTTATCACATCGCCAAGCTAACATAAAAGTACTCCATTTTCTGAGTATTAATGTAATAAACATAGTCTTTAGTTAGTTTGTTTCAGGTTTTAGTTAATTTGTTTCAGGTTTGTATGTTTAATTTATTTTGGAAAAATTGATTTGATGAATAATTAATCCATTTTCGTTTTTTTAAAAACTTAATTACTTCTCAACATTACATAATTTTAAATTTTACGCCGTTGAAGAGGGAAAATGTACTTTCAAATGTAAATTGTTTGAAAACTGTATTTCAATTTACTGACTTTTTATGATTCTTAAACTAAATAGCTCGAATACGGAATAATAGTATATAAATTCTTTTATCAATTATTTAAAATTTTAAGGGAAAATCACGATTTCTACCCACCGTCGCAGGACGGGCGTTTCCACTAGTTTATGATAATTTTGGCTAAGAAGGACCTGTACCAAATAAGGCCTCGTTAAGGATTCAGATTGCAATAAAATATGCGATATCAGCATTAACATTTTAAACGTTGCTGGATGTAGGGTAACTCCGGGAGAGTCGTCGCATACGGGTTAGATGCCGCAACCCTTCTATTTCTTGTAATTATCGATAGATGGTCGTCAAACGCACAGTATAGATGCGCAATGAGATTATTTTAACCAGTGTATAGCGGGAATCCCATTTCAATATTTACTTGCAGAAGTACAATCCTTAATTTGATGTAAGTGCATGATTTCACTGTCCAAACTTTTAAAAACGTTATGTTTAAATATTTTTCATGCACTGATTACTAAATACATGCATGATTTCGAAGTTAAAACTAAGTGTGGCATTTGTATAGAGTACTGTGTGTATGATTACGCCATTCCCCTTAGCGATGGCAGGTAACTGTGATGGCCGACGTCTGCAGCATGCAATATGGGATACATGCCGCACTGCTATTCCGGTATACATGCCGCAGTTTCTTTTGTACGGGATGATTATGTGTTATTAACTTTTCCTTTTCTTTTTGCACAGACTAACCCTGTTAGGCTTGTTATCAAGTTTACTAAAACCAAAGGAGAAAAGAAGGAAAATAAAAAGTAAGAAGGGCAAGAAAGATGCAAGTCAAGATGATAAAAATGAAAAATTGGATTACGCGTAACGCAGACGTTCTTTGCAAACTACTCCAAAAAAAGAGGAAGTATAATTATGCGTTTAAATGTGGTTACATAAAGACTACTTTTTCGACACTTTTTCTGTAGATTGAAGTCGATCTCTTAACCCATTCGGGACCATAGGTGCATATAAGTACCTTCATAAAGAGCTTACAAAATTTGTTTCTGGTACCAGTAAAAAAGAAAATTAATATTTGCTTTGTTTAATTAGAGCATTTTCATGATTATTTAAGTAAAGGTAACTTCTTTTAAAAAAGTGGTACCAGCCGAATAAAATTTGTGTAAAAGCCACCGGTTCCGAAACGGTTAACAAATAAATTATGTCAACACAGTTTTACTTTTTTTCTTTCCTTTTCTAATACATTGATGTTACGTTGTAGCTGAAATAACAATTAAAATTTTATGTAAAAAAAAAATAATAAGTCGATAATTTTAATAGTGAAAGTAGGCAACAATTATTAATTTGAATCTACTAACACGTTTCATTGTACTCAGGGTCGTACTGGCCCACCGGGCAACGAGGCAAATGCCCGGTGCGCCCATCGTCACTTTTTTCTTTTTCTTTTTCTTTCTTTTTTTTTTTTTTGTTATCTTTTTTTTAAGCACGCATTTTGAAAGGCATAAAATTTTCAAAGATTTTCATTTGGAAAATTAAAAAGTAATGCTTTTTATTTTTTAAAGTATAGCATAAGCAAACTATGTGCGATCAAAGACAATTAGATAAACCAATTTCGAGATAACATAAGTTATCGACAATCAGATATGCCGTTGTTACACATTGTATCCAGGACCAGACTTTGTTTCAAAGCCTGTACTAATGATAAATTCTAAGAAAAATAATATTAAGTACTCACTTATTTAGATGTACGCCTAAATAATTTCTGTTCTAGGAATGCTTCTAATAAGTGTCTAATGAGTCTGCGTCTAATACGTTTGCATATTTTCTGCGTCTAAGTATTTAGCGCCCCTGGTGTTGTGAGGTATTTTTGTATTTCTACCTTTTGTGCAAGTATAAACGACGAAACACTGTATAAGAAACATATTCTCATTTTAAATGGATTCATTCACAGAGACTTTGATAGTCATGGCGCCCTGGTCCAGATTTTATTCAGTACCCCGAAGAATAGTAACTTCTACATAAATTAATATTGGTATTAATGATGTATTTAGTATATTTTCTGTCAAATATTCAGCGCCCTGGGTGGCTGCCCGGTAGTTTGGTATTTCTGTTTTTTGTGAAAGAACAAAAAAAAAAAAAAATGCCAATTTAAGACAGGGGCTGCCCGGTAGTTTGGTATTTCTGTTTTTTGTGAAAGAAAAAAAAAAAAAAATGCCAATTTAAGACAGGGGATTTTCATTTTAATTTCATTTGGTCCCTTTGTCAGAGGCGGCTTTGGTCAATTTTTTCAGCGCCTCTGTAAAAATAAGTTTAAAAAAACTAATATCGTGTTTACGTAATAATGGCGCCCTTGGTCTTTTTCAGCGCCTCTGTAAAAATAAATTTCAAAAAACTAATATCGTGTTTTTGTAATCATGGCGTCCTTGGTCAAATATTTTTCAGCGCCTCTGTAAAAATGCCTTTCAAAAAGCTATTATCGCGTTTTTGTACTCATGGCGCCCTTGGGCAGATTTTTTTTTTCAGCACCTCTCTGTAAAAATAACTTTCAAAAAACTAATATCGTGTTTTCGTAATCAATGTGCTCTTGGTGAGATTTTTTCAGCACCTCTGTAAAAATAATTTTGAAAAACTATTATCGTGTTTTTTTAATCATGGCGCCCTTAGAGAGATTTTTTTCAGCGCATCTGTAAAAATAAGTTTTAAAAAACTAATATCGTGTTTTTATAATCATGGCGCCCTTGGTCCGATATTTTTCAGCGCCTCTGTAAAAATCCCTTTCAAAAAACTATCATCGTGTTTTTGTAATCATGGCGCCCTTGGACAGATTTTTTTTAGCGCCTCTGTAAAAATAAGTTAAAAAAAAACTAATACCGTGTTTTTGTAATCATGGCGCCCTTGGTCACTTGGCCAGATTTTTTACAGCGCGTCTGCAAAAATAACTTGAAAAAAAGTAGTATCGTGTTTTTGTAATAGCAAACCCCCCTCCCCCCCCACACACGCACACTCTCCACAAATACACACACAAATTGATGCCCTTAGTTCTACTAAAGTGGAGCATTCCATAATTTCTCAATGATAATATAAGTGTTAGACCGCCAAGGGCGCCAAGACTAATTCTTCACAAGATTTTGCAATGGAAACTTATGTAAATTTTGCTTTTGAAAGAAGAAAATGTTAATTTTTCATATCTATTTAAAAATTCGATAATATTTTTAGCATCCGAAAAAGCCAATATGTAAAAACGTTATTTATTTTTTTTAAACCGGATCTGCTTAACCTCTTTAAACTTCAAACACCACCCGAATATATAAATTGAAAAATACATATGTAATTAAAATAAATAGATAAACCACTAAAATTGTAAAAGTCCTTTTACAAAAGAATGGATAAATATAAGTAAAGAGAAGTGCAGATGTATTTGGGTTCAGTTTTCAATGCTGTTAGTCATTAACGTGGGAATTCCTAAGAAGACAAATTACCATTTCGGCGGGATTTCAAATCGGTTCTATAGATACCCAGTGGTTTCTGTAGTAATACCAGGTGTGACACTTTTTTTTAATTATTATACCGTATTCTGGAGCTCTCTATCTTTCTGGAGAAAATAGAAATCGGCGGATGTGGAGGTATTTTCCCATGAAATACTAATTAACACACGACACATGCGCGACACGACGTGCTGTTGGTGTTTTTTGCGTGTGAGTTGCGACGACCATTGTAGTTTAAAATTGGCTTATCTGAAATTAAAATAAACAGTAATTTTTAATTAAATATGACTTATTTTAGTGACTAGACGAGACAAAAGGTGGAAATTATGAAAAGCTCTCTCTTTTTCTTTTTTTTT
Source organism: Maratus speciosus (assembly GCA_963932465.1). Taxonomy (NCBI): domain Eukaryota; kingdom Metazoa; phylum Arthropoda; class Arachnida; order Araneae; family Salticidae; genus Maratus; species Maratus speciosus. The sequence goes on from OZ010786.1 coordinate 445,563,258, forward strand.
TCTTTAATGCTGATTATTTGAAGAGGGTATTCAACTTTTATCGTAGAAAAAGGCTGATTTTTGATGATTGACAAAAAAAAAAAAAAAAAAAAAAAAAAAAAAAAAAAAAAAAAAAATCTTTAATGCACTGCATAATTATATAAGAAACTAGGGGGCTCTGCCCCCTACGAGCTACGCTCGCCAACCCCTGTTCAAGCACACCAAAATCCAAAAAGCACGCTAATTTGATCGGCTTTAAAAATATTGAATTTAAAAAAAACAAAAGAAAAAAAACAGTAGTGATTTTCCTGTAAACGGGTTTCTATTCGTTAATTAAAAAATTAGTTAAACATTTGAAAATAAGCTAATGTAAAATGAATTAAGTAAACAGTGTCCTTGTCTCCCGGTATTTTTTAACAGCGATATAAGATAGTTCTTTTAAATAATTCATTTTAAATGTATCGTTTTAAATCTGACGTAATTTACACCAAAGTTTTATTTCTCTTATTAATATTCAGGTGAAAATACTTTAGTTGTTAGAAGGAAATATTTGCGCTGTCTTTGAATTCACGATAATAATTGAAAAGATTATCTCAAAATATCTCGCGCAAATATATTTTTTAATTTAAATGTTTTTACCATATTTTTTGGCCATTTTAAATAATGTAATTTCTCCCCTTTACAAGTTTTAGCGCATAATTTTTTTTTTATTTAACATTTTGTTTCTCTTTTAAAATTCAAGTGTGAATATGGTTCTTAGGACGTAATTTTCCTGCTTTTAACATGTGATCATTTAATTCTAATTTTAAAGTTTTTATTTCTGTTTACAATAGTCACGTGTAAATAAATTTTTAATTTGAAATAAACATTATTGTTTCGCTGTTTATACAATTGGCAACAGTTTAAATTAATAACATTTTCTAAAATATATAAAAAATATCTCTCGAAAAGCTGAAAATTTGAATTTAAAATAGAAATACAACCTCAAAAAATGAGTCAAATAAAAAAAATAAATTCAATCTGCACACCGGGAACTTATAACGTATAAAATGATCTAAAAATGATTAAATTCTCATGTAGTTTTTGCTCCAATAAAACTTTTTTAATGGAACGATTTTTTCCAACTTTGGCATTAAATATCTCTTAAAATAATTCTTTGATTTGAAAACTGTCTGCATCAGCGTGTTTATCAAACATTTCTCTGTAATACCACTGATTTTCATATTTTTGTTTGCAACAGTTTTTTTTTAATATTAACGAAGAAAGGCCATGCTTAAGCATTCAAATTGGATGCCGATCTACCGGGAATATCTACGCAGATTTTCATTGGTCCATTTCCAATTCGAAACTTTTTTTTATATATAGAAGGAAAAAGCTGACAAAATTAGAAGTGAAAAACAATTCAGTATTATTAAAGTAATCGTGCCGTGGTCATCTATTAAAAAATGCAATTTTGAGAAAAAAAACTAGTTTCAATTTTATGTTATAATTATAATAGAATGCTTATTGTATTTTTTTATTTTTTTTTACTTACATAGAATTGTCTATTCCTTATTCTGACCACATAAAGAAGTCTCAATTCCGTTGATAAAGCCGCTAAAATAAAAACTCGATTTTGCGAAATTTATAAGTTATGATTATAAATGTATATGTAAATCCTTAAAGCGGTTCTCAAAAAAAAATTTTTTTTTAACGTTCAATAATGCGAAAATTTCTGCTCATTTACAAACATAAAAATAGTGTTCGAAAGAAACTGAATTTCGGTTACATTCCTAGTATCGACTGAAAACGTAAGCGAAATTGTTTTAAAAATAAATTCAAAGTAAGTAACATAAACATACATATACGCATGTTATCTGAATAATGTTTTGCGTAAAAACGGCAGTACATAATTAACAAAATAATTTGATTGAAATAAAATTAATTAAATATAAGGTGCTATAAACATAAAAAATATATTAAAAAATAATTTAATTTAAAAATAACGAATTTAATCAATATTAGTAATACCTTCTAGATTTATCTCCTTGTATGTGAATATATAGTATGTACGGCTCTTTGGATGGGAGTGCCGTTTGGGGGAGGCTAGGGAGGGGCAGTTATAGTAATACCGAATATACGGCAGTATTTTCGCCGAAACTAGGATTTTGGGCTGAAAACGAAAATGAAACCGAATATTCGGCGAAACTCCACATAAAAGAATGAGACTTGCAGGCTTGGTTATTGAAGTGATTTGCAATACAATAGATTCTGTTCTTTAAATTAATTACATCTTGAGTTAAAATTGATTGTTGTCTCATGACAACAGTTTTCTTTCTCTTCCTCCACTGTCGCGTCCGGAAATTCGGTTCAAAACGCCACATTCGGCAACCTTTTCTGAAAGATCTTTTGTTTTTCTCAAAAAATATAAAAGACAGTTCGATTAAAAAGTTTCTGGTGGGCAATAAAAAATAATTGGTATTTTCAGCCAGCAGCCAGCAGTTACAATGAAATTTAATGAAAACCTTTAAAACAAAACTATCATGCAATAAAATTCGAGTAATACTACTTTTCAAAATAATTACATTCAGCGTAATACTTTTAAAGAATGTATTACTTTTCCAAAGATTTTCTGCCCCCCCCCCCACCCCTACCCTGCATACACACATGAATCGCGGTAAAAAAGAACAAGATCTTTGAAAAACAGAAACAACTCCATTATTGGGCACAGCCTTTGTAAGTTTGCTGATTTGAAAGCAGGGCCGAAATTAAGGGGGGCAGAGGGGGCATGTGCCCCGGGCGCCAAATAAAGATTTTGTTTGTCGATTTTTCTCGCATCTGTGTTTTGCACGGTATTGTTAAAATCATTCTGTCTGGCGTATGACAAAACATAGAAGAATCTAAAGATGATATGGCATAAGGATCCTGTATAAAGCGGATTTTTTTTCGATTCCGTTTCCGAGATTTTAATCAATCAATATTCGACAAAGCCAAGGACGGATTCAGCTCATCATTTAGAGGGGGTCATGGATTTCCTTTTTTGGGGTGGGGGGCGATCACATCCTCGTTATGAGAATTTTTTATATTGAAAGCTATTCCCAAATCCAAACTAACTACTTTTCTGATACTTTCGCGAAGTCATTTTCATTCGTAAATACAAAAAATTTGCATTAATATTCGTAAAAATATAAAATTTGCCCATTTTGTTCAGATACCAGGAAATTAGTTTCCCATTTTCTTATAAAGGCAAAGATTCATTCAGAAAATGTTGTCAAAGATAGCACTTTTAGCCAAGTTTTACGAGTTGAAGCCAGAGGAATGTCGTCGCAAGGGAACAATCGGCTGTCACTTCCGGAATTTCAGTTTAAAAAGTCTAACAATTGTCAACGATTAAATATGGCAAAAATTTGTGTTAAATTTTAGAGTTAACTAAACCGTACACATTGGCAGCTATGGGATTCTATTAGTGTCATAAAAATTGCAGGTGTAGCCTCTTCTTTCTGCTCAAAGTATTAAATAGTTTTTTTCAATCGAACTTATACCTTTGGAATGGATCATTTTCTTCTGAACTGATGGACTGGTGCCATCCATTATTTTGAAACAACCGTTATAAATGAAGTGTTAGGTGAAGATGAAAGAGCTGTCGTAAAAAGTTAGAACTCTGATTTTCTGGTCAGAAAAGGAAAAAAAAAATGGTCATAATTTTTTTTTTTTTTTCTAGTCAGGATGAAAAAAAAATGGCCATAATTTTGTTTCTGATCAGAATGGAAAAAAAAATGGCCATAATTTAAAAAAAAAAAAATCTATGATATCTTTTGAATGTTGAAAAAATAAAGAAATAAAACATATTTTAAAAATAATTCACGTAAAACAGACGTCACTCTTGAACTAAACAAAAATAACTTTCCTGAAATTTTATACACCATAATTAGTATTTGTATTCTAGAGATTGTATTATATAAAATATTATTGAATTGTATTAAATAATGTTTTGCACTTTTGAGTTTTGACCCAACGAAATTGTTTTTGTTTGTTTTATTTTAATATTTTATTTTCCATTTGGAGATAATCGTATGGAGATTTTTATTCAAATATTCGGGGTAAAGTTTGAATTAACTCATTAGATAAGGTGAGCGAAATTCGAAAACAGAGATAGCTTTCTTAGAAAAGTGTGGAGGAAAAAAATACCTCTAAATTGGCAACACTGGTCTAACATCAGATTTTTTTTTTAACTGCAATGCCTTGCGGGGAACTATTTTTGTGCATATTACATTTCTATAGTGTAAAATACTAATTTGGGTGACATAATTATTTTAGGAATAAAGTTTTCGCTATAGCAATATACTCGTATATATTTTTAAAGTGATTTTTTATACATAATTTATATAGTATGTGTATGTATGTATATATAAGCATTTGCGCCCTTTTGTAAGGCAATCGGCGCCCTTTTTATCCATTTTGCCACCGCCCTCTCAGTTATGCCAGTACGACCCTGATTGTACTCATTTAGTTTCATTTTGTTATTACATCCATAATCATAGTCCAGATATCAATATTTTTTTTAAATATTTTTATTTATAACTTCATTCAGTTCTTATTACAAGCGCGGCATAACTACCGCACAAGTGCCACGTCTCAGCCTGAAGGTACGGCTGATGCGCCGCAATGTAATGCTTTAGAAAAAAATTGTTAAAAAATATTAATAATTTGTTTTGAATTTTTTTGTCGCAGTACATGCGTTGTATATTTAACATTAAATAGCACGGCATGATTTTTTTTATATTATGCCCACCATGGGACTTTACACACAAATTCAAAAAAATGTGCGGCATAAATCACGGAATTACCCTAATATTTACTCATATTTTAATAATATTAAATCATGCATGCTCTTGTTGCTGTTGAATTTTGACCAAGAGAGTTCAAAACAAAAATGAATTTAAATAGCCCTTTCTGTGTGTTTTAAATAATTTGCTAAGTACATTTTTGTTAATGGATATTTTACAGGTACCTATCGCACCAAACAATTATTTGGTTGTGGCAATTGGTATAGATTTTTACAAGAGAAAACAAGGGTTTTGAGATTTCATCATATTAAAAGTAAATGAGTATATTACAAAATATTATACAGGGTGTCCACTCTCAACGGTGTCCAGTGACTAATTCCTAAACTGTTAGACATATAGTTCGAATTACAAAAATGTTTTAAACGAGGTAAAGAAGTATTTTAAAAGTGATTTGGGTCAATAAACATATATAACAATAAACATTAAAAAAATACGAAATTTAGATTTTTATTATTTCTATAAGTTATGTTTAGCAAAAATATCTTATTACACTAAGAAGGAAGACAAAAAAAGTCCCATTCTTCTACGATTAAAGTTGAAAGAGTAATAGCTGTTTAAAGTTGAAGCATCTTTTTTGCTGTGAAATAGGGGTCATTCATAAATTTACTAGAAATGTAAATAATCGTCTGATTTATAAAAAAAAAATGATAGTTGAGAATAAAATTAACATTACAATATAAATTTGAAATCGTTTTTATTCTAACATATTAAAGAAAACTTATATAACTTGTACTAAAAATATAAGTTAAAAAATAACAGAATATTTGTTAAATGAAATGATAAAAAACAACAGTCACAGTTCTTTACAAAATGATATATGTTTTAAAATACTATTAGATTATCTATTATCTATATTATAAAGGACAAACATATCTGTGCGTAACGCATACGTCATTTTGCGAATGGCAACACTTTGAAATTTGAATTAAAATTTCGGTTTTGCAATTATATCTACGGCACATTTTTAAACTTCTAAACATCGCACATTTTAAATTTTAACACCATTGTATAAGGAAAAAAATGCTCTTTTAAATGCAATTTGTTTGAAAGCTGTATCTCAATTTATTTTTTTTTGTAGTTTTTAATACAAATTTTGTAATTGTGGCAATTGAAGTACTCCATTTGTACCGCGGGCCTATATCCCTCGTGTTGATAATTGGCCGTCAAAAATCAACCCAACCCAACCCAACCCATTTGTACTGAAAGTAAAGGGAAAATAGTCATGGTTTATTATTTTTACTGATTATATCCTTATTGATGCTATTTTCACAATACAAATTAAAGTAACTTTTTTATAATTTTTGAACAGAAAATGATGTCAGACATTAAAAAAAAAACAACAACAAAAAAAAAAACACGCATTCTTCTTCATAAATCAGTTACATTTAAATATTACGTTAGTAACATTTAAATATTACATTTAATTATTACGTATACATAGTTAATATCAGTTACATTTAATATTGCATTACGCTGATACTGAGTTTGAGACGCTAGCAAAATTATTCAGTGAGTAAAAATTATGTCATCTATTATCTATCTATATTATAAAAGACAAACATATCTGTGCGTAACGCATACGTCATTTTGCGAATGGCAACAGTTTGAAATTTGAAATAAAATTTTGGTTTTGCAATTTTCTCTACTGCAAAATTTTAAACTTCTAAACATCGCACATTTTAAATTTTTGCATCGCCGTATAAAGAAAAAATGCTCTTTTAAATGCAATTTGTTTGAAAGCTGTATCTCAATTTAATTTTGAGATATTAATTTTTTGTAGTTATTAATACATTTTTTGTAATTGTGGCAACTGAAGAACTCCATTTCAGTTGAAAGTCGTGGAGGGTTGAAAGTAAAGGGAAATAATCACGGAGGAAAGAAAATAATATATTACTGTACCTTTTTGTTGCCATTTTCTCATAAAAACCGAAAAAAAAATTGAAATTAAAATGCGTGCTATGTCAACGATTTTTTAAATTTCTAAATATCGCACATTTTCAATTTTTAAACGGTCAAATAGAGAAAAAAATCTACTTTCAAATGCAATTTGTTTGAAAATTGTATTTTAATTGGCTGAGTTATTAAGCTTTTTTAAATAACTAGCCGCCCGTGGAGACCAGTTTGGTCTCCCTTAAATGTATGCTAGGCATTGTATCATGTTACTTTTATTCATAATTTAATTTACTTGCTCAATCTTTCGCCAAATTGGAAGATTCTGATAGAGAAATCGTGAACTCGGGCACAGGTGATAAATCGCCAAACATTATACCCATATTCATGACTTTCACTTAAAAAAAAAAAAAAAAAAAACTTTAAAAAAAGAAAAAGAAAAGGATAAGAATAAGTAATACAATAAACCATTTAATTTCAACATCAAAGCATTGTTTTAATTTACCCCTCGAAAAATAAAAAATGCTGCTGGCGAGTTAAAAAATGCTGTTGCCAGAAAATGCGTTGCCAAATTTCTTTTCTCGCCATGGACCTTTTCTCTATTTCGCCAAGTTCCTATACTGAAAAAGTACCTTCATTTATTTATTTATTGCATTTTAAATGAGATGAATAAAAGATAAGATGGCACAGGTGTCATATGCGCACCACGTTAGCGCGATTTGTTTCTGACGCCAATGTCATATACGTACCGAGGTACTTAACTGACGCCAAAGTGTTGTTATTTTGCTTGATATGGTAACCCGCATGTTGTTTTTTATTTATTAATAAATTGTTTATTTACTTTTATTTTATATTTTTAAATTATATAAATTGTTTTGTTTTATAGTTATTAATTAAACTTTTTATTTATTTATTGTTATTCTATTTTTAAAAATATAACACAATAACCAATGAGATGCATTTCATTTGGGCTTTGCCATTAAACAATTAACAAATAATCGCGATTTCTGTGCCATGTACGATAGCGTAATATATATATATATAGATTTTCAAGCATAAATTATTTTTAAATTTATCCCTATCACGTGCAGCTCGATTACGAAAGGTTAATCTGCTTGCCCTTAAAACAATGTAAAAAGTTCAGCATTTGTTTCCGTCTAATGTTCCATAACAGAATTAAAATTTCCTCAATAGAAAAATAAATAAAATAATGTAAATAAGAAACAAATTTAACAGACATGTGATTGAACCACGCGCTAAAAGCCCTGAAATGATCAGAAAGACTGACGTAAGTCACAAAATCTTGGGTTAATAACTCCTGGCATGCGGTGACATATGAAACTATCGCTTTTAATAAATTTTAAAACTTTATTTGATTGCATAATTGATATTTTTCATGTAAAAATTCTTTTTGATGTTAGTTGGTAATCTAAAATATATATTACATGTAAAAAAATAATTAGAGTTAAAAAAAAAATAATATGGTTTTCATCTATACTCTGTAACCCGAGGAGCTCGGGTGCGATCCCCTAGTATATATAAAATCCAAACGGAAATTTCGTTCCGAACATCTATATTTCGAGTTCTATTGCATGGATTTTGACGGAACTTATACTGTTAGATAGGTATCGTTAAAGGGAAGGTTTTAAGCTATAACATATCATTCTACGTAGATTAGTTATATAATTATGACGGAAAGTTCTGTTATTTTGGACGCTAAGGTTACCGTTTTATTTCTTGGCGAAATTTATCGTTGAAAAAAAAATTGAAACGGCTATTACACCCCGAAAAATAAAAGAAAAAACTATTACAATTTTTATTTAAAAGAAAAAAAAGAAAAAATCTGTTTTAATGAGTGATAATATTAAAAAACGAAAATATTTAATTTAAACATGAAAGGGAATGTTCGTAATGCTTAAAAAATTACCCAGATAAAATATTGCAATTGAAATAAGATTTCGCTATTTATCTTTTGCGTCAGGTTAAGAAAAATGCATCTGAAAAATTGGTAGGATGATATCAAGGAAGTTTCCATAAGCGCATGCTCAGAAATATTTGAAAAAATTATATAATATTCTTCTCATGAAGAATATATAGAATATTCTTCTCATGGCATGTAATATGTATATAAAAATAATCGACAGAACCTCGATTTAGCGTTCGTAAAAAAATAATGAAAATTTAATTTGCTTGTCGATTTAATGCTGGTTGGCGACACAATAAAATTTTTATGATACTTTTTTATGATAAATAATTTTTAAGTAAAACCTTTTTCTACTCTTCATATGAAGTTAGTAAGATTAAGTTTAACTTAAATAAATACATTTTTATTACTGCAGTTTTGTCATATACCTTTATATGTGTATACATTAAAATTTTACTATCACAATTATACAGTTTAAAACAAAATTTAGGTTTATTAAATTTGTTCCAAACCCAAAATTAATGTCCGATTCTGAACATTGGCAATTTGACTTTGATGTTGTTAGTGTCAGAAACAAGAAGTGATGGTTATTGTTGCCATGGAAATAACTACTTAATATAAAAATGTTTAATGATAGCATGTTTAATTAGCCAACTACTTTTAAAGCAAACTTAAAACGGTACTACTTGATTATGCCGTCGACAAAAAAACTATCGCCAAACTATAAGATTAAATTCCAATAATGGCTGATCGTAAATGGTACATTCACTTGAAATTAAACACGGTACACGTGTTTGTTGCATCATTAAGTGATTTTTAATTTGACCTCTATTTGTAAATTTCTTAATGTTTACAAATTTATTTATCCTTTCGTTGTTTAAAATAAAAATTTTGTCAATTTGTATAATTTGGCGAGTATTTTGGCAGTTTATATAATTTGGCGAAATTAGTCGACAGGATAACCAAATAGTATCCTTAAAACTTTTCTAGACGGTGAAGCCATGCAAAATTAAATAACTACGGCAACACGCAATTTGTATATATTATATACGCTTACAGATAAAAACAATACGCTAATCTTTCATTTATATTTAAATTCATTGAGTTTTAGGCATTTAAACTCTTATTTAACAAGTAATTTCAAAATGCATTTAAATATCTTGCATTTGAGAAGGAAATGTGTTGGTAGCCAAATAGCATGGAACGTTCGTCTTTTTTGCGCCAAATACTGAAATATATTTCTTTTTTTTTTCAGATTTTTTTCTGAGATTCCGCCGCCAAATTTGACTGATGTTTTACTACATACATGAGTAGTTTTATAAGCATTTTTTTTTTCAAAATAATTTGAGTATGCTCTTTAAGGAGACCTTCCTTGTGAGTAGCAATTTTGATTTTGATTTGTTCTTTTTTATTTCTAACTCCTCCATCATGTCACTTACAGACGGAAACTAGCGGATGTAATTGTAAAAATGATGGTACTTATGATTTACATGTTATATGTTTATTTGTAACTTTGATTTCACGTTTGTAACCAAACAATTTGATATTAAGACAAAAAGACGTAAGCGTGTGTTAGGTTCAAGCAATGTTTACAATAAAGGTGATTTTGGAAGTGTACGAAAGCATTTTTAGGGCATTTTTTAAAAATTCAAATGTACAATATATAAATAGCAATTAATATTTTAAAAATGGGGTCAAATATTTTAATTTTAGTATAAATGTCTCCCACACACGCACATTACATATTGTAAAATAATATAATTTCAGACATTAAAAAAATTTCTCACCATACTTTACTACGAAAACATGTCGGTTTGTTTCCCCCAAATGTGTGACTTTTATAACCTCAAAGCCAGATTAGCTAATATTGACCACTCTTATTTTAATAGAAAAACATATCTCCAATTTCCCTTATAGAAACGTTCAATGCTTGCAATGTTAAGTAGTAAAGATTATTCTTAAGACAATGTAAGCAATTATGCGTTATTACCATCACGAAAGAAAACATTTTGGAAAAAAAAATTCGTTTCTAAAATCACTTTTCGTTATTCCTTTTAATTCGTCATTTTTTTCCATATCCCCCATTCTTTTAGAAATGTTATTAAAAGATATTGGATGAATCTTCCATAATCAGCCATCCTACAATTGGCAAATTTAATTATATAATGTAGGAAGATTCGATTATATTTGAAAGGAACCGTCGACGGTAAATTTGATTTCAGAAGATTACGCGAAATCTGTACTTAGCGATTAGTAAATTTATGATTTTTTTATTATGGATCAAATGCATAAAAGAATATTTACTATTATTTAAGAATTGCGCGGCAGCGCAATACTTATTTATTTCCAGTGTCACTTCTTAATGTTAATTTAACATAGAAAAGCCTATGGAGATCATAACTTTTTCATTTTTTCTTCCCACCTTTTTGTCCCTGATGCCACTCATTTTTAATTCTTTGTTAATTCTAATAATATAAATTCAAAGTGTAAAAACATTTGCCAGACGTCAGGGTCAAAACGGATCATAAAATGCCTTTGCATATAGGTGGATTATAATCTAGAGAGTAACATGGGCTAATTTTTATTTACATTAATCAAATATTTTTCTTAATAATTCCAAATTTCGTTTTTTTTTTTCAATGAGAATCAACGGACATTTTTCATAGAAAATGTAACATTTTTACTTCATTGTTGCAAAAATTTCAAAAGCCGTAATAATAATTTATTTCATTTTAGTTGGACGATTTTCACGTGAAATACTAAATTGAGCTAGTTTTTTTTTTTTTTTTTTCAAAAATTAAAAAGGTGAATATAAAAGGCGTCATAGTGGAAATAAAAAAGATATAAACTTGAACAGAGCAAAAACTTATTCTGAATATATTTTAGTAAAAAGTTGCTAATGGATAGCTATTTTTACGCAGGTAGTGAACTTAGTGGGGAATTACATAACTTAAATTTTAAAATGTATTTTTTTTTCCGAGATGAGAACTATTTATACCCCAAGTTAAATTTAGGTAATAATTTTCTGATGTGTTTACATCACCCTTTGGGAGAGAATAAGGTTTAAAAATTTAAGTAAAACTTTTATTTTTTATTTTTTACTGTATCACAGCTATGATATTGTTAAATATTAGCAGTAAGGATTCAACACAATTTACATTTACATTCATAGCGTTCCTGAGTGGGAAATAGGGTATCTAAATTTAAGTGAAGTTAATTTTTTATATTTTGATTATAGATTTTTTTTTACGTTCAGATTTTAAGCTTTTGTCCAAACTACCGCAACCTGCATTACTACGGTGGTGAAACATTTTGAATTATACATTGGTAAGCTGCATCCCACATTGTGATGCAATACCGCATACCTCAAAGCCTGATGATGATACTCTCTATTAATTTTGAAATGCGTTCGTCTGAGTGCAGTAGTTATTAAAAAACTTGACATATTAAGCAAAAACATAATTTGAAGAACAAATTAAAAAAAAACAAAATTTATTTCCTACATTGTTTAAGACCGAGAAGGGACAGATATTAAGGTATTTCATTCAATTAGTTCTACATTTAATGTTAATTTTTTGTAACAAATTAGTTAAGCCAATTGAAGATTAAAAAATAAAAATAAAATTCATACAATATGATACTTAAAACACCCTAAAAAATTAGATTCCGTTCAAATGAAATCGAAATAAATCTTAGACTTCTTTTTAAGTTTTGTATTCTGCATGCATCTTATCATTTTATGCACAATTGTCATAAACATAATACAAAATCTGCATTACAAATATTTTCAATTAAAAATGGAAGAAGAGTAAGATTTATTTCGATTTCATTTTAACGGAATCTAATTTTTAGGGTGTTTTAAGTATCATATTGTATAAATTTTGTTTTTATTTTTTAATTTTCAATTGGCTTAACTAATTTGTTACAAAAATTTAACATTAAATGTAGAACTAATTGAATGAAATACCTTAATATCTGTCCCTTCTCGGGCTTAAACAATATAGGAAATAAATTTTGTTTTTTTTTAATTTGTTCTTCAAATTATGTTTTTGTTTAATATATTTTTCATCTGCAGTTATTTTACTATCATTAAGAAAGCATCACTTTGAATGTACAAAAAAAAAAAAAAAAACTTTCAAATGCCAAAGGTGGCCTATGGAACAATATCTGTTCATTTAGCCTAGGTTTTAAAAAAAGTACCTCAGATTCAAATAAAATTTCAATCATTATAAAGCAATTTTAGCTGATGCACATCCCGAGCAGCTGATCGTAGTCACAAATTAACGTTTTTAGTTTTATTTAGGCGACAGACTGATGAATAATGACGTCTTGAAAATAAAAGCATGTTTATTTCTCCGTCTTATTACGCTCATTAGAGAAATGTGAAAAAAATCTTCGGTTTGCCAAAAAGATCACTACTAAAAATAATATAACTAACAATAACATAACTAAAAATTGCATAACTAACTTTATTTATCATTCGCAAAGAGTTTTGTTAGTGAAAGATCTAAAATTCAATCAACAGCAATTTGACATTATTTAATGGAATGTAGTTTGGCGCGTAATTAACTCTGCTTTGTAGCTAACTGATTAAAAGAAAATGTCTTTCCAACAAACTTTAACTTTTTATCTATAAACTATGCTGTTATTATCTACAAGGCAGCATATAAAAAGAAACATTTGTGTGACTATAACATAAGCTGAACAAGGTTAAATGCCTATTTTGGTAAAGTATCGTAGAGATAAAATTTACGACAATAATAAATCTATAAAAGTCATCGAAATTACGATTTATAGTTGTGTAGGACATCATGAGGGCATAACTACGAAATTTACAGCTGACCTTTGACCAGAAGGACCACACAGACGGAATAAAGTAAAAATAAATATAACTGGGTCCAGCAAAAACTCATCCTATAAGGTTGCGCCACATAAATTCAGAGTCGACCAATGATATTCGCCTGTAAAGTTGGGTGGCAACTCTGTATGCAAATTTTCTAGCTATATGGTATAATTTTATGTTTGCATAAATAATGTAAACAGGACAATGTCCGTTTTTTTTTGTTTTTTCAGTGTAAGTAAGAGACAGACTTCACTTGCAAATTTTATCCCAATGCTGTTGGCAGCAAAAAATAAAATGCTGCGATAGGATTCAGCAGTTAGCTGTACAATGAATATGAATAACATATAAAATATAAAAAAAAATAAGTTAGCCCAATATTGGCTTAAAAATACATGTGATGGCCGATTAAATATGAATATTTTGTGTCAACATTTTGGAGACCTTTTGTGCTGATGTGTGGGATATTTCTGGAGCAACGAGGATTCTACATGCTGCCGGGGGCAGTGGATCAGGTAGTCCATTATGATTTTATTCCATTGTATTTACCAGTAATAAGCATTACCTATGAAAGTAACGGACTATGGTGATTTTCACGTGTTATAAAATTAATTAAATAATTAATTAATATAGGTAAAATACACACATATATATATATGTGCATCAGCGTTACTATTAAAATTTATAACCCACAATATGTAAATAGTTTTTTTTAATTGTAAATTTTCTCCTATAATAAAATATAATCAAGAATGAATACGAGTAATCTTTTCTTTGTTTTAATTTCTTAAATTAATATTTTTTTTATAGGAATGGGAATGTTAATAAAAATCTAATTATCTTTATGAAATTGCTAAAAAAAAATTAGTTAAAAAAATATTATAGGCTTAGAGGGTTGGCGATCTCCGAAAAAAGCAACACAACGCATAGATTAATTATAATTTAATATTTAATATCTTAAATTTTCTTTAGATTTCCCCGAAGGGATCTTTTAATTATATCGCTTACCTAGAGTCATTGGTGCTATCATCACTATACGTATTTTAAGACTCTTGAAAATTAATCTCCTCATACAAATTAATATTAATCAACCTCATTTCCTGTGTTGCAATGCATTTAAGTTAAGGATACATTTTAGCAAGTATATATCATTCCAGCACTAACTCTGGTACATTTGTAGCCATACTATTAGGAACATTTCTAAAGTTTCACATCAAACTTGGCTGTGGATCCGATTACGGATGATTGAGAATATTTTATTGAATGAAAACTAGAGGTTTAGTTTTCTATTTGAAACAGTTATCGAGGGTATTTTCCTAGGTTAATAGTTGCATGATTAAAACTGGTATATAAAAAGAAACGTCAGTTAAAATGACATCGTTTTAATTTTATTCACACAATTCAGCTTTAAATAGCCACTTTTACATGATTCACATAATTTAAAATATAAAAGTTTAATACTGTTTTGACTGTATTTAATCTACTGGAATTCGAAGATAAGAAACTGTAGAAAACCTGCCAAAAGAAGATGTATATTACCAAATATAATGAAACGTAGAGAGAGATTGTATTTATGTTATGAGTTCCACACATAGCACGAAGCTGAGAAGCCCGGAGTAAAAGAACTAGCAAACGAAAGTTAAAAAGCCGAACATTCTTTAAATTAAATGGTCAATCTCTGCAATCATTGTAATACTCTCTTTTTTAGTAGTGTGGTGATTAGAGAACATTGTAATTTCTGATGATCGTAATGACCGAATTTCCCTCCTAAACTCTTCAGGATGTACTAAACAGTTGCTTCTGAATTGCCCGAATTTCGTCTAACGCATCAGATAATATAATAGCAATAGCACAATGGTGTCCGATGCGTATTCAGAAAATAACGGAAGGACATTCCAGGTGAAGGTCCATATTAATTTAAAATACAGGGTCGAATTCTACATTTCGTTTGATTGAAGGTTTATTTGAAAAAAGGACCAGCGCAGCGGGCTCAGCCTGCTAGTCTAATCTAAAGCTTAAATAATAAAAATTAAAGTCTTAAAACTTGCTCCAAGTGACACCTTTCAGCTGCAACGCAGAAATGTACACGCGAAATAAATCCTTCTAATACTTTAAGCACGTTGTGTACGATCCCTCGAAGCATGGCCCAACTCATCTGTGTTGAAATGCAGAAAATTGGCATAAGTCATGCAATTCAGAGTTTCATAACTCGATCAATTTTAGTGTTAGATTAATGGGACATTTTGTTTTACTTATTAGTGTAATACGAAATTTTTACTAAACATCACTTATAGGACCGAGGAACCGTATAAAAATTTTAATTTCGCAACTTTTTAAGAAATGTTTTTATTCACCAAAACGACTTTTAAAATAATTTTTTAGCTCATTTAAAACATTTTTGGTTTGGACTAACGGTTTGGAAATTAGCCATTGGACACCGTTGTGAGTGGGCACCCTTTAGTAACATAAAATAGCACCATGTTTCGTTTTTCGTCATCTATCTGAAGAGATAATATTTTATAATGGTGTGATGCGCTAAGCGAGAATAAATTTGGAGATCCAACCGATAAAAATCAGAGTTATTAAAAAATGATTTAAAATAAGTACAGTGTCACAAAAGATTGCGAAATTTTTATTTCCAGTTAACTCAAGCAAAGTGTAACAAGCATTACAAATGAATCTGTTTACTTTACGCCAGACGGTAAACAACTTCTGCATAATAAATGATCTCATATTGCTTTAAAATTATTTGTCATAAGTGATTTCTAAAACCTCCCTATTCTAAGAAAGGCTAACTGTTATTGTCGCTGCCGTAAATGAATTTTTTTCTGACCGGAAGTCATCCTTGTCTTAAATAAAGGTTTTTTTTAAAATCACTATTAGCAATTTTAGCTTAGTTTGATTCATTATAACTGATTATCATACATATTTTTATTAAAGCTTCATGAAAGTAAAACTCAAACTAGTTATGTAAGGCTGTTAATTTTCTTTTCAATAATTGAAGAGTTGTTTTTTTTTTCAATTTTCGAATAGAATGAAAAACGTGAAAGAAATCTCTACTTTTATAAAACGATTTCTTTCGCATATAGTAGTTCTCATTAGAAAGAATGCATTAAGACTTCCCCATATTTTATATAAAAAACATGGGTACATAATTAACCTTTCAAAATTTTATATTCAAATTGAATACTTCCATCTCTGATATTAAGACGTCAGAATGGGTTTCGATTATGCAATAATGAAAATTTGTCTTTTTAATCTCACGTTTCGCTGATCAGGTATTAACTTGGAGATGCAATCAATATTGTTAAAAAAAAGACTGATTAAAAATAGTTTTAAATAACAGCAGTATCATAAAAAACAAGAACGAAAAACCATGCATTACAGCATAGATTATGAAACACTTTCCCACACTATTGAAATATTGTTAAGGAATTTAATTTTTAACACTTTCCAACATAGTTAAAAAGTGTTGATGACATCGGTTTGTCTGGCCGTCTGTTCACGCTCTAACTCGCGTAAATACACTCTGATTTTCATGCAATTGGTATAAGTTAATGATGTTTACCATTTCATGATCGGTATCGAATATGAAGTGTGTAGTATCAACAGCTCATTTATGGAGCCACTCAAAAGAATTCCGTTACATTATGGTCAATGGGAAAAAATTATTTGCAGTGTGTTTTAATGACATTTACGCTATTATTTCAAAGGTATTGAAATTGGTATAAATCACTGAATTTGATTACAAGATAATTACTATAGAATAGGGCATTCATAGCATCTATCGTTCATTTACAGGGACACACAAAAGAAATCGGTTTCTGTAATGTCTTTGAGTCATAATTACTGGAAATACATTTTCAATTTTGGTATGCACTATAAAAAAACCCCGTTAAAGTACGGAAATTGCACTTGCAATGGAGACGCCAGTACTATTTCCGTATTTTAACGGATTTTTTTCCCGTAAATTCCAGAAAAAATTCCATTTTTTTCACAAAAATTACGGGGGAAAATTCTGTTAAAATACGGAAATAGTACTGGCGTCTCGATTGCCAGTACAATTTCCGTATTTTAAAAGATTCCTTTTTTACCGTGTACGCTTTAAATTTAACTAATGTTTTGCATGATACTCCTTGTGTATAAATTCTATACCTCGTATACAGGGCTGCACAAAAGAATTCACTTACCATTCTCCTTATTAGCGGAAATGGCTGAAGAGAAATTTTGGTACTTGTTAGTTATCCCGTCGACCAATTTCGCCAAATTATATAAATCGCCAAACCACTCGCCAAATTATACAAATTGACATAATTTTTATTTTAAATAACGAAAAAACAAATAAATTAGTATAACATTAATAAAAATACATCTAAAACGTCGAAATAAAAAACATTTGATGACATAAACACGCTTATGTCAAGTGAACGTAAGATTTACGATCAACCATTATTGGCATTTAATCTTACAATTTGGCAACAGTAATTTGGTCGACGGGATAACTAACAAGTACCGGAATTTTCAACTGTGGTGTGTACTTCCTAACTAAACTACAATTTTCATGCATATAGTTTATAGATACAAATCCATATATTATACACGGGGCTGTTCAAAGAATTCAGATAATTTTCAGACTGAACGCGGGAATTACTGAAATGGGGTTTTCAAACGGGTTTGCGTTTCCAAATAGTTCAATTAGACATCCTATTTCAACTTATTAACCCGTTAAAGACTGATGTTGCATTTTCGTAACACTATGTTTGTGATTTTTTTTTATTGTGCACATTTTTTCCAACAAATTTAGTATGACATATTGTATATTAACTTTTATTTTTAAGAAAAAAATTGTTAATTGATTCGAGTTGTAAAAAATTAGAATTATGAATGAAATATTACGGAATGTTTTGAAAATTTGTATTGATAAAGTTTGAATCATGTTCATAGATTCACTATAAATGAAATAAAATTCACCAATTCAAGATATAGATATTGTAGCAGTTAAAACTATAACTGCGTTTAGTAAGTGTAATGCACCTCTAAATGGTAAATGCTTCAAAGCTGTATTTGATTTCTGCTGACGTTTGCGTTTTCGCCACATATCATATCTCACATAAAAATATTTTAAAAAATGTAATATCGCTTTTTTTTCTCTTAATTAGTCATTAATATGAATAATAAAATTTCCTTCCATTTGAATCAAGTGTAAGAATGGGAAGTCCTTAATGGGAATGTGTTGGAAAGTGTTTCATAATCTATTCTTGACGCATGACTTTTTTCTTCCTTGTTGTTCAGAAAATGAAATGGGTGATCTAAATAAACTAAAAAAATAATAATAAAAGCAGTAAAAATGTATTTTCAGCAATTGCTGTCTATTAGTTAAGGTGTGAGAATTCTTTTCTGCAGCCACGTATATGATCTGCACGCATCGTAATACACTAAAAATTAGTTAAGTTTTAAAATGCATATCGCAGATAGAAACGCAGATCCAGCATAGTCATTCATGTAACCGAATTCTTTTGAGTGTCTTTGTAAATGAATCATAAATACTATGGTCCCAATAATCTATAGAAAAAATGTTGTAGTGCAGCTGAATAATGTACAGAGTGTCCATAATTAAACAGTCCTATTTTAAAGTTGTCTGCAGAAACTATTGTGCAGAATGTTGTAAAATTTTGTAGGGGATATAATAAAAGTATGGGAATTTGTTTGAGCGAAAAAAAATAGTTCCAAATTTCGTCGCCAAAAGGCTTTTTTTAATGAATTAAATATTTAGCATAGATTTACGATAGTTTACAAATTTTAATGCAACCAAACATGTTCCACATGATGGTCGCCATTTTCAGGCACCATCTGGCATTGTAAGATAGCATGTTCCACAGTTGACCGCAATGTGTTCTGGGAAATGCTATCGCAAATATATGCAAAATGCGTAATTCATTAAGTCTCATTAATTTCATTCAGTTAATTCATTATGTCTTTCACAAAATTTCTCAACTTTATGAACAATAATTTCGTCTGTAGACAACTTTGAAGCAGGGTCGTTTAATTATAGACACCCTGTATATGAATATATTTATATCTGAAATAGTATAACATCAATAAAATATACTGCAATTGATTTACCCCTTGGTGCTTAATGTAATGGAATTCTTTTGTGGGTGCATGTAAACGAACTGTAATTGCTGTTCAATCTATAAATATCGTATTGCTATCCACCTCAGTGATGCATATTAATTTCATTGTGTATATCATATTCATAAAATTCATAATCAGTGCAACATAAAAAAAGGAACTGAAAACGATCCGCCTCCCCATAGACCGTAATGTAATGGAATATTTTTGAATGTCCCTGTAAGAGAACTATATTAATGCGAACACACTCCAATTTCAATGCCGAACATGCCATGGTAAACCTAAATAACTTAGTTCTATTATATGGCAATCCGAGTATCTTTATGCTAGTTAGAGAGCGGACAGAGAAGTAGACAGCCAGAGAAACCGAATTCATAAACACTTGTCAACTATGTTCAAAGTGTTAAAAAGATTATAAAGTGCTTATTTCCAATTCGCACTAAGGAGCATGTGCTTTCACTTCTGTGTTATAATTCGAGCATTTATAAATTATTTTATCCCATTTTTAAGTTATCTAATACTGCTTCAAAACAATTCGTAATGAATTCTAAAATTGCTAATTGTTAGAAATAATATTCTAGCAAATCTTTGACTTCAAAAGTCTAAATTATACCTATACATGAAATCTTCACGTTTAACAATACATAATAAAATAATTGTGATATTTCTCTAAACACCCAGTTATAAGTAAAATATCCCCTATAATTTTGATATATTCTGCTTGAAACAATTTAGTCATGATAAACAGTTTATTAAATAATGTAAATTCTAGAATATGCACTTAAAAACACTGAAACGCTTTTCAATTATTGAAATAGAGAGCTAAAGCTAATTTCAAGATTTTGAAAAAATGGAAAAAGGAACAGAAGTCTGAAATTTTATTAAGTAATTTCTTTCCTATATATAGAGAGAAAATACGATGAGAATTCGCCATAGTTTGAAAAAACATGGATAGATATACATCAAAATGCAAATGGAAATTTCGTTCCAGCCGCTTTTAACTTGAGTTTTGTTAAATGAATTTTGATGGGACTTACACTGTTATTTGGATAATATTTTTCAGGGTAGGTTTTAGTATAGAGCACATCGTTCTACAGTTTTTAGTTATTGATTGGGAAAGTTCTATAATCGAGTGAATCTGATTGTGAAAGATTAGCCTTTTTAAAAGATTTCCCTCAATGGATTTCAATAGAACTTTCACCATTAATTAGATAATTTTTCAGGAAAGGTTTTAGTATATAGCATATCGTTCTACTTTTCTCAGTTATAGAATTATGGAGGAAAGTTCTACAATCAAGTGAGCCCAATTATGAAATATTAACCTTTTTAAAAAAGTACTGCTGCGTGGATTTTTAAGAGACTTACATTGTAAGTTAGATAATTTATAGGGGATGGTTTTAGTATATTGCACCTCGTTCTATCGCTCTTTAACAAATCTTACTGCAAATGATGAACTAAGAGAATTGGTACTTAACAGCCCAAATTTTGTCTGAAACTTTAGAAAATGTAATAGTGCAATGGCGTTCGTATTGTTTTCAGGAATGGGGATGAAAATTCCAGGTGAAGGTCTATATTGCTTTAAAACACAAAATCAAATTCACCTATATATTTTGTTTAATATAAGATTCGTTTGGAGAAACCGACCAGCGTAGCTGGCAAAGCCTGCTATTTGCGTTATAAAATATCAAATATTAAAGCAGTAAATTATCACTTTGCTAACAAGACGTAAGCAAACATAGTGAAAAATGTCCAAGCCGGGAATCGAACCCGGGCCCCTGGAATAGCGCTCCAGTGCTCTACCACTAAGCCACGAGGACGATGCCCAGCTCGGCCTCTCTCACACATATAAGTCGGCAAGGCTGCAACCGCAGCTACTAGATGGAAAGATCTTAATCAGCACACAATCTTGTGGCGAAACATGAGACGCAAATAAACCCAGCATAGGTGAATATACAATTTTAATTAATTTTTCAACTACCCTTCAGCAGTGAAAATACGCTTGAAATTATTGAATATTAAGGCAGTGAATTATCACTTTGCTAACAAGACGTAACCCGACATAGTGAAAAATGTCCAAGCCGGGAATCGAACCCGGGACCCTGGAATATTTTCACTATGTCGGGTTACGTCTTGTTAGCAAAGTGATAATTCACTGCCTTAATATTCAATAATTTCAAGCGTATTTTCACTGCTGAAGGGTAGTTGAAAAATTAATTAAAATTGTATATTCACCGATGCTGGGTTTATTTGCGTCTCATGTTTCGCCGCAAGATTGTGTCCTCATGAAGACCTTTCCATCTAGTAGCTGCATTTGCAGCCTTACCGACTTATATGTGTGAGAGAGGCCAAGCTGGGCATCGTCCTCGTGGCTTAGTGGTAGAGCACTGGAGCGCTAATCCAGAGGCCCGGGTTCGATTCCCGCCTTGGATATTTTTCACTATGTCGGGTTACGTCTTGTTAGCAAAGTGATAATTCACTGCTTTAATATTCAATAATTTCAAGCGTATTTTCACTGCTGAAGGGTAGTTGAAAAATTAATTAAAATTGTATATTCACCAATGCTGGGTTTATTTGCATCTCATGTTTCGCCGCAAGATTGTGTGCTCATGAAGACCTTTCCATCTAGTAGCTGCATTTGCAGCCTTACTGACTTATATGTGTGAGAGAGGCCAAGCTGGGCATCGTCCTCGTGGCTTAGTGGTAGAGCACTGGAGCGCTAATCCAGAGCCCCGGGTTCGATTCCCGCCTTGGATATTTTTCACTATGTCGGGTTACGTCTTGTTAGCAAAGTGATAATTCACTGCTTTAATATTCAATAATTTCAAGCGTATTTTCACTGCTGAAGGGTAGTTGAAAAATTAATTAAAATTGTATATTCACCAATGCTGGGTTTATTTGCGTCTCATGTTTCGCCGCAAGATTGTGTGCTCATGAAGACCTTTCCATCTAGTAGCTGCATTTGCAGCCTTACCGACTTATATGTGTGAGAGAGGCCAAGCTGGGCATCGTCCTCGTGGCTTAGTGGTAGAGCACTGGAGCGCTAATCCAGAGGCCCGGGTTCGATTCCCGCCTTGGATATTTTTCACTATGTCGGGTTACGTCTTGTTAGCAAAGTGATAATTCACTGCTTTAATATTCAATAATTTCAAGCGTATTTTCACTGCTGAAGGGTAGTTGAAAAATTAATTAAAATTGTATATTCACCAATGCTGGGTTTATTTGCGTCTCATGTTTCGCCGCAAGATTGTGTGCTCATGAAGACCTTTCCATCTAGTAGCTGCATTTGCAGCCTTACCGACTTATATGTGTGAGAGAGGCCAAGCTGGGCATCGTCCTCGTGGCTTAGTGGTAGAGC
This sequence comes from Maratus speciosus, assembly GCA_963932465.1. Lineage (NCBI taxonomy): Eukaryota > Metazoa > Arthropoda > Arachnida > Araneae > Salticidae > Maratus > Maratus speciosus. The sequence goes on from OZ010786.1 coordinate 445,586,204, forward strand.
ACTGGAGCGCTAATCCAGAGGCCCGGGTTCGATTCCCGCCTTGGATATTTTTCACTATGTCGGGTTACGTCTTGTTAGCAAAGTGATAATTCACTGCTTTAATATTCAATAATTTCAAGCGTATTTTCACTGCTGAAGGGTAGTTGAAAAATTAATTAAAATTGTATATTCACCAATGCTGGGTTTATTTGCGTCTCATGTTTCGCCGCAAGATTGTGTGCTCATGAAGACCTTTCCATCTAGTAGCTGCATTTGCAGCCTTACCGACTTATATGTGTGAGAGAGGCCAAGCTGGGCATCGTCCTCGTGGCTTAGTGGTAGAGCACTGGAGCGCTAATCCAGAGGCCCGGGTTCGATTCCCGCCTTGGATATTTTTCACTATGTCGGGTTACGTCTTGTTAGCAAAGTGATAATTCACTGCTTTAATATTCAATAATTTCAAGCGTATTTTCACTGCTGAAGGGTAGTTGAAAAATTAATTAAAATTGTATATTCACCAATGCTGGGTTTATTTGCATCTCATGTTTCGCCGCAAGATTGTGTGCTCATGAAGACCTTTCCATCTAGTAGCTGCATTTGCAGCCTTACCGACTTATATGTGTGAGAGAGGCCAAGCTGGGCATCGTCCTCGTGGCTTAGTGGTAGAGCACTGGAGCGCTAATCCAGAGGCCCGGGTTCGATTCCCGCCTTGGATATTTTTCACTATGTCGGGTTACGTCTTGTTAGCAAAGTGATAATTCACTGCTTTAATATTCAATAATTTCAAGCGTATTTTCACTGCTGAAGGGTAGTTGAAAAATTAATTAAAATTGTATATTCACCAATGCTGGGTTTATTTGCGTCTCATGTTTCGCCGCAAGATTGTGTGCTCATGAAGACCTTTCCATCTAGTAGCTGAATTTGCAGCCTTACCGACTTATATGTGTGAGAGAGGCCAAGCTGGGCATCGTCCTCGTGGCTTAGTGGTAGAGCACTGGAGCGCTAATCCAGAGGCCCGGGTTCGATTCCCGCCTTGGATATTTTTCACTATGTCGGCTTACGTCTTGTTAGCAAAGTGATAATTCACTGCTTTAATATTCAATAATTTCAAGCGTATTTTCACTGCTGAAGGGTAGTTGAAAAATTAATTAAAATTATAAAATATCATACTAAAATTTAATACTTCAATCGCTAATGTTAAGATATCAGTTGTGAATTTCCAACAGATGATAAAAGTCTGTTCTTTTTATCTCATGTTTCGGTGGTCATGAAAGAGGGAGGCTATCAATAATATAAAATTTTGACTGATTAAAAAGGGTCTTAAATGAGTGCAGTTTTCAAGATGCGTAAAATCCTTGGAATTCCCAAGGATTCTAGCACATTCTTTCTAATTAGAAAATGTTTAGTTAATATTTAAATCTCAGAATTCGTAATCACCTTGTTTGCAGAATCCATAGTCTCACTGTTAGATAACAGAATTCGTTACCGCCTTGTTAGATAGGAGAACTTGTTATCACCTTGTTTAATATCAGAATTCGTTATCGCCTTGCTTGGTAGCAGAATTCGTTATCGCCTTGCTTAATAGCAGAATTCGTTATCGCCTTGCTTGGTAGCAGAATTCGTTATCGCCTTGTTGGATAGCATAATCAGTAGTTTTATTGTTTCATATCAGAATTCGTTATCGCCTTGCTAGATAGCAGAATTCGTTATCGCCTTGTTTGATACCAGAATCCGTAGTCTCATTGTTTAATATCATAATACGTTACCGCCTTGTTTGTTAGCAGAATTCGTAATCTCCTTGTTGGATAGCAGGATCCATAGTCTCATTGTTTGATATATCAGAATTTGTTATCGCCTTGCTTGATAGCAAAATTCGTTATCGCCTTGCTTGGTAGCAGAATTCGTTATCGCCTTGTTTGATATCAGAATTCGTTATCGTCTTGCTTGGTAGCAGAATTCGTTATCGCCTTGTTGGATATCATAATCAGTAGTTTTATTGTTTCATATCAGAATTCGTTATTGCCTTCCTAGATAGCAGAATTCGTTATCGCCTTGTTTGATACCAGAATCCGTAGTCTCATTGTTTAATATCATAATACGTTACCGCCTTGTTTGCTAGCAGAATTCGTAATCTCCTTGTTGGATAGCAGGATCCATAGTCTCATTGTTTGATATATCAGAATTTGTTATCGCCTTGCTTGATAGCAAAATTCGTAATCGCCTTGTTTAATATCAGAATTTGCTATCGCCTTGTTTGATATCAGAATTCGTTATCGCCTTGCTTGGTAGCAGAATTCGTTATCGCCTTGTTGGATAGCATAATCAGTAGATTTATTGTTTATTATCTGAATTCGTTATTGCCTTGCTAGATAGCAGAATTCGTTATCGCCTTGTTTGATACCAGAATCCGTAGTCTCATTGTTTAATATCATAATACGTTACCGCCTTGTTTGCTAGCAGAATTCGTAATCGCCTTGTTGGATAGCAGGATCCATAGTCTCATTGTTTGATATATCAGAATTTGTTATCACCTTGTTTAATATCAGAATTCGTTATCGCCTTGCTTGGTAGCAGAATTCGTTATCGCCTTGTTTGATATCAGAATTTGTTATCGCCTTGCTTGGTAGCAGAATTCGTTATCGCCTTGTTGGATAGCATAATCAGTAGTTTTATTGTTTCATATCAGAATTCGTTATTGCCTTGCTAGATAGCAGAATTCGTTATCGCCTTGTTTGATACCAGAATCCGTAGTCTCATTGTTTAATATCATAATACGTTACCGCCTTGTTTGCTAGCAGAATTCGTAATCTCCTTGTTGGATAGCAGGATCCATAGTCTCCTTGTTTGATATATCAGAATTTGTTATCGCCTTGCTTGATAGCAAAATTCGTTATCGCCTTGCTTGGTAGCAGAATTCGTTATCGCCTTGTTTGATATCAGAATTCGTTATCGTCTTGCTTGGTAGCAGAATTCGTTATCGCCTTGTTGGATATCATAATCAGTAGTTTTATTGTTTCATATCAGAATTCGTTATTGCCTTGCTAGATAGCAGAATTCGTTATCGTCTTGTTTGATACCAGAATCCGTAGTCTCATTGTTTAATATCATAATACGTTACCTCCTTGTTTGCTAGCAGAATTCGTAATCTCCTTGTTGGATAGCAGGATCCATACTCTCATTGTTTGATATATCAGAATTCGCTATCGCCTTGCTTGATAGCAAAATTCGTAATCGCCTTGTTTAATATCAGAATATGCTATTGCCTTGTTTGATATCAGAATTCGTTATCGCCTTGCTTGGTAGCAGAATTCGTTATCGCCTTGTTGGATAGCATAATCAGTAGTTTTATTGTTTCATATCAGAATTCGTTATCGCCTTGCTAGATAGCAGAATTCGTTATCGCCTTGTTTGATACCAGAATCCGTAGTCTCATTGTTTAATATCATAATACGTTACCGCCTTGTTTGTTAGCAGAATTCGTAATCTCCTTGTTGGATAGCAGGATCCATAGTCTCATTGTTTGATATATCAGAATTTGTTATCGCCTTGCTTGATAGCAAAATTCGTTATCGCCTTGCTTGGTAGCAGAATTCGTTATCGCCTTGTTTGATATCAGAATTCGTTATCGTCTTGCTTGGTAGCAGAATTCGTTATCGCCTTGTTGGATATCATAATCAGTAGTTTTATTGTTTCATATCAGAATTCGTTATTGCCTTGCTAGATAGCAGAATTCGTTATCGCCTTGTTTGATACCAGAATCCGTAGTCTCATTGTTTAATATCATAATACGTTACCGCCTTGTTTGCTAGCAGAATTCGTAATCTCCTTGTTGGATAGCAGGATCCATAGTCTCATTGTTTGATATATCAGAATTTGTTATCGCCTTGCTTGATAGCAAAATTCGTAATCGCCTTGTTTAATATCAGAATTTGCTATCGCCTTGTTTGATATCAGAATTCGTTATCGCCTTGCTTGGTAGCAGAATTCGTTATCGCCTTGTTGGATAGCATAATCAGTAGATTTATTGTTTATTATCTGAATTCGTTATTGCCTTGCTAGATAGCAGAATTCGTTATCGCCTTGTTTGATACCAGAATCCGTAGTCTCATTGTTTAATATCATAATACGTTACCGCCTTGTTTGCTAGCAGAATTCGTAATCTCCTTGTTGGATAGCAGGATCCATAGTCTCATTGTTTGATGTATTAGAATTTGTTATCGACTTGCTTGATAGCAAAATTCGTAATCGCCTTGTTTGATAGCATAATTAATTCGTAGTCTCATTGTTTGATAATATCAGAATTCGCTATCGCCTTGTTTGATAGCAGAATTCGCTATCGCCTTGTTTGATAGCAGAATTCGCTATCGCCTTGTTTGATAGCAGAATTCGCTATCGCCTTGTTTGATTGCAATATTGGTAAATAAGAAGAAAAATTATATTAAAAAAAGTGATGCCTGAGTATCATGAGGGAAAATCAGTGTACTTTAAAACTATAATCAGGTAAATCATAATAGATTAAAAATATTAAAAATAGGTTAAAGTAAAAAAGAGAAATGTTTACAGAAAGAAAGATATCTTCAGAAAATTAAAATAAAATACAAATGAAAATATTGTCCTTTTTTTTTTCATATTCTTAATGTACATATTTTTTTAAAAACAGAAAATGTCTACTTCAATCACTCTCTAACTGTTTTGAGACTATGTAAAATTTTCTCCAACATTTATTTTCGGCTTCCAGAAGCATCTTTTTAGATGAGTTTAATTTATGCAAGCAAATTAAATTTAAAACATGATAGCAATAAGTGTTTTTTAACGAAATAATTTGAATAATTATTATATTAATTTATTTTACTTTCTATGAAAATTGAGATTGAAAAGTAATGTATTAACTTTAAATACTGATAGCGGGAGTCGTTTAGATATAAACCGAACGAAAAATCTTTCAGAAATATTGGCATAACTTGTTTATGTAAACTTAATTTTACGGGATTCAAACATGTTACTAATACTGTTTTATCGAAACAGATTAATGCAAACAAAATAAAATTATTATACCAGTTTTTCCATAAATCTATTAGACTCCTGCATCGGGTTGGGTAACACGATTTTAGCTGACAACGACCCGATCCTAGGTTAGGGTCGGTTCGAGTTGGCACTATTTTTTCGTTTGGAGTCGCGTTGACATTAAATGTTTCTCGTTCGGGTCGGTTTCGGGTTGAGTTTTGATCTTTTCGGGTCGGATTTGGGTTGACCCGATTTTTCAAAAGAATATTTTTCAGTTGTAAAAAGAAATATTTTCTTTCACTTCGGTTTCGGTCGAAGTGTCTGGGATTCGGGCCGGGTTTCGGATTACGTTTATTTTTCTTTGCCGTGTCGATTCAGGCACAACGTGACTAACGCAGGACTCTGAAATATCAAGATAACTATCTATCTATATATATTTGTCTGATATATGTATGTATACCGGAAACTGATATTTAGATTTGCTTCAGATAAAAAAAAACGCAGTTGTGTTAAAATACCGTATCTGTGCATCCGTTTTTTTAGGTTTCGAATGAAGATGTTACATTGAAAACTTCATTTATATAATTATATCTGAATATAGAAGTATTTTAAATTTATATAAGACAAGTAGCGAAACTCCACAAAATGTATCAGGATAATTAATATCCTAAAATAAATAATATATTTTGAACTTGCATTAGATACTAAATCATTATTGCTTGTGAGAGATTATTTTTAGAATTCTATTGGAATTCATATCAATTAGAATTCTAAGGAATTCATATGTATATACTTCAATAAAAATCACGCAGATTTTTGTGAAAAGTGATTTAAGTGTAAATTTGGAAATTGTGTTATAATCTAAGGAGCATATAACTTATCGTCTTTCCTTTCCTTTTCTTTCTTTTTAATAAAACATATATCCTATATTATTATTATTATGTATTAATAATAATTAATAATAATGTAATAATAAAAATGTAACACACAGCAGTCAAACACAACTAAGTTCTAGAATTGGTAATACTTAAAATAACGCAAATACAGCCGAAGTCTTTTGTAGGAGTTTGGATCTAACGAGAACTTTGTTTTAACGAGAGAAAAAAAATGGTTGGTCTAATGTAAAAACACATTAGAGAAAAATTTGACTCTAAGAAAAAAAAAAAAACCCGCAGATTTAACGAGAAAAATTCTACAATCTCACCAAACTATTTCGGTTTCGTTTTTCTTTTCCTACTTAAAATGTCTCAATTAACGTTTGTTATATACTTTTGTTTAAAACTGCCAAAACAATGCAATCAGAATTTTTCTTTCTGCTGCCATTTGTCTTATTTTTCTAGTTTCTTTGAAGTGTCAATAACTTTTTTTTAAGAAGTTTTTTAAATTTAATTCTGTGAAAATAATATGATATGAAAGGGACAAAGGGTTTTACTATAAAGTGAAACCAAGAAAAAACAAAACTAAAATAACTAAAAATTTTAAACCAATAAATAATAATAAGATATATCTCTTTGATTGCTTGAGTTGCATTTTTTTTCTATTTATAATTTGAAATGAAAAAAATCTGATAAATTAAATGATTAAAATACAGCTAGAAATTTAATGAGAGGATGTGAATGTAGGAACATAATACTGTCCGAATGAGAGTAATCTAATTAAAATTTTAATCATTTAATTTTTACATATATTCTTTATTTACATAATCCGAAATCTTAAACTTGGTTACTGCGAGAACTCGTTATTAAAGAGCAAGTGCTATGATCCCTTCATTATCGTTAAAACCGAATCTTCTTTTGATTAACAAATAGTTAAATTGAAAGATTAAAATTTATTAAAATAGCGCTATTCATTATACGCAGAATTAATGCGAGACGATTTCAAACTCAATGCTGTAATTAAACTTTTCGCAATAATTTTCACACGTTCTGTTTTGAAATAATTTTACATGTAATAATGAGATCATAAATGTGAGATCAAAAAATGCTTACTAGTCTTTTAATAAATGTAGAATTAAAATTATATTCGGGATGGAATAAAGCGAATGAAACAACAAATTCTGTAAAACGATCTTTATAACTTTCGATAAATAGAAAGAATGCTTTAAGTATTCGTCATGTTTCAACTAAACATAGATACCTAATTCAGATGTAAAATGTAATAGCATACCTGAATATAACCGTCTCGAATATTAAATTTTCTAAAGTGATGAGTTCCCATTAACAATGAAACTAGAAAATTTTGTGAAACGGTTTCTGTATTTTCAATAACTATAGAAAGAATGCTTTACGAATTCCTCATGTTTCACTAAACACAGATACCTAATTCAGCTGTAAAATGTAATAGCAAGCGTGAATATGCCCATCTCAAATTTTAAAATATATAAAGTGATGAGTTTCTATTAAGAAATAATAAAAGCTTGATCTTTTAACCTTATGTTTCGCTGCTCAGGAACTAATTTGAAAATATAATTGATAAAGTAGAAATGTATGATTTGAAAAGGTTTAGAATATGTCTGATACCTTAACCGTTTATATCCTGATAGTACTAGTAAGTACCATTAAAGACAATTCAATTTAAAATTTATTTCATTCGTCTACTAATAAAAGTAGGTTGCACTTTTAATACAAAGTAACTTGCTCAATCCTATTTAGAAAGCACAGCGAAACAGTCGAAGCTAATTAATTTTTAATGCGGTTATTTTCTCAATTTACCTAACCTAGATGTAGCTTTTATCGTATCAAAATATTTTATACGAAAAATTTGCAACTACAAAACACTTTTCCGTTACAGATAGGATCACAATACAATTATTTACACTGTTCTTATAAGAATTGTTTCCAAAACAGTATCTTTTGTTAGTTAATCTGATTATTCTTGTGAATAAAAAAAAAAACACCTCTACCTACCGATTTATTAAATAAGTTTTAATAAATATCTTAGACCTTAACGTAAATAATTATTCGTGTAAGCAATTTTTTTATTCAAAATTCAGGATATAAAGGGTTAATAAATGAGGAGTTAAAGTTTATTCTAAGTTTTCAAACACAATTTAAAAAGTAAAAGGAACTTGTTTCTAAAATGTCTTCATAATTCCCAGTAGAGAGTGGAGAGACGCACGATGAATTAAACATATTTCGGCTTATTTTAGATGCTTGATTAAGCTATAAAAAATCACAGGAAAACTCAATTTCAAACTCTCAGATGTTAAGCCATCTAGTTGGGTTCCCATTAATATATAATGTAACTTATTTTTATACTATCATGTTTCATTGATTAGGAATTAATTTGGAGATATAATCCATAATACATTATTGATTTAAAAAAAAAGGTTTCGAATATGTACGATACATTAATAAATGAAGAGTTAAAGTTGATTTTAAGTTTTCTAAAACATCGTTATAATTCTCAATAGAGAGAGAAGGGATACATTACGATTTAATCCTATTTAGAGTAAATTTCAATGCTTAATCAAACTATTGTAATTTTAGTAAAACTCGATTTCGAAATTTCAGATGTTAAGATATGTAGTTGAGTTCCCAATTATAGATAATGGAAACTTATTCTTATAATCTCTTGTTTCACTGATCAGGAATTAATTTGGAGATATAATCCATAATACATTATTGATTAAAAAGGGGTTTCGAATATGTACAATATATTAATAGATGAAGAGTTAAAGTTAATTTTAAGTTTTCAAATGTAATTAAAAAAGTAAAGGATCTTGTTTCTAAAATGTCTTCATAATTCCCAGTAGAGAGTGAAGAGACGCATGACGAGTTAATCATATCTCGCGTATTTTAAATGCTTGATAAAGCTATAAAAAATCACAGGAAAACTCAATTCCAAACTCTCAGATGTTAAGCCATCTAGTTCGATTCCCATTAATATATAATGAAACTTATTTTTATAATCTCATGCTTCATTGATTAGGAACTAATTTGGAGATATAATCCATAATACATTATTGATTAGAAAAGGGTTTAGAATATGTACGATACATTAATAAATGAAGAGTTAAAGTTAATTTTAAGTTTTCAAATGTAATTAAAAAAGTAAAAGGATCTTGTTTCTAAAATGTCTTCATAATTCCCAGTAGAGAGAGAAGAGATGCATGTTGAGTTAATCATATTTCGGATAATTTTAGATGCTTGATTAAGCTATAAAAAAATCACACCAAAACTCAATTTCAAACTCTCAGATGTTAAGCCATCTACTTGGGTTCCCATTAATAGATAATGAAACTTATTTTTATAATCTCATGTTTCGCTGATCAGGAACTAATTTGGAGATATAATCCATGATACATTATCGATTTAAAAAAAGATTTCGAGTATATACGATGCATTAACAAATGAAGAGTTGAAGTTGATTTTATGTTTTCTAAAACGTCTTTATAATTCTCAATAGAGAGAGAAGGGATGCATTACGATTTAATCCTATTTAAGCTAAATTTCAATGCTTAATTAAGCTATTAATAATTATAGTAAAACCCGATTTCAAAATTTCAGATGTTAAGATATGTAGTTGGGTTCCCAATTATTGATAATGAAAACTTATTCTTATAATATCATGTTTCACTGATCAGGAACTAATTTGCAGATATAATTCCATAATACATTATTGATTAAAAAAGGGTTTCGAATATGTACGATACATTAATAAATGAGGAGTTAAAGTTAATTTTATGTTTTTAAATGTAATTAAAAAAATAAAAGGATCTTTTGTTTCTAAAATGTCTTTATAATTACCAGTAGAGAGAGAAGAGATGCATGACGAGTTAATCATATTTCGGCTATTTTAGATGCTTGAATAAGCTATAAAAAATCACAGCAAAACTCAATTTCAAGCTCTCAGATGTTAAGCCATCTAGTTGGATTTCCATTAATAGATAATGAAACTTATTTTTATGATCTCATGTTTCGATGATCAGGAAATAGTTTCGAGGTATAATTGATAATATATTATTGATTTAAAAAGGGTTTCGAATATACATTAATAAATGAAGAGTTAAAGTTAATTTTAAGTTTTCTAAAACGTTTTTATAATTCCCAATATAGAGAAAAGGAATGCATTAAAATTTAATCACATTTAGGCTAAATTTCAGTGATTAATTAAGCTATTAAAAATTATAGGAAAACTCAATTTCAAAATTTCAAATGTTAAGACATGTAGTTAAGTTCCCATTAATCGATAATGAAAACATATTCTTATAATATCCTCAACTATCCTCGACTTACCCTATCAATATATGATACGTAAGCACTCGACTTGCATATGGTAATTTAGTTAATGGAAAATGTTAAATAAGTATCAAAATATAAGCTTGGAAATTCGATATACCATTTTTTAGACACAACTATCGCCCTGTTTTCCCTGTTCTTGCTCTCTCTCTCTCTTTTTTTTAAAAATAAGCATGGCTTTTTTTTTTTTTTTTACTTTAAAAAAGTTGCTTTTTTATAGTTAACAGTATTGAGAAGCATAATACGCAGAAAAGAGTAAAAAAAAAAAGATTAATACATTCAAATATAGCAAAATTAAATTATTTAAAATATACAGTGAAATACGTTTAACACGAAAACGCTTAACATGAAAAATCGGTTATCACGAAATTATATAGTGGCCTGGAGTGTACACTATGCAATTTAATAAAAAAATTTCTTTTAACACGAAACAAAAATCGTTTAACACGAAAAAAATTGTGTGAAATGTAGATTCCGACGACGAATTTGACAATGCAATCAACGATGTATTTCCTTTTCCCTCTACTTCAGAAATGCAGAAAATAATTAAAAGTGTGCACAGTTATTAAAATGCGCTTTGAATTGAGAGATGAATAAAACAATAGATGGTCTCAAACAATTTGTGGACATTATGGTGCTGAAAAAGACACTTCAGAAAAAGATATCTAATTCTTTCCGCAATAAACAATAATTTTTTACTTGCTTTTTATCCTAATGGACACAACCTATTAGTAGTTTAACAGGAAATCGAAATAAAATTGGACGACATCGAAAATATTGGTGAGTTTTGTTCTTTTTTTACGAATCTTTTAACACGAAATTCTTTTAATGCAAAAAATAATTTTGGTCCCCCCAGTTTCGTGTTAAACGTATTTCACTGTATATTTAAATTATTGAATATAGCTATAATATTACGGAAGCGTAATATTATAGTTACATTCAATAATTTTAGATAGTTTTAAACAATCTGATTAACTATAGAAGCATATGAAGATTAAAATTTTTAGCTTTAACATATTTTAAACAAAGTTAAATTGAAATTGTAAGAATGCATTCTGAAAAAAAAAATTGTATAAAAGTAATAAAAAAAAGGGTTTATTTAATATATACTATTATATAAGCATCCAATGTTTATCATGCAATAATGTCAAATCATGCTTACTTTCACAACTGCAATTCATGATTTTTTTTCAAAAAAATTTCGTTACAATACATTATGTAGCATGGACACCGAACCCGGTTATGGAAATTTCCCCGTTTTTTTATGCTTGATAGAAAACGCGAACAATTGAACTTATTAGAAAAATCAAAATATTTGCTCTATTTCTTTTTTAAGATATGGCAGCAGGGAAAAAAAGCATTATTTAAACTATTTTTTTAATTGTTCAATTAATATGAAACTATTGATTGATTAATACATATTTTTAAAAATGTATAACATTCTTTAGTTTTTATTTATTTCTTTTTTATTTATTTATTTATGTTTCATAATGTTTAAAATTTCTCTTTGTTTCAGCTTCACAGACAGTTGACCTTTTTTAGAGAGCATTATTTGGTGCATATATAAATACTTCTTTGTTGTAACTCGTACAAGATTGACGGCTTGCACATGGCGTCACATGTCTGGCATCGCTTCATATGGCGCAAAAAAATAAGGCGAATGTGGTGCTCTCCATTTGACTTATTAGACTTATTTGCACTATAATAATAAAAATAAGAAAGATCTAATTTAAAGAGAAAGATAACACGTGCTTTTAACGGCAAACGGGGAGTTCTGCCGTTCCGTGTGTGCTCCAGAGCCAATAGCATCAGTCGTTGCTAAGAACAACGTGACGTCAATGCAAGCCGTCCATTGTATCCATACAGAATATCTGGCGATTTATCAACTGTTGTGGGCTAACTGTAAAACGACTTAAAATTAAATTATTAAGGTATCTACTACGTTGAAATGAGCACTTTCGCGAAAATTATCGATTTCGTTTTTAGATGCGTTAGTAATTATATAAATACGTAGTACCTAGTATAGTCGTCGTCTGGTCTGTCCGTCTGTCCGCATATAGCAGCGCAAAACCATTCAACCGAATAGTTTGAAATTTAATATATATAATCGTTGCAGAATTTTGTCGAGTCGTTTCAAATTTTATGAAAATCGAAGCAAAACTTAAAAAGACATTAATAAAAGTTTCCTTCATTCTATTAAAACCTATTACGTAATTAATTCAATGATATCCCATGATAGGTAATGATTCTAGATTTCCATGAGGATTACGTCCCATTTATGATGGAGTCCTATTATTTCCGTGTTACTGAATTTAATATATTTAATCGTAATGAATTTTGTATTCATGTATTTTTACGTAATAGTGCAACAGCTATTGCACCAAGATCTGAATACATATAATAGTTATTGTCAGATTGAAAAAACTTAGCCTACTGGGCCCACTAGTCTAAAACACGGGTTTTTTCGGGCTTTATTAACACTTTAAAATTCTTATTTTCCTATACGTAATACTTAAATTCTTTATTTATCAGTGAAACCTGGGTATAATTTTGAATTAATTATATATATACAACCCTAATGAACGAATTTAAGAAACGACTTTATAAAAGATTTTATGAAACGACTATATGAAACGACTTTATGAAACGATTTTATGAAAGGACTGATTAAACAACTGATTATGTTTCACGGCGATTTCTCCTAAAATATGGAATATTATGCAATGAAATTAATACTTAAAATCCGTATTAATCCGCAGATCTCAAAACTGGTATTAGAATTTTTAAATTCGAATTAATTTTTGAAATATTAATGTTTTCTAATTTTAAATACGTTTCTCTAATGATGGCAACTAAAATTTTAATCATAACAGATATTTTTTTTCATGTTTTAGAAAAGGTTATTATTTTAAACTAATTTGGCAACCAGTTTGGCCTCCCATAAATGTATGCTAAGAAATGTATCATGTTACTTTTATTCATAATTCAATTTAGTTGAACAACCTTTCGTCAAATTGGAAGGTTCTGATAGAGAAATCAAGAACTCGGTATTTTTATGTTAGTGCGACGCAGGTGATAAATCGCCAAACATTTCTCTCGTCGCATTTTCTAAAAAAATTTCATTATCACTTTATTTAATACAAAACTTTCCTTTAAAACTGAAACATTTAAAATTAATGCTTTTCACTTCTTTCTTTTTTTTAAACGAAACGAAAAGAAAAATATTAGGCACAAATGTCATATACACACCGGGGTACCTAATTGGCGCCAAAATGGCGTTATTTTGCTTCACATGGTAGCCTGGCTATTGTTGCTCATTTATTAATAAATGTTTATTTACATTTATTTTTTTTTATTTAAAAGAATGTTATAAATTGTTTTGTTCTATAATTATTAATAAACTTTTTTTAATTATTGTTATTTCATTTTAAAAATAATAGAAAATAATTTAAAAATACATATGTAACTGGTATTTGAAAACGAGGTTTTCGCCAAATTGTCGTAAAATAAAAATCACGCCAAAAAAATCATGCACATATGATATCTGTGAAAAATATTAAATGATGCAACAAATCATTCCCTTTTTTAATGGTACTACTTAGTTATCAGTTTCACCAAATTATATATTAGACCAATTTCGCCAAATTATATAAATTGCCAAACCACTCGCCAAATTATACAAATTGACATAATTTTTATTTTAAATAACGAAAGAACAAATAAATTAGTATAATATTAATAAAAATACAAATAAAACGTTGAAATAAAAATCACTTGATGGCGTAAACACGTGTAACTTCCTTAAAGTCAAGTGAATGTGACATTTATGATCAACCATTATTGGCATTTAATTCTTATAGTTTGGCGACAGATTTTTGGTCGATGGGATAACCAAGTAGCACCGTTTTAATTTACCACTCGAAAAAAAAAAAATGCTAACTGGCGAGTTAAAAAAAAAGTTATTGGCGAGATTTGCACCCGGCTAACATAAAAGTACCAAGAATTCTTTGCGATCATGGCAACTTTTATGTAGTTTTATTTGAAATAATAATTTTGATTGTTTAATCAAAATGGAAACCATTCTTATGAAAAGCGAAGGGATCAGCCCGTAATTGTTTATGACACTTACATGACTTGGACTATTATAATATAAGTGAAATGATGGCGAAAGAATAATATTTGGCGATTTATCACCTGTGGCTGGCTAACATTAAAGTACCAAAATGGCCGCCTGGAATATAAAAAGCGAAAGGATCAGTCCGTAATTATTTATGGCAGTTACATGATTTGGACTATTATAATATAGGGGAAATGATAGCGATAGAATAATATTTGGCGACATAATACCTGTGGCTTGCTAACATTAAAGTACCAAAATTGTCACTTGGAATACAAAAAACGAAGGGATCCGCCCGGAACTGTTGACGATAGTCACAAGACTTAGGCTGTTATTATAAAGATTATTTTTAATTCTAAAAACAGCGCAAAGAATAATATTTCGCAACGATTAAAAATTTATTCACAAGTGACTATTAAAAAGAGAAAAAAAACTTTAAAATTACTATTAAATGAGTGCGTGTTAAAAGCAGGATAATATTGAAAATTATGTCTTGAAAATTGTACTCACACGTCAGTATTAAAAGAGAAAGGAAACTTTAGAATAAGAAATACATTAATAAGCGTTTAACCTTTTCAGGGTTACGTTACTTCTATTCGTAAAATGTTGAAATCAGTGAATGGCACCAGAATTTGCAAACAAATTTCGAAATACGAAAATGCTTTTGTTCACTTACTTGATCACCCGACCGGAGCACCAACCAAAGAATGGGATAGGATGTAACGCTCCGGCGGAAAATCCCCACATCAATCACCGATGCCGGACATCGGAACGCATCCAAAATAGCAAGTAGAAAATGGCACATATTCTGACGTACTTACATCAGTAAATCATAAATATACAAAACAATATATGTACCATAGTGAGGTGACTTAAATGTACAACAAAAGTCAAGACTATAGATCTTTGTTCAAGATTATGGCGTGTTAATGTTAATTAAAGTTCACTATTCACTAATGTTCATATGAGTTCAGTGTTCGAAAAAAAAATGTTCATAAAAAAGGTTCATAAAAGTTTAATGTAGGAAAAACTAACTTGAAAAAAGATCACCATAATGTTTAGATTTCAAGAGAAAATCACCGTTAAAAGAAATGCCAGACACTTTGTTCACTTACTTGATAAAAGGAAAATTTTTATTCCAATATTCTGGTGTCAATGTGGCATTTAAGAATTAAAATTAAGTGGTCCAAAAATGAACCCCCGCCTTTGAAGGGGTTAAAGCAGTAAATTGTAGTAATTGTAGTAAATTGTATTATGTTAATCTTTTTATAACGCTGTTAAAAAATACCGGGAGGCAAAGACTTTGTTTACTTAATTCATTTTATTTGAGCTTCTTTTCAAATGTTTAAACGGTCTTCTTTAATCAAACACGAAAACAACCATTGGATGTCTTAACAGCAACTGATTCGACCTTAAATTTTCGCAATCAAAGGGAATTGAATGGAAACCCGTTTACAGGGAGATTGCTACATGTTTTTTTATTATAATTCAATCTTCTCTAATCTTTTAAAAACAGATCAGATTAGCGTGCAGTTAGATTCTGCGGTGTCTGAATGGGGGTTGGCGAGTGTAGCTTGCAGGGGCAGAGCTCCCTGGTATATATATATATATATATATATATATATATATATATATATATACATATAAAGTTAATTTAAAAGTTACATTTGTATCTCATGGGACTAGTTTGCTGCATTAAGGATATATTAAGTCAACTACAACTGGATTTCTTACCTTACGTTAAACATGCTAAATTCATATAGTTTCTTTCATGGACTTCAAATTAGAAATCAGTTGAAGACAATATTTTTTTTAGAAAGAAATGGGATTCATAATAATATTTTTGAAAATTTTAGCAAAATTTGTTACATATATAGTACAATACTATTAAATGTTAAATTAGATTGTCATAGAAGTCAGTGTCAGTAATACCTGTAAATTTAGATCGCAAATGGCGATGCACTTTTACTAGCTTTGCTGCTATATCAACTCCTAAATGATTACGTAATTTGTTTCAAAAAAGATCAAATGTAGAAAAGTATTGTTAGATTGAAGCAGTGGTAGCTGGTGCTGAACGTAAAGAAAACTAAAGCTGACAAAATCCTGGAGGAAACTTTCTCACTTTTTTTGCCGTAATTTGCCACCATTTTTGTCTTGAAAACTCCTGTATAACGCTTTCATTGAACATTGAAGCAGGATGATAAATGGGATCATTAATATTAAAAGCTATAACACCTGATAAGTAATCAGGATGGTGTTCAAGTGCCATCTTTAGCCCTGAATTAAGATTTAAAGCGTTTGGATGCATTTTAGATTACAGGCATGAAAATCTTAATTCTTTTCAGCTATTTTCTTTTTTGGTCATTTTATCTTTGCTTAAAAATTCGTTTAAATCTGATTCTTTTAAAATATATTTAAATTGGCATTTATCTTTGCATTCTCATACCTTATATTAAATAGTTATACAGAATTGTGAAAGCACGAGAAAAGTTGAAAAAAAGCCACAATGAGTTTTTTCATGGGTTTTTTCAAGTGGGTCCACCCCACAAAACCCGGGCGTTTTTTTTTGGCCTGTCCAATTGGGCAAACCCTAGTTATAGTACAAACGCACCTCATTTGTCACGTTTGACGTACAATTTCCGACTGGTTATTATTTCATTTGAAAGTACAACTTTTTGCTATTCTAAAACTGCTTTGTTTTTGTTCCTTACATGATTAGAACAGAAATCAATCCATTAGTTATAATAAAAATGTATTTATTTAATGCTTAAATGCATTTTTTTTTCAAAACTGATTTTTAGACAAAAAATTCACTTCAAAAATGATAACTAAAAATATTATTATCATTTTCCCATAAACCTTTGTGCATTTTGTCTATATATTGTTGTCTAGTGCAGCTACTAAAAGAATTTTAATTGCATGAATATTTTCAAAATTATGGCCTGTTATTTAAATAAAAACATGATTAAACTGTTGAAAATCTTATAATTGACTCTTCGATCATCTCTAAAATTTTTATTTACTAAAATATCATTTAACTTGTAATAGGTGCACTAGATAAAAGCTTATAGTTTAGTAGTAAGTTTTTTTTGAATAAGTTTATTTTTTTTCACGCAACATTTTTCATGTTTTAAAAAAATTTCTTTAAATTTCCATACATATTTAGCATTTTTAACACTTTCCAACAAAGTTGAAAAATGTTTATGAATCCTGTTTGTCTGTCTGTCCGTCCGTGCTCTAACTCTCGTAAATATAATCCGATTGTCATAGAATTCAGAGATGTTATTGAGTATTACTATGGCGTGTTTGTTATTGAAACTGAAGTGTGTAGCAGAATTCTGTTACAATACGGTCTATAGGAGAAAATCGTTTGTGGTGTATTTTAATGATACTGCACTATTTTAAACATACAGAAATTTATTTATACCACTGAGGTGTACTACCACGGCACCTACTGTAGAATATGATGCGCTTAGAATTTATCGTTCATTTACCAGATATCACAAAACAATTTTGCTACAGAAGAAATTTAACAATAATTGAACTAATTAAGTTAAATAATGCTATAAACGGTGATAAAATATCTTTATTAAGATTGGCGATCGTTTCGTCGCACAAACGGCGACATTTTCAAAATCATTCATGATAGAAAGTATTTTCACATAATTTAAAAACAATAAACATAGTAAACAATGTCACAAGACATATGTTTACTGTGTTTATTGTTTTAAAATTATGTGAAAATATTTTCTATCGTCAATGATTTTCAAAATGTCGCCGTTTGTGCGACGAAACGATCGTCAATCTTAATAAAGATATTTCATCACTTTTTATAGCATTATTTAACTTAATCTGTTTATAAGTGATTATTATACATGTTTTTATAATTGAACTAATTGAACAATAATTGCTGGAACTGCGTTTTCAGTTGAGGTATTCGTTTTTAAATTGAACTATTTTTTTTTTTTTTTTTTTTTTTTTTTTTTTTTTTTTAAATTTTACTTGGTGTGTATAAACTCTATTGATCATATAGAGGGATGCACAAACGTTCTCAAGTACATTTCGTTTATTCACGGAAATTGCTGAATGGTAAATTTCAACTGTGCTTAGTAGTATACATACAAATCTATAGATCATATACAGGGCTCCACAAAAAAGGATATATTTTCGACTATAGATACTAATATCAGAAATTTGATTTTCAAATGCGTCATGTGCTTTCGAAATTGTTTATTGCCGAAACGTCAGTGAAGGCTTACTGTGGAGACACGAAAAGTTTTGGTTTCTGTTAGTCTGTCTGTCTGTTCCGCGATTACTGCCGCAAAAAGCATCCGATCGGCTTGAAATTCACTGGGCATGTTGATGAGGTACCCGGACTTAGCTGTATAGTTTTTGGTTAAATTTGGTTCATTCGTTCGGGAAATATGGAACATTTTATTTTGCTCTATAATGCTTTTCAATGGCAAGTCAGACGATTTTCAGATTTTCATTTGTTGAAAGAAATGGCTCATATGAAAAATGGATTTAAATGGTAAATTTTTGATGCTGAAATTTTTAAATAACATTATTAAATTATTCCAATAAATTATGTCAATATATTTGCGAGATTTTTTAAAATTAGGTTTATAATATTGGGGGGAATTTTATGCATGTTTTCCAATAATATAAAGGATTTTGTTTTATCAATTTGACATAATGCGTATTTCATTTTTTTCCTTTTCTTTCTTTGTTGCCTAGCAACATATTTGGTCCTAATAATATTAGTATAATTGCGTGTATAATGCTTGAGTAAAGCCAACGTCAAAACAGATGAATTAATGCATTTGTATCTTTGCATATAGAAGGATTTTAGCCCAGAAATAAAAATAGGCAATATTTCTTTTCTTTTATTTATTTTATTGAAATATTTTGCTTAAAAATACAAAAGTTCATTATTTTCATAGAGAAAAACGTAACATTTACCCATAACATTTACCAATATTTCTTTAATTGTTGCCAAGAAAATCAAAACCCGGAATAATTTTTTCTTTAAAACAATTTTCAATTGAAATGTTTTGTCGTGAAACAGGAAAATGAAAAATAAAATTAAGAATAGAAAAATTAATATGGCGGCATATTGGAAATAAAAAGAAAACTCTCGAGTATTTCTTAATATAACAAGATGAAAAGTTTTGAGTAAGTACGCATAGCAGGTGAATTAGACGTCATTTATCGAAAACAAAGATGCTGGAATAAAAAGATCTTGGGTAAAATAAAATTAATTATTATTCACGGAGGAAAGAGATAGATGGAGATGCAGTATGCCGTAAAAACAGTTTGCAATACGATGTGCGTTATCGCTCAGATTTAAATGCCCTCATTCGGCCCAAACAAAACATGCACGTGGAACAGGGACCAAATTCTTTCACTTCATCCGTTTTTTTTTTTTTTTTTTTTTTTTTTCTTCCGTGTTTTTTTTTTTTTTTTTTTTTTTTAAGCACGTCGTTGTGTTCTGCCGAATGTAGCGGATTTTAGGGTTACATTTTTGGCGTCACTTCAAGATTTATTGTCTGTGTACGGTTAACATGAATATTTTATTTAAAATTTAAATTTTATTAATTTATAAAAAAAAAAAAACTTATGCTTATCCTTATAAATCACAGCGTAAAAAAAATCTAAGATATACTATAACCATCCGCACAATCAATAAAAATTACGAATGTAAATTTAAATAGACTACGGGGGGTTCAGGGGGGCAGAGCCCCCCTGAAGAAATGCAATTTTTGATTTAAAAAGTTACCAGAATAAGTAGCTCATTAGAATTTCAGAACATCAATGCACAACCACTTGTTTAACACTTTTAATTTCTGAAACTTTACGAAGTATCTCGTATGCTCATAAATATTTATGTAATTTGAAAACTTTAAAAAGCGATTTGTAGGAAGTTGAATATTATGCAATGAGTGTTAAAAAACAATGACTTGCAAAGATGACGTTGAGGCTCCTGATCTGCAGATTTACTAGTTTAGACATAGTCTTTCACCGTAATAAACTGTGAAGTTTTGTTATAGTATCCTGAATGTGTTGGAAAGTGTTTCATTATGCTGGACGCATGATTTCTCGTTCTTGCTATTATTTCATTTGAAAGTACGGTTTTACGATTCTAAAAATGCTTTTCTTTTTTTCCTACTTTGTTTAGAACAGAAGTCAATGCATTACAGACGTGTGAAAATTATTAGAATAATTGCGAAATTTACGTTAAAATCTTGTTATATTAAAGAAATAATACATTTAAAAAATATTGATACATTTAATATTTAGTGTGCATACCCTTGTTTTTTATTAAAGATTCGATAAGTCGTGGCATACTTTGTATGAGTTTTTGGCAATTAATTTGTATTTCGTTGTCATGATGCAAAATTTGGATGAGTTTTTCTATCAGAACATTCTTGTTTGTGATGTTTCGTTTCTTTAATTTAATTAAAGAAAACACTTCCATGGCCTTGAAACAGTACAGATATGAACCCCATAGAAAATCTTTGGGCCATTGTAAAGAAAAAATTAAAGAAATGCAACATCACAAACAATAATGGTCTGATAGAAAGACTCACCTAAATTTGGCATCATGACAACGAAATACAAATTAATTGCCAAAACCTCATACAAAGTATGCCAAGACAAGTATGCCTTTGTTTCTTTAATAAAAAACAAGGGTATGCACATTAAATATTAAATGTATCAGTATTTTTTAAATATTTCTTTAATATAACAAGTTTTTAATGTAAATTTCACAATCATTCTAATAATTTTCACACGTCTGTATTTATAATAAAAAATATACCAATTTAACATTTAAATGCATTTTTCTCAAAATGGATTTTTGCGCAAAAATTAATTCACTTCAAAAATGAAAACTGAAAATATTATTTTCATTCTTTCGTAAAATGTTGCGAGCCTTGTCTATACATTGTTGCCTAGTCCATCTACTAAAAGAATTTTAATTGCATGAATATTTTAAACATTTGGCCTGTTATTTGAATAAAAACAGAGTATAACTGTTGAAAATATCATAATTGACTATTCGATCATAAAAATAGCAAAAAAAGCCTTTGTGCAACAATATTAAAAAGCAGAAAAACCAACGTTTAAAATGCACAAATAATATATGAAAAGCAGCAAACAGCTGTTTCGAATCTACTAGCGAGATTCTTCTTCAGTGCAAAAGGAACAGCGTGCTAGAAAAAGCAAGGCTGAGCAAAATCATAGACAGAGACGCGCTGGCTTTTATACCCTATGCGGGTGGCGAAGGCGCCGAAACAACCAATGGGAGAGAAGCAGTGGAAACGACTGGGTGGACAAGTAGCGACATCTACCGGAGAAGTAGAGAAAAGAAACCAAGAAAGGGGAATTAAATTAACGCTTTCCAAATACTTGGAAAATCAGGAGTACTAGATAAGTCATTGACTAAAGAGTGGGAATTTTTAATGATATGGTAAGCTTCCCAAAAATCAAGATCAAGGTTAGAAGAACATTTTTGGATAATGATGGCTGAGGAAAAATCGAACCTATGTTGAGAAGACCAAGAATGTTGAGCAAAAGAAGAACGTTTGAGCTCCTGATTTTTAACATAACCTTCATGCTCTTTTAAACGAAATCTAAGAGCACGTTTAGTCTGACCAATATAAGAAAGACCACACTGACAAGAGATCTGGTAAATGCCCCAATTATCTAGGCGATCAACGGGGTGTTTGAGATTTGAAAAAGGGATTTTATTAACAGGAGAAAAAATAACTTTAAAATCAAACCTTCTTAGGATTTTAGCAACTTGCTGACTGATTTTAGGAAAAAATGGTAATACAACTGAAGTATTAGAGTTGGAATTAGAATGCTTTTCAGAATGGTCAGATTTCGTCAATTTCTTATAAATAGAATCGATAATATTAGAGGAATAACCACGATCGTATTCTTTACATATCAACCTCGCTAATTCTACTCCTGATTTTCAGTCCATTGACAGAAGGTCATGGAGCAGAGTTCTCACAGCTTCTTCTGTTCATTGTTCGGTTTTAAAGAAGAAATTTAATGCGCTTTGTGGAAGTTCTGTCGGTAATAACTGCAGTAATTTGCCTCTTGTTAACCAAAATGCTGTTGTCAATCTTTCTAGTGTCCCATTAAGTAACAATCAGCTCGATGCTCTCAAATTGAATAACAATTTTTCTGTCTCTGCTATTCCTTCTTTACCTAATCTTATTGCTCCTATTGAAAGAGCCTTTAAGCATAGCGCTCTATCTTCTTCTCAGAAAGAGTCTATTAGGCATCTCATTGCCAATACTGTTGATTTCAATTCTAATGTTTATAAACCCAATCTTAAACATCCTGTTAAACAATGTCTGAAAAATTTGCGTTCTGATCCAAACTTAATTATTACTAAGGCCGACAAAGGTGGTCAGATTGTTCTTCTCGACAAATCTACGTATTTGGAAAAAACCCATAAATTAATTAATGATGGTCCGTATGTGGATATCCGCAAAGACCCTTCCACTAGTGAAATTAACTCTATTAAGTCTGCCATTAAGTCTTCTTCCATTATTCCTGCTAACTTTAAGAAGTCCCTTATTCCGTCTATTGCGCATTGTGCCAGGTTTTATGCTTTACCTAAGGTCCATAAACCTGACATTCCTTTTAGACCTATTGTCTCTAGTATCGGTACAGCTTCTTATAAGCTTGCCAAATATTTAGTTTCTGTTTTTTCCCCACTTTTGAGCAGTAACTGTTTCACTGTTAAGAATTCTTTTGATTTTGTTAAAAAACTTCATAATTTTAAGCCGCAGGGTCACATGATGGTTTCTTTTGATGTTAAATCATTATTTACAAACGTTCCGGTTGAGGGGGCTTTAGATTGCTTCAAGAAAAGGCTTTGTGAATTCCATTTCTCTTATTTTGAAATAGAGGAACTTATACTTCTCACTCGCGCATGCTTGTCGCAAAATACTTTTGTTTTCAATGGTAATTTCTTCCGTATGATTGACGGTTTGGCTATGGGTAATCCTCTTAGTCCAATTTTATGCGACATTTATATGCACTATTTTGAGGTCAAGCTTTTTGAAATCTTAAACTTTCCGTTCTATGTTCGTTATGTTGATGATGTTTATGTCCTGATTGAAATGAATTCGGATATTAATCATATTCTCTCTATTATGAATTCCATTGATCCCTGCATTCAATTTACCTCTGAAATTGAGACCAATAACTGTCTTTCTTTCCTGGATGTCCTTGTTATTCGTTGTGAAAATGGCTTTCAGACTACCGTCTTTCGTAAACCTTTTGCTGTCAGTCTCCCACCTCACAGGTATTCTTCTCATCCCCCTAACCAGAAATTCGCTGCTTTCAATACTTTTGTTTTTCGAGCTACTAATATTTGTTCCACTCCTCAGTTACTTAGTGCTGAACTTAATTACCTCAAAGCTATTGCTGTCGATCGTGGTTATTCCTCTAATATTATCGATTCTATTTATAAGAAATTGACGAAATCTGACCATTCTGAAAAGCATTCTAATTCCAACTCTAATACTTCAGTTGTATTACCATTTTTTCCTAAAATCAGTCAGCAAGTTGCTAAAATCCTAAGAAGGTTTGATTTTAAAGTTATTTTTTCTCCTGTTAATAAAATCCCTTTTTCAAATCTCAAACACCCCGTTGATCGCCTAGATAATTGGGGCATTTACCAGATCTCTTGTCAATGTGGTCTTTCTTATATTGGTCAGACTAAACGTGCTCTTAGATTTCGTTTAAAAGAGCATGAAGGTTATGTTAAAAATCAGGAGCTCAAACGTTCTTCTATTGCTCAACATTCTTGGTCTTCTCAACATAGGTTCGATTTTTCCTCAGCCATCATTATCCAAAAATGTTCTTCTAACCTTGATCTTGATTTTTGGGAAGCTTACCATATCATTAAAAATTCCCACTCTTTAGTCAATGACTTATCTAGTACTCCTGATTTTCCAAGTATTTGGAAAGCGTTAATTTAATTCCCCTTTCTTGGTTTCTTTTCTCTACTTCTCCGGTAGATGTCGCTACTTGTCCACCCAGTCGTTTCCACTGCTTCTCTCCCATTGGTTGTTTCGGCGCCTTCGCCACCCGCATAGGGTATAAAAGCCAGCGCGTCTCTGTCTATGATTTTGCTCAGCCTTGCTTTTTCTAGCACGCTGTTCCTTTTGCACTGAAGAAGAATCTCGCTAGTAGATTCGAAACAGCTGTTTGCTGCTTTTCATATATTATTTGTGCATTTTAAACGTTGGTTTTTCTGCTTTTTAATATTCGATCATCTCTAAAATTTTTATTTACTAAAATATCATTTAATTTGCAGTAGGTGAACTAGATAAAAGCTTATAGTTTACTTTAGTAGTAATTTTTTTCGCATAAATTTATTTTTTTATGAGGCATTTTTCAAATTTTTGAGAAATTTTCTTCAAATTTCCATATATATTTAACTTTTTTGGAAATTCATAGGGGTATACAAATGCTTATCAAAATAATGGAACACTAGTGAATAAAATTGACATTTAAGAATACGTTTCGTATGCATTAAATTATAATTCTAGCTACCAGTTGTTTTTTAAATATATATATATATCATGGTAGTATGAGGTAGTTTTCGTGAAGTTATATACGTCTTGGATTTTTGCCAAACGTGTAAAATGCCAGACCTCACAGATTTTCAACGAGGCCAAATTGTAGGAGCCCGACTTGCTGGGGCAACTGTGACCGAAATATCCCAGCTTTTAGGCATGTGTAGAGAGAGATACGATGCCTAAAGTAATGACACCGTACACAGAGCGCGGCAAGAAAAGCTCGGCAAAGCAAAATAGTCGATGGAAGGAGAAGCTGAGTGAAAGAGACCGACGGGTATTGAAACGTCTAAAAAGAAATAAAATATGTCTAAAAAGAAAACAACTGCAGCCAAAGTGACTGCAGAACTCAATCAGCATCAGCATTCCCCAGTGTCAGTAATTACAGTTAGGAGGCAGCTCATAAACAGATTATTTACGTCAGAGCAGCAATTCCTAAGCCACTTGTCACAGCTGTTAATGTCAAACGTCGTTCACAGTGGCACCACAATCACAAAGCCTGGTCGATTGATAAGTGGAAAACAGTTATATGGTCAGACGAATCATCTTTTACACTTTTCACCACAATAGGACGGGTGCATGTTTGGAGGACACCTGCACAAGCATACGATTGCTGTCTCCTTCCAACTGTCAAGTATGAAGGTGGATCTGTCATGGTATGGACTGCCGTATCGTGGTTTTCTGTTGGCCAAATCGTAACCCTGAAAGGATGGATCACTGGGGAGAAGTATAAAGAAGTTTTAGATGACTAGGTCCATCCTATGACGCAAGCTTTATAAACAGAATATTTACGTCAGAGCAGCAATTCTTAAGCCACTTGTCACAGCTGTTAATGCCAAACGTCGTTCACAGTGGCACCACAATCACAAAGCCTGGTCGATTGATAAGTGGAAAACAGTTATATGGTCAGACGAATCATCTTTCACACTTTTCACCACAATAGGACGGGTGCATGTTTGGAGGACACCTGCACAAGCATACGATTGCTGTCTCCTTCCAACTGTCAAGTATGAAGATGGATCTGTCATGGTATGGACTGCCGTATCGTGGTTTTCTGTTGGCCCAATCGTAACCCTGAAAGGATGGATCACTGGGGAGAAGTATAAAGAAGTTTTAGATGACCAGGTCCATCCTATGACGCAAGCTTTGTTTCCTGCAAGAAATGGAATTTTCCAGGATGATAAGTCTTCTATTCACGGCAACGGGACTTGTCCAATCATGGTTTGATGAACACGAGGATGAAGGGCAACATCTACTTTGGCTCGCACAGTATCCGACCTCAATGTAATTGAACCATTATGATCTATTTTAGAGGGTTCAATCCGGAATAGATATCCTTCGCCGGCATCTCTTATGGAACTTTCCCAATATCTTCACGCAGAAAGGTACAATATTTCTCTAAACACTATTCAGTACTTGTATGAATCGATTTCCAGGTTGTACTACATGGCAAAAGCAATCATACGTCATATTAGTAAAGGATTCCTGATAAAACTAGGGTGTTTCCATTATTTTGATAACTATCTGTATATATAATTTTAAAGGTAAATTACTAATTTTTATTAAAATTAAATCAAAAAATGTGAATACAATGTTTCTTTGCAAGGTTTTCTAAAAAAAAAAAAAAAAAAAAAAAAAAAAAAATGCTTCGAACATAGGCATATACCTTAATCTATTTATATAAAATCCGAGTTTTTGTGTGTCCCTCACAATTCCGGTTGGACCGCCTCATTGACCGCGGCCATGCTAGGCTTCCTATGGAGAAATTGGTATGAGCTTGAACATGAGTAATTGTTGAAAAGTAGAAATGGCAGGGTTGCCACAATAGCGCCAAATTTTGACCAACTTCGCAAAACATTGCCAAATTCGGCGACAAAAATAAGTTGCCACATATGAAGCCAAGTTGGCGATAGCTGGCTAATTTGGCGAAATTCTCACTGAAACCCATTAAATATTTCATAATCAAGCTCACCGCATTTTTAATTTAAACTCCGCGCATTTAAGGTTTTTTTCAAAATCTGTTGTTCAGAATTTAAAGTATAATATTCGAAAATTTATGTCTTTACTGGCTAAACTGTCACTCAACGGAGCTGTACTATTTGAGCTCCTAACTACTCAATTTTCTCCAATGTGCTTTACATAGCCGGATACAAAAATTAAATTCTTGGTACTTTTCCAGTATAGGGGCCTTGGCTAAATAGTGAAAACTGTCATGGCGAAGAAGGAAATTTGACAACATATTTTCTAGCAACATATTCACTGTTTCATTTCATATGCACACGCATTATTTTCAATATCTATACAATTTATTTAACATAAAGAAGCCAATTATCTAATTTTATTCAGAACAGAAGTAATTTGTACATAAAAAACAACAATAATATACATTTAAATAAATTACATATATAAACAAATAAAAAAAATCCTCAAGTTTGTTTTCATAGCTGTTTATATCACTTGGCAACAAATCTCACTTTCTGATGCCTGAATTCTGCCAAGCTTTTTTTAAAAAAAAAACCAAGGCCCCTATAGTAGAAAACTCCCAAATTCTATTATTTTGCACTATACATAATTTTTCACAAATGTGTTTCGTTTTAAAAATGTGTTATTTTCATCTATCACTGCGGAACAAGCGCGAAAAAGTCATATTTCTTGCATATATGTTGTATACATCTTTATATCTCATTTTCCATCATTTTTGACGGGCTATCTTTCTAGTTTATAATAAAATTCTAAAAATACAAAAATGTTGTATTGTCATCGGAAACACAACTGTGACCATAATTTTTATAATTATAGCATATTAGAAAGTGAGTTAAAAATCGATTAAAAAATTCTATCGACACATACGAAAACCAAGTTGAGTTAAATAAAGAGTCTTACTCAGACATGGTTGGCATTTCTTGTTTATTACTTATGATATTGTAGAAATATAAAAAATAATGTTTTTTTGGAGATACAGTAAAACCTCCCTAAAGCGACCTCGTTCCGTTCCAATAAAAATTGGTCGCTCTGAGAGGTGGTCGCTTAATGGTGGTTATGTTTAAACCTAGATTTTAATTGTCGAAAAAAGGTAACAATTAATGTTACTAAAATTTACTTTTCACATTAGGAAAAAATATGAAAATTTAAGTATCAAAACAGAAGTTAATTACATAAGTTAATCACTGCGGAGTTTAAAAAATGAATCCATTGACATTTGCTTTGATTTTACGGTTTTATCTTTTATAACTTTTGTTTCCAATTTCTTTCAAAGTTCAGTAAATAAAAGCTTTTTTTTTTTACGGGAACAATTAATGACGATTTCATTAATTTATCTATTTCTATGAGAAATTCCTGACAGGATAGAGCAAGAGAATTTATAGACCGACATTCTTAATTTGTCACCAGAGTTAAATTCATTGCCTAAAAAGGCACAAAGAGGTTTAAACACTTAAAAGTTACCGATATATATATATATATATATATATAAATCTAAACTTAGTTTAGAAGTTTGATTAATAATGCGCTCTCCGGAATTATTTGTGTAATAAAACCTTCCTTAAGCGACCAGGAAAAAACGAATTTGTTTCATTTTCTTCAAAGAAATTGCTCGCTCATGGAGGGAGCTCAACTGGGATGGTCTCTGAATGGAGGTAAAATTAGTATAGAGCCTATGGCAATAAATTTCGTTCCATGAAAAATGGTTGTTCAGGGAGGTGGTCGCACAAGGAGGTTTCACTGTATTGTGTCTGCTTTATTTTTTAAATGCAAATTTAAAAATTCAAAAATTTGAAGAAATTTTTTAGTTTAGAGCTCTTAAAATACATGTGCAGAATTTCATTAAAAACGATGAAACTTGTTCTTTCAAAATCTTATGTGTCAGTGATCCGAAAAATGCAGGAGATGCAATCGATAATATAAATATCTTTTCGTTTAATTATGGTTGCAGAGCAGATACAGTAAACAAGAGAAAGTATATTGATAATATTTTAATTTTCAAATTCATAAGTACAAAAGAAAAAAAATACTGATAATTTGGCAGTAGTTAAAATCTTTTTTACAAACGATTTTCTTTCTTTTTTAATTATTTCTGCTTTTGAATCGGCAGTTATAAGTACACTGTAAAACCGCTATTTGTTAAATATTTTGTTATAAATCCTTGATGCTAAATGTCTTATATACTATATCTATAAAAACTGTATGCTTAACTATGCCCATAGTGAGCCCTTTTCTTAACAGCAAGCTGTAATTAAAATTACCACTAATATTTCACGAATTCTTCTTTGAAATAATTTTGCATAGGAC
This sequence comes from Maratus speciosus, assembly GCA_963932465.1. Classification (NCBI taxonomy): domain Eukaryota; kingdom Metazoa; phylum Arthropoda; class Arachnida; order Araneae; family Salticidae; genus Maratus; species Maratus speciosus. The sequence continues at coordinate 445,615,438 of OZ010786.1, forward strand.
AAAGAGATAATTAACTTAAAACTCAAAATATGCATTTAAAAATCTGGAAATACTTTTCGATAAATAAAGGGATAGAATTAATTTACAGTTTTCAAAGAGAATGAAAAACTAAAAAGAAACTTCAAGTTATATAAAACAACTTCTTTTGATATAATTCTCATTAGAGTAAAGAAATACTTTAGGATTTAATCATATTTCAACAAAACATGAATTTCTAATTAAGCTATAAATTATCACATCGATACTGAATAGTTCATTGCAGATGTTTTGATATTTGTGCAGAATTTCATTAAAAATTATGAAAGCTTTTTCCTTTATTCTAATGTATCGCTGATCGAAAATGATTATAGAGATACAATCGATTAAAAATCTTTTAAAGTAGGTAAAGTACAAAACAAGAAAAAAAAATACCTGCCAGCTCGGCCTACAGGCGCAGGTAAATTTCGAAGTTAAAAGTTAAATTTTTATTTTAAGTAACGAAAGAACAAATAAATTAGCATAACATTAATAAAAATACAAATAAAACGTCGAAATAAAAATAACTTGATGACGCAAACACGTGTAATTTGCTTACAGTCAAGTGAATGTGACATTTACGGTCAACCATTATTGGCATTTAATCTTATAGTTTAGCAATAAATTTTTGGTCGACGGGATAACCAAGTAGTACTAATATTAGTTTTTGTTGCATTAAAATATCTCAATTTGTTGATTTTCTGTAAGCAAGGAAACCCTGTTGGTTTACAAAGGAAGTCTATGGGAATTTGGCGAAATATTAGAGATATCAAAAAGTTGGCGACAAACTTGACGGCATTTGGTGACAGAACATGGTCTCGCGTACGGTAACCCCATTTCTATGTATAGAGATACGATAGCGCAATATATATATATATATATTTATTTATTTTTCACGTAGAAATCTTGCAATTGAAAAGTAATTGTTGTGGTAAGAATTTTATTGTTTTTTTTTAAATTGTTGTCAACTGCTACAACGAAAATTTTTTTAATTTTCCTGTCATTTTTCTGTAAGAGCTGGTTTTATCAGAATCATGTTAAGGCGGTATTCAAAAATTTAACCCTCCCCCATTTCTACTGCCTTAGGCCGCTTTTTCTCATTTGCAATCCCCGCCGAGATATTAGCCATCTCAATGTGTTTGAAGGCGAGTTTGAAGACGATCCGTGCATAATTGTGGCTTTTATCGTGCGGACAAAATTTAGATTTAGTACACACACACATATATACAGTGTTCGAAATCCTTGGTGGTCCGCTGGTCCGAGACCACTAAAAATTCAATCGGAAAACTAATTTAAAAAATTTAGTGGTCCGCAGGACCAGTAACTTTTTTGCCATCTCTGACAGGTAAACGTAAATTTTCCCGTCCCTGAGATAACTGCAGCCAAACACAAACAACAGAATTTTATTTTATTTTAAAAAATAAATAAAAATTGCATTAAAACTTAGTCAGTTGAAATAAATAATCAGAAATAAAATACATAATTAATAATTTTATAGTTTTTTTTCATGTCTGTTTATTTAATTTTTACCAAATTATAATTTTACATTTTATTATGACGAAAATTTTGGTACTGAAAGGAAGTTTGGTTTATATTCTAGGAGGGGGGGGGGGTGTCATTCAAAGGGTTAAAGGTACTTAATAGAATTTTATGTAGCAGGACAGTGACTATGTCTGCGGACCAGTAAACTCTGATGTTTACTGGTGCTTCGGACCAGTGACTTTTTTTTATCACTTCCACCGCTGCATATATATATACCGGGTGTCCAAAAAAGGACCGACTGATTATAAAATCCAATAACTTGCAAACGGTGACAGATACTTAAAAAATTCTTGCAGGAGGGTTATGCATAAGCTCAAAATACAGTGATTTTCGATTTTAGTTCGAATTACAAATAATAGATGGCGCTGCGATCAATAGATGCTGAATCCAGGCTCGATTTTTGGTACTTCGGGACCCACTCAATACATTTCATCCTCCTTTTTTCGCATGGAAGAAGTGAAAGGCCAAAAAATCGAACCTGTATTTAGCGTCTATTGCTTGCAGCGCCATCTATTGTTTGTACTTAGAACCAAAATTGAAAATCACTGTAAAAAAAACTTTTGGCCTTATGCATAACCCTCCTGCAAGAATTTTTTAAATATCTGTCACCGTTTGCAAGTTATGGAATTGTAAAATCAGTCAGTTCCTTTTTAGGATACCCGGTATATATATATATATATATATATATAAACTTTTTAGGTGGGGTTGATTTTGGGTTGATGGGGTCATATAATAAAAAGTTATGAAGGAATTTTTTAAAAATCGCAGCATGGTAACGACTGTAATAAGTAGTATTTCTTACGAAATCTACCTAATATGTATGAAGTCTAATAGCATCGTAGGCAAATGTGACCAAAATACACTGTAAAAAAATGCACCATAAAAAAAAATCTGTATTTTACAACAAAGGGTGCTGGCAGCCCGGTTGCCAGCACAGTTGCTGTATAACGCACAAACTGTTTTCTTTAAGAGTGCTGTAAAATTTCTCAAGTCTGCCGAAAGTCGCATTGTTATTGGCTGCGTGGTGCACGTGACAGAAATAATTCGATTTGCAGTTCACTTGTTGCTTGAATTCACTTTCACAACATCGCCGCTTGAATTCGACTTCAAGGCATCGGTGCTTGAAAAATTATATCATAAAGTTCATGAAAAATCACTGTATTTTACAACAAAAGGTGCTGGTACCCTGGTTGCCAGCATAGTTGCTGTAAAACGCACAAGCTGCTAACTTTAACAGTGCTGTAAAATTTCTCAAGTCAAGTCTGGCGGAAGTCGCGTTGCTATTGACTGCGTGGTGCGCGTGACAGAAATAATTCAATGTTTATTTCACTTCTTACTTGACATGGTGTCGGACTTGTATGGCTTGTTGCTTGTTCGCTTTCACAACATTGGTGCTTGAATTCGATTTCACAGCATCGGTGCTTGAAAAATTATACATAAAATGCAGGAAAAATCACAAAAATTTTTTACAGTGTTTTTTTTACTGCACTTTATGTTGCAATTTTTCAAGCTCCGATGCTGTGAAAGTGAATTGAAACAACAAGTGTAGTAAAAATCGAATTCTTTCTGTCACGTGTATTACTGTAACTACTAGCAACGGGACTTTCCCCAGAGTTAAGAAATTTTACAGCACTCTTAAAGACAGCAGCTTGTAAATTTTACAGCAACTGTGTTGACAGCTGAGGTTCCAGTACCTTTTGTTGAAAAATACAGTGATATTCCTGCCCTTTATGTTGTAAAATTTTCACGAATTCAAACACCGCTGCTCTCAAAGCAAATTCAAGCAACAGGTGAAGTAAAAATCAAATTCTTTCTGTCACGTGCACCACGTAACTAATAGCAACGCGACTTTCTGTAGACCTAAGAAATTTTACAGCACTCTTGAAGACGGCAGCCGGGATTCACCTTTTCTTATAAAATACAATTTTTTTTAAATTTATTTTTGTTTATTTTTGTTTTTACTGTGTATGAAAGCTCCGTAACCCAAATGCAACTCTTATTGCAGGCGTTGGCCTTAAGTGACGTGGAAACTAAATTAATGCATTCTGCGAAATCGATATATCCCTTTTTAACACTTTCCAACAAAGTTGAAAAGGGTTTATGACTTCGGTTTGTCTGTCCGTCTGTTCGCGCTCTAACTCTAATAAATATACTCGGATTGCTTTGAAATTTTTGGATGTTATTGATGTTTACCATAGCACAATCCCTATTTCAAATGAAGTTTGTAGCATGTTTAGTTCGTTTACAGGGACAGTCAAAAATATTCCGTTACATTATGGCCAATGGGAAAAAATCGTTTCAAATAATTTTTTATGATGTTAAACGCTTTCAAACATAATAAAATTGATATACATTTATGAAGTGCACTAAAATATGCATTCTGTAGAATATGCGGTGCAAAGAATAGTTATTATTCATTTACAGGGCCACACAAAAGAATTTCGTTACATAATGATATGGTGGATTTGTTTGTGGCGTATTTTAATTATTAATCAATTTCTTTTCTACTTAATCTAAACATTCATTTCAAATCAAATATAGCATCAACGGTGGTTCAGTGTTACTTATTTTCTACGAATAATCAACATTCTTTAAGGCACAAAACAAACATTTAATTACAAAACGGAACATAAAAATATATGAAGTTACGTTTCACACATCACATCTAAAGAATTCTAACATCAACAAAAATATTAATTCGTTTCAGTTCAAAAGTAGACAGTTCTAATAGAGCATGCGCTGGCTAATTAGCTGTGAGAATATTAGCCGGAACAATTATACTAAACTATTTCACGTATAATAAACTTGATATGCGTTTCTGAGGTTTGCTATAAGTTATTTCTTGCTAAATTAAATTTTCCCATTATATAGCATTTATCAGGGGTGGCGAACTCTTTCACATCCCCGTGCCAAAATTTTTCTAAAAATTATTTTACGTAACCATAGTGTGCCACCTCTCCCCCATACTGCCAAAAATAAGCACAAAATAATAGTAAATTACATTTACTTGAAATTTTGTTTTTTAAATAAAAATTTTCTGTTAACATAATAGGAGATATCTATCTTCTATCTATATTATAAAGGACAAACGTATCTGTGCTTAACGCATACGTCATTTTGCGAATGGCAACACACTGAAATTTGTAAAGGACAAACGTATCTGTGCGTAACGCATACGTCATTTTGCTAATAGCAACACACTGAAATTTGAAATAAAATTTTGGTTTTACAATTTTCTCTACTACAAATTTTTAAACTTCTAAACATCGCACATTTTAAATTTTTACACCGTCGTATAAGGAAAAAAATGCTCTTTTAAATGCAATTTGTTTGAAAGCTGTATCTCAATTTATTTTTGAGATATTTCTTAATGAATATTGTCTGTTATTCCGTGATAATGACGTCATATGCATACTTTTCTATAGAAGAAGTTTAAGATTGGTTTGTAAAAGTAATATGTAATTTACCTTACCGTTCCATCCTTACCGTCCCTTACCGTCCCTTCTTTAACACCCCTTTAAGACAATGTTATACAAAAATTCTGTATTAAAAGTACGACATTGTTATTATTTCTTATTTGAATGTCCTGTGGGTACTATGCAAATTCATTATAAGTAAAAATTTAGAAGAAAATAAAAAGTTATAGGGGTAAAATGGTAAGGAAAATTAAACTCGCAAGTTTAACTTAAACCTCAGTTAAATAAAAATTTTTTCGCTGCTGACCATTTTTTCTTTATTTTGAATCCTTAAGGAAGAATTTTGTCTATCAGATTAAAATGTTGTTTTAGCAAGTTTAATTTTGTCAGATTCCCCCCCCCCCCCCCAAAAGTCAAAAGATTGTTAGAAAGTCCCATATGTATAAGGCATAAAACCTTTGACAAGAAACGTTTCAAAAACAGAATTTCTAAACTATTCATTCTAAAATAATCATAAATTGCATTTCTTAAATGTTTTTTTACGCAAATCTTAAATATTTTGTCATTTATCACCAGCCGCGTTTACTAGTAAATGCAGACATAATAACAATTGTTAACATAGCAATATTAAATACGTTACTGGAAAATGTTCATTAGCTAATTGGGAGAGATTCCTGAAGGCGAAACGAAGCGCCACAGATTAAACTTATTGTACTCTAGCATTGGTGTTATTAAATGGAAAATATTTTGTAAAAAGCCTGCGTTTTATTTCATTGTATGGAAACATGGCGAGGTCTTTTAAAATTAAGGATTGACCGAAACAGCTTTTCAAGACCGAAACCGAATTTCGGTAATCTTCCTGTTTTCGGCCGAAAACGAAAACGTCCAAATTTTTTTTTCAAGTAATTAATTCCAACATAAATATACATAATTATCAATTTATTATACGTGTTTATTAAATATACATTATTATTAATTAATTATACGCGTGGCCCAAGTTGCTTCTTCATGCCTCTGACTATAAATATAAAATGTAATTAATTAATCAAAGAAACAGAAAGGAATTATGTTATACGAATTTCATCTAATTAAAAACCGCTGATGGTGAATTTTATTTTGGGTTTAATTGCTTTAAATCATTTGAGAATATTTTTTTTTATATGTATATAATTGAGACAAAAAAAGTTTTATTAATTCGAAAAATCACGGAGTGCAATTGCCCTCCCCTTCCAAACGCCCATGCGCCCTTTATTATACAATAAAAATTATTTTTATGTAATTTTGAAAGTTAAAAATATCTGAAGAAATAAGAAATACAATAAGCTTTTAACCCTTTGCACTCCGTTGTCTCCGTTGCGAAGCCATCATCTTTCTTTGCAAAATTTGTTTTTAGCACCAGTAATATAGGAAAATAAAATTTGCCTTATTTAATCAGAACATTTTTGAAATTGTGCACTTGAAGGAAACTTCTTTTTAAAAAGTGGTGCCGATTGAATAAAATTTGAGTAAGAGATTCCGGGGTCCAAAGGGTTAACTATTTACCGACGATTGGCATTAGTTTCATTTTGTAGCTTGCTTGTTTGAAATAAATAAAAGTAAAATAATAATAATAAAAAAGAACAGCATTGCATTAGTTTTGTATCAATGGCAGTCGGACAAGCAGAACACACCCAGCTTTAAATATAAATCTTGGGCTCTCATCGACCTTTTATACATACGATACATTTCGAAACTCGAAATTTGGAAACTCGAAACCGATACAAAAACTAAGGTTCGACCGAAACAGGTTTTTAAGGCCGAAACCGAAACCGAATTTCGGTGATCTTCCTATTTTCGGGGGAAAACGAAAACGAAAATGTCCAAAACTGTTTTTAAAGTAATTAAATTGAATGTATTAAAGTAATTAATGCATGCATAAATAAACATAATTATTAATTAATTATACGTATTTATAAAATATGCATAATTATTAATTAATTATGCGTATTTATTAAATATACATAATTATTAATTAACTATATGTGTGGCTCGAATTGGCCCTCTGTGTCTTAGACCCAAAACTTTTTATTTTCAGATAAAATAAAACGTAATTAATTCATCAACAACAGAGAAAGATTTTCTAATTATATGAATTTCACTTAATTAAAAAATATTTTAGTTTCATGCATACACACCTCGATTTATCTTTTATAATGATTTTTGTAAATGATAATCTGCTATGCTAGAATTTTCTCAAAGAGCATTCGAAACACTTCTGCGATTTGAAACTGAAAATTTTCTATTACCGCTATGTCTGCAGATTTTAATGAGCACGTGAAAAAGTTTAGTTATATGTATATGCTTATGCATTGCTCGCTTTATAGTTTGTATTCTCGTCTTGAGTCAATCATGAGTGATATTTATAAACAACAAAGTTCGTAGCAATAAATACTAGTTTCATTTGAGCCTATAAAGCTCAAATTGATGAGTAATGTTGAAAATTTTCGAAGGAAGAAACGGGATTTTTGGAACACTGATATCGGTCGGGCCAAATTTTCAGCCTCAATTTTGCCGAATATGTTTCACAACCGTACCTTAACTTCGACTTCGAATACATTTTGAACTGAGGCCCCTGTGGACAGCTCCACACACCCCCGGGATCAGAACTGGTGAAAAATCGCAGGAGACCAATCTAAGACCTGGATTGTAGCAATTTAAAAAGGGGGGGGGGAGATTTTTTGAAGATTTACATTTGAAAGATAACCGTTTTGTTCGCACGTATTTTCAGAATTATCATTATTGATTTTATCAGAAGAATTTATTAATTTATTCAAAATTTCTACTGAAAGCCGAAAATTGTTACTGTTTTTTTTTTTTTTTTTTTTTTTTTTTTGAACACACAAAACACTACAAGCGATTTTTAAAGAAATCGATACACTATTTATCGATTTCTTTAAAAATCGCTTTAGAGAGAGAAAAGAGAGAGAGAGATAAAGGGTGTTTCTTTTAGAGATATAAAAGTTTAAACCGAAATAAAAGACATAAAAAATGTTAATGGCCATGATATTCGATTTATTAAATAAATAATTTCATTCCATTTGTGTTTAAAAATGATATGGGGCATATAGGCGCACCGGCTGGCTCGAATGAAGCGCAACTTGAAAGTCCAATTTTCTACCACTTTATCGAACAACTGGGGCAGTATGTCCGCAATTACGCGGGCAATGTTGATTTCCAAGTGATCCAACGTCTGTGGTTTATCGGCGTAGAGCAGCGACTTCACATATTAGTACAGAAAATAATCCATTGGTGTGAGATCACATGACCGTGGAGACCAGTTCACAGGTCCATCACGCGAAATTATGTGCTCACACGATGTCTCCCGCAATAAACTGATTGTGTTTTGCACAATTTTCAAGCGTTGTTCTGGCGTAAGCCTATTCATGGTGAAATGGTAAAACATACTGAGCACAAATCATCTATCAGCTGTCAAATTGACTGTGACTAGAAGTAGTGTTGCCAATTTTTTAAAACCACACCCCTAAAAAAATACCCTTTAGAATGGCATAAATAAATAATTAAAGACAATGCTTTATTGGCTGATTTCATGTACGCAGCAGAGTAATAAATAATAAATAAATAAAGGGATACATACAGACATACATACATACATACATCCTTCTATATTATAAAAAAAAGTCACGATTTGGAAATGGACCAATCAAAATCTGCGTAGATACCGCGAAACGCATCTGATTAGTCAGTGCTTTCTGACGCTATAAGAGGATTACCAAGGGGGCAGGCTCTGTCGCCAAACGACGCCAAGTTTGACGCCAACTTGGCGATATATCGCTAAATTTGGCGAACAAAATTAGTCGTCAAAAGTACCGCCAACTTGGCGCTATTTCCAATATTTCGCCAAATTTCTATGGGCTCCCAATGCAACAAAAACTAATATTAGCTTATGAATAGAGCTTAATTGAACTATTTACATTATTTTTTAGCACAAACATTAACTACTTACAATATTCGTAATTTTATATTTAAATTCGTATTATTATTCGTATTATTAGTTATTATTTCGTAATTTTATATTTAATAATTCTTATAATTTTGAAACTCTGTAAGCTCTAATGATTATGTGCTTCGAGATAAGGAAATAAAATAGTCAAGAGTTGGGGAGGAGCGCGTTTTTACCAAGTGGAATCTAAAAATTGAATTCATAGAAAATAAGGGATTGCGAAGTGATCCAGAATGGAAACGCGAAACAATTACGACTGGGGTTGGCAAGAAAATAGGGGTTGCTTCACGATACCGAATTGAATCGCGAAGCGATTACGCGGGGGGTTGGTGAGCATAGCGAGCAGGGTGGCGGAGCCCCCCTAGTAATCTATATAATAAGGACCCAAAAATGCATACATAATTTAAATGATTCTAACGCAATTTTTAATTAACACACATTTTATTTCGAGTTGTGAAACGGAAAAGCAATAATGAACATTTTATGACAATGCATATATTGAAAATGATGATCGTTTTGATGCAAGCACTGCTGACAACGTGAAGCAACGGGATCACACACATCATGAATCATGTCATTAGGTATTTATAGGGTATTTTGATGACCGCGGTTTTCTCGAATGTTGCTTGTGAACATTTTAAACAGTTTCATCTGTCTCAAGTTTGTTTCTAATTTTAGCGATTCTAAGCCGCTTAGTGCGATCTGTCTGAAACTCTCTTCGAAACTGCCTCTACACTTTATCTGCGTTTTGGAACTTCCAGTTATACTTCAGCATTCCTGAAAGCTTAGTTTGGCATCAACCGTTATTTCCAATTAGTTAAACTTCAAATGAAAATAATAACATATCAGGTATTAGCGATGAATTATGAATTCAGTTTTAGGACACTCTGTGTTTGTTTAACTATGGAATTATTCTGAACCTGAATACTCTGTACTTAAGAGTGTTCTCAAGTTCACTGCTCAACAAATTCGAAACTTTCTGACACAATGACGTATACATTTTTAAACGTAAAGGTATAAAATTGGCAGACCTGACTATGGAAATGATTTGGAATAAAATGATTTTTCTATTTTATGATAAATAAATTACCTATTGAGTTACAAGCGTTTTCGATCACGTGACAAGGCGTTTTCCCCCCTTTTTTGGCTGGTTTATCCGCTTTCGTAGGGATATTCGATTCAAGACGCCAACTTTAACAGTATCTTCTGAAAGATCTATTGTGTTTACAAAAAAAAAAAAAAAAAAAAAAAAAAAAAAACGGAAAACGTCTTTTGATTACATAGTGTTTGAATAATAACACCTGTCAGTTTAATGAGTTTCCGAACAAAAATGAATTAAGACTTATATCATAAAGCAACCCCTTTGGATTTGAGAACAGCCTTAATTCATTCATCTTCCTAATGACATACATCTTTTCCTTATGTATATGATTACATACATATTACAACATACATACATAATCACCTGCAAAAACTTTCATTTCATACGATAGACATAACAACTTTTTTTTCAATCAACGAAATGAATAGTACACTTATTAAGAATCTGCCATAATCTTAAGCCATAACACTAGAATCACAAACCATACAGTGCATCTTATTATAGAAGACACGACATTTCTCCGGCTACTAAAAGAAATAAGCACTCTAACTGTTAAAAACTTAACATAAATGTAAAATGAAGCTTAGTAGTTGTTTTCTAGCTGTGGCAAAAAATGTGCTGTACAAAAATAAATAAATAAATATCTCTTTTGAACAAATCTAAGAAACAATTCCAATTCCACTGAAAGGGATTTTCACAATGCATTTGTGTACATTTGATATTTTCAGCTGAATTTATTTCTGTGCCTAGCTGTGAAATGCGAGAATATTTCAAGTCTACCTTATAACGTTGAGTGAGGAATTTATTTGCATTTGAAAGATAATTCTTTTGTTTATAAGATTTTTCAGAATTTTCATCCGATTGATTTTATCAGAAAATACTAATTCATTTTTAGATAGTTTAGTAACAGCAAAATATGTCTATTGTAAAGCCCGTAATATAATTACATGTTAATTGATATACCATGCTATCAGGCATTATTATTATTCTGGAGAGCAACATCAGTACAGACATTTTGTTATATTTTATTTTTGGTTTTAAAAAAAGACACACTATTTTTGATAAAGAAACCCTTGTATATTGTCTGCATGAATTTGCTCTATAAACAATAATTAAAAATGTATTTAGTCACTTTCTTTAAAAAGACATATAATCTGACACTTAAAAGGTATATTACATATCAATACTATACAACTTCTTTAGCGGTTCTTACTTTTATGGTGGCTCTTTCATTTACTATTTAAAATGACAAAAAATGATAAAGAAAAATACTAAGAATTATAAAAAGCGGGGTTTATAGAATTAAAGGTTTAAATATCGAAAATGAAAAAATAACTTATATAGGTATAACGAAAAGAAAAATTATTGTGAGGAAGGAAATTTGAAGGAAAGTTTGAAAGGAACATTGTTGGGAATTACTCAAAGAACATATCCGTGATTTAAAATACAACGGACAAACAACAGCTCCTCTAAGATCCATAATATGAGAACCCCATTGCAGACAGATTACAATACGAAAAATAGCTAATTATGACAGCTTTCAAAGTACACTAATGAGAGAATCAATTGAAGTTAATTTACAAATAGAAAATATATGCAACGATATCACTCATTCAACTATAGACAGCCGTTGGAGAAAAATCCTAGAAGAGAGGGAAGGATTGAAGAGAAAATGGGGAAAAGTAGAGAAAAGATGAATGATCTCATGCCAAGACCACAGAGAATGATGTTAACATAATTTGAACTGATGAAACCTCGGTATAATGGCGAAAACGTTTTACAAAGAGAGAAGTAGGCGATACAGATACATTAATATATACCCAGAATGGAAAATATAGGGTTTTTCAAAAAAATAAGGACACAGAATGATATAATACGGATGTCAAGATAAGAAACGCTAAAGAAGTTATATAGTATCGATATTTAATGAACCTTTTAAGTGTCAGACTATATGTTTTTTAAAGAAAGTAACTAAATATATTTTTAATGATAGTTTATAATGTAAATTCATGCAGACTATATAGAAGAATTTTTAAAGAAAAATAGTGTGTCTGTTTTATAACCAAAATAAAATGTAACGAAGGGTCTGTACTGATGTTGCTCTCTACAATAATAATAATGCCTGATAGCATGGTATATCAATTAACACTAGCAGGGATGACCGAGCTAAGCTCAGTCAAAATTAGCTTTGTGTTCAATTCCATATTTTATTCTCACTGTATTATTCTTGCTGTTTAGATACAATTGGCATGATCCTGAGACATAGTGACCCAAAATGACCCACTAATCGAATTTTTTCGAACAAGTGACCTAACCAAATGCTTTTCTCGAACCCGAAAATGATAGAATACAAAATCCAGTCAAAATCGTTAAAGTCGTTTTATAGATAAAATTAGCTTGATCCACGGAAACACAAAAGTGACCCACTAATCTAAATTTATCGAACATGTGACCTATCACAATGATCTTCTCGTGCTGGGAAACGATGTAATAAAATTTTTTTGTCAAAATCGTTTGAGCTGTTTCTTAGATACAATTAGTTTGACTCACAGTGACCCCAAAAAGATTCACTAATCGAATTTTCCCGAAAATGTTACTTAGCACAATGGTCTTCTCATGCTCAGAAGCGATATAAGGCAACATTTTGTCAAAATGTTCTTAGCCTTTTTAGATACAATTAGTTTCACCCACAGTGATCCCAAAATGACCCACTAATCGAATTTTCTCGAACATGCGATTTAGCCCAATTTTCTTCTCAGGCCCAGAAACGGTATAATACAAAATTTTGTCAAAATAGTTTGAATCGTTTTTTAGATACAATTATCTTGACCTACTGGGACCCAACAATGACCCACTAATCGAATTTTCTCGAACATGTGACTTAGCCCAAAGGTCTTCTCATGCTCAGAAACGATTTGTCCAAATGTTTTAAGCCGTTTTTCAGATACAATTGTCTTGACCCAGAATGACCCCAAAATGACCCAGTAATCGAATTTTCTCGAACACGTGACTTAGCCCAATCGTGACCCAAAAATAACCCTCTATTGAATTTTTTTCGAACCTGTGATTTATCCCAATGGTATCCTCATTCCCAGAAACGGTATAATACAAAATTTTGTCAAAATCGTATGATTTGTTTTTAGATACAATTAGTTTGACCCACAGTGACTCCAAAATGACCCACTAATTGAATTTTCTCAAACATGCGATTTAGCCCAATTTTCTTCTCAGGCCCAGAAACGGTATAATATAAAATTTTGTCAAAATAGTTTGAATCGTTTTTTGATACAATTATCTTGACCTACAGGGACCCAAAAATGACACACTAATCGAATTTTCTCGAACATGTGACTTAGCTCAATTGTCTTCTCATGCTCAGAAACGATATAATACAAAATTTTGTCAAAATGTTTTGAGCCGTTTTTTTAGATACAATTGGCTTGACCCACAACGACCCCCAAAGGACCCAGTTATCGAATTTTCTCGAACATGTGACTTAGCCCAATCGTCTTCTCATGCTCAGAAACGGTATAATACAAAATTTTATCAAAATAGTTTGTGTCGTTTTTTAGATACAATTAGCTTGACCCACAGTGACACCTTGTAATCGACTTTTCTCGAACAGGTGACTTAGCCCAATGGTCATCTCATGCCCAGAAGCGGTGTATTACAAAATTTTGTCAAAACATTTTGAGACTTTTTTTAGATTCAGTTAGCTTGACACCTTACCCATTGTAACCCAAAATGACCCACTAATCGAATTTTCTCGAACGTGCGGCCTAGCCGATTGGTCTTCTCGTAATACAAAACAGTGAATTACAAGATTTTGTCAAAATCGTTAGAGCCGTTTTTTAGATAAAATTAGCTTGATCCGAAGAGACTCAAAAACGACCCGCTAATTGAAATTTCTCGAACATGTGACCTATCTCAATAGTTTTCTCGTGCCCCAAAACGGTTGGGTATAAAATTTAGTCAAAATGGATTGAGCCGTTTTTTAGATATAATTAACTTGACCCTGACATTTATGACCCAAAATGACCCACTAATAGAATTTTATTGAAAACATGACCTAGCACAACGGTCTTCTCGTGCCCGAAAATGGTAAAATAGAAAATTTAGTCAAAATCGTTAGAGCCGTTTTTAAGATAAAATTTACACACACACACACACACACACAATTTTCCCCCGTATTACAGTATAAGAATAACAGGGATGACCGAGATAAGCTCGATCAAAATTAGCCTTGTGTTCAAATCGATATGTTATTCTCACTGTATCATTCTTGCTGTTTAGATATAATTGGCATGATCCTGAGACATAGTGACTCAAAATGACCCACTAATCGATTTTTTCGAACATGCGACCTAACCAATGCTCTTATCGAACCCGAAAACCATAGAATGCAAAATTTAGTCAAAATCGTTCAAGTCGTTTTATAGATAAAATTAGCTTGACACACGGTAACCAAAAAGGGACCCACTAATCTAAATTTATCGAGCATGTGACCCATCCCAATGGTCTTCTCACGCTGGGAAACGATGTAATAAAAACTTTGGTGAAAAGCGTTTGAGCCGCTTTTTAGATACAATTAGCTTGACCCGCTGTGACCCAAAAATGACCCACTAATCGAATTTTCTGGAACATGTGATTTAGCCGAATGGTCTTCTCATGCTCAGAAACGATATAATACAAAATTTTGTCAAAATGTTTTGAGCCGTTTTTAGATAGAAATAGCTTGACGCATAGTGACCCAAAAATGACCCACTAATCGATTTTTCTTGAACATGTAACTTAGCCCAATGGTCATCTCATACCTAGAAGTGATATATAACAAAATGTTATCAATATGTTTTGAGCCTTTTTAGATTCAATTCGCTTGACACCTAACCCATTGTAATCCAAAATGACCCACTAATCGAATTTTCTCGAACGTGCGGCCTAGCCCAATGGTATTCTCGTGCCCGAAAACTATAGAAAGTAAAATTTCGTCAAAATCGTTAGAGCCGTTTTCTAGATAAACTTTGCTTGACCCACAGTGACCCAAAAATGACAAAATAATCGAATTTTCTGGAACATGTGACTTAGCCCAATGGTCTTCTCATGCTCAGAAACGATATAATACAAAATTTTGTCAAAATGTTTTAAGCCGTTTTTTAGATACAATTGTCTTGACCCACAGTGACCCCAAAATGACCCAGTAATCGAATTTTCTCGAACACATGACTTAGCCCAATCGTGACCCAAAAATAACCCTCAAATTGAATTTTTTTCGAACCTGTGATTTATCCCAATGGTCTCCTCATTCCCAGAAACGGTATAATATAAAATTTTGTCAAAATAGTTTGAATCGTTTTTTAGATACAATTTTCTTGACCTACAGGTACCCAAAAATGACACACTAATCGAATTTTCTCGAACATGTGACTTAGCTCAATGGCCTTCTCATGCTCAGAAACGATATAATACAAAATTTTGTCAAAATGTTTTGAGCCGTTTTTTAGATACAATTGGCTTGACCCACAGTGACCCCAAAATGACCTAGTTATCGAATTTTCTCGAACATGTGACTTAGCCCAATCGTCTTCTCATGCCTAGAAACGGTATAATACAAAATTTTATGAAAATAGTTTGAGTCGTTTTTTAGATACAATTAGCTTGACCCACAGTGACACCTTGTAATCGATTTTTCTCGAACAGGTGACTTAGCCCAATGGTCATCTCATGCCCAGAAGCGGTGTATTACAAAATTTTGTCAAAATTGTTTTAGTCATTTTTTAGATACAATTAGCATGACCAGTTACGGCACTGCCAGTTACGGCACGCGTGCGATAGGTTCGCCAACCCTGACCTATACTATACTGTTTACACACCTGCAGTTTCAGGTTGATTCCTCCTGCATTTTTCTAGATATTTATCAAAACGTCTAAAATTGCAAGTGATCGGTCACCTTTGGCCATATAGTGTATATCGCACAAACCGCAGTTTTAGAACGTTTTTTGCTCTTGCATCCTTTTAATTTCGAATTTTTAGAAAACTGTTCTTGGTGATCATTTACGTTTCTAGAGTAACAGCCATGCCAAACTTAATGTATCTAGCTCTAACAATTCCTAATAAATCATAATTAACGCTATATAATGCTGCTAGCATTGTGTAGGGATAATACATAAGTAGAAAAGCGTGCAAAAAGATGTCCGTCTGACATCCCAAAAGTTATCACCATGCCAGGCCTTCTATACAAAATGTATCACACAAATCGCAATTTTAGAAAGTTTTTTTTTTTTTTTGCTCTTGCACCCTTTAAAATTTCGAATTTTTAAAAAAACTGTTCAGGGCATGCATTTAAGTCTCTAAATTAATAACCATGCCAAATTCCATGTTTCTAGCCGTTGTTTTGCCGATGTAAAATATAGTTTATGTTGAAACGGAGATAGTCACCATCAGTTTGCTATTATTGTTAAGGTTCCACTCTACGCTTAAAACGTAAAATCGGAATTATTATAAGATCATTCGTGCATCTTATTTTTCTGGAGGTCAGCGGGGAAGTTGAGGGCACTCGGTGTACCTAAGCGACGTAGAATCTTCCAAGGATTGTCGGTAATGATTTTCGAAAAAATGTCTCTGTAATTTGCCGAGATATTAATTAAAAACCCATGTAGAAAACAACGGTACGGATCAAAACAGTGTTGCTACTTTATGACCTCCTTTCGAAGCGTGCCAGTGTCAGAAGAGTGTCAAGAAACCAGTGTCAAGTTTAAACTTTGTATAAGATCTTTGTTTTAGCTAAGGTGAAACATACTGATAAGCACTTTTTATTCGAACTGAATTCAATTATTGAAGGCAAATATTAAAAAGATAATTCATATAATAATTCCAAGACATTAAAAGTCAGTAATTTTGAGACAAAAATTGCTTATAATAAATAAATAATTCATTTATAAGGAAAAAAACTTTTCGATTAGAAATCATTTCAATAATTATGTCTGAATATGCTTTTATTTTTAAAAATGAATAAAAAAATTTCACGTTATTAAGCGTACTTTATTTTATTCCTTTAAAATTCTCCACTATTACATGAAATATAATTTACAAGTGACTTTTCGTGAGAATCTCTGCAACCTCTTTCCGAAGCGTGGTTGGTTCTCTACCAAGTTTAAACTTTGTACAAAATCTGTGTTTTAGAGGGAGAAATATTCATTGGTTTTCATTCCAGTAGAATAAAATTATGGCATGTGGTATTGTTATATCCAAAATATGGATTACCTAACTGAGCACTAATTGAACGTAAATAATGATAAATTCCACCAATTTTCGGATGTTGTTACATTTGATAAAAGCACGGTAAGTATATTGAAAATTTTGTTAAAATGGCTTCATTATTATTAAAGTTAAAAACAAGAATTCGAGATTGTCTTGGAATGAAATCCTCTGTATTTTTGGTTGAACAAGTGGATTGGAATTCTGTTATTTTCTCTGCAAAAATTATTTAATGGACTGTACACTTACAACTCTTAAAGTTTGCCTCATCATCTTTAAACACTTTTTATAAATCTAACCTAGTTTGGGGTTATTTCATTGGTGCATTTTATGTTTTCTAACTCAAATACTGTAAACGCTGTTTAAATGAAACACAACCAATGTAACTGCGGGTAAAAAGCATCATGATTTGATTCATTAAAAAGACAGATTATATTAACCGGTGATTCAAATAACGGGCGAACACCTTTATCAAAAAACTCAACCCCCCCCCCCCCCCACCTAGAAGCGAATTCTGGCTGCGCCACTGTATGGACATATATTCGTTAGGACAACGAAATCCCAAAAATTTTTCTGTTCTATTTTTAAATAGGACGTTACCACGGAAACCTAGAATTATTACCTATCATGGCATATCACTGAATTAAATATATATTATAGAATTTAATAGAGTGAAGAAAACTTTTATTATTATCTTTTTTAAGTTTTAATTCGATTTTCATAAAATTTGGAATAACTCGAAA
Organism: Maratus speciosus; assembly: GCA_963932465.1. Taxonomy (NCBI): domain Eukaryota; kingdom Metazoa; phylum Arthropoda; class Arachnida; order Araneae; family Salticidae; genus Maratus; species Maratus speciosus. Next base: position 445,633,510 of record OZ010786.1, read on the forward strand.
AAAGTCCGCAACGATTGATTATATGTATTAATTTCAAACCATTCGGTTTGCTAGTTTTTGCGCTGTTATATGCGGACAGACGTACGGACCAGAAGGTGCTACGTATTTATGTAATTACGAACGCACCTAATAATTAAATAAAATTTCTCTGATATTAGGGGTAACGTGAGCTTGAGATACTTATGTGCACTTACGCTATATAAGGAAACAGTTAAATTAAATAATTAAAAATAAAGTTTGCGTTGTGAATTTTTAGTACCCACCCCTATACGTCTGAGCCTTCTTTCGAATATGATTATTAACTATGCAGTGACAATCATTAAACCAGTATAAACAACATTCGCGGAAAATATTTAACTAAATATATCCCAAAATAAAATAATCTTAGAATTAAATACACACATAAAACTGATGATTCAAGAAAAACCAAATACAATTAAAATTAGAAAAGCCATTCGCTTGGTAAACAAGTTTTTCTGTATGATGCGATATAATAGATTGTATTACATAAAAGGAAATATTATGCATCGGTAAATGCAATTCTATAAATATTTACAATTAAATTATCTTGTAACAGAATTTCGTAAGAATACAAATATATAGTGATTTACATTCTTCTGCTGTTGTCAGGCTCTTTTTTGAAAATAATTATAAACTTTGTTTCATTTGCTTTTCTCACTAAAACGTCCTAGTGTGAGCTTGAAAAACATGCGGATGTGTATCTTTACTTTTCAGCAATATTTTAAATGAATCTAATTCGATATTTTATTAACACACACTTCATTTCGAATCGTGAAATAGAACTACATTTTAGGATATTAATGCCTTTATTCAAACTGATGGTCGTTGTTGTGCAGGCACTGTTGAGAACATGAAGTAACAGAATTGCAAACATCAAGAACGATATCGTGGTAATTGTGAGGGTTTTTTTAATAATCGCAGTTTTCCCGAATGTTTCTTCTGACCATTTTAAATAGACTTAAAACACCATGTGCACTTAATTACACTTAATTACACTATGTGCAAAAATACTTAAAAGATGACGCAATATTTAAAAAAGATGTTAAATTACTTTAATTCATCTTAGTACTTTCAACTATAAACATAGCCTTCGTCAGAAAAAGCGATGACGTCAGAGAAGCTTTCTCTGACAAAGGCTATGTTTATAGTTTAACCAACTAAGAGGAATTAAAGTAATTTAACATCTTTTAAAAATATTGTATCATCTTTTAAGCATTTTTGCGCATAGTTTAATTTTACGTTTAACTTTTAAAGATAAATTTAGCATTCTATTTATTTATTTCTTCATTTTAAATAGTTACGTCTATCGCAAGTTTTTACCTCTATTTCTAACTATTCTAAGTCGCGTAGTAGGATGTGTTTAACCCATTTATGCCTAATTTTTTGTTTTCTCAAATTTGTTAGTAAAATTACTTTAAAATGTTGCAAAATGAACTGGAAAAATACTAAAAAAAATTACACTAAAATATTTTTCTATTTATTTGATAAAATGTAAACGTATTAAATATGGGAATATGCATAATATTTGTAATAGTATAATATGCATAATTATATGTTTTGTCTAAATTTATATAAATTAAGCTTTCAAACTGCATATTATATACTACAATTAGTATTTTTATGATCTATTAAAGAATATATTTATTTCTTTACAAAGACTAATAACATTATAAGTAGTATTAAGAATAAATTAAGAATAATCGTATTTGAGGCTAAAAAACAATTTATTTCACAATCATCTTGAAAAGAACTTTACACAAATAACTGTCTTCTAAATGGCTAATAGAAATATGTACCCGTTTGCTCCTAGTGCCCTATATTTTGTAAGTTACAAACATGCATAAAAAGTAGGCTTGAACATATAACTTCGCAAATAAAAAAATACGCATTTCAAAGAAGTTTACAAGCTAAGATTATGACTTATTTATTTGGATCCTTGATACAAAAATACAAATAAACTTACATTTTACATTTCGCTATCTTGGAAAATGAAAAACCTATAAACATCGAAAAAAGGTCTTTATTTAAGCAAATAAATATCAATCTTACCCTGTCATTTCTAGGTAATAAATAAAGACATTTATAGACAATTACTTCATACAGTTTTCATGTTGTAAAAAAGAAGAAAATTATAAAAATTTATTAAAATTCGAAATGTCCCAAAATTAGGACGCTATGCATTAATAGGTTAAAAGTCTCTCCTAAACTGCTTCTGCACTTCATTTAACTTCTTCGAACTTGTAGTAATACTTCAGGATAAATTTTTCTTTCCTCAAAGTTTTGTCTAATATCAGCCGATATTTCAAATCAGTTAAATTTGAAAGGAAAAGAATAAAATGCTAGTTATTAACAAAAAAGGTATGTATTCAGTGTTTGCGACACCTTGTATTTTTTAAATTATTGAATTACTTTAAACCTGAATACTCTACACTTAATACATTCTTCATACTGGCATATATATCTTTTCCTTATGTTTATTCTCCTGAGACCCAAGAAAATTTTAAACACTTTATCTTTGTCTTTACTACTTTATTTTCATAAAAAGGGTAACAAAATATCATTTTTAAAGATTTTTTATTTATTTTTTTAATTTGTTAAGGACTATATCCATTTTAATGGATGTTGAGGTCTTAGGTAAGTTGAAATATAAACACAGTTCAATTAAACTTTACACATGTAAAGTTGTACTGAAAAGTACTAAATCAACAATACATTGAAACATATATATTTATTATTAATTTAATGAACAACACTGAATTATTTTAAACAAATTTAATACATAAATGAAAATCTTTGAAACAATTTCTTTCACTGGTAATGGACAAAAACATATTGTAACTTGTACATCTAAATTTAGTTTTCTTTTGAATACATATTATTATCAATGTAATTTTTAAAATAATCATGTGCTTTAAATTTTATGTGCAATTGTGCTTCTTGTTTCAGCTGTTGTGAATTATCAGGAGGATCTGGAACAAAGCGTTATAAGTAAGCGAACAAACTTAATGCTGGAATCAGGCGTAAATTAACACAGTTGCGCCACCTTGTGGACGGAGTGATAATTCACTTACGCGGGCTTTTAGTGTGGCGCGTATTTCCTAAATCTTTAGTCACTCACGGAAATGAATTTTGTTTGCCACATTTATCGCAAAATATTGGCGCAGCGAGAGGGGGATGCAGATGCACTTGACACCACGAAGTTTTTTTCGCCTTATCAACGGGTACTTCAGTTATTAATCAAGGTGAAAAAAACTTTACAATTTTAGTGGTGTGAATAAGAAAACAATTAGGTATCTACCTGTAGTTCACACTCCATCCGCTACGTGGCTCATGACCTTGATTGATGTGACCTCGCTTTTAATCTTGCTGTTATTTCTCCCATTTAAGATAGGACGCTTACTTATATCGCTTTGATCTGGAATGCTTTATGCATAATTGGAAACATAATTCAAATCAGATTTCATGATGCCTGTTGAAGTAAATCATTCTTAATTGTATTAAATAAATTTTTTTGTTTATATCTATGAATTTCTAACCAAAGTAAAAGTTAGCCGAAATCATTATCTTAATTTACATATTAAAAAAACTTTATACACCGTGTTCCAAAAGTTTAGAAAATCAATAAAATTTGCATTAACATAAAAAGCAATAAGGTACAATTAAAATTCGTGGGATTTGTAATAAATAAAATCAGTTTTGCTGATATGCACACATAAATTATGATCAAAGGTTTGAAATTATAAAATATGCATTAAACTATATAACAATGTGCTATTACAAAAGTATAGACACAATACAGCATTACATATTTTCTTTTAAATTTTTGTTCACAAATTAAAATATTTTTATTTTCGTCTGCTTCTATAAATGCAGAATGATTTTTCTCTTTAATTGAAATATCGTCTGCTGTATTTTTGGCATAATAATTTATTGAAATTTTGTCGCAAATGTGTTCAATGTATTGTTTTGTTTGTGATTCGGAAAAGACATTTCCTGCGTATTCTGATAAAAATGCTACGTTCTAAAGAAATTTCTAAAGATAAAATTATTAAGATTTTACATTTAAAAGCGCAAGGACAAAATCCCGTACAAATATCGAGAAGAATATAGAGCCTTGAGCAGTATTTATAGAGTTTTGAGATCAGGTGGAACATGGAATACTAGAAAGCGAGTCGTAAGATCAAAGAAAACAATGTTACGTGATGATAGAATGTTATTAAACATGGCTTCAGTGGATAATTTATCTATGCGTGAAATTGCATCAATTTCCAGAGTTTCAAAAAGTACTGCACAGAGAAGAATTAAAGCTTCAACAAATATTGTTTACAGGAGAATGAAAAGCAAAATCCTTGCTTAAAGCAGAGGCACAAAGATGCACGTCTAAAGTGGGCTAGAAAGCATATGTCATACAGTGAAAAATGGATTTCTGTCATCTTCAGTGATGAAAAGAAATGGAATTTAGACGGCCCTGATGGTCATAAATTTTACTGGCATGACCCAAGAAAAGAACCCAAGAACTGTTTCAGCAGACAACAAGTCGGAGGGCCCGTAATGACCTGGGGAGGGTTTTCTTTCAACGGCCAAACATTTCTAGGATTTATGGACAGAAAAATGAAATCAGAGGATTATCAGGATATTTTACGTACCAATTTACTGCCAATTATGGATTTGCTAGCAAGACAGGACTGTGTTTTCCAACAAGATGGAGCATCCATCCATACCTCCACATCATCGAAAACATGGTTTAGGCAAAACAATATCACACTATTAGACTGGTCAGCACTTAATCCAGATTTGAATCCCATGGAGAACATACATCTTATCTCGTAAAATATATGAAAATGGAAAGCAATATACAAGCGTAAATGACTTAAAAATTGCAATTGACAAAGCGTAGTATGAAATACCTCCTTCTGCAATGCAAAGCTTAGTTAATTCTATAGAACAACGTGTATTTGATGTTATAAAGTGTCGTGGCAATACAATTAAATATTAAAAGTAAGTTAGTAGTTACTTTTATAACTGTTTATTTAGTAATCATTTAAGCAAAAAAATTACAGGTGTCTATACTTTTGGGACAGCACATTGTTATATAATTTAATGTATAATTTATATGTGTATGTCAGCAAAACTGCTTTTATTTACTACCTATCTGACGAATTTTAATTGTAACTTATTACTTTTTATGTTAATGCAAATTTTATTGATTGCCTAAACTTTTGGGACACGGTGTATGTACAAGATTTATATCTTACAGAACTTGCTTCAAAGACCTCTTCCAAATCAAAGTAGGCTTTTGATATTTCGCTATTTCACTTCTGATAGTTTGGCTTACTGAATCATCATAGGAAGTTATGGACTGATTCTTTAGTAGCCTCATTTTCAGCTTCAGAAGAATCTTGATAAATGTAATTAATGTTAGAGTCTTCATCACTAGAATCACTAAAAGCAAGATCAGAGTCATCCCCATTTGCTATTTGTTCTAATGTTTGTAATGATATTAAACTTTTGGCTAAAATAAAATACAAAATATGTAACATTTGCTGTTTCTTTTTATATAAAGTAAATAAAACATTACAGAGATATTAAACAAACATCAAACACTTGGAAATCTAGCACATGATTAAAACCAAAACTAATGCTAAAACGAACTATAACTTTACTCAAGTAAAACCCAACATCCATTATAATGGATGATTTTAAATTGAGCTTTAAAGCTATAAATATATCAAAATTATAGTAAACAATTAGCTAGGGTACCTATAAATACATTAAAATTAACTTATGCAATCTTAAACGCGCTTAAAAAATCAAAATAAGTACAGAAAAATTGGAACATACTAGCACCTGGCCGAATATCACGTTGACTCACCCACTTTGTTTGTTTGTTTTATTAGACACATACATCAGACTTGTATGCTTGACAACAAGGCTCGCTTATAAGGCATCGTCGATATACAGGGACGAGAAAGCACAATGAAATTTACAACACAGAGAGTTTTTACATCCGGTAGCTCCACAAAGAGTGTGCAATGGAGCCAGCGGGAATCGAACCCGACAAGCCTCCTACTCTCTAAAGCGATTAGCAGCGTGGTGTCTTAACAACTCGGCCACGGAGGCCCCGACTCACCCACTTCACCATGTTACAAACAAACGAAAAGCCGTTGCCAGATTCTAAAAACTTAAAAGTAATCTTTGAAGTACATATTATATTGGATTATCAGGACTTGCTTCTAAAGAAATATTTAAAGTGGTTATTAGGTTAAACCAAAACATCCATTTTAATGGATGCAGGGTCTCAGGCGGCATGCATAATCTCACACATTTATATACACCTTATAACATACATACACATCACATGAAAAAACATTTATTACGTACAATAGACGTATTTTTTTTTCAATCAATAAAATGAATACTGCGCTAATGAGGAATCTTCCATAATCCTAATCCGTAACATTACAATCGCGAACAGTGTGTGTTATAAAAGACACGGCGTTTTTCCAGCTACTGGAAGGAAAAGAACTCTAGCTCTTAAAAACGTAACAGAAATGTAAGGTGGAAGTTTATATTCAGTAATCATTTTCTAGCTGTGGTAACAATGTGCATTACAAAAATAAATAAATAAACAAATAAATAAATAAATATCTGTTTTCAACAAATCTAATTTCACTGAAAGGGATTTTCAGAATGCATTTGTGTACTTTTGATATTTCCAAATGCCTTTCTTTTTGTCTCTAGCTGTGTAATACGAGCATTTATTCCAATCTACCTCATAACATTGAATGATAAATTTATTTGAAGATGTACATTTGAAAGATACTTGTTTTGTTTGTATGTATTTTCAGAATTTTCATTATTGTTTTTATCAGAAAATGATATTCATTTATTCAAAATCTCGCTGAAAGCAGTTCACCTCAGGATGTATAGCCTATAATTGTTCCTGTGTTTTTATAGAGCACCGTACAAACATAATGCATGGTGTTCATATAAAAAGTTCCAGTTTTAATGATATATTATAACAATTTATTTTAGACTATTTACAACAAATCATATACCAAATTGAAGGTAAACTAACCTAGGTTTTCTTACAAATGTTCAATGTGTGCACTTTTACTTATACGGCACACATCCAACTTAAAGTCCAATACTTCCCACACTTAACAAGTCAGAGTAATGGAAGCAATAGCCTCTTCAACTCTGTGTCTCTCATCTGACAAATCGTTAGGTAGCGGCGGAACGTAGACACAATCTTTTTTAAAGCTCCAAAGGAAAAATTACATGACTCTAACGGCTTTTAAATCTTTAGCCCAGAAATAACGCTTTACGCTCAGGAGTCGCCATTTTGCGTATGTGCAACTGCAACTAAGTGAATAATAAAGCAGTACTCATGCATGAGCTTAAATAAAACTGTTTGAGTTACTCTTTATTTGAGACATTGAACCACTCTACAACGCTTATTATTTGATACTATTAAAATTTATAACTGCCACATTTTGTTATATCAATTTTTTTTTTAAATATCACTGCTGCGTACTAGGATTCTTTAGAACGCAGTCAAAAAATTTTAAATATTCCATTTAGACGTTTTAAAATTGTGCATCTAGCCCTGTCTTTAAACGCTGTTTAATAATATCTAAATTTTATAAAACTATGCAAGTTTTTGTTTTATAAAAAACTAGCAAACCCCGCGGCTTTGCTCGCGTAATATTTGAAATATACCAAGTTATATTTATATGTCTAATTTTTATTAAAAGGTACTAACTAAATTTTTATTTTATTAAAAGGTAATATTTTATTAAAAGGTACTTATTATTTATTAAAAGGTACTTATTACTTTTAGGAATTATTAAAAAAAAATTACTATTTAAAACACAGTTTGATTAAACATCATTGTTACACTGCATAAGGCAGAAATGAGACTCAAATTAATAAAACGAAATAAAACTAAATGAATAATAATTTAGAAAATATTTTGAAACTTTTATGCTCAATTAATACGCTCATTTCATTATTCATTTGAAGTTTTGATTTTTTTAGAAACCATCTTCTTACATCTTAAAATTAACCATCATGTCAAATTCCAAGTCCTACCACCTCTTTCAACATAAAGGGGTATGTTGAAATAGGAACTGTCACCATTAATTTGCCAACATTAATTTTGAAATTGGTTTGTTATTTCCTAATATTCCACAGAAACGTAATTTAGAAAGCTTTTAAAGGACTTTTTCAGAGCGTTTGTTGTTCCTGTGAACCCCAGGTGGTAGAATAATCAGCATAAAATATAGCCTGTGTAGGATCGGAGACTGTTACCATTGATTCGCAACTATTACTTTTATATTTGGTTTATATTCCCTGAAATTGCGTAGAAATCGTAATTTAGGACTTTTTTAGAATTATTTTCGCACCTCCCCTTCACTTCACCCCTTTTTAATTGGAATTTATTTTCGACAGTCCTTCGAGGGCATTTATATTTTAAAAGTAACTACCATGCCATAGTTAAAGTTTCTAGCCTTTTCAGTATCACAGATATCGCAATTTAGAAAGTTTATAGCTACTGCAACCCTCTGGTGGTAGTGGCACAGACATAAAATATAGCTTATGTTTGAGCAGGTTCTATCACCAACAATTTGTCATCATTATTTTTTAAATCGGTTTGTATTTGATAAGATTACATAAAAATTGTAATTTATAACGCTTTTCGCTCACTTCATCTTTTTAAATTTGAAATTTTCTTTCGACAGTTCTTAGAAAGCAGTTGCATCTTGTAAGTAAATACCATGCCATACTTCAAAGTGTTAGACTCTTCAGTTATGCAAAAAAAAAAACGCAAATTAGAACATGTTTTGCTTTTGCAACCCTCAGATGGTAGTGACAGCAACATAAAATATAACCTATGTTATAGTAGGGACTGTCACCATTGATTTGCAACCATTACTTTTGAAATAGCTTTGGAATTTCCTGAGATTGAGTAGAAATCGCAATTTAGAACGTTTTTAGAACGCTTTTCGCGCATTTTTACCCATTTTTAAATTTCCAGTTTTTTTAAACTGTTCTTAAAGACCATTTATATGTAATAAATATGTACCTTGCATAATTTTAAGTTGCTAGCCCCTACCGATCACAAAAATCGAAATTTGGAACGCTTTTTTGCGCCTGCAACGTCTAGGTGATAGTGATACAAACTTAAAATAACATCTATGTTAGAGCAGAGGCTGTCAGCATCAATTTTTTACCATTACTTTTGAAATCAGTTTGATTCTTCTTGAGATATTGGTGACAAATCGGCATTTAGAACGTTTTTAGAACGCTTTTCGCTCATTTTGCTCCTGCATCTCCTCTGGGGTAGTGGAAACAGATATAAAATATAGCTTATCTTGGAGCAAGATCTGTCCCCATCATTTTTACACCATTATATTTGAAATCGTTTCAGTATTTCCTGAGATTGCTAGAAATCGCAATTTAGAACGTTTTTTACAACGCTTTTTTTCGCATTTTGACCCCCCTTTTAAATTTCGACTTTTTTAGGAAATGTCCTTAGAGATCATTGATATCTTATAACTAACTACCATTCTAAATTTCACGATTCAAGGCCCTTCCGTCACGCAAAAACCGCAATTTAGAACGTTTTTCTCCTGTACCCCCTTTGGGGTAGTGGCACCGACATAAAACATAGCCTATGTTGGAGCAAGGGTTTTCACCATCATTTTGATGCCATTATTTTTTTTTAATCGGTTTGGTATTTCCTGAGATTGTGTAGAAATCACTATTTAGAACGTTTTTTAGAACGCTTATCGCGCATTTTCACCCCTTTTAAATTTCGAATTGTTTAAGAACTGTTCTTAGAAATCCCTTATATTTAATAAGTAGCTGATACTTCAAATTTCATATTTCTAAGCCCTTCAGTAACACATAAATCGCATTTTTAGAACGTTTTTAGGTGCGTTCGTAATTATATAAATACGTAGCACCTATAGTCGTCGTTCAGTCCGTCCGTCCGTCTGTCCGTCCGTCTGTCCGCATGTAACAGAGCAAAAACTACCCAACCGAATGGTCTGAAATTTCAAATATATGATTGTTGAAAAATTTTGTCGAGCCATTTCAAATTTTATGAAAATCGGATGCATAGTTTAATTACAGGGACAGTCAAAAGTTTTTCTTTACATTACGGCCAATGGGAAAAATTATTGAAAGTGCATTTTAATGATATTAGAGCCTTCCGAATGATCTGAAATTTTAAAGATATAACTGTTGTAAAATTTTGTCAAGCCATTTCAAATTTTAGTGAAATCGGATATATAGTTTAATTACAGGGACAGTCAAAAGTTTTTCTTTACATTACGGCCAATGGGAAAAATTATTGCAAGTGCATTTTAATGATATTACAGCCTTCCGAATGATCTGAAATTTTAAAGATATAACTGTTGCAAAATTTTGTCGAGCCATTTGAAATTTTAGGAAAATCGGATGTATAGTTTAATTACAGGGACAGTCAAAAGTTTTTCTTTACATTACGGCCAATGGGAAAAATTATTGCAAGTGCATTTTAATGATATTAGAGCCTTCCGAATGGTCTGAAATTTTAAAGATATAATTGTTGCAAAGTTTTGTTGAGCTATTTCAAATTTTAGGAAAATCGGATGTATAGTTTAATTACAGGGACAGTCGAAAGTGTTCCGTTACATTACGGGGAATGGGAAAAATTATTGCAAGTGCATTTTAATGATATTACAGCCTTCCGAATGGTCTGAAATTTTAAAGATATAATTGTTGCAAAGTTTTGTTGAGCTATTTCAAATTTTAGGAAAATCGGATGTATAGTTTAATTACAGGGACAGTCAAAAGTGTTCCGTTACATTACGGGGAATGGGAAAAAATTATTGGAAGTGCATTTTAATGATGTATCAGACTATGCGCTTTATGAAGTGCAAAAAAGTATACATTCAGTACAATATGGGGTGCAAAAAATAATTATAAAACTAGTTATAGTACGAACGCACCTCATTTGCCACGTTTGACGAGCAATTTCCAACTTGTTTGCTCCTACACCCCCTTTGGAGTAGTGGCACCGACGTAAAACATAGCTTATCCTGGAGCAAACGTTGTCACTATCATTTTGACACCAGTATTTTTTAAATCGGTTTGGTATTTCCTGAGATTATGTAGAAACTACCATTTAGAACGTTTTTTAGAACGCTTTTTGCTCATTTTCACCCCTTTTAAATTTCGAATTGTTTAAGAACTGTTCTTAGACATCATTTACATTTTATAAGTAACTAATATTCCAAATTTCATATTTCTAGGCCCTTCAGTAACGTAAAAATCGAATTTTTAGAACGTTTTTTGCTCCTACACCCCCTTTGGGGTAGTGGCACCGACATAAAATATAGCCTATGTTCTAAGTTGGACTAACACCATCATTTTGATACCATTACTTTTGGAATCGGTTCGGTAGTTCCTGAGCTTACCTCCTACAAATAAACAATTTTTTCCTCTTTATAATAGGAGTATAGATTCTATTTTAAAAAAGTCCTTCCGGCCAGTGCCGGGAGGAAGAGGTAGCTTTCATAATCCTTATTTAAAAAAAGCCAAATTATATCATTCAAACACACGAAGCTCAATTTAGTGGAAACCGAATATAGGAGATTCAATACTAATTCTTATCAATATAATGAATGAGAATTTCGCGAAATTAGTCAGCTTTATCCAAGCTGCTTTTCTTTAAAGTAACATATATTTGGCTGCCAAATTCGGCAAATTCTTAAAGTGCCTGTCATTTTAAGACAACATGGTGGATGAGGCTAAGCAGTGAACTTGGTCGAGACCTTAGTAATTGCTGTGCACATGCTCACTCACATCGGAATCGGTTAATATATAGGAGTGCTGTCGCATTCAAAAAATCAGATTTTTCAAAATGTCACCCACAATAGAAATTGAAACTGCTATATCTGAGCCATTTTTTAAGGTAAAGACAAACAAAAAATGCTCCTGAATCCTTATATCAAGGTCAAATACTTAAGAAAGAAACCTTTTTCAATTTCTAATTTTTTTGCACCTCACTTTAAATATATATATATATTTTAATTTAATGGTCGCCATTTTGAAGCAAGATGGCTGATGAATCTGGCCAGCGAACTTGGTCGAGGTGTTGATGTATACTATCCACATGCCTTCTTACATCGAAATAGGCGAATACGTGTGTTATCACGTGGCAAATACAAGATCGTTTCAAAATGTTAGCCATGCTAGAAATTCAAAGTGCTATAAATCAACCATTTTTTAAGATATAAACAAAAGAACAAATTTTCAGAAACAAAAACTGCTCCGGAATCTTTGTATTAAGGCCAAACACATAAAAAAATCTTTTTCATTTTCCAATTGTTTAATACCTCATTTTGAATTTTAAAATTAATTTTTTTTAAATGGCAACCCTTTTGAAACAAGATGGCGAATGAAGCTGGCCAACGAACTCGGTCGAGACATTGGTATGTACTATGTACAGACCAAGTTACATCCAAATAGGTTCATAATTACGCCTGTTATCGCGTGACAAAAATCAGGTCGTTTTAAAATGTCAGCCACAAGAGAAATTCAAAATGCTATTACTCAGCCATTTTTTTTAGATATAGACGAAAGAAAAACTGTTCCGGAATCTTTGTATTAAGGTCAAACACATACAAAAAAAAAATCTTTTTCACTTTCCAATTTTTGGTATCTCATTTAAATTTTTTTATTTTTTATTTTTTTAAATGGCGGCCATTTTGAAACAAGATGGCGGATGAAGCCGGCCAACGAACTCGGTCGAGATATTGGTATGTACTATGTACACACCAAGGTACATCCAAGTCGGTTCATAAATACGCCTGTTATTACGTGAGAAAAATCAGGACGTTTCAAAATGTCAGCCACGCTAGAAATTCAAAATGCTATAACTCAGCCATTTCTTAAGATATAGTCGAAACAAAAACTGCTCCCGAATCTTTTTATCAAGGTCAAACACATAAGAAGAAAATATTTTTTCAATTTTTAATTTTTTGGTACCACATTTCAAATTTAATTTTTTCTTAAAAATTTAAATGGCCACCATTTTTAAACAAGATGGCGGATGAAGCTGACCAACGAACCCGGTCGAGACATTGGTATGTACTATGTATAAACGAAGTTACATCCAAATCGGTTCATAAATACGCCTTTTATCGCGTGACAAATTTCAGGACGTTTCAAAATGTCAGCTACGCTAGAAATTCAAAATGCTATAACTCAGACATTTTTTAAGATATAGACGAAACAAAAACTGCTCCGAAATCTTTGTATAAAGGTCAAATACACAAGAAAAAATATCTTTCCATTTTCAATTTTTTGGTACCACATTTCAAATTTTAAATTAAAAAAAAATTTAAATGGCCGCCATTTTGAAACAAAATGGCGGATGAAGCTGGCCAACGAACTCGGTCGAGAGATTGGTATGTACTATGTACACACTGAATTACATCCAAATCGGTTCATAAATACGCCTTTTATCGCGTGACAAAATTCAGGATGTTTCAAAATGTCAGCCACGCTAGAAATTCAAAATGCTATAACTCAGCCATTTTTTAAGATATAGACGAAACAAAAACTGCTACGGAATCTTTGTATAAAGGTCAAATACATAAAAAAAAAAATATTTTTCAATTTTTAAATTTTTTGGTACCACATTTCAAGTTTTAAAATTTTTTAAAATTTTTAAATGGCCGCCATTTTGAAACAAAACGGCGGATGAAGCTGGCCAACGAACTCGGTCGAGACATTGGTATGTACTATCTACACACCGAATTACATCGAAATCGGTTCATAATTACGGGAGTTACAGTGTGACATAGGTCAGATATATATATATATATATATATATATATATCAATTTTGAACGGAGGGTGGTTTCGGGGTCTGGGGGTCATGATCGATGAAAATATACCAAAATTTTTTGAAATCGCTTTCCTCCGAACGGCTGCAATAGGTAGCTTTTTTGTAAAGAAAGCTACCTGAAAGGAAAGGAATGCTTTGTTGAAACTCAAATTTGTTAAAATTACGAAAACTGACGAACCGTTCGATTTGGAACTTTCAGATAGTTTATAACACATAATAAAGATTTTAAAAAGTAGGGGGCATCAAATTTCGGGGGAGAAGGAGGGGGGCGTGGTAATTTTTTCTTTGGGGGTGGGGGGGACGTGATCAAATATTTAAAATCGTACCGTTTTCTACCGTTTTAGATGCGGTTTTTTGATGGAACCCTGGGATAAATATTATTTATTTAATATGAAAATTTCAAACGTGTATTTACCATTATTTTTGAATAGTAATGTCAGCAAATTTCTTATAAGTCCGCCACTCCGTTGACTAATATATGTACGCGTAGGTTGTTTATTGGAGTTTCGTTCAGAAACAGTTTTGCTAAGAATAGTGTTCGAACCCTCGTGGTTGAATGTGGAACTAAAAAATTCGAGATTGAGTTTTTTTGCAAGATTTTGCAGTGTGTGCGCAGCACGCCTGCTAAACGGTGCCGTATGCAGCGGGAACCCGGTTCGAGGTTTGTTCGGTTCGAGATTGAGTCTTTTTATGAGAATTTGTAGTGCGTGCGCAGCACGCATGCTATTCGGTGTCGTAGGCAGCGGGAACTCGGTTCGAAGTTTGTTTGTTTCTAGATTGCTTTTTAAAAAAGATTTTCAGTGCGTGCTAAGCACGACTCCTGCACGGTGGAGTAGGCAGCGAGGACCCGGTTCGAGGTTTTTTCTGACATCTCCAACAAAAATGTTTGAAACGTTCGGACAATATATCTTACAAAATAAAATGTGGGAAAATGTCGACGAAATCAGTAAAAACCTGAGTGTTTTGTCCCGGTTTCGCTCGCTTTCGGTACGCATAGACTCCAAAAATCAAATTACGCAAATTACTATGTACCTTCAATTCAATATTTTTTCACGTTTTTTTCCTTTAAAAATATAAATTTGGACAAAATGGAGTTGAACATATAGAATCATACAAATTTGAGGTTCATTTAAGGGTCATTCTTCACGGGCCGGGGCAATGCCGGACGGGTCAGCTCGTTATCAATATCAATTATCTATAACAGAGTATTCCCTGAAAAGTTTAGCACAATTTAAATGTTTCTGGCATGATTTGTTTTTAAAGATCTACACTTCATTTCGAATTTAGAAATAGAATTACGATTTTCAAATTTTAATTGCTTAAAAGGCGTATAGCCAACAGTGAGAAAAAGTGACCAATCCCTGAATCGAATTAAGGGCAGTTGGAAGTCCCTATACCTCCCACGTTATATTAATGCATTTTTCTCAGAAACTAATAAAGATATTCATTTGAAAAATTTTATATACACTATATGAATAATTCCTAATAAATTGAAGTCAACTTTATAAACAGATATTCTTTAGTAATTTGTTTTAAAAATCTGGAATAAAAATAACTTTTAAATAACAATAAACTTGCATTTTTCCAATAACTTTTTTATAATTTTTTTTTGTACAAATGTCTGTTACAAAAGTTCACTTCAGATTGACCAGAGGTGTGTGTGAAATGCTCTGGCAAGATTTCAAGCAGTAATATGTCATAGTTTCTATAAAAAGGTACATTGAAGTTTGAAGAGGAACATTTTGAGAAAATTGAGTTTAAATTTTACGCATGTAACGTTTACGGGTCAATAACTGAAAATTGGACAATTTGCGTCCACTGCAAATAATATTTTATTAATTATACTAAATACAAAAAATAAAAAATGTAATATATTGTAACATTTGTTATAACGCAATTACCAATGATAAATGGACACATAATGATGTATAAATAATTAATTTTAAGCTCTAAACAAACGAAATCATCATTTCAGTCCCTGTCTTCAGGTACAAATATCCAATATTAAATGTATGCTGTACAAATTTCTTTAAATAATATTAACATTTGATATTATATATTTATACCTATATACCGGGTGTCCCAAAAAGGACTGACTGATTTTAAAATTCAATAACTTCCAAACGGTGGCAGATATTAAAAAAATTCTTGCAGGAGGGTTATGCATAAAGTCAAAAGTTTTTTTACAGTGATTTTCGATTTTAGTTCGAATTACAAACAATAGATGGCGCTGCGATCAATAGAGGCTCAATTCAGGCTCGATTTTTGGTACTTCGTGGCCCGGATAATACATTTCCATTTCCTTTTTCTGCATAGAACAAAATAAAGGACCAAAAATCGAGCCTGTATTTAGCGACTATTGCTTACAGCGCCATCTATTGTTTGTAATTTGAACTAAAATCAAAAATCACTGTAATAAAACTTTTGACTTTATGTATAACCCTCCTGCAAGAATTTTTTTAATATCTGTCACCGTTTCGAAGTTATTGAATTTTAAAATCAGTCAGTCCTTTTTGGGACACCCGGTATATACAGTATGAGAAAATATAATTCTCCTTTATTTGTATAGATTGCACAGTAAAATATTGTAGTAAATCTATTTGTCCCTGAAGTTGACCATCATCTCAGTCCATCTAAACACACATTTAGGTTAACAATTACTTGGTGACGCTGGGAGAATTATTTCCATTGCAACAGCAACTAAAGTTCAACTAGCCACCATGGATGAAGGTAAGTTGTTCTTCTCTTTGTTTCATATTTAGAAATATTTAGTTTTTGTTCTGAATAGGGATGAGTACTTTTTTATAGCATCATTCATGTCTCCATATTTAAGGTTTTATTTATAAGAAAAAAGCATATTGCAACTTTATTTATCTAATATACAAATGTCACTTGGCATATTTAATAATTTACATGTGTGCAAAATTACTCAACAAAATGGCTGTGCAGCTGTTAAGACAAAAACATCACCTCAGTCCCAATTATTAGACACTGATTATGATTTTAATAGACACTTTCTTCCATAAAAGTTTATAATAATAGAATATCAAATATACATCCTTGATCTCAAAACACTACAGCATTTAAATGACAAAACATATATCATAGTATATAACTGTATGTGGTAGTTGGTACATTAATTAAAAAAAATAAAAATTTTGGAATGAAATTGTCCGGTTTTCAGATATTGACCCTTACATATGTATGATCTAAACAAACTGAATTACTGAATTTTTTTAACTTCTTCTTTTCGTAGAAACAGAATAAATACATAATTAGAAAGAGGGAACAATAAAAGATTTAAATAAATAAATAAATAAATAAAATCCCTGCCGGCTCGGGCTTACAGGCGGAGGTAGATTTCGAAGTAAAGTACCAAATTCACCAACAAAACTTAAATCAAGATTAGAGATAAACCCAGTTCCTTCACTAAAAATAGGGAGCTAAACATTTTACGAAAATTCTAATGTACACGAATACACACACGCATGTATGGAATAGGTTTAAAAATGGCTAAAACAAATTCAGAGAACCTCAAAGTGTTAAAATATGTTAACATTTCCATAGTCGGGTTTTTATCATGTTTTAATACGTTTCTTCAAACTCACATTATGTTACCGGGTGTCCCAAAAAGGACTGACTGATTTTAAAATTCAATAACTTCCAAACGGTGACAGATATTAAAAAAATTCTTGCAGGAGGGTTATGCATAAAGTCAAAAGTTTTATTACAGGGATTTTCGATTTTAGTTCGAATTACAAACAATAGATGGCGATAGTAAGCAATAGTCGCTAAATACAGGCTCGATTTTTGGTCCTTTCTGTTGTTCCATGCAGAAAAAAGAGATGGAAATGTATTATCCGGGCCACGAAGTACCAAAAATCGAGCCTGAATTTAGCCTCTATTGATCGCAGCGCCATCTATTGTTTGTAATTCGAACTAAAATCGAAAATCACTGTAAAAAAACTTTTGACTTTATGCATAACCCTCCTGCAAGAATTTTTTTAATATCTGTCACCGTTTGGAAGTTATTGAATTTTAAAATCAGTCAGTCCTTTTTGGGACACCCGGTACATATTCACCTGCTGGGGTTCATTATATTTCAATATGACGCAATATTTTTTTTTTTTTTTTTTTTTTTTTTTTTTAATTTGTCGAATTATTTATTTCATTTTGAGTTTTCATGCTGAAATCTTACTCTAGAAAACTTATGACGTAATATTCAATTTATTTTCAATTCATCAAACAATTTATTTAATTTATTTGTTTCACGTGAAAATGTTGCAATAGAAAAGCAATTGTTGTGGTGAGAATTTTATTGTTTTTTTTTTCTAATTGTTGGCAACTGCTATAACGAAAAATATTTATTTTTTCCTGTCATTGTTGTGTAAGATCTGGTTTTATCAAAATCTTGTTAAGACGGTATTCAAAATTTTGAACCCTCTCCATTTCCATTCCCTTGGGCCGATTTTGCCCATTTTCAATCCCCGCCGAGATATTAGCCATCTCAAAGTTGTTGGCGAGTTTGAAGACGATCCGTGGATAATTGCGACTTTTATCGTGCGGACAAAATTTAGTACATACATACATATATATATATATATATATATATATATATATATATATATATATATATACATATATATATGTAATAATAAAAATTTCGCCTCTTTTTCTTAGTAAAACTATTCCAAATTCTTAATATTTTTCCTTTTTTACCTATCTATATTATAAAGGACAAACATATCTGTGCGTAACGCACACGTCATGTTGCGAATGGCAACACTTTGAAATTTGAAAAAAAAAAAAAATTTGGTTTTGCAATTTTCTCTGCTGCAAATTTTTAAACTTCTAAACATCGCTCCTTTTAAATTTTTACACCGTCGCATAAGAAAAAAATGCTCGTTTAAATGCAATTTGTTTGATAGCTGTATCTCAATTTATTTTTGAGATATTAATTTTTTTGTAGTTTTTAATACCATTTTTCTTATCGTAGCAACAAAAGCACCTCATTTCTATTGAAAGTCATTGCAAGTAAACGGAAAATAGTCGAAAATAGGAGATATTGTATCTTTTTGTTGCCATTTTCTCATAAAACCTGAAAAAAAAGTTAAAATTAAAATATGGGCTGCGTCAAGAACATTGTCTATTACTCCGTGATAATGACGTCATATGCACACTTTTCTATAGACGAAGTTTAAAACTGGATTGCTTTAGCGAATGCAAATGACGTAATTTTATAAAAAAAACGTGTATTTTAATTCTTAAACCTGAATTATATTTTGTAGAAGTGCGTCATTTTCACAGCCCAGCTGCTTTGAAATTCTTCAAAGGTGAAAATACTTCATTTTTGAAAATAATGTAATCGAAATCACACACTGATAAAACGCAATGGTTTACAAAAATTTAGAGTGTCTTTATAAAAGCGAGGTGACACACAAATAATAGCGATTTATATTACAGAAATTGATAATTCTCGCCTGGATGAATTTGCTTCGCCAAGTTAGTCAAGCAAACAAATAATTCGTGGTTTAAAATAATATCGTGTTCCTGAACTTTTTGTCAAAAATTCTCTCGAATAATAAAATTTTAATTCCATTCTACTATAATTCTACTATAATTCTACTAATTCTACTACATTCTACTATAATTTTATCAAGATAACATAATTTGCTTAATTTAATTTTTTCTAATTTTATATAATCTGCATATTTAAAACACAAGTGTTTTTTTTTTTTTTAGTCATCTGCCCTGATGTTTCTGCTGAACCAATTTTACTAATATTTTTTTTTTAACTGAAAGCTCTTCCTTTGTAGATGTGATCGTACTATCTGTTTTTTTTTTTTTTTTTTTTTTTTTTAATTTATTTTATTTTATTTATTTATTTATTTTTAAATATCCCCACTTTTATATTTTAATTTTAAAAGCATTTTATGAAATTTCTTCAAAATGATGAAAATTAGATAGCTTTCATTACTGCAGAGAAGAGAGAAATAATGAGGTATTTTTAACTTTATTCATGCTATTTTCTGATAAAAATTCAAAATTTTTGATAAAATTTGTTGTATAGGGTTTGTTGCGCAAAATCTCATTAGGAGCAGAATATTATATTAGAGGCATAATAACGGAAAATGACATACTGCTTTTAAAAACACGCATTTTTCCTCATAAATTTTCTATATTGTTTTTCCTTCTGCATGTTTACTGATACTAAGTTTCAGACACTAAGCGAAATGCTTATTTAAGTGAAAATGAAGTCATATTTAAAAAAAAAAACGATAATTTTCTTAGATAAAACTAAGCATTTTAACACAAATACGTCTAAAAAACATAAATTACGGAAATTTTTACTCTCCGGAATTGCGATTAGAATCTCAAGTAAGAGTGCGTCTGTTCACATAAAAGATGTTGCTGACAATCGTGACTTCAAGTTTTGAGTTAAAATGATTTTTAAATGATCAAACAAAATACATTTTTTTTTAAAAATGATGAACATGGATATGAGAAATGCGTATGCAAATTTTGAGAAGGTGAAAATTCTCAATTGATAACCACATCCTAATAACTGATCTTTATTATATTATACTGACTAAGTATCTATATTATAAAGAACAAACGTATCTGTGCGTAGCGCTGACGTCATTTTGCGAATGGCACAACTTCACGATCAAATTTTGGTCTTGAAATTTTCGCTACTGCATTTTTTTAATCTTCTGACCATCGTACATTTTCAATTTTCGTCGCATAGGGAAAAAATTTACTTTCAAATGCAATTTGTTTAAAAACTGAATTCATTGACTGATGTATTATATTTTCTAAAATAATTTTTAAGCATGATTTTTTTTACGTTTTTCTTATCACGTGCCGGTTTCAATACATAATAATAATAAACATTTTGCACATAAAGCAACAAACATTTTTCAGCATATGTTTCTGACTATTTTTGCTAAACGAAATTAATACTTCCTTTATAAACAAATAAAAGAATGATATTAAAAAAAACCACCAGTCTAACATATTTCTGAAAGACAAATTAACGAAATTAATACTTCTTTTATAAACAAATAAAAGAATAATATTGAAAAAACACAAATTTAACATATTTGTAATCGTAGAATTTAAATTTTTAGATCACCGAATAGGATTTTTTTTTTCAAATGGAATTTGTTTGCAAAGTTCATCCCAGTTTACTGATTGTCTATGGTTTTAAAAACAATTTTAAAGCATGAAATATTTTTTAATTTATCTATATCACGCGGAGCTCGATTACGAAAGATTAATCCGTTTGACCTCAAAACAAAATAAAGAGTTCATCATTTTCTTACGGTTAATATCAATTTAAAAAAAACTTCCCTATGAATAAATAAATAAAATAATATAAATAAAACACAAATTTTGCAGACATGTATAAAATCTGAAATTATCTGAATATAAAAGGATGCCATAAGTAGCAAAATCTTGGCAAATAACTTAGCATGCGGCTAATAAGAAAATATCGCTTTTGATAAATTTCAAAAATTTATTTGATTGTATAATTCGTATTTTCCATATGAGAAATGCTTTTTAATGTAAGTGGTCAATCTAAAAAATTTATTCCATATAAAAAAATTATTAGTTTTCAATTTAAAAAAAAAAATGTTTTCACCTATATTCTTTAACCCGGGAAGCCCGGGTACCATCCCCTAGTCTTTAATAATATCTTAATATCTTTTGTCTTTTATTTAATGCATTTAAAGTTGCGTATTCTTTTATTATTCTAAAAAGCCTTAATCCATTCGCCTAATCTTATAAAACCCATTAAATTACTTTTCCATTTTATTTTAAAACTAAATTCTCTTTATTTCGAATGTTTTAATATCATTTATTCTTCGTGTTCTATACCCACAATTCCATGCGTCCGCCAGCGCTATTTGCGCTTTTATTCTGACGCCGTATAAAGAGTTCTTTATCGACGTCATCCTTTCCCATCGAATCGTAATTTGTTCTATGTCCCATCCTCCCCCTCCTCTCTTCTAGCATTGGTCTGTTACTGTTCTGTAACCGTCCGCGCGTTGTTGTTCGGGGTACAAGTATCGTTACATCGGCGATGGAGAGAAGATTTTACGTTTTTCTGGTTGTCTAATTAAGCTGCGTCGCTTGGAGTGAACGTTCGAATGTGTAGATCCTATTCTTATAACAACTAAAGTCTTATGAAGTGATGATAGATTTTTGTGAGTGGATGGAATAACTACTGGAAGTGTTTTACTATGTTTTTGTCAATAAAACCAGTTTAAAAAGTGACGATGACTCTCTATATTCATTACGTAAGGGAAATTATCAATGTGTTTCGAGCCTGTCTTTCTCGCCACCCTGACTGCAATCTGGTATTTTCAATATAACGGATGGATGGTTTTGATTGCTCTACTACATTTTATGTTGAGGTGTACTGGTGTCGCCTAAATATCTGAAAGTCGGTAGCAAAATGCAACATATATACATATATATATATATATATATATAAACTTTTTAGGTGGGTGTGGTTTTGGGTTCCTGGGGTCATACAATGAAAAGTTATGAAGGAATTTTTCAAAAGTCGCACCATGGTAACGACTGCAATAGGTAGTATTTCTTACGAAATCTACCTAAAAGACTTTCTTTTCGAATTTGACTTCCAACTGCACTTAAGGTCATTGACCATACGCGCCAATGCTTTGCCACTAAGCTGCCTGGACGATGCCAGGCCTAGCAATTTTCACTCTTACTTGTTGGTAAGGCTGCAACTGCAGCACTCGATGGAATAATGTTTTTAGGTGCGTTCGTAATTGTATAAATACGTCGCACCTATAGTCATCGTTCAGTCCGTCTGTCCGTCTGTCCGCATATAACAGAGCAAAAACTACCCAACCAAATGGTTTGAAATTTTAAATATGTAATTGTTGCACAACTTTGTCGAGTCATTTCAAATTTTAGAAAATAGGTTGCATAGTTTAATTACAGAGACAGTCAAAAGTTTTCCGTTACATTATGGCCAATGGGAAAAAGATATTGCATTTTAATAGTGTTACAGCCTTTCGAACAGAATGAAATGGATATGCACTAATGAAGTGCACTAAAATATACATTCAGTATAATATGCGGTGTAAAAAATATTTCTAAAACTAATTATAGTACGAACGCACCTCATTTGCCACGTTTGACGTGCAATTTCCAACTTGTTTCACTCTGTTTGCTCTACGATGATTAAGCAATCAAAATTTGAAAATTACTAAATTCAACGCGTGTGAAGTTTTCTACGAAATTTTCTGAGATGATAATGTTTTGTTTCTTGAGTGTTAAGAAAGGTACATAACATAAAAAGCGAAAGCTGTCAATGCGTGGTTGCGAACTATGAGTTTTTGAATCTTTTATCGGAGAGCGCTTTATCCAGATATGGTTTTTGTCCATCGCGTAGATGTATTCACTTTCTTCGATGCTGGATTTCCTTTTCGTTTCGTGTTTGCTCCAGGGTTGGTGGTTCACGAACATTATTCCATCGTGTGCTCCGGTTGAAGCTTTGCTAACATATAAGTGAGAAGTGCTAGGCTTGCACCATCGTCCAGGTAATTTAATGGCAAAGTATTGGCCCGTATCTAATATATAAAAATGAAAATTTGTCTGTCTGTCTGTAATTCTATACAAATCAACAGTTCGAAAGCCAGCGTTGTGAAATATTACGTACATGTATATTAAAACACGCCGAGGACACTAAAGTAATACGGAATCGAAACAATTTATAGTTAATTTTTAATTAATAAAAAAGCACCCATTTAACAGCAGTTTCCTATCAAATTGAAACATTGTTCGTTATAGTAATTGCTATATTCACAATAAAATTCTTACCACAACAAATACTTTTCTATTGCAAGATTTCCACGTGAAAATGAAAATGAAATAAATAGTTTGACGAATTTAAAAAAAAAGTTAATATTATGTCATGACATTTTTATTGCAAGTTTGCACCTGAAAAATGAAAATGAAATAAATAGTTTGAAGGATTTAAGTAAAAAGTGAATATTACGTCATGTTGGAAATATAATGGACGTCAGCAGGTAAATATATAACGTCATATGAGTTTGAAAAAACGTATTGAAGCATGATAAAAAACCAATTATGGAAATAGTGGCATATTTTCAAATTTTGAGGTTCTCTGAATTTCTTTTCGCCATTTTAAACTCTATTCCATATATATACGTGTGTGTATGCATGTATATTAGAATTTACACGAAGTTTTAGGTCCCTAAAAATCATTCTTAATGAAGAACTGAATTAAAGATGGCTTTATTGCTTTCTTTTATTGTTTATTTTATACTGTATGTTTAATTTTGAAATTAAGTTTTCAAAACAAACATTCTTAAAATTCCGGGCAATGCCAGGTGCTTTAGCTAGAAGTCAATGATCCTGGTTCGATTTCGGGCTCGGACACTTTTTTCACTTTATTGGCTCTACCCTGTAAAAAAAAAAAAAAAAAAAAAGACAAATGTTTCTGAATCTGCGAAAATATACTATAATCACGAATGGAAATATACAATGACCTCTTCCGAGTCACTCAAAATTCCGAAAAGCGTTCTTTTATCTTTAGGAACCTGAGAAAACAATTTATTTTCAAAATTTAAAGAACTAGAGAACATGAATTCTGCTTTTTCAGAATTTGGTGTCGCCCCCGATAATATATATATATATATATATATAAATATGTATATAAATTTGTATTAAATTTTAGAGGTAACAAAACCGTACAAATTTGCAGCTATACGATTTCATTAGTGTTATGAAATTTGCAGGTGTAGCCTATTTTTTCTGCTCAAAGTATTAAATAGCTTTTTTCAATAGAACTTATACCTTTGGAATGGATCTTTTTATTCTTATGGACTGATGTCTTCTATTATTATGAAACAGCCGTTATAAATGAAGTGTTAGATGAAGATGAAAGAGCAGTCGTAAAAAGTTATATCTCTGATTTTCTGGCTAGAAAAAAATGGTCATTTTTTTTTTTTTTTTTTTTTTTGAAAAAACAATTATGTCCATTTTTTTTTTCACATTCTGACCAGAAAATCAGAGTTCTAACTTTTTACGACTGCTCTTTCATCTTCATCTAACACTTCATTTATAACGGCTGTTTCATAATAATAGAAGACATCAGTCCATCATAAGAGATAACACGATTAAAGCGGAAACTCGGGTTAAGTAAGATTAGGATAATTGGGACTCTACTGTTGTTCAGTTTTAAGACTTAAAACATGTGATTTTATTTTATATAAAATGACGTCATCCGAATCCGTTGAAGAATTACTCATTTACGATCCAGTCATAAACAAAGTCTGCAATAAAGTATGCATAGGACGTCACTATCTCAGAATAATACACAAATCCAGCAATAAGAAATCACCAAGAAAAAATTAAATATAGTTTATAATAGCTCCAAGTTTTATCAGAAATTATATATTTATATTTTTTCAAAATAGTATGTATTTTAATTACATTTTTTTTCAGTTTTTATAGGAAAATGGCAACAAAAAGATGTAGTTGCTATTTTCTAACTATTTTTCCTTTACTTTCTACAGAAATGGAGTACCTGAGTTGCCAAAATTAAAACAAATTTCTCTAAAAACTACAAAAAAAAAAAAAATTAAAATAAAAATTAATGTCTCAAAAATAAATGAAGATGCAGTTTTCAAACATATTGCATTTAAAAGTACCACCCCCCCCCCCCCATAATATGACGGTATAAAAATTGAAAATGTGCAATGCTTAGAAGTTAAAAAAATTGCAGTAGAGATTATTCCGTACAATGATACACATGCTTTGTTTTACGGCTGGCTTATACAACGTAACGTTATTCTTTGGAGACGACGCTTTAATTTCTGGGAGAAAGAAATTGCATACCGGGGGCTAATAATTTATAAAAATAAATTTTTATCAGCTGCTAGTCAATTTCAAAAACGTTTCCGAGTAGCTTTTAGAATTCATTAATCAGTTTTCTCTACCCGAAAAATCGCTTTTTCGGATGCTAAACATACTCAAGTATACATTTTCAGCCGCATAACAGAATTTGTACATGAAATTGTAACAAAATAATGTTAATATTAATGTTAATATTAATGCTGTTAATTTTGTATGTTTGTCTGTTAAACATGTTTGCTGAACATGAAAATATTTACTGGAGAATGGACAGCATAAAAAAAATCGATTTTCCGGGTAAAGAGAACTGATGAATGAAACTGATGATGAATAAAAGCTACTCGGAAACGTTTTCAAGAATGAAGGGCAGCTCAGAAAAATTATTTGTTTATATTTTTTGTCTTAAATTTTGAAAATAAATTGTTTTCTGGAGTTTCGAAAGATAAAGGAACGCTTTTCGGAATCTTGGGTGACTCGGAAGAGGTTTTATTGTATATTTTCGTTCGTGATTATAGTATATTTTTGAAGATTAAGAAACATCTGTCTTTTTTTTACAGTGTACGTCTTTTAAGCAATTAAAATTTGAAAATTACTAAATTCAAGGCGTGTGAAATTTAATACGAAAATTTCCAAAAATTATATATATGTAGAACTACAACAAACATTTTATGTCTGCAATATGTCTACAATATATTGTAGCGATCGCATCTCACATGATCAGTATAAAGCGAGTTAATAGCTTAGAGTAACTGGCTTGGCCTTTTGCTCGACGCTAACGTTCTCGCCTCCTGATCATGAGATCCGTGGTTCGTATCCCACCGGCGTCACACTCCCTAAAGTAGTGACCCGGACGAACACGCAAAACAACAACCTTCAACAACAATCATCTCTTCTCATAACCAACAGATGGCAGCACCAAATAAATCATCTCCAGCAAGCTAAGCCTGTGAAACGCTCACAGCACATAAGCCTGGCATACTGCGCACATAAGCATATAAGCATCACACTGCATACTGCGCAATACTTACGAGCGCATATCGCTCGTCAGACGTCAACAAGATGTCTTTCTCACTGGGGAGGGAGTGTATGGGGATCTCATCTCACATGATCAGTAAAACGCGAGTTACTAGCTTAGAGTAACTGGCTTGGCCTTTTGCTCGACGCTAACGTTCTCGCCTCCTGATCATGAGATCCGTGGTTCGTATCCCACCGGCGTCACACTCCCTAAAGTAGTGACCCGGACGAACACGCAAAACAACGACTTTCAACAACAATCATCTCTTCTCATAACCAACAGATGGCAGCACCAAATAAATCATCTCCAGCAAGCTAAGCCTGTGAAACGTTCACAGCACATAAGCCTGGCATACTGCGCACATAAGCATATAAGCATCACACTGCATACTGCGCAATACTTACGAGCGCATATCGCTCGTCAGACGTCAACAAGATGTCTTTCTCACTGGGGAGGGAGTGTATGGGGATCTCATCTCACATGATCAGTTAAAAGTGAGTTACTAGCTTAGAGTAACTGGCTTGGCTTTTTTGCTCGACGCTAACGTTCTCACCTCCTGATCATGAGATCCATGGTTCGTATCCCAGCGGCGCCACACTCTCTAAAATGTCTTATGTCTACAATAACAAACATTTTATGACATATGAAATTAATGTCTGTATTCAAACTGATTGTCGTTTTGGTGCAGACTGCGGGAGATGAAACGGACTCAGCCCGAGCCGAGTACGAACTCGAACGTGATCGAGTTCGATTTTTGTGCATAAATTTTTGGGATTAGGCCGCCTCCGGCTTAAAGTGAAAATTTTGTTTATTCAGGAACAAGAATGTATTCTAAGTTTTTTTAAATGTTTTACAATCCTTTGAAAATTAGTGTGAAGGGAAACTGAAATGTTGTTTATAATACATAAGGAGAAATATTCTGTCTGATTCTGAAGCTATTGCAGTGTCACCATTAGTAACGCAAAGTAGTCTGGGATATCTCTTGTTTATCCTCGCTTTCTGTCTGCATCTTTTCTCCAGAATTACTGGAAAAAAGGACTCATGAATGTCTGTTATAGTTGTACAACGATATTTTAAAATAGGGTTAGTTGGGGTAACTGGATCCACGAGGTAACTGGGTCATAGGTTATTTTATAAAAAACCGTTGATGTTTTTTAAGCTTTAGCTTTTGTCAACAATGCACCTTAATTTCTACTTCCTAAAACAACGTGTGTCAACTCAATCATAACTCTCTCTTTGCTGTGGTAGGTTGTCGAAAATTTACGTTTCTTTTTGTAAAAACAACGTCAATTTGGTTGAATTTCCTCGGCTTTTTATTAAAATACTGTAAGTACTTTTATTGAACAATCTTTTTTTTTAAAGATGAGGCATATAAGTACATTAATATTATTAGGCATCTATACATATTTACTTCATGTTTCAAACGTAAGCCCGGTGTCCTAGTTACCCCATAAATTTTTCAAGAATGGTGTAACTGGGACATATATCAGGGGTAACTGGACCATGTAGGATCCAGTTACCCCAGTAGTTATAAACAAATTTTTTGATTTTTTTCTTACTACGGGAAATAAATTTCGCCATTGTTTTTTGCACACAATAAAGAAAATTATAGAATACCTTATTAAAATTATGTAATAAAATTTAAAAAAAGCATAATTGGGTGGTATCAAACCAAATTTCTTAGCCCCTTGAAGGGCGATTGCCCCTTGTGATGCCGTTATGGCATCACTTAATTTTAATCCCCGATTGCCACATCGGCACCGGAATTTTAATATGAAAATTTCACCTTTATTAAGTACGCGAAAATATACTTTTGCTTGTTTACAAATAAATTCTCTTGTAAACCTACTAGTAGCTATTCTCTTATAACAACTATTCTCTTGTAAAATCTACTAGTGCCGTTAAATTATTTCGACGTTTTACGAATACAAATACCTTGCCCCTGAAAGCGAGGTAGCCAAACCTTGAAATTGTACGATACAGATGAAGTACGTAAGTACTTACGTAGCCATTTGTTCATAGATTTACCTTGATATTTTTTCCCCTTAAAATACCCATGTAACTTTTATACTTATTACCTGTACTAAAGTACATAAATACTTACTTAATTTTTGTGTTTTTGGTAAAGATAAATCTAATATTTTCACCTTTAGTGCTTTTTTTAGATATATTGACAGCAAAGGTTTCCCTTAGTTGATAGTTGATATATAATTTACATGATCTGCTTGGTTTAAATTTTTTTAAAAGTTGTTTACACTTTTTCAAACAGGACCTGATATCCCATATGAAAAAAAATAAACGCGTGTGGATCATAGGCCCTCCTGGTCCACTTACCCCATTTTTATGAGGCAACTGGACCCTTAGGAAAGAAAGATGAAATATGCATATATTTTTATTTTTAAATATTAAAATAAATTTGTTTGTAAATAAAAATTTGTTATAAAACAAATTGCAATTTTGAGCATTTCTATCTGATAGAGGGAACCTAATTGAACGCATTTACAAAAGTTCAGACTTTAATTCAAATGAACATCAGCTTTTTGAAACTGAACTGCCAGAATCTCCAGAGTCACATTGTAAAATCATGGCCCAGTTCTCCCACGTAACCTTAATAAGAATCGGGAGTTTTGCAGATTTCTTCCATAAATAAAAAGAATTTCCATTATAAACGGATTTTCAGGAACAAGAAAATCGCGAAACGTTGTCTTGAGTAAGTATTTGGTATTAATACTTATTTCTATTTAAATAGATATTTATAAGAGGGAATTTTTTTTGAAACAATTTAAAAATGTTGTTAAAATTTTTCTACTACTTACTTTTGGTATTGCGCTCGGGCTATGATTAAAAAAAAAATTCGGGCTCGGTTAAGCTCGAATTTCAAATTATCGGGCAGAATCATCGGCTCCGAAAAAACAATTCATATTCTGCAGGCACTGTCGAAAAAGTGAAGCAAACATCGATAATAATTTCACTGGGTATTTGCGAAGGATTTTGATAACTGTAATGTACCCGAGTCTTGTTGTGATTATTTTTAACAGTTCATCCGTCGCAAGTTTGCTCCTAATTCTACCGAGTTGCTTAGTGAGATCTGTTTCAATTCCAGGGGCCCGGGTTCGATTCCCGGCTTGGACATCTTCACTCTGTTGGCTTACGCTTAGTTAGTATAGGGATAATTTACGTCTTTAATATTCAATAATTGCAAGCGTAATTTTACAGTTGAAAAATTAATTAAATTGTATACTCACTGATGCTGGGCTCATTTGCGTCTCATGTTACGACGCAAGATTGTGTGCTCATGAAGACTTTTCCATCCAATAGCTGCGATAGCAGTGTTGCCGACTTATATGAGTGAGAGATGCCAAGTTGGGCATTGTCCTCGTGGTTTAGTAGTAGAGCATTGGAACGCTATTCCAAGGGCCCGTGTTCGATTTCCGGCTTGGACATTTTTCGCTCTGTTGGTTTACGCTTAGTTAGCAGAGTGATAATTCACGTCTTTAATATTCCACAATTTCAAGCGTAATTTCACTGCTGAAAAGTAGTTGAAAAATTAATTAAACTGTTTGAAACTGTCTTCTAAACTGCCTCTGCACTTTATCTATGTTTTCGAACTTCCAGTCTCGGCTTTCAAATTGACGCGTTCGGATGGGTTGGGATTCCGAAAAACAACAACTCATCTTTTGCAGGCACTGACGACAACGTGAAGCAACGGAATCGCAAACAGCGAGAATAATGTCATCGAGTATTTTGACGACCGCTATCTTCCTGAATTTTGAGGGTGAACATTTTAAACAGTTTTATCCACATGATCTTTAAACTTTCAAAAAATCAATTTTCGTTTTTTTTTTTATTCTAAATGTTTTAAAATTTCTTAACAATATGCAAAAAACCGCATTAAAAAATCTGCATTATTACTTGAGTTATAATCATTTTCAGACGGTGAATATAATGGAAGGTCCGTAGATATTGAACCTTTTAAAAGCGTTCTCTCAGATTAGTAAATTTGGAGTTTGCGCGCACTGTTACTTTTAAACTATGTAAGCTACAGATTAAAAAAAAAATTAACCAAATATGCGTTTCTTTATAGTCTAAGGCAAAAGCCCAAAAAATTCTCATATTTTGGTTAATTATTTATTTGCATTTGAAAAACTTGAAAAAAATGTTGAGATTTTTTAACTTCTTTTTTATTTTGTGCTAAAATTAAATTTTAAACAAAACTTTTTGCGTATATTTTTGTTTTAAGTTAGAAGTATGTGTATTATGATTCTATTTTGTTCAAAAATTGTTTTCTATATGCATGATTCACAGTTTTATCATGCGCGCAGCATTTAATCATGCATTAGTGAGGTGGATTTTTAAATTTAAAGTTTAAATATTCATTTTGTGCATACAACATTTATTTTTCTGAATAATGTAGCTAAGGATATATACTTTAGGCAGGAAGAGGGGAGGGGGGAGGATCTTAATTGCATATTGTTTGTGTTTTGGTAATTTGAAGAAGGTGATGTTTTTGATTGTTTCTACAAACTCCAAGGTCCTGTGCCCCTTTAAGCTGATTCCTAATTATAGTGATTGTAAGTCGCGTAGAGGGGTCTGTTTGAAACTCTCCCTTAACTGTGTCAAGCAGCTACATTTTCGATCTTCCTGTAACACTTTACGTTGAATTTTGCTTTCTTGCCTTGGCCAAAAACATACACAAAAAATTTGGTTCAATTCTATGCATAACTTCATACACTTTTAGATGGTATAATATTGAAAATGGTACAAATATCGCTATTACAGCACCCTTTTCGGCGGAATGTTTCCAAATGCAGGGAGGACCTTCTTCCCTTGACCAAAAACATACATAAAAAATTTGGTTCAATTCTATGCATAACTTCATTCACTTTTCGATGGTTACAATATTCAAAATCGCTTAAAAATCGCTATTACTGCGCCCCCTTCCGGAGGATTTTTTCAAAATTAAGGAAGGACCTGCTTGCCATAGCCAAAAACTTAAAAAAAAATTTGGTTCAATTCTATGCATAACTTCATACACCTTTTGAGGGTACAATGGCGACAGACACACGGACAGACAGACATTTTCTATAAACATTTTTGGAGGATATCTCTGACCCTTAAAACGTGTAAATCCGTCGAAAACCTGAAGACGGAAAAAATTTCAATTACAATACTCCCTTTTATTGAAGACAGAAGAAAGTAATAAAAATAGGGGGGAGGGAGAGAAAAAACAAAAATTTTCTTGAGTTCATCTGGTAAAAAAGAAAAATTAAAGAAAATTAAAAATATATATATATATAAAAATAATAAGAAATGGAAAAGCCTTTGCCAGCCGAAACTTCCCTGGGTGCGCACAGAAATCAGCCTTGAAACCTCTTATCAACAAATGAAAGAAATAGGGACTAATGGAGAATAGGGATTCTTCCATAATCTTAATCCACAACATATCAATATGAATTTCAGGATCAGAGTGCTTTCATCATAAATAATAAATCTTTTAGCGTTTTAAAGCAACAACGAACATTCTTAGAACTGTTACTACAAATCTGTCATTCGTAAAAAAATTAAAAAAATAAGTAAAAATAAATAAATAAATAATAATAATAGCATCTGCACCTAAACTTTTTTTAAGAAATCTGTTCCATTGAGTCTTTGTTTTCTACATAATTCATTTAAAGGAAAAATAGGATATAACAAAACATTTTATTTTTTCTTCTTATTCTTTTTTACCTTTTTTTTTCATTTGAAACAACAATACATTCAAAGAAAGACAAATTGAAGAATTAGCTTGAAGAACGATGTTTGAAAAGATTTGTTTACATGGATTTTTTTCTCAATAAAATACATTTACTTTTGAAAAAAAAAGTTCGAGTGGCAACAACAAAACTATGAAATGAACTAACATAGATTTTCATGTAAATAACAGGTTCAGATTTGGAAAGGGCAAAGGTTAAGGTTGTTTCCGTAAAAAGGATTTCTCCATTTCATTACCGGACTCGGAAATGGACAAATTCCTGAATCAAATATAATAAATGATGAAGGCGATTTTAAATAAATAAATATATAAATAAATAAAAATACCCCGTTCAACATTGCGAAACTTTCTAACACATTTACAGATACTTTTGAAAATAAAAGCATGGCAATTGCAGGAATGATTATTAAAGTGATTTGTAATTAAACAGTTGTTTTAATTTTTCGATAAATGATTTACACCTTGATTTATGAGCGACTAGCTAAAGTACCTGGTGTTGCTCGGAATTTTAAGAATGTTTGTTTTGAAAAATCAATATGAAAAATCAATATTATTGCGCGTTAATTTACGTAATCTTCACTCTTTTTTTTCATTTAATCCGGACGACAGATTACCTACTTACTTAGTAAATATAATCTGTGATCTGGATTGAAACCGAAATTAAAACCTTTTGATGAAAACTTTTTTCAGAGTATTTTGTTATTTAAGTAATTTTTTCACGATTAATTAAAAATGGCAAGTACAAAAAATCTATGAATTTTATTTAAAACAATCTGAAATCTTTATTTTAGTTCTTCACTAAGAATGAGCTGTAGGGACCTAAACCTTTGTGGAACTTCTAATATACACGAATACACACACGTATCTATATGGAATAGATTTAAAAATGGCGAAAACAAATTCAGAGAACCTCAAAATGTTAATACAGTGTAACTTCAAAAATCCGGCATCAAAACCATCTTTCCCTTCATTTTTCTTTTACACTTTGAAGTTATGGGAGAAGAAAAATAGGAATTCTTTATGAATTAAAAATTTCAAGGTCGAAAGTAAAAATGCAAAAGAATATTTGACTTATTTTTTTTTTTTTTCATTTGGCAGAGGTGATTACTTTCGGAAATTTTTTCCTGGGAGCTGCATCGCTGCTTAGCAAAGGGAGCAACTTCAGGGACAACTTTGGCGAATGCGTAGCACAATAGCATATGGTTATGGTTATAGGAATTTTCGGCAACGGCGATATGAATGAAGAATTTCAGACTTTTACATTTCCCGTGAAAAGACCGCAATTTATGAGCTGGTTAAACACGCAAATTCTTAAATTGCAATAAGTGGCGAAAAAAGCTGTATAGATGATTGGCGAAGCATTGAAGAAAAATCATCAAGGACGAAGAATTTAACGGACAGCGAGATACCTGACGCTGTGCTAAATAGAACTACCGATAGTACTAGTAACAACTCAAAAGACGAGAATGAACAACCGGCCGAAGGAAAGGTGTCACTAGAATAATGCATAAATTTGACTGGAGAATTAATATATGCGTTATAGAAATAAGACTGTATTTCTGAAAAGGACATTTTTCAGTTGTACAAAATACACACACACACACACACAAAAAGTGTTAAAGAACGGGCAAAAAAATTGAAGCAAACGAAGTTGACATCTATGTTTCCGAAATTGCAAGAGAAGAAATAATTTCATTCCTTATTAGATTTTTTTTTTCTGTAACATAGAAAATATTAATTAAAGTAAGTTTTTTTATATTTAATTCTCTTTTTCTTACATAATTATCACTTATAATGAATTAAATTATAGCTAAACGCACCATTAAGAATATAGTTCCACTTTTGATATTCCTAGTTACTACACTGTTAAAAATTTTGCAGCATTCTGGCAGGTCATTCGACCGTTTTTTGAAAAAACGGTTTCATAACCATAATTTAACTATATTCTGACCATAAAATGGCCAATAATATGGTCAGAAAGTTGTTAAATTACGGTTGTTTTAACCGTTTTCGGAAAAAACGGTCAAATGACCTGCCAGAATGCTGCAATTTTTTAACAGTGTACTTTTAATATTCCTTCAAAAATCCGGCGAAGTCTCGGTCACGATGATGCCGGATTTTTGAATTTATACTGTATATGCCAATAATTCCATAATCGGGTTTTTATCCTATTTCAATACGTTTTTTCAAACTCATATGACGTTGGAGTATATTCACCTGCTGACATCCATTATAATTCAAATATGACGTAATATTAACTTTTCTTTTAATTCATCAAACTATTTATTTTATTTGCATTTTTCAGGTGGAAGTCTTGTAATAGAAAAGTAATTGTTGTGGTAAGAATTTTATTGTGCATTTTTAATTGTTGACAACTGCTATAACGAAAAATGTTTAAATTCGATAGGAAATTGCTGTTAAATTGATCGTTTTTTATTAATTAAAAATTAATTGTAAATTTTTCTGTTCCGGATTACTTTAGTTGCCTCGGCCGGGTTTTAATACAAATGTACGTAACATTTCACAATTCCGGCTTCCAAACTGTGGATTTGTATAGAATTATAGACAGACAGATAAATCTTCATTTTTATATATTAGATTACTGTTTCATGACGTCAGTTTTTTTTACCTTTCTGGCGTTGTCGCGTCCAGAAATTCGGTTAAAAATGGCCATTTAGACTGCAATTTTAGAAACGTCTTCTGTTTTTAATGAAAAATGAAAAAAAAAATCTCGAATACACAGTTTTTGAATAAGAGTATCTGCTAATTTTATGCGTTTGCGAACGAAAATGTTATTTAAGAATATGTCAGAAAATAACTACTGTATATACTCGCGTATAAGTCGACCCGCTAACTTTCGAATGCAAATTCTGGAAAAAATCAAAAACCCGCGTATAAGTCGACCCCCTAAATTTTGCTTAAATTTTGCACAAAATCAAACCAAAGATTTCACTTGCCAATGCAAAAAGGTAGTAAGTTAACAAAAACAAATCATTGAAATTTTTTTAAATGATAAATTATTATTATTTCTGTATTTTATATATTATTTTTCTATTCATAAACATAAAATGCCATATTTTTGCAGTATTCGAAGTTTTTGTTTTTGCTTTTTTAACTGACTCGCGTATAAGTCGACCCCCCCCCCAAATTTGCTTACCGAAAATTGTCAGAAATTCCTCGACTTATACGCGAGTATATACGGTACTTTGGATTGGGTTTGAAACTTTAAGATGAAGAAAAAAAAATATCTTCAAAGAAGCCGCTTTTGGTGCGTTCGTAATTATATAAATACGTAGCACCTATAGCAGTCAGCTGGTCCGTCCGTTTGTCTGCCCATCTGTCCGCATATAGCAGCTCGAAAACTACCTAGACGAATGGTTTGAAATTTAATATATATAATCGTTGCTGAATTTTGCCGAGTCATTTCAAATTTTATGAAAATCGAATTAAAACTCAAAAGATATTAATAAAAAGTTTCTTCATTCTATTAAATCCAATCATATGTAATTAATTCAATGATATCCCATGATAGGTAATGATTCTAGATTGCCGTGGTGATTATGTCATATTTAAGATAGAGTCATATTATTTCCGTATTACTGAATTTGATATATATAATAGTAATAAATTTTGTATTCATGCATTTTTGCATAAGAGTGCAACATCTATTGCATCAAGATTTGAATATTTATAAAACAAGTTATAGTACTAACGCACCTCATTTGCTACGTTTGACATACAATTTCCGGCTTGTTTTCTTTTAAGACCTTGAGAACGAGAATACGTTACATAATTTTGAATTTTTATCACTGGTTTTTACTTTCTTCTTTACAAGAAGAAAGTATTGGATTCGTGAAAAATTTCGACTTCCGGTTTTCGACGGATTTATACGTTTTAGAATGCCCAGAACACGATTTGATGGTTTTTAGAAAATGCCTGTCTATGAGACTGTCTGTCACTCTGTCACTCTGTCTGTCACTCTGTGAGTCTGTATGTGACAAAAATTTTGTGGGCGCTCTATCTTAAGAACTAATGCACGGAATTTCACAAAACGTTATATTTAGTTAGACCTTGATATAAACTGGACTTGATTAGTTTTTGGTGAAAATCGCCCAACAGGTGGCGCTGCTATGCGGCATTTTTCATGATTTCAGCAATAGCTATATCTCAAGAACTACGGCACGGATTTTCATAACACTTCAGATTCAGTTTGTCCAGGATATAGTTTGGTGCTGATTATTTTCTTGTGAAAATCGCCCAACAGGTGGCGCTGCTATGCTGCATTATTCATGATTATCGCAATAGCTCTAACTCAAGAAAAAATGCACGCATTTTCATCAAACTTCAGATTCAGTTAGTCCCTGATATAAATTAGTGCTGTTTAAATTTTGGTGTAAATCGCCCAACAGTTGGCGCTGCTGTGCTGAATTTTTCACGATTTCCGCAATAGCTTTATCTCAAGAACTAATGCTTGGATTTTCAACAAACTTCAGATTCAGGTATACCTTGATATCATTTAGTGCTGCTTATTTTTGGTGTAAATCGCTCAACAGGTGGCGCTGTTATGCTACATTTTTCAGAATTTCCGCTATAGCTCTATCTCAAGAACTAATGCACGAATTTTCACCCAACTTCAAATTCAGATATACTTTGATATGAATTGGTGCTAAATCGTTCTTATTTCTTGTACTTTTTAAATGATTTAATTGAAGTGTAAATTAATAGAAGAAAGTTTTGTGATGGCCACAACATACTAGTTTATGATAGAAATAGCTATTTAAATTTATTTCAAAAGTGTTTTGATTAAACATGTCCACATTTTCAATTAAACGTTATTGAAAGGAATAATAAAAAAAATTGAATACTTTATATGTCATGTATAAGCTAAGCTCGTCGCGAAGGTGTTAAGCCCATGCAAGATTTTTTTTTCTAGATCTGAGATTTTTGGGATACTTTTGAAATAAATTTGCATGTAAAGCATGCAAATAAAGCGTACATGTGTGACTATTTGATTAGTATGTTTGCTAACACGCTAAAGAACATAAAATAACTTTTTCCTTTTTCCCCTTGTTGTGCTAATGAATATGCAATTAGTTTAAAACGCTTGAAATAGTTATTTCATTAATTTTTTCTTAATAGCAAAAAATATTGACTCAATACTATACAGTAGTATATTTATTTTAAGTATTTCCAATGTAACTCCAATACTGGTAAATATTGTTTTTTTATACACTGGAAATATTCATAATGATATCCAATATTGCAGAAATATTAGCTTTACGTTGGAAATATTTGAAAGGAAATGCGCATTTTATATAAATACAACCATGTCCAAAAATTAAGGGTAGACACCGGACGCTTTCGAATTTACATGTTTTCTCGAATAGCTACGGAATTTCTCGACGAATTGTCCTTGATCATCTAGGATGTAGAAAACATGTTTGACTTCACATGTTTCTCTAAAGATTTAGTCGCGAGGGCAACCAAGAGACTAATAATTAATTTAATAATAAAATAATATTTGCGATCAGTCATGTGACAGAAAATTCTCAAAATGGTTTGTCACTGTATTAAAAGGACTATGTGGGCCCAGTTCAAAGATGGTATGCATTTGTGTACGCATAGCACACATAATCAAAAAGATGTTAATGTTTCTGTAAAAAAATTAAACGTTTTTTTCTTTATAGCATAGAGAAAGTATATAGCACAGTTTTAAACCAAATTTGACACAACTTTCCGAAAAATTGACAAAGAACAGTAACAGTATCAACAGTATACTTATGCTAAATTTAAAACATAAAAATTGAACAATTGATGAGATATGTGCATTTGTATTAAATAATTTAAAACTGCGCGTGCGTGGAAAATCAAGAAGAATCAAGAAGAAAATTTTCGATTTTCGGTTTTTGACGGATTTAGTAGTCAGAGATTCCAAAAAACATGTTTTTACAAAATATCTGTCTGTCTGCCTGTCTGTATGTGACATAAATTTGTGGGCACTCTATCTCAAGAACTAATTCACGGAATTTAATGAAAATTTATATTCAGGTAGTCCCTGATATACATTGATGCTGATTAGTTTTTTGTTTAAATTGCTCAACAGGTGGCACTGCTATGGTGCATTTTTTACGATTTTTGCAACAGCTCTATCTCAAGAACTAATCCACAGATTTCCATCAAACTTCAGATTCAGCTAGTCCTTGACAGGAATTAATGCTGTTTACATTTTGGTGTAAATCGCTCAACAGGTGGCGCAGATATGCTGCATTTTTATAGCAATAGCTCTATCTCAATGCATGGATTTATTAATTATGCATGGATTTTCCTCAAATTAATGCATGGATTTTCCTCAAATTTCAGATTCAGGTATTCCTTGATAAATATTATTGCTGATTATGTTTTGGTGTAAATCGCCCAACAGATGGCGCTTTTATGCTGCATTTTCCAGATATACTCAATAGTCCTATTTCAAGAACTAATGCACAGGATTTCATACCTTTAGAATCCTCACGATAGGCACAGATTGTCGTTTAATTGTGACACTGTGATAGCGAATTTTGAAGTATTAACACGTATGAGATAGAAGAAAGTTTCGGGATTGCCACATCCGACTAATTATTTCATAATTTGGAAGTCAGCAATTTAAGGCAACTTACTTAAAAACTGCAGTCAAAGATCGAAAAAATTCAGAAAGATTTTGGCGAAACAGTGAGTTACTTTCTAAAACCAGCTGTCTGGACTACCACTGGCGACGATTTTTATATTTATTGACTCCACTATTTTAAAAAATAAATTTTATATTATATTTCTACTGCTGCTTATGTTGTAAAAAGATCTTTTATTTTGAGAAAGTGGCTCCAATATGCAAGATTAACGACTAAGATTATTAGTAGAAATGGGTTAAAAAAAAAAAAGAAAGTTCTCATTTTCGGTAAAAGAAGAACTTAAATAATTAAATTCGAGAAAAATTCAAAATTGCTTTACGAATTCCGAATAAACTTTATTGAAAAGAGGATAAAATTTAATATAGTGGGCAAAAAGATTGAAAGCTGATTGCATTTACAAATGTCTAAAAATATCCACGGAACGCGAAAAAATGCTAAATAACGCAAAAAAAAGAATCCAATTATGAAATCTAAAAACCGAGTATCAGGTGCATTGGGACCTGTCTCGGGAATAAAAATTGAGAGACCTCTACGAGCAATAAATTTTTCTAACGAATCGCGAACCGGCAAACACGTCCGCCCGCCTTTGTGCTTATCTTTGTTACTATTATATATTATCTAATACTTATCAATACAAAACTGTAAATGAATACAAATGAGAAAATAAATGTACATATGTTATTAGCTGATAACTTTAGCTATATACTTTAGACACAATAACGGGATCAATTTTAACACTAACATTTTAATTGGTAAATAAATCATATGAGTTGTAATTTTCCAACTAGGCAAAAAATGTCCTGTCCAGGATTCGAAACCAGGGATCTCTTGGCTGAAGCTACCAATGCTCTGCTAACTTATCTATTCCGGATAAATCTGTAGGACCTAATTCATCTAGCTAACCAAATTGATCATAGCATCTGGCCTAATATATGAATGGACTCAACAGAATAAATCGCAGGTATTTAACTCCAGTAAACTTTTGATACATGAGTTGTAATTTTCCAACTAGGCGAAAAATGTCCGGGCCAGGATTCGAAACCAGGGATCTCTGGACTGAAGCTACCAATGCTCTTCTAACTGATCTATTCTGGATAAATCTGTAGGACCTAATTCATCTAGCTAACCAAATTGATCATAGCATCTGACCTGATATATGAATCAACTCAACAGAATAAATCGCAGGTATGTAACTTTAGTAAACTCTTGATACATGAGTTGTAATTTTCCAACTAGGTGAAAAATGTCCGGGCCAGGATTCGAACCAGGAATCTTTTAGCTGAAGCTAACAATACTCTGCTAACTGATCTATCCCGGATGAATCTCAAGGACCTAATTCACCCAGCTAACCAAATTCATCTTAGTATCTGGCCTGATATATGAATCAACTCAATAGAATAAATCGCAGGTATGTAACTCCAGTAAACCCTTGATACATGAGTTGTAATTTTCCAACTAGGCGAAAAATTGTAGGGCCAGGATTCGAAACCAGGGATCTATTGGCTGAAGCTACCAATGCTCTGCTAACTGATCTATTCCGGATGAATCTGGAGGACCTAATTCATCTAGCTAACCAAACTGATCATAGTATCTGCCCTAATATATGAATCAACTCAACAGAATAAATCTCAGGTATGTAACTTTAGTAAACTCTTGATACATGAGTTGTAATTTTCCAACTAGGCGAAAAATGTCCGGGCCAGGATTCGAACCAGGAATCTTTTAGCTGAAGCTAACAATACTCTGCTAACTGATCTATCCCGGATGAATCTCAAGGACCTAATTCACCCAGCTAACCAAATTCATATTAGTATCTGGCCTGATATATGAATCAACTCAATAGAATAAATCGCAGGTATGTAACTCCAGTAAAACCTTGATACATGAGTTGTAATTTTCCAACTAGGCGAAAAATTGTAGGGCCAGGATTCGAAACCAGGGATCTCTTGGCTGAAGCTACCAATGCTCTGCTAACTGATCTATTCCGGATGAA
This sequence comes from Maratus speciosus, assembly GCA_963932465.1. Taxonomy (NCBI): domain Eukaryota; kingdom Metazoa; phylum Arthropoda; class Arachnida; order Araneae; family Salticidae; genus Maratus; species Maratus speciosus. Next base: position 445,674,777 of record OZ010786.1, read on the forward strand.
TCTGGAGGACCTAATTCATCTAGCTAACCAAACTGATCATAGTATCTGCCCTAAGATATGAATCAACTCAACAGAATAAATCGCAGGTATGTAACTTTAGTAAACTCTTGATACATGAGTTGTAATTTTCCAACTAGGCGAAAAATGTCCGGGCCAGGATTCGAACCAGGAATCTTTTGGCTGAAGCTAACAATTCTGCTAACTGATCTATCTCGGATGAATCTGGAGGGCCTAATTCACCCAGCTAAGCTAACTGATCATAATATCTGACCTGATATATGACACTAAACAGAATAAATAGCAGGTAATGGAACACCACTAAACGTTTGATACGTAATTACACTAGATTAATTTTAACACGTTACTCTAATTGGTAAATAAATCATATGAGTTGTAATTTTCCAACTAGGCGAAAAATGTCCTGGCCAGGATTCGAACCAGGGATCTCTTTGCTGAAGCTACCAATGCCCTACTAACTGATCTATCCCGGATGAAATTGGAGGATCTAATTCACCCATCTAACCTAATTAATTATAGCACCTGGTCTGATATAAGAATCAGCTCAACAGAATAAATCGCAAGTAATGGAACTCTAGTAAACGCTTGATACATAATTACACAAGATTAATTTTAACACAATCATTCTAACAAGTAAATAAATCTTATGAGTGTAATTTTGCAACTAGGCAAAAAATGTCCCGGCGGGGATTCGAACCAGGGATCTTTTAGCTGAATCTGCCAACTGTGCTATTCCAGACAAATCTGGAAAGCCAATAACAGGGTGATTGAAAGCTAAAATTCGAAAAAAAGTATTTAATCGTTATTGGAATTACATGTGTCAGAAAACTGTCAAAATTTAGCTCCGATTTTCCTCTGATTTGTCCAGAATCTGTTTCTCTTCTTAAAATTGTTTATAGATTTTTCCATCTTTCTAAAAAGATTTTTTTTATGTTATACATTTAAACAATTTAAAGTATAGGATGTGCCTAATAAAAGCGTTTTTCATTTTATTTACGCTTTTCTTTTACCTCTTTTCAGCTTTTATCGAAACAGCAAATACAGTTAAAAAAATCATTAACTTGAAGAACGGCGTTTGAAAAGATTTATTTACCAGATCTTTTTTCTCTGAATAAGACAGAATTATATTTATATTTTTTATTTATTTTTGACAAAAAAGATTCGAGAGGTAACAACAAAACAATGAAATGAACTAACAGAGATTTTCGAGTAAATCACAGGTAACTGGTTGGAAAGGGCAAGGGTTAAGGTTATTTCCGGAGATAGGATTTCTCTATTTCATTCTTGATTTAGAAATAAAATAACTTACGAATGAAATACAATAGATGTGTAATTGAGAAAGAAGGAAATGATAGGAAATAACTATATGAAAAAGTATTTTTTTCTTTGAAAACATAGCGTAATTAAAGCATTGTAAATCTTAGAAAAACAACTGTGAAATTTTGGTACTTTACGTTTTGATGTTCCGTGAATTTGCTTTTGCTATTTATGCAACATTTCTGTATTTATGTGCGTATGTTGATATTTTTTTACGGTTTCTGGTCTCCAGAGTCCGTTTTGCGTATTTTTATGATAAATGTATTACATTGTAAAAAGTAATTGTTGATTTTACATTATAATACTGGCAGCTGGGGTACCAGTATTATACTGTAAAATTAACAGTAATAAACCGTAAATAAACAGTAGTATCTACATATATATTTCTCTTACGTCGCGCGAAAAAAGGCTGTATTTGTAGCTTGCTTTTGGCAACAACCACAGCGACGATTCTCACTGGTTAATTTACGGTTACATGACCCAACCCATTCAGCAAATCAAAATCCAGACAGAATCTCTCTTTCAATACAAACCGTTTGAGCGATGCATGAATAACAATTGCTATTGGTCCATTTTACGGTGCTGTGTTGAATTCGGCGAATCACCTTTTTGTTCAAGATTGTATTTAGACGCAGTCGAAAACGTTTTATTTACAGTTCGTTAGCATGATACGTAGCATCTTTTATAGCGTCTATTAAATGGATTTAACCCCTGCTATTCAATACTATAGGCAAAATGAGAGGAAAAGGACCCCAATCTGACCCTAACATGCCTTTTAAATTTAAACTGCGTCAATTTCCAGTCAGCTTAGCTTTCTCAATGACGACCAAAAAGTTACACTGTCAAACTTTTGCTAAAATGTGTTTATAGTCCAGGCAATAGAGACCGTATGGGGACTCTACCTAGCAAAATTAATGGTAGTACTGGAAATCGGCTTTCTAGATGTTTTTTGGGTCGTTGAATCCGAATTTGTAACTTCCTACCAAAATTTCCCCCGGCAACCCCCCCCCCCCAAATTTTGGTAAAAAGCCCCCAAAAAAGTTTTTATTAAATTTTTTTTTTTTATTATTTTAGGGGAAAAGTATCTAGAAATTCAGAAAGTAGACAAAATTTCCAACAAATTAGATATATGACATTATGACTTAGGATGAAGGGGAAGGGGGATCTGCCTCGGAACATGCGCCGCAGTGCTGCGTGGACTAAGTTGCGCAATTCCACTTAACCACTCACACGTTTACATTAGCCCTCCCATCTTCCCTATGAACTTTCTCTATAAGGTTTACTTTAAGTTTTTTGGGTTGCTGAATCCGAATTTTTAACTTACCCCCAAAATTCCCCCCCCCCGAACCCCCCCCCCCAAATAGTTGTTTTTAACTTAAATTTCTTATTGTTTTAGGGGAAAAGCATTACGAAATTCAGAAACTAGACAAAATTTGCAACAAATAGGATACATGACATTATGACGTAGGGTAAACGGGGAGAGAGAGGGCTGCCTAGTATCCCCACCTAAATGCAATTTTATGTACATTTTCAAAAAAGTTTTTCATTATTGTTTTATACATTACAAATATTTGTGAATTTCATATGTTATAATGAGTTATGGGCACTACTTAGTTATCCCGTCGACCCATTTCGCCAAATTATATAAATCGCCAAACCACTCGCCAAATTATACAAATTGGCGTAATATTTATTTTAAATAACGAATGAACAAATAAATTAGTATAACATTAATAAAAATACAAATAAAACGCCGAAATAAAAATCACTTGATGACGTAAATACGTGTATCTTGCTTAAAGTCAAGTGAATGTGACATTTACGATCAACCATTATTGGCATTTAATCTTATAGTTTGGCGATAGATTTTTGGTCGACAGGATAACCAAGTAGTACCGATTTATTATAGCATTAATTCTGGCTAGAGTTGACACAAATAGTGGCGAGCGAGCGAAGTCAGTTGTGATCGTGTAGCGGTCCCAATGTGATTTGCGTAACAATTCACGGAGTTTGGCGAGCGTTAGTGAGCAGGGAGCTATGCCCCCTAGTATCGTTTTATAAACGGAAACGCAGCAATATACCATATATTACTACTTAACGGTATATTACTGTTTACTTTACGATTTATTAAAGTTTTTTAAGGGTATAATTGTTGATTTTACAGTATTATGTTGGCACACCAGCTGCCAGTATAATACTGTAAAATCGACAATTTATTTCTTGTATTCATTTTGTGTAGAGTGGCATGGGCTCATCCCCATTGGGCTCGGATTCTGTTTCAAAGTGAAAATTTTATTTATTCACAAATTGAATAATATCTCTCTATTCTAAAAAAAAGTAACTTACGCTGTCACAGCCGCCGCCGCCGCCACCGGTTTTGAATTTTTGGTGACCGGAGGTCTTTCTCCGTTAATATTAAGAAAAAATATTGCATACAAAAACATGAAAATCGGCGGTATTATAGAGAAATGTTTGATAAACACGCTGATGCAGACAGTTTTCAAATCGAAGAGATATTTAATGCTTAAGTTGGACAAAATCGTTTCATTAAAAAAGTTTTATAGGAGCAAAAACTATACATGGGAATTAATTCATTTTTAGATCATTTTATACACTAGAATTTCCCGGTGTGCAGACTGTATTCAGTTATTTTAAATTTGACTCATTTTTTGAGGTTTTATTTCTATTTTAAATTCAAATTTTCAGCATTTCGAGAGATATTTTTTACTTATTTTAGAAATTGGTATTAATTTAAACTGTTGCCAACTGTATAAACTGCTCAAACAATAATGTTTGCTTCAAATTAAAAATTTATTTATACGTGACTATTATAAACAGAAAAAAACTTTAAAATTAGAATTAAATAATTACGTATAAAAAGTGGGAACTTATTGAAAATTACTTCATAAAAACTATATTTACACGTGAATTTTAAAAGAGAAAGGATATTGTAAAATAATAAATTCATTAACATGCGTTAGAAGTGTTAAATAGGAGAAATTACGCCGCATTTAGGTCACATTACACTTATTACGTAAAATGAACAAAAAATAATATTGCAAAACAATTTAAATTTAAAAATTGCGCGAGACATTTATCTGACATTTTGAGATGAACTTATCAACTATTTTTGTTAGGACAGCGCAAATAATATTTCATTTCTATCAAAAGTATTTTCACGTGAATATTAAAAAGAGAACAAAAAGATTGGTGAAAATTACGTCAGATTAAAAACGATACATTTAAAGTGTCTTATTTAAAAGAACTTTTTTTTCGCTTTGTTAAAAAATACCGGGAGACAAAGACTCTGTTTACTTAATTCATTTTATATTAGCTTATTTTGAAATGTTTAACTGGTTTTATTTAATCAAAGACGAAAACAGCCATTGTATCTTTTAACAGCAGCTGATTTTTTCTTAAAAATCCCCAATCAAAGAGAAATCAATAGAAACCTGTTTATAGGGAGATCGCCACTGTTTTTTAAATTATAATTCAATCTTCCAAAGTCATTTTAAAGCCGATCAAATTAGCCTGCTTTTAGAGACTGCGGTGTCTGAACGGGGGTTGGCGAGCGTAGCTCGTAGGGGTCCGAACTCCCTAATAAATGTAAATAGTAATAAAAAAAGCATGCTTTTATTAAAATCCACTAAAATATAAAAAAAAAAATACATGTTTTTTAAATGCACTACGAAATTGGCGATATTTCGCGAAATTAGCTAGCTATCGCCAAGTTAACCTTATATACATGACAGTTTAATTTTGTTGTCCATTTTGATGCTATTTGGCTAAGTTGGTCAACATTGTGGCAACCGTGCCATTAGTAATTTTCAACAAATACTCATTGTTGAAGCTGATACTGATTTCTCTATTGGAAATCAACCGTTATCACCCCGTTGCCCCCCCCCCCCACTCCTTAGGGATCGAATTTTAAAAATTCAATGTCCAATTCCTGTATTGCCCTCAGGAATACATATATATACAGGAGAACCCCGACTTATGTCACCCAGCATTTACGTCGTTTGGCCTGGTAAAAAATTCCTTAATTAAGACGCACGTTGAACCTTTTTCAAAACTTTTGGTTTTATGAACGGAAACTTTCCGCGAACGTCAAGTGATAGAGACAAACAAATAAAAAAAGTCACTAGAAAAACCTTAGAAAACTCATTCTACAATTACAAAAAGCTTCAAACTTCATTGCAAGATTTTTTCGCATCCTTAAAGACTCGAACAGGACAGCTAGAAGAATGATGCATTGTAAGTTAACAACTTATTGATTTATTCCAAATTCTTGTATTGAAAACTCATTTTTCTGGTAATGTTAAATGTATGTAACATAATCCCTAAATGCAATAGAATATGTTCATTAGATTTTGGAGAATTATTACTTATCCTTTTTTACCCGACTAAAAAGAAGGGTTAATTATTTCACGCGTATCTGGGTATGTGGATTTCTTTATACCCTCGAAACATCCCAACGGCTTGATGGATTTTAATGAATGGCGTCTCTATCAATTCGTCTTAACAGCCCGATGGTTACAGACTACAGATGGGTGACAAAATAATACGAACACCCATGAAAAAGGCATGGTCCATTTCAAAGAAGCAGAAAGTGCATGTGACATTGAACTCAATTCCGCCACCTACTGGTTATGAAAGGTAAGGTATTAGTCGCTCAACATCAGTCATAGGTATTGCATGCGCTTACCATACGCTCTGGAAAACTCAATAATGACCGACTTGTCAGAGTTCGAAAAAGGAATGATTGTTGGAATGCGGTACGCTAGTTGCTCCGTGACGGAAACAGCCAGTTATCTGAGGCGTGCAAAGAGTACTGTGTCAGCCGCTGTAACAGCGTACACGAAGTGCGGTAAAGAGTCGTCTGCTAAGTACAATAGTGGATGGAAAAGGAAACTTTTTGAGAGGGATAAAAGAGATTTGACCCGCATAGCTGTTCGAAAGCGCAGGCAATCTTTATCCCAGATAACGCCAGAGGTAAATAGTCATCTGAAGAATCCCATTTTAGCAAGAACTGTCCAAAGGGAACTTCATGCTTCAAACACTTATAGAAGAATTGCAATTCGTAAGAGATTGATGACATCACGTCATGCTTTTCAACGTCGTCAATGGTGTAAAACACACACAAACTGTGCTCATCAACAGCGTCAACAAGTCATTTTGATGATGAATCAATCTTCACCATATTTCAGACAACTAGACGCATTTATGTGTGGAGAAAGCCCACAGAAGCATTTTCTCCTGACTGCCTCTTGCCGACTGTGAAGCATGGAGGTGGTTTCCTTATGGTATGGGGTGCGATATCTTGGAGTCGCCATGGGCCGCTTGTTACTCTGCATGGGAAGGTAACAGTTGCTCACTATGTCCATATTCTGGGGATCCGGTGCATCCTTCTTTCCAGACTTAATTTCCAGGAGAATGCCCACTTTATCAAGACGACAATGCTCCTATCAACACTGCTAAAATCGTCCAAAAATGGTTTGAAGAGCATGAGGAGGAAGTAGGACATCTTGCTTGGCCCCCTCAGTCTCCTGACTTCAAAATTATTGAACATTTGTGGGGATATTTGGAGTCAAAACTCCGTGCTCGATTTCCTCTACAATCTATGCTTTTGGAATTAGAGACTGCTCACCAGGAAGAATGGCTTTATATTCCTTTAAATGTTGTTCATAACCTCTATGAATCCATCCCACGTCGCATACAATCTATAATTAATTCTAGGGGTGGTCCGATTCCCCATTAATAAAGCTCTTCTTTTACTTCACAGGTGTTCGTATTATTTTGTCGCCCATCTGTAGGTTTTGTTTTTATAAATTCAAAATGGCGGCCGTAAAATACAAAATGTCTGTGGAGACGAAAAATTTTTTTTACGCACCCTCTTGAGTGGCACATTATTGGATAGGTCTTTCAAAATGAAGACGATGTTTCCTTGACTATTTTACAGTCAGAAGCTCCGTTAAAATATATACAACCTGGAAGTTGTGTAGGTAGGATCTCTATCTTTACTGCAACTCTAACCATCATAGACATCTATAGGCCTGATCAAAACAGTGTTTATAGATAGGAACTAACAACTAAACACAACTTAAAATTCGTCAATACAAGTAAATAAAAAAATAGGTAAGTAATATAATTCACATTGGTGAGAAATACTTAATTAGTTCTCTTTTTTCGCAGTCGGGTTTTTTGATTTTTTAAATTTAATTGTATTATTGCTTATCTCAGTGTACGTCGACTTACGTCGCTAGTCACGGAACGAATTGTTGACGTAAGTCGAGATATTACCGAGGCTATCGAAAAAGACAGGCTACGGCGGTGGGTCCGATTCTTCTTTTTTTACAGACCGCTGAAGTCACGTGATGCTCTTTTCGCACACCTTCATTGGTGGATTCGAGCATCACGTGACTCCAGCGGTCTGTAAAAAAAGAAGAATCGGACCCACCGCGGTAGCCTGTCTTTTTCGTTAGCCTCGAGATATTACTGCATTCCAAAACTCTATGTCAACAGGAAGAGAGTGAAAAACGAGTCACAAGATTTGACTGCCACATATAAAGGGAATTGTAAGTTAAAAGAAGCATGTGAAAAGGGAAACAAAAATTGCTATTTGAAAAAAAATAAGAATGTAGTCTATTTTTCTTATAGTCGGTTTAGAATCTTTTAAAAATCAGTTTGAAAGGGAATTAAATTGTTATTGATGGAATAAAAGAAGAAAAAAGTCTATCTGATTCTGACACCGTTACACGGTTAATGTTAGGAACAAAAAGAAGTCTTTGGATATTCCTTGTCTGTCCTCGCATCATGTTTGAAGTCCTTTTACAGAGTTCCTGGAAGACAGAAGGCACATCTTTCTGCCATATACCTACAATATTATTTTAAAAGAATAAGAGATGTGATTTTTGCAGATTTCTGCCAATGGTGTGTATAAAGGACAAATTTGCTATTTTTAACAAATTTTCAGGAACATAAAAATTACAAAACGTTTTCACGAGGGAGTGTTTCGAATTAATACTTATTTAGATGTAAGCATATATTTTAAAATCAGAAAATTAATCTTGAAACAATTTTAAAATATTATTAAGAATTTTTCACTGCGTATTTTTCGTATCGGTGTTGATCTCAGATTATACAAAAATTTTCGGTCTCGGGGTCCAGAAAAGGTGCCCGAACTTAGCTCCAGTACTAAACCAAGTGGTGGCTACACAAATCATTACCTCATCGAGTTCACGGCTAAAATTCCAGGATTTGTTAAAACTCGATTAGCATATTAAAATGCAACTGATTTGCCAAGTCGTATCTTGGTGGAAAATATCTGCAAACCCCATTTTAGTGGTTGACTTGTTAGCCATTGGTTACCATTGTGTTTTCCCGCACCCAAAGGTATGAAAACATGGAGGACTCGGTGCAGTAAAACACAATGGAAAATCTACCAATCAAACACGAAAACCAGGTCTTCAGGAAGTTTTCCCCAAGATATGACTTGGCAGATCAGTTGCATTTTAATATGCTAATTGAATTTTAACTAATCCTGGAATTTCAGCCGTGAATTCGATGAGATGAGGGTTTGTTGCAGCCGCCGCGTCGGCCACACCATGTGCATGTGTATGCGGTATTTTCGATTGAGCACAGCTTAATAGCTTACTTTTGATTCAAACATAATAAAATCTTTTTGTTTTATGCATGAAAATTCATGTTTTCATGAAAATAATCTAATTTTAAACAGAAGAAGCATTTGAAATGTAATTTATTTTGGAAAATATAGTTATGTTAGGACAAAAAGGATTGTATTTGCTTTATCAATTCTCATCTTTTAAAACATTTTCCTCGAAATAGTCAATGAGCCTTCCTGCATAAAACAATTAGATTTTATTTGAAAACAAACAGTTAGAATAAGACATCAAAAACGCAACTATCATCTCAGAAAAGGGATATATGCCTGCTATTTTGAAGGCGCTATAAATATGTATGTTGCAAGAAATAGTTTGAATAAAAGTCTGTATTTTTGAATGTAAGACGTAAATCCCCAACCACATAAAAAAGGTTTCTACAAATATAGTTTAAAGCTTGAGACATTTCTGTTGCCTCGATTCTTAAAATCTTTTACATAATTCATGACTTTATTTACAACTATTGCGCAGTGTTAGATGAGAATGTTTTTTAGCCCGTTCGGAGTCCCGTTTCTTATAATAGAAGATATCTTTTCATTGAGTATTATTTCATCTTAACAACTATTATTGTTATTATTTGCATATACAGTGTGGCGCAAAAGTTTATGCACAAGCTAAATATTTTTATAAAATGAAAAATATACATCGGAACGCTTTGAAATTTTTACTGTATCTAAAGAATTGGATTATAAATTCATGTTTCGAATTCAGAAACAATTCACTGTAAGGAAAATAATAAATTGTAGAAAAATTAAAATTGCGATGTCACAAAAGTTTATACACAAAAACGAAATATTTACATTTCAAAAAGAACAAAAATCCGTTAGTAGTCTATGGTGTTTCTATTGCACCTGATGAGATCAAATACGCGATTTTCCTTTGATAACACGAGAGTATGAAAGATTTTGGGAGCGAGTTTGTGTTAGGCTTCTTCGATCGCTGATTTGAGCTTTTACACTCAGTAATACTGCTTCTCATTTTTTTAGACGTCACGTGAGAGGATTCCTCATATATTCTCTATCGGATTCAGATCTGGGCTGAGTGCTAGCGAGTTTATCACACTGATATTCTAAGATGCAAGCCATTCTTTTGTGCAACGGGAAGTGAGTATCGATGCGTTGTCTAGCTGGAAGGTCCAATTGGGACCACTAGAAGTTCACCAAACGGTGACAAATGCTCACTCAGAATTTTCTGATACTTTTGTGAATCTTCTCTGCCATTTAGGAAACAAAGACACTTTTATCCATATTTGCCAAAAGCGCCCCATACTATGAGCGAACCACCAAGTTGTTGCCTGCTGAATATTCTCTTCGGATCTTTCCTCAAAGCACGCCAATAGAATGAGAAGCAATCTGGACCATCCAAATTCCATTTTTTTTCATCAGAAAACAATCCATTCGTCACGATAATACACGTGCTGTTTTGCCCATTGAAGTCTTGCTTGTTTTACACACTGTTTCAGAAAAGCCTTACGAGCTAATTTTTACTTTTTGATGAATCCTGATTCGGTTATTCATCTGCATGTAACCGATCTCACGTGATATTTTTGATCCCAGCCGACTTTTTTATCTGATTAAGAGACAAATTGCCAGTTACAGCCAATCTTTTAATTCTTCCATCCTCACGAAATGTGGTTTTACTCGACCTTTCTGAGCGATATGAATTTTTGAATTATTTTCCACGTTGCAAAGCACTATAAATATCACGTTTAGACCGATGTAAAATAAGCGAAGTTTGCAAAACGAATTTAACATCGGCTTTCAGCTTCCACACTTCTACAACTTCTTCAGGCGAGAACTACAGAGATTTCGGAATTTTGATATAACTCGTACAAGAATCACTACACTTTATACTCTAGAAAAAATGTCTCGCCGATCCTTCACCTATCATGTTTAAGAAGATATTTACAGAAATAGCATTTGTGCATAAACTTTTGTGACATCACGAAAAAGGTATTTTTGTAATTTCTAATTTTTGTAACGATCAATTTTTTTCAAACTTGAGATATATATTTATGATCATAATATTCACCTACAGTGGGTATTTGAAAGCATTCCGTTGTGCAATTTTATTTTTATTAAAATATTTGCGTTGTGCTTAAACTTTTGCGCCGCACTGTATTAATGATAGTATATGTCTATACATTTATTATTTTGACCTCATTTAAGTTTTAGTTTTTATCGGGTGTCCTAAAAAAGACTGACTGATTTTAAAATTCAATAACTTGCAAATGGTGATAGCTATCAAAAAATGTTTTGCAGGAGGGTTATGTAAGATATAAGGAGTTTTTTTACTGCGATTTCCACTTTCAATTACAAATAGCATTGATAAATGGCGCTGCAAGTAGTAGGTGCTAAATCTAGGCTCGATTTTTTGGGCTCTCTCTCTTCTCCCATGCGAAAAAGGAGATTAAAGTGTGTTGCGTGGATCCCGAAATACCGAAATTCGGGTCTGCATTTAGCGCCTTTTGCTCGTAGCGCCATCTATTGTTTTTTATTCGAACTACAATCGAGAATCACAGTAAAAAAACTCCTGACATCATAGATAACCCTCCTGCAAGAATTATTTTAATACCTCTTACCATTTACAAGTTATTGAATTTTAAAATCCTTTTTAGAACACCGGGTAGTGATATATTAAAGCAAAAAAATGTAGCTGAGTAGCGTTGACGTCAAATAAATGGTGGCAACGATTTAAGCAATCATTTTCTCTTTTTACCCGACTGAAAAGAAGGGTTATGTGTTTCACGCGTGTCTGTGTATGTGGATTTCTTTATACCCTCGAAACATCCCAACGGCTGGATGGATTTTAATGAATGAGGTCTCTATCAATTCGTCTTAACGGCCCGATGGTTATAGGCTAGGTTTTGTTTTTATAAATTCAAAATGGCGGCCGTAAAATACAAAATGGCGGTAGAGGCGAAAAAAGATTTTTACGCACCCTATTGAGTGGCATATCATTGGATAGGTCTTTCAAAATGAAGACGATATTTCATTGACTATTTTACAGTCAGAAGCTCCGTTAAAATATTATACAACCTGGAAGTAGGTATGGGATCTCTACTGCTACTGCTACTTTACTGCAACTCTAACCATCATAGATATCTATAGACCTCATCAAAAGAGTGTTTATATATAGGAACTAACAATTAAACACAACTTAAAAGTCATCAATTCAAGTAAATAAAAAAATAAATAGGTAAGTAATATAAACTAGGAATATAAAAAAATATTTTAAGTCAATTCCTACTTAGGTCAATAAGAGAATTTTTTCCCCATTCTTCTTTCCTCTTGAGTGGCGCTTAAAATGCCTTGATCAAGAAGAGGGCTCTCTCGGTCTTAAAATACCTTGATCAAGAAGAAGGCTCTCTCGATTATTGAAAATTAATTTAATTTAATTTAATTTAATTAATGAATTAATATTTGAAAAAAACTGGATTATCATCAAGTGCCATTCACTACAAGTTGAAAAAAATTTATTTGAGCTTGATTGGAGGAATAATAAGTATTTTATTAACGATTGAAAATTTGAACAAGATATATATAGCATATATAGCGAGAATGTGAGCTAATAGTAGGAATTGAAAAAAAATAGTTTCACACTGATGAGAAATATTTAATTAATTCGCTTTTTACGCAGTCGGGGTTGTTGATTTTTTAAATTTAATTGTTTATTACCCAATTTCAATTACTTGTAAGCATCGCAAATTTTAAATTTTTACACAGTCGTATAAAGGGAAAAAATGTACTTCAAATGCAATTTGTTCGAAGACCGTATCTCAATTTGTAGATATTTTATGGTTTTTAAAATAATTTTAAAGCATGATTTAAAAAAAAAATCTGCCTCCATCGTGTACAGCCTAATCACAGAAAATTAACCTAATTACATTTAAAATTATAAAATAGAACAGCTTTTGTCTCCAGCAAAGTTTTAGTAACGAAATTAAAACTACATAAATAAATAAATAGATAAGTGATATAAATAAAGCAATATAAATAAATCAACACAAATAAAATACATATTCAATAGATATGTTATCGAACTGAGCGTTTAAACACTGAAATAAACCGAATCAAATAGCTCTCTGTAAATAGTGAAATATCTGGCGGTTTCTTCTGCTATGAATCTCTGACCTGTGGCTAATTCGAAAGTATCGCTTTTAATAAATTTTAAAACTTTTTAAAATATATAATTGAAAATGTTCATATAAAAATTGTTTTCGCATATGTTCTATGACACGGGCTTCCCGAGCTGTTTATCTGGGTAATCTCTCTCTCTCTCTCTTATATATACAGTAAAACTCGGATATAACGCTCACCGCTTAAAACGCTTTTCCGCCTTTTACGCTCATTTGTCCCGATCCCTTGAACTATACCCATAAGTGCAATGTAAAAATTCCTCGCTTTTAACACTCCCCGCTTTTAACGCTTTCCCGCTTTTAACGCGCTTTTTATTGGTCCTTTGACCAAAGAAATCCCGGATACTACGCTTTGGTGCTTTGGTTTACATCCGGAGTTCTTATTTTTCCGTCCGTACAAAGAGAGAGAGAAAGAGAGGATACGTAGAATTGGCATCCAGCCAATGCCCAAAGACTTGTTAAAAAAAAAAAAAAAAAAAAAAAAAAAAAAAAATCAGCGGTCGCGGCGTTTCTCATTGGATCAGTGAACAAAAGAATTTATGCCGTCCATCTCAGCAGCACCCGTCTGTCTCTTATTCACACAAACTGTTTTCGCTTTTTTCATTTACACATAAAGTAAGTGGCATCGCTGCCGACTCCAATTAGATGCAACATGGAAGCTAAGAGTATGAAAAGAAAGACGCTGACACTTTCGAAAAAATTAGAAATTCTAAAAAATTATGACAAAAAATCACCTATTCTGAGCCAGAAAGATTTTGCGTTATCGATGAATATCGTGCCGTCGTCTCTTCAAAACAGAAAAAATATTGAAAAAAATGCTGTGATTGGTGGCTTAAAGAAAAAGAGAGTCAAAACAGGAAAATATGAAGATTTAGAAAAAGTTATGGACGAGTGTTTTCTTGAGTCAAGACACTGTAACATACCTATCAGCGGATCCATAGTTAAAGAAAAAACAGCTGAATTAGCCCAAAAGCTAAGTATTGAAGATTTTACTCCATCTAATGGGTGGTTAGACCGATTTCGAACCCTCCACGGCGTTGTGTACAAGAAGATTTGCGGAGAATCCGCTGCCGTGAGCATAGAATATGCAGAATTTTGGAAAAAGAACAGTTTTCAAGGCTTATCAAAAACTATGCCAGTTGTGATATTTGTAACGCCGACGAATTTGGCTTATTTTTTAACGCGATGCCTAATAAATCCTTAACGTTAAAAGATGAACAGTGTCATGGAGGGAAGCTCAGGAAAGAACGTTTGACTGTGCTTGTTTGTTCCAACGCCTATGGGTGTGAAATTTCGCAACCCCCTTCCTCTCTCGAGCAGTCAGCCAGACTGCTTAGGCGCCGCGAAGGATCACGTGACCTTTGAGAGAATTAATATTTAAAAACATTTTTGCTTTCTTGTTCCTTTTTTAGTTTAGTTTTATTGTGAATGTGAATCTTGAACGCAGCAGGTAGTCTGCGTATGTTTTTTACCATGAGCTTCAAATCGAAGAAATGATGTTTTGATTTTAAAAAGGGAAATTTATTTTCGAATATAAAATCATGCTATTTTCTTGGCTTCTTTATAGAAGAAAATAATTGTTGAAATTTTTAATATGAATATCTTGGATTCCAAGCGAGGAATAACAAATATTATCCAAATGTTTTCATTGTAAATATTGTAAATATTTAAAAAGTGTAAATAGAATTTTCAAGTTTTTTATTATCATGTGCTCTTTTATTGAACAACACCTGCGCCACTTTCAACGGGAAATATGCTTGATTATTTTAATGTGATTTTACATGAATCGTGAAGTTTTCATCTAAGCTCTCCAACTTTGATTTAAATTAAGAATAACACGAAACTCTTGAATATCATGAAGATTAATTCTTTAACGGGAGCGACAAACGCAAGCCTTTGGTGGTTGAAAAATCGGCCAAACCTCGCTGTTTCAAGAACATCAAACGGCTGCCCTGTGACTATGCACTTGAACGTAAGGGTTGGATGACGGGTCCCTAGTTCATTAAATATATTTCTGATTTTGAGGTCGAGATGCGGAAGCAAAATAGGCATGACATACTATTCGCATCCCCAAGAAATACCAGATATTTCAAACGTCTCTCTGGAATTTTTACCTGCAAACGCCACAAGCGTACTTCAACCAATGGATCAAGGGATCATAAAGGTTTTAAAACAACAAAACGTGTAGTGAAACGATTTCTACATGAAATGGAAATTAAAAGTAGTTGATCTTCTGTGAGTCTTCGACGCCATGAACTACCTTAGATCTGCTTGGGATGCAATCGAACCTAAATTAATTCAAAATTGCTTTAAAAAGGCAAGCTTCATAACGGACGCCAACGATGATATGGATGCGGCTGAAGAGGGTTCGGATCCTATAGACGAAGAGGACTGGCAAGCTGTTTGCGAGCATCTTGCAGAAAACACACACAGCCTTCAGGACTATCTTAACACTAATAAAGACGGTATCACAAGCAACTTTAGGAGTATTGACGAAATTATGGGAGACATTGTACAGGATGCCGTAGAAGAAGAGGACCCTGATGAAGTTGCTGATGGCGATGTTCAAGAGAGAATCCCAACGATAACTGAAGTAATGGAAGCTTTTAGCACTATCAGCCTACACACCGCTTCAGTAGATTACGTCGCTTCACATGAAGTTATATTAAAACATATAAACAACGCAGAAAACGCTCTTTTATGTGGTCTTTCGTCCACCCGTCAGACGAAACTCGAAGAGTGTTTCTCTAAAATAGATTAAACAGTAAGTGAAATTATATAGTCCTCATAGTGGTGCTCAAGAATGTAAATGTTACATTTTTTTAAAAAACAAAATATTACTATTAGTTTCTTTCGTAATTTTATTTTATTTTAATATAAGGATGAAGGTTCCTATTAGAAATGTTAAATATACTTTGTAGCTTTTGTTTTAATGCTAACAATTCTTTTACTTATTCTGATTTGAAATAATAATACACTTTGTAAACACCATGTAAATTTTTGATATTTTCGAAAATTTTAGAACATTTGGCATATCGTAGCAGCCATTTTAGGTAGAAGCGTAAAATTCAAGATAACAAACATACTAAAAAAAATAGGTAAACACATTTCATCTTTGCTAAGATATATTTCGTTTGATTGAGAATTCCTTTTGAGAAATCGACCAGCGAAGCGGGCGAAGTCCGCTAGTAATAAATAAAACTTTAATAAAACTTTGCTTAACTCCTCCGCTACGATCGTCGTGTATTACATTTTGTTTGCATACCATCGCGCAAACTATGCAGAATGAGTTTCCTTGCTGTGAATACATAAAAGTTGTCTAAAGGATCGTATCTCAACAACGCATAGTTTTAGAGATAAATGCAAGAGAAAAACTCCGATATCAGATACACCCTATCAGTTTGTAACGAATTACTATTAGTTCGTGCAGCGGTTGCTCGAACCATTACGAGTTCAAGGTTGGAATTACCGGATTAATTAAAACTAAGGATCGAACGAAACAGGTTTTTAAGACCGAAACCGACCCCCGAATTTCGGTAAACTTCCTATTTTCTGACGAAAACGAAAACGAAAATGTCAAATTTATTAAAAAAAGTAATTCATACATGTATAAGAATACATAATTATTAATTAATTATACGTGTTTATTAAAAATATACTTAATTTTTAATTAATTATACACATGGCTCCAGTTGCCTCTCTGTGCCTCGGACCCAAACTTTTTATTTTCATATAAAGTAAAATGTAATTGATTCAACAACGACACAGAATGATTTTCTAATCATACGAATTTCATCTGATTAAAAAATGTTTTAGGTATACATACCTCGATTTATCTTTTATAATGATTTTTACATTTGAACAACTGTTATACTAGAACTTTCTGAAAGAGTATTCGAAACACTTCTGCGGTTTAACGCTGAAAATTTTCTATTACTGTCAAGTCTGAAGCTTTTAGTGAGCACGTGAAAAGCCTCTTAAAAGTTTAGTCATATATGCATTGCTTGCGCTATAATTTGAACTCACATCTTGAGTCAGATAATTGTAGATGACTGATAATTTTAAACAGCAATGTTCATAGCAATAAATAAAGAGTGTCTCATTTGAGCCGATACAGCTCAAATCAAACAGTAATGTTGAAAATTTCTGAAGGAAGAAACACAATTTTTGGAATACAGATAGTATCTGTAGAGCTTCGGTCCGGCCGAATTTTTGGCAACATTTTCGCCGAGAACGAATTTCCAGCGAAACTCAGATTTTGGAACGAAAACGAAAACAAAACCGAATTATCAGTCGTTCTCGAGTAAAAATTCGATTTGCATATTAAAATGCAACTGGTCTGCCAGGCCATATTCATATCTTGGTGGAAACTGCCTGCAGGCCCGATTTTAGTGGTTGATTGATAGATTTCCCATTAGGTTTTCTTGCATACAGTCCTCCATGTTTTCATACCTTAGGACACAGAGAAACACAATGGGAAACCTATCAGTCAACCACTAAAATTAGGTCTGCGGGTGGTTTCCGTCAAGGTATGACTTTGCAGATCAGTTGAATTTTAATATGCTAATCGAGTTTTAAATTTTAACTAATCCTGGAATTTCAGCCATGAACTCGATGAGGTGATGGTTTGTGAATCTACCGCCTGGTCTGTATTGCACTGACCGAGAAAAAGTACATATCGCATTACTCACGAGCGGAATACGTTATAGCTATGCGAAAATTGTCGATAGTTTTCAACTGCCGACTTCTAAAGCTAGCCGAACTGTGGCTGTTCATTTGCATGTTAGACACACACCTACTGCCCATTTCTTTTTAAATTGTTCCCCTTTCACGGGAGTATGGATTGATGATGTATTGATAATGTAAGTTGGACGGTTTAAAATCTTTTTTTAGCCCCCGGTACGGTATGCTATTTCTTTCTCCCAGCTTATTTTGTGTCGTCTTCAAAAAATAACGTTACCTTACAGAAGAAACAAAGCAGGTGTATCATTGTATGATTAAATGCTCTATAGCAATTTTTACAATTTCTAAGCATCGCACATTTTCAATTTTTATACCGTCGTACTGAAGAAAAAAAAGTACTTTTAAATGCAATTTGTTTGAAAACTGTATCGCCATTTATTTTTGAAATATTAATTTTTTTGTAATTTTGAGCACCATTTGTTTAATTTTGGTAACTCAAGTACTCCATTTATGTAGAAATTAAAGAGAAAATAGTTGAAAAATAGCAATTATATCTTTTTATAGTAATTTTCTCATAACAACCGAAAGAAAATGTAATTAAAATAGGTGCTACTTTGAAAAAAAAAAAAAAAAAAAAAAAAAACGAATAATTTTTGTTAAAACATGGCTCTATTACAAACTACATTTAATTTTAAGTATCTATAGACGCTTTCAGTGTGACGTCAGTCATGACGTTTTGGTTGGAAACTGACTCCAAACAAACGGTTGCTATGAGTCATTTCTTTTTAAATATAAATCGTGGAAAATGTTGCCAGTACAAGTATTAAAACACTTAGATGTGAGATATAGATATAAGATATAGCTGCAACACACAAACAAAATAGGAAATACAACATAACAACCGTTTGTTTGGAGTCAGTTTCCAACCAAAACGTCATGACTGACGCCACGACTGAAATCGTGTGTGTTAATGTTACAAACAAATGAAGGTCTATGAATCATTAGATAGCCGCTTTTTTTGTCGAGTTTCTTGAATGACGGCCTCTTTTTGCTGGATTTGTGTATTATTTTGCAATAATGTCATCCTATGCATGCTTTACTGTAGATGTTTAAGAGTGGATCGTAAATGTGGAATTCCTTAGTGGATGCGAATGGCGCCATGTTACATTAAATAAAAGCGTGTGCTTTAAGTCTTAAAATTGAAATATGTTTTGTACTATTTATGTATACAAATATTTTTTTTTTCATCGGGGGCAACACTAAAATCTGAAAAAACAGAATTCCTGTTTTCTAGTTTTATATATCTTGTTTCTCATCCGGTTTTCAATTTCATGCGGTTCAATAAAGCTTATTTTTGGTGTTTCGGATGGAACGTAATTTTTTTTTTTTTTTTTTGCTTTTTTTTCTCGAAAACTATGCGTTTTAGAGGCTTGGTTCTTCGGACACTTTTCAAGCACCACGAGCAAAGATTTTCGTTCTGCAAAGCTTGGGAGGTAGTATTGGAACATCCTGTGGCAATCATGGAATACATTTATATTTATAAAGTGAGAAGGACTGTCAAAGTCCATACTGAACATGTGATTTCCGTTTCTTTTTATTATTTAATTGGAACCGGAATACATTTACAGATATCTTTAAAAATAATGCTAAAAGTATTTTCAATTTTCATGTCTAAATAAAAATAAAATGCAAAATTCAAAGCTCGCGGTTGAATAACGATTTGCACACATACTTTTTATTTAGGAAAACATTTTTATCTTCACATTTACATTATGTAAGAAATAATTTAAAATTCCTGTATAGAAATTTCAACTCGAATAATAAAATCAAATCCCATTGCACAGAAGGAAGAATTTCAAGTACATATCTCTGTATTCTTGACATTTTCACAGTCATAGTTTCTTGAAATATGCAACGTAACGTATACATATATTCAAAACTGTTGAGAACCGTTGAATCAGATATTTCTTTAGTTTTTATGGGAATTTTTAAGATAGGGTTTCCTTTTCTTTTTTTGTTGCTGTTGACCTCTTATTTTTAAAAAGAAGTTCTAGATAAAACATCCTGTACAACAAATAATTTTATGTTTTGAATATTTTATTTTGAATCTAAAATGTATATGACTTTCTAACATGTTTTCTTCCAAAAATGAAACAAGTATTATTTTAGTGTAAAAATACAAGTTGCGGTATTGTTTTTAATACCCCTAGCATAGCAAAACGACAGACCATGTCCTAATGGCATTGTGGGATTCTATTTTAAAAGGGGATGCCAGCCTAGAACCTAAAAAAAAAAAAAATCAAGTATTTTTGGCTAAAAAAAGTTAATGTTTATTTCCGCTTTCAACGATTTGCACAGCGTTCAATTATAAAAACCCGCAGTTCTACAGGTTTTTGTAATGCATCATTTGCCGAAGCGTCAATACCTCTTTCAAAATTTTAACAAGTTGAAAATTGCACGTCAAACGTGGCAAATGAGATACGTTCGTACTATAACTAGTTTTATAAACATTTTTTGCATCGTATATTGTACTGAATGCATATTTTAGTGCACTTCATAAGTGTATATCAATTTCATTCTGTTCGAAAGGCTGTAACATCATTAAAATGCACTCGAAATAATTTTTTCCCACTGGCCGTAATGTAACGGAAAACTTTTGACTCTCCCTGTCACTAAACTATACATCCGATTTTTCTAAAATTTGAAATGACTCGACAAATTTTGCAACAATTATACATTTAAAATTTCAGGCCATTCAGTTGGGTAGTTTTTGCTCTGTTATATGCGGACGCATGGACAAGAAGACAGACAGACAAACAGACGGACCGAACGACGACTATAGGTGCTTCGTATTTATATAATTAGGAATGCACCTAAAAAGCGTTTTACTCATAATGGTATTTTTTGAACTGATGGCCATTCTGTGAAACTTATTAATTAAGCTGGCAAATATGGAGTGAAGCAACACTATAAAAAATTGTTTCTTATTTTAGGAAAATATAAAATAACCACAAACGAAAATATACAAAAACCTCTTCCGAGTTACTAATCTAATCTAATCTAATAGCCCTCCCTGGGAACATGCTTGTGGCTGATGGTTGGGTCAAGCCCCTAGCTCAGGGCGGGATGTTCCTACCACCTTTGCGGCACCTCAAACTAGGGAACGTTATTGGTTTGAATATGAACTAAGTATTTTCAGATAATAATTACTAAAATTAATAACACTTAAGATAAGAGGCAATTACAGTAGTTATAGGTTATATGCATGTTCCAATACAATTTTTAAGATATGATACAATATCATACGATTTACTACAATTACAATAATTACTAAGTTGTTTCAATTTTTACAACACTTTTCTAAATCAGTTTTAACCTTAATATCACACTACAGGTCACACTGCAGAATGACACACTGTGTAGTAATCATAATGTTTAAAATAATCAATTTAGTTACAATTTATGACAAACAGATTACAATACTAATGCTGGAATGACCAAATTATTTATAGTATTTACAACATATTTGCAACACAATTAATTGAAGCATTATTTTACTTTTTTCAAAATTTCTAGATTTAAAGTTTCTAAAGATAAAGAGCGCTAATGATTTTGACAAGCGCTCTTTATCTTTAGAAACTTTAAGGGGTCTCAGGACTCTTAAAATTGGAAAAAAAAACGAAAAAAAAGGACCCTTTTCAACATTTAATATCTTAAAATGTATTCGATATTAAGGCACAATTTTAAATGGTAATGAAAGATACAAGTATGTTCTTTCATTTCAAGTATTTGAAAAATTGCAAGATGCAGAATGAGTACTTACAGGGAGCTCCAAACTGTCAGACATTTGACGAGCAGAAAATCGGCATAACAGCTTATGCGCACGATTACAAAATAAATTTTGCAACTAGAATAAAAATTTTGGTGCCTACTTATACCTCAGATTATAATAATTCCACTGAACCTAAATAAATTTGTATTTAAAGCATTTTTATATTTTTAATACAAAGTCGTATTTAGCTAATGCAAAATTTAGAAAACTTCAACAATATAAACCTCTAAAAAATTTTTCTTTTTACAATAAAAATGAAGTTTTAGGTTCAGTTTATACAGACTAACATGAAACATATGTTTCGAAAATTTCATGAAAAAATATTCAGAAGTTTTTGAGATATCGTTCGCGTTACGCCCAAAAACGTCATTTGGAGAAAACTGACTTCAAAGTTTTGAAAACACCGCTTCAGCTATTGAGCGAGTATAGTTCTAAATGCCATAACTTCTGTTCTAATGGGAGTTTAAGGATAACAATTATATCAAAATGTTCAGAAAACGTAGAAGTTTGACATCTAAAAAAATTAAAATTTCGAAAATTTTAGAGCTTTAAGAGTCCTGAGCAGGGGCGTAGCCACAGATATTTTTTCGGGGGGGGGGGGGGAGAATTCGAAAATTTCCCAACTTGAAACAAATTGCTCCAATTTTCGACTAAAATGATATGCACAACGTGTGTAATAATTATAATGATACTTTTGCATAAAAAATTCCTTTTCAAAGAAAAATTCTGAAACTGAAAACATAAAAATACTAATTACGGGTTTGTTTACTAAAAAAATAAATACGCTTTTTACTTTCTTCTATCTTTACAAGAAGAAAGTATTGGATTCGTGAAAAAATTTGACTTCCGGTTTTAGACTAATTTATGCGTTTTAGTAAGTCCTGAACACGATTCGACTGTTTTTAGAAAATATCTGTCTGTCTATATGTGATACAAATTTTGTGGGCATTCTAACACAAGAACTAATGCACGAAATTTAATAAAACTTTAGAGATTCACTTATACAGTCGAACCTCGTTAACGCGAACACTCAGGGGGAAACTTTTTTTGTTCGTATTAAAAGTAGTTCGTGTTATCGGAACTTAACTACATTACATACAAATGGACGAGGCAATCGGAAACAGTTCGTGTTAACGAGGTTTGACTGTACCTTGATAAAAATTGGTGCTGATTTGTTTTTGGTGTAAATCGTCCAACAGGTGGCACTGCTATGCGGCATTTTTCACGATTTACATGATTTTTGCGATAATTATATCTCAAAAACTATTGCACGGAATTTGATCAAATGTCATATTAGTTAAACCTTGATATAATTTGATGCAGATTAGCTTTTTATGTATATCATACAGCAGGTGGCGCTGCTATGCAGCATTTTTCACGATATTGCGATAGCTGTATCTCAAAAACTAATGCACGGAATTTAGTCAAACTTCATATTCTACATAAGTAGTACTTCCACATAAATAGATCCTTATTAGGCTTGGGTCTCTACTCTCCAAAGCTGTCGCTTTTGTGCACTTTGAGTAAGGAATTTTGGTTGCAGACATCTAAGAGGCTGGGTGCCAAAATTCAATGATTTGTTTGGAAAATGCTATGCTTATATCTCCTTTTTAAATGCACACAGTTCAACAAATCTATACCTTTAGAGTTTGTTATTATAGGCAAAGAATTGTCATTTAATTTTGGCACTGTGATTGCAAATTTTGAGGCATTAACATGTATGGAGTAGAAGAAAATTTTGGGATTGGCACATCCGACTAGTTTTCACTTAATATTAATTCTTGTGGTCTTCAAAGAAGCCCACCTATTAATAACATCGCTTAGCTTAATAAAATTCCCTAGTTCACTTTCATAGGCTGTAAAGTCTGTCATCCCTCTTTGTAGCTTGCAATATATATTTTTAAAATTTTTATTTGACTAAAGATTCTTTCATTAGAGGCAACGCCATAAAGATAAGCTGCTGTGAATGTTAAGGTACGAGTATATAGTTTGACGGCGTGACCCAAATAGTCTTTGAATTTCATGGCATGAGTAAAAGATTTGTTAAGTGAGTTGGGATTTGGTTTATTTCTATTTGACTCTGCAAGTCATGTACATCCGGTTACTCATATACAAGTGGAAACATTATTAACTTTTCCCTTGCACGATTGTAATTTAAATATGGAATGCATTGCTGCAATATTCTCTTGATATAGGGAACATTGTCATTTAAGCCCATTACTAAATTCCCGAAATTTTCTTGTATTTCTTATAATTCTTTACTGTAAAACTTATGTGTATCAATGTCCATTGCTGTGCTATTAATTTTATCTATTGCCTTTGGTGAAACGGTTTTCCTACGGTGCTTTCGGAACTCAACTTCTCCAGTCACATCCTAATATTCATAATTGTTTGTGAGCTTGTCTGTAAGGAAATCTTTATTTCTTCAAAATTTTATTCAAGTGCAACGTGCCAGTGTTTTACTGCATGTCGATTTTTTCTTCAGTTGATGGACTGCTTTCATGGTCATATTTCTGTTCCAAATTAAAATCGTCCATTTTTTTCCTTTTTCATCCTCGAATAGATTTTTTAGATGCTCCAAAATCTTGCACGAAAACTCTTTTCTTATTATGAAGGGTTTCTTCGTGCTGAGATTTATAGTAACTTTTTAGAACAGCTTTAAACACAGAACACTGGACTTTTGGTTTAAAATTTTATAAGCACATATGAATATAAGCAAACAGGACTGATATATATTTCCGCACGCAAATAAAAGTAAAATGTGACAAATTTATCTAAACTAACGACTTCTTATATCCGCATTTGCTCATATAACGCTTTTTACTTGACAGCGAAGGGTTAACTAATTTTTGCGGCAAAAAAATCACGAGAATAAGTAAAATATTGTCCAAAAATCGCAAAATTAGTAAAAAAAGTTGTGAAAACTCATCAAATCTTCTTGCCCATAGCTGTGTTTCAAGTTGGTTACCACATTCATTTCTGTTGTGCTACAAGTTATCTCCAATTTTCAAAAGAAGCTGCAATTCTTTTGGATTAAAATAGCTGGATTCTCTTTTGCGAGGAGAAGGGGAGGTAGGGTGAAATTTTAGAGAAAGGAACAATGTTTTGGAGGAAATAAAGGAACTGGTTAGTCAGTTATTGATGAACAGGAGTAGAGAAATTTAGGTCTGGTAGATGTACAATATTTTTGTAGAACTGAAAAATACAATGATAGATTGAGTGTGGCTGATTTCTTTTTGTATTTCTTTTGATAATTTAACTTGTTTACTGTTGCAGTACTCAAAATAATCACCAAAACAATAAAAATTTCGTAAATTTTCTACTATTACTTTTAAAAAAGTAAATGTCTCAAAAATCTAGAATTTCCCAACTCTAAGCTCAAATTTCCCAACTTCACATATATTGGGGGGAGAGGCTCCCCCCATACCCCCCCATGGCGACGCCCCTGGTCCTGAGACACCTTAAAAACGATTTAAAGAAGCATTTACAAAAAGCAGTTTTTTTTCTGCTGCTGATTTTCGGAAACGTTAAAGCAGCATTTATAAAAACAGTTTTTTTTACGCTGCTGCTGATTTTCGGAAAAGTTTCCAAGTAGTTTTAGTAGTGTATTAATTAGTTTTCTTAATCTGAAAAAATATAGGTTTTTCGGATGCTATCAATTCTCAAGTAAACATTCATGTTTAACAAACATGTTTTACAGACAAACATGATAAATTAACAGCATTAACATTAACATTACTTGCTATTTTATGCTACTCTTGCATGTATAAATTCAGTTACGTAGCTGAAAATATTTAACTCAGAAATAATAGCATCGTAAAAACAAGGGTTCTCACTGTTTTTTGACCAATATTAGCGATTTGGCAAATAAGAAATAAAAAACAGTAGCCAAATGAAAAAAAAAAATGTTAGCAAAATAGTTTTGGCATGAAACACTGAAAAATCTATCTTTAACCCCGTTCTATATCCCTTTTTTCCAATAGGCTCTAAAATTACCTAATTTTTTTAATTGTTTATAAAATAGAAATTTGACTATCTGCTACATAAACTATTAAAAATAACTACTACATTGTAAATGTCTTCTAAATGTGTTAATTTTTCAAACATTATTTTAACAGTCTGTATAAAAATTCAAAACATCTACCTTTGATTTGCTATTGTAAAAATATACACTAAAAATTGTTATGAGATTTCGACTCTAACCGGTTGAAAAAAATTGACTGGCCAATGATACTTTGCATGCAGCTAATAAATATTACGGTAAATGGCTAATTTCAACACCGCACTCCAGCAAAACTTTTCTTTATTTGGCACTAGATGCGACTAATTTTGTTTGTGTATAATATTGCTTACAGGCGCATAGATAGTGATTAAGTAAGAATAGAGAAATACCTATCACATAATCCTTTCTGTGTCTTTGGCTGTTGCTAAACTGAATTGGTGCTGAGTCGGTATCTCTATAAATACAGCAATGTAAGTGGCACAGTGCGACTGAACATTCAAAGCGATAGCAATCGTTCAGCAACGTGGATAAAAATCTCGACTGTACAACATTGGCAAACACACACACAAAAAGAGTAGAAATTGAGCACTCGCAATTTGGCGGTCTGATTGTTCGTTTACTCGCCTAATGAAGCATTTTGTCGCGATTTGGCGCAATGGCGAGCGGAAGCGAGAACCCTGGTAAAAACTGATATCCTGGTTAGCGAAAACTGATTAATGTGCTACAAAAATTACTCGGAAACGTTTCTGTAAATACGTGACGGTAAAAGAAACTTTGTTTTTATAAATTCTTCTTTTAATCACAATAATATAAGAGTTCCGAGGTTTCTAATGATAATGAACGTTTTTCGGAATCATGTGTACCTCGGAAGCGGTTATTCTGTATTTTCGTGCGTGGCTATGTTATATTTTTGTTGATTGTAATATTCAGTTCTGCAGAACGTCTTTTAATCACTGGAGCGAATATCTTATATTAAAGATTATTCCTCTTGGTAGAAGCACTAGACGACAGACCCTAATTTACGCGATTAGCTACTGTCAGAGTTTTTCTCGTCATTCCCTGCGATAAGTTTTCCCGCAGAGTTCTATGAGACGCGCGATGAAGAGGTTGTAATATGTACGGGTATTGCATTATTGTTTTCAGGTGGAGTTTGTCATGAGACGCGATTCGCAGAAGTTGTCTACGAGGCGGGCAGAGGTGGAGTGATAAAATGTAGGTGTGTGAATGTTTTTCCTGAGAGGATTTATTCTGGGGTTCCTAAATCTGTACATATGTATTATAATTGTACATAGGATGAGTTCGATGACTAAACCTTGTATCTTTATCCTCATCTATTAAACGTTTTCTACTAAATTTTAGAGTGGCGCATTTAATTCGAGTGATAAGTCCATTATTAAAAATTGTGGCGCCTACTATGGAAAGTAGACTGCTATATCCCTAATTTTTTTCTCACTGTTGGAATTCTGCGTAGTTCTATTAGATGATCTGAACCTCCACCTTCAATTTTAGCCCCGTGGTTAGAAAGTTGAATTCGGAATTAGTTAGGGGAAAGCTGGAAATTGTTTTAATCTATTTAGTTTAGGTCTAGAATGAATATGCTAAGTTTTCCCCCTCGTAGTAGGTGAGCGTTAGAAAATATGTACAGATTTATAGTCAAAAAACACGGTTTTTTTAAAATACCATAACAATATCTCAAAACAGCTAACTCTGTCAAAAACATTGTTAGTGCAAATGTTGCAGAGCTTAAAATTCTGAGTAAAATGAGTACCTACACTTAGTATTTGTGTTGAACATTAAGGTCACAATTCTACTTTAAAATTTTAGACCTGTGATCAGGGGGTTGAACTCAGAATTAAATAGGAGAAAACTGGAAATTGTTTTAATCCCTTCAGTTTAGGTCTAAAATGAAACGTACTATGTTTTGTTCCTCATACTTGGGTGAATGTTAGAAAATATGTACATTTTTATTTTCGTAAAACACGTTTTTTTAATTACCTTAACAATATCTCAAAACAGCCAACTCCATAAAAAACACTGTAAATACAAATTTTGTAGAGCTTAATATTCTGAATAAAATGAGTACCGTCATTACTATTTTTGCTCAACATTAAGGTCGCAATTCTATTAGTACATGGCCGAAGACAGAATTTACCAGATGTTTAAGAAGCTGTCACGCAAATCCGGGATTTTAAAGCATGGTTGTTTTTTTAGCTCTGAGCTTCTGTTCCATGACACCCCAAATCTGCTCTATAGTATTAAGATCCGTTCAGTTAGGCTGCCAGGACCTTAACTGGAATTCAGTATTATGTTCCTGGAACTACCCCAGTGCAATTCGAGCCCTGTGTCATGGAGCATCACCTTGCTCCAAGACTCCATTTCCAGTTTAGAGGAGAG
The DNA here is from genome assembly GCA_963932465.1 of Maratus speciosus. Classification (NCBI taxonomy): domain Eukaryota; kingdom Metazoa; phylum Arthropoda; class Arachnida; order Araneae; family Salticidae; genus Maratus; species Maratus speciosus. The sequence goes on from OZ010786.1 coordinate 445,702,841, forward strand.
ATAACATTGTAAGGGTGCAACAGTTCCGCACTGATGTTCCGATATTCTGCAGCCTTCATGATCTGTTCTACAACAACCACAGGTCCACAGGTCTCAGAGATTCCCATGAGAACGTTTTCCAAAGCTTAATATCGCCACCACCGGCCTTTGTATGGCCTGCTGAATAAGGGAGAGCAACAATTCGACTGTAAGAAGGCGTACTTTGACTTCGCCATCGACGGATTGAAGAATGAATCGTGATTCATCTGACCAGGCAGTTCTCTCCCAACGATCCATGGTCCAGTCACGATGTCTTTGGGCCTAGTGTAATAGTGGTTGGCGATAATACTTGGTCAACAGAGGCACATGATTTGGGCGTTTGCTGCATAGCCTTATATACAACAGTATCAGCTAAACTGTGTATTCTAAAATTATTCTAATTGGATCTGTATTGCATTGGGCTGTTAGCTGAGCCAGTGTCTGCCACCGATTTTGTATTACCAAGTGGGGGAGTGTCCGACGTCCTATTTCTTTGATAACGCGTCGACGTCCAACGCCTTCGCTTCTGCTGATGGTTTCATCGTCATTCATAAATTTTCCATAAGCACTAATAACGATATGCTGCGAACAACCCACGAGTCGAACAATTTCGGAGATACGCGTTCTGAGCCCTCGGATCATTGAATTCTGCCCTCTCTTAAAGTCGCTTAGATCAGCAACCTTTCCCATCACAGGCAGAAGTAAGGGCAAAAAGGATTCCTGAGACTTCCTACCAGTAGTTAAATATCATTCCCACCTGATTACATGCCGTCCCCGTCAACCAAGCGAGTTCATTGCAAAATGTGGGGATGGTCATAATGTTTTGGCTCTTCGGTGTATAACGTATTAATTACTCTGTATACATAGCTGTTTTTTAGTGTTTTTATAAACCTATTTCAATTAAAAATGTCTGTATTGTAAGTAATTTTATTTTTTAGTTTATATTAATCAGACGTAATGTTTGTATATTTTAAATAGATCAGGACAGCAATTCATTCATAAAGAAAAAGAAAAAATCAATCTTCTGCTCTGCAAAAAGTCTTTCAATCCTTCATTTTTTCCTCTTAGTGTTGTAATTTTACACAATTCTATCTGAGTTTCCATCTTCCTATTGAGTATACTTATTCGATTCTTTTATAAAAATGCTAACCTTATAATTAAATGTAATACATGTTTCGATGTAGATTTCCCACAGGTAAGGTGATTTTTGTCATCTTTAGTGATTTCGCTCTGCTCTAAGAAAAAAAAAAGTAACTAACATTAGATGCTACCTTTATTTTTTTAATTTGACTAATTTTCTGAGTCAAATTTTCACCATTTTAAGAGATATTTTTTCATATTTCCGAAAAACTTAGTATTTTAAACTGTTGCCAATTGTAAAAACAGCGCAAAGAATTTTGTAGAATGTACTGAAGAGGGATGAAGTTTTTTATCCTAAACGTATATATAGTGGTTTTTTAGTGTTTTTATATGCCTATTTTAATTAAAAGTGTCTGTATTGTAAGTAATCTTATTTCTTAATTTATATTAATCAGACGTAATGTTTGCACATTTTAAAAAGATCACAGCGGCAATTCATTCATAAAGAAGAAGAAAAATTCAATCTTCTGCTCTGCATAACGTCTTTCAATTCCTTATTATTTTCCCCTCAATGTTGGAATTTTACGTAGTCATAAGATAATCTGAGTCTCCATCTTCCATCTGAGTGCTGTATACTTTTATAAAAATGATAACTTTAAAATTAACTTTAATACGTATTTCGATGTAAGTTTCAAATGGATAAGTTGATTTTTGTCATTTTTAGGGACTTTTCATAAGTCGTACTGTAGAGGGATGAAGGTTTTCATCCGAAAGGTATACATAGTTTTTTTAATGTTTTTATGTGCCTATTTTAATAAAAAGTGTCTGCATTCCAAGTGATTTTATTCCTTAATTTACAGTAATCAGACGTAATGTTCGTACATTTCAAAAAGATCATGACCGCAATTAAGTCCTAAAAAAGAACCAAAATTTAATATTCTGCTCTGCAAAACATCTTTCAACCCCTCATTTTTTTCTCAGTGCTGGAACGTTGTCCTATTAGATAATCTGAGTCTCCGTCTTCCATATGAGTATTCTATTCTTTTATAAAATAGCAGAAGAAAAATAACTAACATCTCATAATTAACTGTAATTCGATGTAGGACTCCACATGGATAAATTGACGTTTCTCATCCCTAGGGATTTAGCTCGTACAGTCTAAAAAAAATAATAATTAAAGCTGTCACCGCCACTGCCATAAATTAATTTTTATGTGACCGGAGGTTTTTCTTCACACACACACACACACACATATATAATAAGCTCCTAGTGCATACAAAAATAAGAAAATTGGTAGTATTATAGAGAAATGTTTAATAAATACGATGAAGCAGACTGTTTTTAAATTGAAGAATTATTTTAAGAGGTGTTAATTGTTAATTGTCAAAATCATTCCATTAAAGAAGTTTTATAAGAGCAAAAATGTACATAGGAATTTAATATTTTTTTCAAAAAATATATGTTACAAACTTGCGGTGTATAGACTGCATTTTTTTTTTTTTTTAATTTGACTAATTTTTTGAGGTTTTATTTTCAAATTTTTATTCAAATTTTCACCATTTCAAGAAATATTTTTTCAATATTTTAGATAAAATGACTATTTTAAATTGTTGCCAATTGTAAAAATATATTGATTATGTTGATGAAAATTGATGATTATTGATGAAAAAAATTAATTTATAGTAATCAGACGTAATGTTAGTACATTTAAGAAAGATCATCAATTCATTCCTAAAAAAGAATCAAAATTTAATATTCTGCTCTGCAAAAAGTCTTTCAATCCCTTGTTTTTTTTTCAGTGTTGAAAACTTACGTTATCCTATTAGATAATCTGAGTCTGCGTCTTCCATCTGAGTACTCTATTCTTTTCTAAAAATGTTAACCTTCTACCGGGTGAGCCAAAAGTTCGTTAAAACTTTAAAAACTCATAAAAAGGAAGAAATTATGATAAAGGAATGCAGTTTCCAAGAAAGGGCTCACAAGGTAGTCGGATTTTTTTTTAGCAGAAAAAAAAGCAATTTAACAAATTACAACGACCATTTGGAAAATGATTTTTCCAAAGACTAAAATTTAAGACATAAAAAATAGCACGGAGTTGATCATACATTACGTACGCCATGAATTAAACATTAATAGAGTTATTACACGTAAAAATTGCAAGCGACAAAAATCGCCTGCTACTCGTCTGATTTCCTGAAGCTTACGTATTATCCACCTGAAACTTACGTATTATCCAAGCATTTCATTGGCTGTGAAATCTGATGACCAATTTTAAATGAAATTTCATTCTTAAACTTCTAAACATCCCACGATATTACTTTTTACACCGTCGTATGGAGAAAAAAATGTACTTTTAAATGCAATTTGTCTGAAAGCTGTATCTTAATTTGTTTTTGAGGTATTAATTTTTTTTGTAGTTTTTATTACTTTTTTATCATAGTGGCAACAGAAGTATCCATCTCTGTTGAAAGTAAAGGGAAAATACAGATTACTGTATAGACCAATCAGAAAACGAATAAAATGCGGATTCAACCAATAAAACGCTTCAGATATGGTTTTGATTTCCAACCCTGACAGAGGACAATAACCATTTTTCCAAATGGTTAGAAAAAAAAATAGTTAAAAAATCACATGTAAAGGACACTGATGGTCCGAAACACAATGAACAGGTACTACGGCACAATCAGGTTGTGTCGTAGAATGTTCTGGAGGTGGTCATGTTGAACATTTGTTATTGGAAGACCAAATGAATGGAGTGTTTTGTTGTCCTGTTCATTGTGTTTCGGGTCGTCAGCGCTCTCTACATATGATTTTTTAACCTTTTTTTTTTTCTTCTTTTTTGGCTGCTAAAAAAATCCGACTATCTTGTGAGCCCTTTCTTGCAAAGCGCAGTCCTTTATCATGATTTCTTCCTCTTTTATGAGTTTTTAAAGTTTTAACGAATTTTTGGCTCAGACGGTAGTTAACTCTAATACATGTTTCGATGTAGTTTTCACATGGATAAGTTAATTTTTGTCATTTTTAGTGGTTTCGCTCTATTAAAAAAAAAGGAAGAAAGAAAAAAAAATCCAACCAACTCTGTCACCGTTGCTGCCGTAAATGAATTCGTAGTGACCGGAGGTTTTTCGTCGCTAATATTAAGGAAACTATTGCATAGAAAACTATGAAAATTAGTAGTTAGAGAAATGTTTGATAAACACGCTGAAGCAGACAGAGTTTAAATTGAACAATTATTTTAAGAGCTATATTTGTCAAAGTTGGTCAAAATCGTCCCATTAAAAAGATTTATAGGAGCAAAAACTATACATAGAAATTTAATCGTTTTTGCTAAGGACATTTCATTAGAACCTTGCGGTGTGTAGACTGTATTTTTTTTTAAATTTGACTAATTGAGGGTTTTTTCAATTTTTTATTCAAATGTTCATCATTTAAAGATTTGTTTTCATATTTAATAAAAAAAATACTATTTTAAATTGTTGCCAATTGTAAAAACAGCACAAAGAATTTCGTAGATTGTACTGAAGAGGGATGGAGTTTTTTTTTTTAATCCGAAACGTATACATAGTGGTTTTTTAGTGTATTTATATGCCTATTTTAATTAAAAGTGTCAGTATTCCAAGCAATATTATTTCTTAATTTATATTAATCAGACGTAATGTTTACACCTTTTAAAAAGAACATGACGGCAATTCATTCATAAAGAAGAAGAAAAGTTCAATCTTCTGCTTTGCAAAACGTCTTTCAATCCCTCATTTTTTTTTTCGGTGTTGGAATTTTACGTAGTGCTGTCAGATAAGCGCAATGAACTTTCTATTTACGTTTTGCCCTTTCCCCACTTTTTAAAGAAAATGAAAATGCTTTAAAAACTCTTTTTTCCACATCGGTCATATTTATTCATGTACTTTAAAGACTTTATTAGATCTGACTTTCTATTTTTTCCCACATCTATTAATAACCCTAATGCTGCAAGCTGTCGGTAGGAATATTTCATCTCTCCCATTGAAGAAATCTCAGTTAAAAACGTTCTTTTTAACTGACTTTAAAAATGCGGATGCTATTCACTTCGACAAGTTATTTACTATATTTAGATATGTGTTCACGTCTTGCAAAACTTACAAATTGAATGGCTTGGGAATTCTTTTTGAATCTTTTTATATATATTTTTTTCTTGAATCTTTTTGATACATACTTAATGCTTATTTTTATAGCATATTACATATATTTTATTCTATAACTTTTAAAGGAGCAAGAAAAGATGTGAAATCCTATCTTAGGTAGTCTATTTTGATGTACTTTTTTCTCGGAACTACTGAAGAGAATGGAGTTTTATTTTTTTGGTATTAACTATATTTTAAACGGTTTGTTTTTCTCAAAAATCATATAATTATATGATTAATTATATTAATAATAATATGATAAATAATTAATAATAATATGATTAATAATAATATGATTAATTATATGATTGGAATATTTCATCTCTCCCATTGAAGAAATCTCAGCTAAAAACGTTCTTTTTAACTGACTTTAAAAATGCGGATGCTATTCACTTCGACAAGTTATTTACTATATTTAGATATGTGTTCACGTCTTGCAAAACTTACAAATTGAATGGCTTGGGATTTCTTTTTGAATCTTTTTATATATTTTTTTTTTCTTGAATCTTTTTGATACATACTTAATGTTTTTTTTAATAGTATATTAAATATATTTTATTCTATAACTTTTAAAGGAGCAAGAAATGTTGTGAAATCCTATCTTAGGTAGTCTATATTGATGTACTTTTTCCTCGGAACTACTGAAGAGAATGGAGTTTTATTTCTTTGGTATTAACTATATTTTAAACGGTATGTTTTTCTCAAAAATCATATAATTATATGATTAATTATATTAATAATAATATGATTAATAATAATATGATTAATAATAATATGATTAATTATATGATTGGAATATTTCATCTCTCCCATTGAAGAAATCTCAGCTAAAAACGTTCTTTTTCACTGACTTTAAAAATGCGGATGCTATTCACTTCGACAAGTTATTTATTATATTTAGATATGTGTTCACGTCTTGCAAAACTTACAAATTGAATGGCTTGGGATTTCTTTTTGAATCTTTTTACATATTTTTTTTCTTGAATCTTTTTGATATATACTTAATGTTTTTTTTTATAGTATATTAAATATATTTTATTCTATAACTTTTAAAGGAGCAAGAAATGTTGTGAAATCCTATCTTAGGCAGCCTATATTGATGTACCTTTTTCTCGGAACTACTGAAGCGAATGGAGTTTTATTTTTTTGGTATTAACTATATTTTAAACGGTTTGTTTTTCTCAAAAATCAATTTTTTTAGTAACGTTAATTAACCCCCCACCTCACACACACAAAAAAAATTCTGGCTTGAAAAATCGCATAACTGTTACATTTTTTAAAAACTTCCTTTTTTGCCAAACGATCAATGCCTATTTCAGTTGCTGCTAAAACAAAAAATATTGAATTTGCTCCTTTAGTTTCCGAGAAAACAGCATTTCAATATTAGATGTTTTCCATAGGATATCGCAAGTGTTGTTCCCACATTAAATGGCAGAATTGTTTAGTGTAATCAATCACAAAAAAAAAGTCGTGTCATTTACCATAAAAGATGTCCGATCATGGAAATAACCATTGTTGAAGCGATTGGTTACGATATGGAATTGGGATTAAGGAAATTTTCTCAATGGTCACAATTAGGTTTGTTAAAATGTTGCTTTTTCCGTTGTAGGGTAGACCGGGTCTTGTTGGCCCTTTTTTTCCAGTAATTTTCATTTTATTAATTTTTTTCATTTTTTTTTCAGTTTGTACAATCAATGCATCTTATTGCATAACCACGTATGAGAAAATTTGAAAAATATTAATTAATGGTTTCTATATGAAGCTCAGAAGGACATCAAGTCACTGGGCCAACCTTCCATCGTACGGGGTAGGTTGGCTAGCGTTGCCAGATTGTACTCGGAAAAAAATGGAAGATTTTTCTTGACACTAGTTAGTTTTTGTTTTATCACACTATCGTCCTCCTTTTTTACACCATACTAAAGTATGTTGAATGTGACAGTAATGTTTCGTAAAAAAAATTCTTTAAAAAGAGGTAATTAATGAATCCATTTAATCATTATTTTTCAACCATTACATTATTCTCTCAACATTGTTTAACTAAGTTCGCAGTCAAATATCTCATTATGAATGTAAAATTAATTGAATTGTAAGAACAAAAATAAATCAAAACGTCCTACAATCCAACGATGATCATGGAAATTTTAGTAATGGTTGGTTGTATGGGGTTTTATGGCGCAAAGTCCCTATAGGGACATGCTGCGCCAATTTAGTAATGGGCACCCTACAAAAATAAATGTTTGTATTTAAGCATAAATGGGGATAATAATACATGGGAATTATTCCTGAGAGAGAAACATTCGCCTTACATACAATATTTCAAATGAAAACCAAATTTCAAAGTAATTGCTTAAGAGGCGGAAAGGTCAACATAGTGAAAAAGATTCCATGCCGGGACTCTAACCCGGGCCATCAGTATAGCGCACTGACGTTCTACCGACTAAACCACATGGAACGATACACAGCCTGGAAAATTTCTCACTATTATATGTTGGCAAGGCTACAGACGCAGCACAGGATGGAATATTTATCGTGAGCCACCGACCTGGAGCGAACACGAAACTTAATTAAGTCCAGCATTAATAGAAACTATATTAATACATGGAAATTATTACAGTGAGAAACATTCGCCTTGTATACAATATTTCAAATGAATACCAAATTTCAAAGTAATTGTTTAAGAAGCTCAAAGGCCAAAATAGTGAAAAAGATTCCATGCCTTGACTCGAACCCCTTATTATAGGCGACTTATATAGGGGGGATAATAAATCAAACAAAATATTAAACCTAAAGATACAGATATAGTAAAATAAAATTTTTTGAATTGTAGATACTTATAACCTATAATAATGTCAAGTTCAGATGATCGAATCCTACCTACCTATGAGTTTGCGAATGCACAATTAATATTACACAACTCTCCCAAATTTTTGTCGTCTGATCAGAAACAAACCGTTTTTACATTTGATGCATATGTGTGGGTTTTTTTTCGGCAAAAGGTGCAATTTTGAAGCAAACTATCAAAAGAAGGTATGGTAGAAAAACGAAAGAAATCGTCGTACAATATAAATTTAAGCATACACTGTACGATAACCCTAAAAAATGCTAAAAAACGTACAACTTACGGGAAAAACGTACAAGCTGGCAATCCTAGTTGGCCTTCTAAAATAATTTGATTTCCGGATTATTAATGGAAAGGAAAAAAACACATAAAATGTAAGGTTAGTTGGGGTAACTGGACCCACGAGGTAACTGGGCCATAGGCTATTTTATAAAAAAACTGTTGTTGTTTTTTAAGTTTTAGCTTTTGTGAAACATGCACCTTAATCTCTACTTCCTAAAACAACGTGTGTCAACTCAATCATAACTCTCACTTTGCTGTGATATGTTGTAAAAAATTTACGTTTCTTTTTTTTAAAAACAACGTCAGTATGGTTGAACTTCCTCGGCTTTTTATTAAAATACTGTGAGCACTTTTATTAAACAATATATTTTTTAAAGATTAGGCATGTAACTATATTAATATTATTAGGCATCTATATATATTTACTTCATGTTTCAAATATAAGCCCGGTGTTCCAGTTACCCCATAAATTTTTCAAGAGTGGGTTAACTGGGACATACACCCGGGGTAACTGGACCATGCTGTATTCTGTTACCACAATAGTTATAAATAATTTTTTTGAATTTCTTTTACGACGGGAAATAAATTTCTCCATCGTTTTTTGCTCAAAATAAAGAAAATTATAGAATACCTTATTAAAATTACGTAAAAAAAAAACAAAAACATATTGGGTGGTATCAAACCAAATTTCTTGACCCCTTGAGAGGCGGTGATGCGATAATGGACATAATTTTAATCCTTAATTGCCACATTGGCACCGGAAATTTATAATGAAAATTTCACCTTTATTAAGTACGTGAAAATGTACTTTTACTTGTTTACAAATAGATTCTCTTGTAAATACTGGTGTCATTGAATTATTTCAACATTTTACGAATGCAAGTACCTTGCCCCTGAAAGCGAGATAGCCAAACCTTGAAATTGTACGATAATGAAGATAAAGTACTTAAGTACTTACGTAGCCGTTTGTTCATAGATTTACCTTGCTATTTTTTTCCTTAAAGTACCCATGTGACTTTTATACTTATTACCTATACTAAAGTGCATAAGTACTTATTAATTTTTATGTTTTTGGTAAAAATAAATCTAATATTTTCATTTTTAGTGCTTTATTTAAACTCATTGACAGTAAAGGTTTCCCATACAACGCTCTTTAGTTGATATATAATTTACATGATCTGCCTGGTTTAAATTTTTTTAAGTTGTTTACACTTTTTCAAACAGGACCTAATATCCCATATGAAAAAAAAATAACCGGGTGTGGAACATAAACCCTCCTGCTGCACTTACCCCATTTTTATGGGGCAACTGGACACATGATTAAAGAAAGATGAAATATACATATTTTTATATTTTTAAATATTAAAATGCAATTTTGTGCATTTCTGTCTGATAGAGGGAACCTAACTGAAGAAACTTACAGAAGTTCAGACTTTAATTCAAATGAACATTAGCTTTTTGAAGCTGAATTGTCAGAAGCTCCAGAGTCACATTGTAAAATCACGGCCCAGGCCCAGTTGCCCCAACTAACCTTAAAAGTAATTTTAATTTGGTATGTAAAAGATAGAAAAGGTAATAAAAGAAAGTCTGTTAAATTTAATTATTGCCTTCAACGAACTCTTTCTCATAATCCCAATGAATGCAAATATAAAATATTCTATCGCCAATGACACATGATTCGTGTGTCCAACGTTTTCACATGGTACAGTCGTGGAAAAAAAAGTAAACATCCCCTACTAACTACTCAACAAATTATCGTAGACGAAATTTACTGGTACCGAACGATTGGAAATAACGTCTACTTTTAAATGATTTTCATAAAATTTGCTTAGGGGGCCATCTACATTTTAAAACGAATCCAAACTTCATTTTTTTTCAATGGCAATACCCAATTTTAACGAGATATTTCAAATCTTCTTTTCAAACTATGCTTAGACACGAAATTTCAAGTCATTTGAATGCTAAGTTTTTGAATTATAAACATTCAAAATTTAGTGCTTCTAATGTTAAATTACATTTTCATATTTTTATTTATATCTTCTGAAATTATACTTCTAATGAGCTAATTTTTTTTGTAGCAATAATACTAATACCCAAACATAAATACGTTGAATTTGCAATTTTTACAATTTTATGATATGAATTATGAATTATGAAATTAATATTCGAAAAAATTATGAATTGCAACCTACAGTTTTTTTGATGGATTCAGATTTATTAAGTACTGCTTTATGGAAATCCCAAAATTTCACATTTTTCTTCCAAGTAGTTTTCAAATTATGCTTAAAAAACGGCAAAATTATGGTTTAAGGGGCCGTCTATGATAGAAGTGAGTAGATATTTTGAAATTTATTCTGCTGTCCTGTAATTTAACAGACTTCATTGACTCCTTGAGTGGAGAAAGGTGCCTTGATCAAGAAGCTCTCTCGGTTAACAATCGATTACGGAACTTCAGTTTAGATACGGCTCTTAAAATACCCTCGTTTTAAAACAATTAATTTCTCGGAAACTTATTGTCCGAATTGCATAAAAATTTGTTTTTAAGCTAATTGAAAAGTGTAGAGCTCATTTATGCTGTCAGAATTGTGTACTGCTATTGAAAAAAAAGTTTGGATTCATTTTAATATGTAGATGGCCCCCTAAGCAAATTTTATATACATCATTTAAAAGTAGATTTTATTTCCGATCGTTCGGTACCAGTAACTTTCTTCTACAATAATTTGTTGAGGAGTTAGAAGAGGGTGTTTACTTTGTTTTTCCACGACTGTACATTTAATCCATTTTTCTGCTGATTTACTATTTTGGAATGATTTAAAACAGTGAAGAATTTAGGAATCCTTCTTCGTAAACGTCATAGCTTTCAAGAAACAACTAGTTCTAGAGGTACTTTTCCGTTACGTTTTTCCGTCAGTTATTTACGCAGTAAAAGAAAAAAAAAATATTTTGTGAATTTAGAAAAGTAATAAATTTTAGATTATATAAAAATGACATTTTTATTTAATTTTAATATTATTTTTATTATTATTTGTGTTACCAAACCGGCTTCTCCGATTTACGGGCCTAGACATTTGTCTTATTTGCTTGTTAATTTAATAGGCCTGCCTACTGACACACATAATTGTACAATTGTCTTGCTTTTTATAAGCTTATAAATGTAGAAAACAAATTCTTGGACTGCCGGCAATAATGCCCCGGATTAAATGGGTCAACTTGCCCCATATCGCCATTTTGGTTCTTGATCGTTGTATCAAAATATTCTGTTAATTTTCTTAAAATTAGTAGGTAGAAAATAAGGTCTCAATAACGATCGTTTAGATTGCTATTCACCAAGAGAAACTTAAATTTGTAAACAAATCAGAAACGGTTATTTATAAGTACAAAAATATATTATCCGTAAAAAAATTGAAAATTTGAAGAGGATTTATATTTGATTGATTTTTCGCTTCTGATGTTGTTATTGATGAAAGAAGACGTAATAAGACACACGTCGCTCATATAGTAATGCCATCTACCGGATAGTTTGAAATATATCGCGAATGAGCCAACATGCCCCGGTTTACCATAAGTATTGAACCTCGATAATGGATCCTCAGCTTGCAAACCTACCCTCTACAAAGCTGAAGAGAATTTTAATAAGTACCGGGTTAAAAAAAATAATAAAATATATAGAGGGTGTTTACACATATTGGGAACCATTTTGAAAACAAAAATCAAATACATAAATTAAAACAATTATTTTTTAATATGTTCTATGCTTTTTATGTTCGTTGGATAAAGTTTTGGAATTTTGTCTTTAAAAATAGGAATTTGAACATTATTTTGATAAGTGGGATTAATTTTAACATTTTTCTCAACTTTTCTGATCTTTAATTTTCCGTTGTAAAAGACCCTCAGCAATCACCATAAATCCTTTAGAGAAACTTTCTTTGCAGTGCTAGAACTGAAGTTGTAAGTCTTTTTGGTCTCTTTTCCGGTAATAAATCGATATTGTTTTATAACAGTCTTTTAGATAAATCCACGCTTCATCAATTATGACAATTTTTTTCCCGTTATCACCTGCTAAACGATTTTCTTACAGATTTTCATAATAATTCTTTTCGAAAAGAGCAAATATATAAGCAACTCGTTTCTTTTGCGTGAAATTTAGGTAGCAGACGATATTTTTTCATAGCATCTAATATTTCAGTTATCATGTTATTACATGTTGCCAGATTTCCCCCCTGTTGTGTCACGTTGTTTTTTAATTTAACATCAAAATCGTTCCCAATATGTGTAAACATCCTCTATAGTATTACCAATAGACCCGAGCGAGGTTTTTGCACTGCAATCTTTGAGCTTATTTCCAGATACATTTTTCACTAATTTATAATTAATTGTATTTTTTTAATCAAACAACTTGTTTAACGAAATACGACTGTACGACGTCACAACCCTGTTCAAAAATCTTTCGTATAATAAACAACTCATCGTTGTGCGTTTTGTATGTGAATAGAAACAATGATGTTGACATCAGAAATAATATGTATGATGATACTTAACTCAACAGTATAACAAAAATTCAGTATGCAATGTCAGATGTGGGCAAAAATGTTATCCAGTGATGCCTCATACATCGTTGTACGATACATATTAGTTAAATTCCTTATTTGATGTCAGATGGGAACAAAAAATCCTATCCAATGAAACCTCATCCATCGTTGTATGCTACACATTATTTGAGAAAAAGAATGTTGACAACAGAAATAATATATATAGGGTGGCCCATCTGTTGATTCTTTTATGAATTATGGATATTTCACAGGTTATTTGTGTCAGCTGTTATGTGTCATGCATGTATGAACTATTAAATGTATGCCATTTGTAATTAAGAACTAGTTGACAACACAACAACGGTGCAACGTCAGACACTGCTCGCCAAACCATCAACATATTGAACGAGAAATTTCCAGATCGCTTAATTTCAAGAAATTCTGATGTGAATTGACCGCCAAGACCGTGCAATTTAACCCCAATGATTTATTTTCTTTGGGGGTTTCCGAAAAGTAAAGTGTCCGTCAATGCCCCCTGCACAATCCAAGACCTCAAACGTAATATCCGGGCTGAAATTTTGGCCATGGGTCCGCTCATTCTGAGAAAAGTCATCGAAAATTTTTATGTTCGGATGATGACATGTAAGTTGAGCTGCGGTGGCCACATGTGCGATATTATATTCCATACATAAATGGCATAGACCCACCTTCCATGTTCAATAAAGAATTTCGATTTTCCTTCATAAAAATACGTTTTCTTTCATAATAAAAAAGAAACAACAGATAGACTACCCTTTATGACAAAAACCGCTGCCATCGAAATAAGGCCAGAGGACACGAGTTGATACGTCATCACTAATCGACCGATTTCTCACTAGCGTTGGAATTCACATCGGGAAATTTTGAACAGCAATTTCATTTTATTTTATTTGTGAAATATCTATCACCTTGTGAAACAATAATAACTATTTAAACTTACTGGTAAGAAATCGGAATCCCTAAATAAAAATTCAGCTAGATGCTGAATGCCACAGTGTTGCCTCATCTGGCTAATTTTTTATTTGGAGATTCCAAATTCTCACCAATAAATTTAAATAGTTATTATTGCTTTATAAGATGATAGATATTCCACAAATAAAAAAAAAAAAAAAAATTGGTATTCAAAATTTTCCGGTATGAATTACAACACTAGTAAGAAGTCGGTCGATTACTGATGACGTCACAACTCGTGTCCTCTGGCCTTGATTATTTCGATAATAGTGTAAAAACACATTTGTAGACTTCTCCAAAAAACTGCATGCTTGCATAAAATGAGAACTTCTATTTCAAGTTGGTTCTACTTTTATTTAAATATGCTATTTTTTAAAATATTAATATAAATGTTTATTTAATGTTGTACATGACATAATTCATACATTCTCTCTAAATACATTTTTTACCATCTATACTGAAATATTTCAAAACAGCATTGCACATATGAAGAATATACTTTACAAAATTAGACTTAGAAAGATTTACATAATTTTCAGGAACTTAAAAAAAGTATTTTTCGTTCCTAGTGATAAAAAGCGTGATTCGGGAAGCAATAACAAAACTATCATCTGAACTGACACAAATGCACCGCTTGAATCGCAGGTACAGTCGTGGAAAAAAAAAAGTAAACACCCCCTACTAACTCCTCAACAAATTATCGTAGAAGAAAGTTACTGGTACCGAACAATTGGAAATAAAGTCTACTTTTAAATGATGTATATAAAATTTGCTTAGGGGGCCATCTACATATTAAAGCGAACCATAACTTTGTTTTTTTCAATAGCAGTACCCAATTCTGACAGCATAAATGAACTCTACACCCCTCAATTAGCCTAAAAACGAATTTTTATGCAATTCGTACCATAAGTTTCCGAGAAATTAATTATTTTAAAACGAGCGTATTTTAAGGGCTGTATCCAAATTGAAGTTCCGTACTGGATTGTTAACCGAGAGAGCCGCCTTCTTGATCAAGGCACGTTTAAGCGTCAATGACACCTGTTTGATTACAGTACAGCAGTATAAATTTCAAAATGTCTACTCACTTCCATCATAGACGGCCCCTTAAACCATCATTTTGCCGTTTTTTAAGCATAATTTGAAAACTACTTGGAAGAAAAATGTGAAATTTTTGAATTTTCATAAAGCAAGACTTAATAAATCTAAATCCATCAAAAAAATTGTAGGTTGGAATTCATAATTTTTTCGAATATTAATTTCATAATTCATAATTCATATCATAAAATTATAAAAATTGCAAATTCAGCTTATTTATGTTTGGTATATTAGTATTATTACTACAAAAAAATTAGCACATTAGGAGCATAATTTCGGGAGATATAAATAAAAATATGAAAATGTAATTTAACATTAGAAGCACTAAATTTTGAATGTTTATAATTCAAAAACTTATCATTGAAATGACTTGAAATTTGGTGTCTAGGCATAGTTTGAACCGAAGATTTGAAATATCTCGTTAAAATTGGGTATTGCCTTTGAAAAAAACGAAGTTTGGATTCATTTTAATATGTAGATGACCCCCTAAGAAAATTTTATATACATATTTAAAAGTAGACTTTATTTCCAATCGTTCGGTACCAGTAACTTTCTTCTACGATAATTTGTTGAGGAGTTAGTAGGGGGTGTTTACTTTTTTTCCCCACGACTGTACGTGATCGAAAGGTCAAAGGTTAAAGTCGTACGAAGAATAGGGTTTTGGGATTAACTCATAAGAATTAGGGAAAAAGTGTAATTTACAGAAGTTTTAGAATAGATAATGCTGACTTCTTCGATAAACTGAATGGTTGTATGAAATGCAAATTTGTAAATCTGGATTAATTCTACATCCATTAAAATTTTCTTTTATAAATCTTTATATAGTTTTCAGTATTTTCAAAGATGAATCTCATTCGAAGAATATTCCACACAAAGAATATATTTGTTGTATTTAGCGGTTTCGTTGAATAGAGATCTAAATATGTTGTACACGAAGTAACGCATACTTTATTTTGGAACAATTTCTTTTCTAGCTCCAATGACATATTTTAAAATATCACTACAGAAGAGAGGAAATAAATTTAAATAATAAAAAAACCCGACTGCGTAAAAAGCGAACTAATTAATTATTTCTCATCAATGTGAAACTATTTTTTGTATTACTTACTTATTTTTTTTTATTTACTTGTATTGATGACTTTTAAGTTCTGTTTAATTGTTAGTTCCTATCTATAAACACTGTTTTGATGAGGCCTATAGATATCTATGATGGTTAGAGTTGCAGTAAAGCTAGAGATCCTACCTACACAACTTCCAGGTTGTGTAATATTTAAACGGACCTTCTGACTATAAAATAGTCAATGAAACATCGTCTTCATTTTGAAAGACCTATCCAATGATATGCCACCCAATAGAGTGCGCCAATTGTTTTCGTCTCTACCACCATTTTGTATTTTACGGCCGCCATTTTGAATTTATAAAAACAAAACCTAGCCTATAACCATCAGACGGTTAAGACGAATCGATAGAGACCTCATTTATTAAAATCCATCCAGCCGTTGGGATATTTGGAGGGTATAAAGAAATCCACATACCCAGATACGCGTGAGACACGCGTTTTGGTAGTCGGGTAAAAAAAAAAAAAAGCATTTTGCAGAATTAGCTTTGAAAA
This sequence comes from Maratus speciosus, assembly GCA_963932465.1. Lineage (NCBI taxonomy): Eukaryota > Metazoa > Arthropoda > Arachnida > Araneae > Salticidae > Maratus > Maratus speciosus. The sequence continues at coordinate 445,719,443 of OZ010786.1, forward strand.
GATTTATTTATGCAATTTTACTGGATAAAAAGTTTTATTTTACATTTCTAGGTATAAAAAAAAGCGGTCCGTGAAGCAATAACAAAGCTATCAGCTGAATTGAGAGAAATTCTCAGTTTGAATCAAAGGGCATTTTAATTCTTAAGGCTTATGTTCTAATGTAAAACAAAAAGATCTAAATTGCGTAGGAAAAAATAATTTGTATTATTTATAAAATCTGTGCAATACTCTGTTATAAAATATTTTAAAATATCACTGCAGATGGGAAAAAAAAAGCATTTTGCAGAATTAAATTTGAAAAGATTTATTTACACAATTTTAAGGGATAAAAAGTTTTATTTTATAATTAAAATATAAAAGAGATAAAAAAGGGTGGTCCGTTAAGCAATAACAAAGCTATCAGCTGAATTGACAGAAATTCTCACTTTGAATCAAAGGGCATTTTAATTTTTATGGCATAAGTTCTAATGTAATATTTAGAAAACAAAAAGATTTAGATTACATAGAAAAAAATAATCTTTATTATTAATAAAATTTGTGCATCAGTTTTTAATGAGTAGTATTGAAATTTAACCCTTAACTGCTGTGACAGAATTTGTCGCTTTGCTACAGTTAGCGGCCTCCGAGACTGCTTGATTGAAAGTTGAATAAAAGTATATCAATTAAGTATATCAATCAATGATAAAGGTGAAGAAGAAAAGAAACTTTCTAACTCTCCATTTCTGTTATACTGAAGGGACTGAAACTAGAGGTTTGGCATGGCGGTTGTTTTTAAGATATAAATGCTCGCTAGGAACGATGTCTAAAATAATTCGAGGTTTAAAAGGGTGAAATAAACGAAAAACGTTCTAAAACCTTCTACATTAGTACTGTAAAAAATTATGTAACGCTACTCTATAAAATTGCTGGCAACATACTGCCTCAAATTTTATGGGGTAATTTAACTTATACAATGGCATAATTTAAACTCATATAACTGGTGCAATATTGCACATTAGAGTTACGTAACACCAGTTATATCGGTTAAATTACTCAATAAAATAGAGGCAGCAAGGCTGCCACTAATTTTATGGAGTAACATTACATAAATTGTTTACTGTGTACGATTACCATGGAATTTTACATTATTTTTTTTCTTTAACTAATTCCACATCCATTTCGTAGGCGCACAAATGCCACTTCGCATATTTAAGCAAATACGTGCGCAAATCTGCGAGTTTTTCTACTTGTCTTGTTAATAATTTAAAAATAAAATACATAAAAAGAATAATTTTAGTGTTTCCTTTTATAAATTACGGAAACCCGATAAATTATTTTTTTTGAAAATCAAAGTAGCGTGGGGAGAAAAGGCGTTCCGATTTGAAATGAAATGTCTCAGATGAGGATAATAATATTTTACAGAATCAGATTATAAAACATTTATTTACACAGTCTTTGTGGATAAAAACCCCTTTTTTATATTTTAAGAGATAAAAAAGTGTATTCCGGGGTATAATAACAAAATTGTAGCTAAACTAACGCAATTTTGCCGCTTGATTCTCAGCTACGTGATCAAAAGGGCAAGGGTTAAATTTGCTCAATTAATACAAACTTTGGGATATTATCATGAGAATCAGGGATAAAATGTTTTTTAGGTTTATTTAGGAGCTTTTATAAAGGATAATATAGCTTAAAAATGTTTGGCAACAAAAGTTACTAACTTAATCCAAAAAACTGATGGAATTCATAAAAAACAAATTCATAAAGCCTGTTTAATTCAACATACTGTAAAATATTTTCTTTTTTTATAAATACCTGGGTATCCAATACGTGCTTCCCGAGGTTCAAAAAATGTCGCCTACTGTACCAGAACATAGGTGTAAAACGGTTTTAATAGAAAACTCTAATAAATTTTTTACATTTAATATATATATTTTTTAGATTGCCTACTAACAATAACAAAAACCATTTTTATATGAAAAATATCAATTACGTATTCAAATAAAGTTTTGAAATTTATTTAAAATGGTATTTTCGGTATTAATCGCATGCCAAGGGCTAATAGTCAAAGAAATCGACAAAGATTCTACCAACTCAGAAACCTTTTTGATTCTGTTTATTTCATCGTTTAAGTTCGGTTGCGGTTATATATCTGTTAAGTTTGTGTTTTATTTATTTATTTTGTACAGTTACAATTTCGTTATAGAATAATAGCCGAAAAAAAATTCTGTTCTATTTACACAGCTTTAAGTGAAAACGGATTAATCTTCCTCAATCGGGCCACTCGCGATAGCAATTGATAAAATTCGCCCTCATAAAAATCAGTAAATTAAGAAACGATTTTCAAACAAAGTGCATTTCAAAGTACATTTTCTCTCTGTTCGATTGTGTAAAAATTGAAATTGTGTAATGGTTAAAAGTTAAAAAATTTGAAAAAAATCGAAATCGATTTATCAGGTTGTTGCCAACATGGATATGACGTCAGCCTTATGTTTTATAATGCAGGTAGAAAAATCTGCCAAAATTGAAACTGATTTGATACAAAAGTTGAGACATTGCATAAGAAAGAAAATCACAAATCCTCTTTAAACACATTTTTAGAAATTTCTTTAAGTATTTATGTGTAGGGGAAGCTGGGGAGGATTGACCCATTTTTTGCAAAATGACTGTTTATATTTTAAATATTGAACCTAGAATAAAATTTCATATATAATTTTATTCGTTATACAAACAGTTATCAAAATAAAATTGCGACATAAGTGTAATATATAAGAAACTTGAAAATTTATTGATTTTTATCACGAGAAAATAATGGGTCGAGGCTCCCCACATATGGGACGCTTGACCCACTTTATTTTATATTGAAATATTTGTTAAGTGAAATAAAATCAGTTTAAAAAAATGCAGAATTACTTTATGCTACATGGTTTAATTATTATTAAAAATTATTTGGGAAAATTTGGTGTGTAAACTAACCTTCTTAAACAGAATTCAAGGCACAAGAGAAAAATTCCGTTTTAAACACCGACTTTTTTTTACACTGGACCTCGCAACACTGGTTGCAACGTAGGTTGGTTTCATTTCATTGTGTTCATCTTGGTGAAATTTGTTTACATACCATCCTAAAATGTTTTGCAGATGCATGAACACATAACATTTCTCAAGGGTGCTGCTTTCATCCTTTCTAGTCTTTTCCATTCTTCCTATTTATCCATTTTGGGTACTATTTAAATGAAATAAAAGTTCCTGTCAACTTTTCAATTTATATTTTATTATATGCTTTCTTGCTTCTATATTAATTTTTCCACATTTGCTTTTCTATGACCCCATTTTACTGTAGCTTTACAGAATAAATTTATATTATTTTAGAAATATAACATTCATCCCTTCATTATGTATAGTGTATAATAAAAATATTTCCAAAAACACTTAATTAAGGGATCTATGACCATCTTGTCAACCCTCCCTCACATTGATTGGGTCAAGCCTCCCCACATAGCCACTTTTTAAAATATAGCACATGGTTATGTTTAGCCTAATTTACTGTTCAATCTTTATACTTAGAATGGAAGCTCAATATTTCTGCATTACTTAAAACCTACTTACTTAAATTTCTATGATACGTTTTATCTAAAAAAATCTTACAAAATGTTTAAAAAAAATTCTCTTTTTAAGCTGAAAAGTCTTCACAGCTGATTTTTCCACGCCTGTTCCAATTATCTGCAAGAAACAAAGACTATTGTTTGATCATTTCAGTAGCTTTGGTTTCCACCTATTGGCAAAATTCTGAAATTCATTTAAATGCGAAAACTGAAGGGTGGGTCAAGACTCCCCAGTCTCCCCTAAATTTTTTTTAAAATCATGGTACACGAAAAAATTCATAACTTATTTTGCAATAACTCCTTTTCTATCAGCCAGGAAATACTATTTTAAAACATCACTGCAGATGAGGAAAGTAATACTTTACAGAAAAAGGTTTCAAAAGATTTATTTACGCAATTTAACGGGATAAAAGAATTTTATTTTTCTAGTGATAAAATGGGTCATCCGTTAAGAAATAACAAAATTATCAGCTGAACTAACACGAATTCTCCGTTTGAATCGCAGGAACGTGATCAAACAAGCAAGGGTTAAAGTAGTACGCGGAATAGAGTTTTGGGATTTTCTCAGGAAAATAAGGAATAAAATGTTTTAAGATTATTTAGTATAATCTTGTGATAGCCGAAAGGGAAATTTAATTTTTTTAATTAGAAATTACTGACTTAAACCAAAATCTGATTGACTACATAAAATGTAAATTATAAATCCAGTTTTATTCTACAAGCATTAAGTCTATTCATTTTATAAATGAAATTTTTAAAATCATTTTAAACGAAATAATTCATAGCTTATTTTGTAATAATTTATTTATTATTGTATAATGAAATATTTTGAAATATCACTGCAGTTGAGAAGGGCTGTATTTTATGGCATTTGATTGAAAAATAGCTATTTTCACAATTTTCATGGATAAAATTTTTTATCTCACTTTTACAGTGAGAAATAAAAGAGTATATATTTTAAATGCCTTACACACTTTATTTTTTAATTATATTTTCTACTTTTTAGTGTTTAAGGCATCTTTGGCGAGCGTAGTTTGGTGCTTAAATAACCTCATTGTTTCTGTAGCTCGTAAACATTTATAACCATAATAAACTGTAGATCCATTAACCTTAAAATATATAGTTTTAATAATGAACTTTGAAGTATACACTATGTAATTTACTTAAAGACGTAGATTAAAGCATATAAGATAAAACTTTTAAAACATTTAAAATATAAAACTTAAAAAGCTAAAAAACTTAAACCAACAATTTTCAGCTACACTGTAACCTTCCTCAGGTTAACTCTTTACAGTGTCGAAAAACTCAAAGTATTTATGAATTTTAAAAGTCGTATGTAAAAATCTTACGTTGAATCTTGCTGGTACTATTGCGCCATCTATAAAAATAAATGAGATTAAATGAAGAGAGAATACATATAACAGACATAAGTTACGTTTAAATTTTTTGAGACAACGTAATAATTTTGTTTAACTCAAGGTTCAAGAATTTTTTTTTATAGTTAACAGCGTTTTATTATGATAGATGACACAATGGTACCAGTAAGACTATCGTAATATGTTTACATAAGACATTTAAAATCCATAAATATCTTGAGTTTCTGGACATTAGAAAGAGTTAATTTGAGGATGGCTACAGTCTAGCTGTACCTTGTTGGTTTAAGATTTTTAACTTTTTAATTTTTTAACTTTAAATGTTTTAAACGTTTTACCTTTTTGATTTTATCTACTTTTTTAAGTAAATTTCATAATGTATGTATCAAAGTTCATGATTAAAACTTATAAACAAAAAGAATACTTGGCGATTTTTTACCTGCGTCGGGCTAATGAATAATGCCTTTAAATTAATGAAATAATTTATAATTGAGTTGTAAAAATAGTAAAATATTGTATTGTCATCGGAAAAATCGATTTTAAAATTTTGTCTTTACTTAACATTTGATTTAAATAAAAGAACATAAAAAGGATGATCTGGGAAGCAATAATAAAATTATCGGATAAACTAACACAAATTCTTCGCTTGAATCGCATGTACGTGATCGAAAGGGCAAGGGTTAAAGGCGTGCGAGGAATAGAATTCTGGGATTTTCTTCTCATAATCAGGAAAAAAATATTTTTAAGATTATTTGTCATAAGATTGTGATGAAGGAAAATATGGTTTAGAAATGTTTTTCAATAGAAATTATTGACTTAATTAAAAAAAAGGGAATGATTTAGTAAAATAAAAATCCATAAAAGCAGCTTAAATAGGCATATTTTAAAACAATTCTTTTTATAAATATAGAAAAGGAGCCTAACTCCTTCCAAAAACTGAAAGATTGCATTAGATTTAAATTTACAAATCAACTTTAAACAACTAGTAAATCTTCAGATTTACTTGTTATGTTCTTCAACTACTTTTTCTTGGAATTTTTTAGAATATAATAAAAAAAAGTGATATGATAAGTCACAGTGATAAGATGATAAGTCACAACGATAAGATATATGAAAAGTCATAATGAATGATTTATTTTAATTATTAGATAAACTAACACAAATTCCCCGCTTAAATCGCATGTACGTGATCGAAAGAGCCGTTTTAACCCTTAAACTCACAGTGGGACACTATATCTCAGTGCAACTTAAAAAATTACCGCTGGACACAACAGTCCTTAAAATGCTTCGGAAATCATGTCTGCTTGTCCCACTGGTCTCTCACGTTCATCTGGGATCAGAGTTGTGGCTTTTAGACCTTATTAAAACACTGTGCTAAATTTGATTTAAAATATCCCACAAAATAAAAAATGGTAGTCATGGCGTTAAAGCCGTTTAAGGAACAGAATTCTGGGATTTTCTTTTGATAATCAGGAAAAAATGTTTTTAAGATTATTTTTTATAAGATTGTGATGAAGGAAAATAGGATTTAGAAATATTTTTTAATAGAAATTATTGATTTCATTAAAACAAGAACGAAAAGTAGTGCGCTCAGCATAGATTATGAAACATTTTCCAACTCATTCAGAATACAGTTTAAAAAAAAATCACAGCTTATTAAGGAATGATTTAGTAAAATGCAAATTTAAATAAGCAGCTTAAATCGACATATTTCAATATAATTCTCATAAATCAAAAAAAGGAGCCTAACTTCTTTCAAAAACTGAAAGATCGCATTAGACTTAAATTTACAAATCAACTTCATCTAGTAGGGGAATCTTTCCCAAAATGACATACTTAGGTAAAATAACATACCTTACGTTTTTCAATATTGCCACTAGAGGCCAACACTCAGCAATACGCAGTTATGTTGTGGAATCGATCAGAAACGATAAGCATTTAATGGCGAAGGTTTCAAGTTTGTATTTTTCATTGTTTACAAAGAAACTGTTTGCATCTTCGTATGAAATTTCTTGGGGCTATTTTTTGGTACTAATTCAATCTCTGTTTCATTTCAGTGATTACCTATCTGAAGTATAAGGTGAGTGCTTATTTCTTTCTAGAGTGTTTTACCCATATGCAAAAATTTATAAATGGATGTGTTTCCGAATACTACCTCTGTATATACAATATGGCGTTTGTAGGTAAAATGATATGCCTGTTGTTGGAAAACGGAATCAGTATCATGAACCCAGACATCTTTCTCGATCATATTATTTGTTTTCAGTTGTGACAGGAAGTCCACTGGAAAATATGGAAAGCAACGATAGCAACACATGTTCTACAGACAAGACCTATCTAGACCTAATCGATCAATTTTCGCAGTTTCAATGTCGCCTCCTGCAGTTCCTGCACCGATAATATCTGTTTCCGATAGTTTGAAGCCGTGTGTATCATTTCAAAAGGTAGCATCTTCAAGTTCAACTTCTTCATTTATCAAACCATTTGATGTTTCTCCACTTCCTTGTGCACCTCAAGTTAGACTAGTCTCTAAAAAGAGGAAGCATGAAGGTGCAAAAGTCCTGACTAGTAGTCCTAATGTTGCGGACGTGAAGGCAAAAGCTGCTGAGAAACATAATTCGCAGTCAAGACGGGCAGCACAATAGGCTAAAAAGAAAATTCGCTTTCTTACGTCCAATGCTAACGGCAAAGACATGGATATTTCTACCGATGATGATGAAGAAGCCTCTCTTTATTTCAATGATTTATACAGTCACTCAAAACCGAATGAGAAGTGAATAAAATGTGTTAAGTGTTGAAAGTGGACGCAAAGTGAATGTGCCGGTGTTTCTTGGTGTACAAAAAAATTATTTGTGATATATGCAAGTAAAATTAATAGCAATTTATGGGTGTGCCGTTTTAGGACAGCACTGTAGATAAAATGACACAGTGCAGCATTTTATATAAATCGTTATTATGACGGTGTGACTTTGTTACTTTTTAAAAGGCACCATTGCATTTTGCATACTTCGCAAAATTAGATTGTAAAAAAAAAATAAAGGTACAGAGAAAAAATGTATGAAGTGTTTTTTCTTAAGGTATATCACTTTAGGACAGTTTTCCCTAAATCAGATCAGGATCCTCAACGTCAATTTTGCAAGACATTTTAATTTTCATCTTACTTTATACAATAAGTAACTTTTTTTTCACAAGTATTTCGTAATCAGGAAAGTCACAATAAATGAATCATTTTAATAATTTTCTTTATGACTCGTTATAAAACAGCGTTGCTAGGGAACTGCTGAAATAAAAATTTAAAAAATACTTATGATAACAAAGATATAAAATTGAACAGTTAAAATACTTTTTTGTCGAACAGATGCACAAAAATAAAAAAATATACAGCAGTCATTTTCACTAAATATGCACTAATTATACTATAGTCATGCAACTTGCTTCTTAAAAGTAACAAGTTTTCTATTTTGCATAAAAATGTCTTTTGATGATTGATTGACATGATTTTTAAATTTATTATGTATTTGTCTAACGAAAAGCTTCAGAAAATAGCAATATTTTGAGTTCTTTAGATTTACTATTTCTATTTGCACTGTTCATTTCTCTTCTCATTTTCTTGATGTGATTGTGATTTTGTGATTGATATTTACTCTCCCCACTTTTCTTTAATCTGCTTCATCAGTTACTTTATCTGCTTCAATTCATACTTTTCAGTTTAGTATTCAACCTTAAGTTTTATTTTTCCAATTCTCCTGTCTTATTTTGACCATTTTTCCTTATACGAAAAAATAGTATCGATTAAATTCGTGGAAAATATCAACTTTTGAATTTCGATGGATATACATTTTAGAAGGTCTTGAACACGATTTGAATGTTTTTAGAAAATGCCTGTCCGCGAGTCTCTGACACAAATATTGTGGGCGCTCTAACTGAGGAACTATTTAATATAACTTCAGGTACATTTACATTTTGACAGAAACTGGTGCTTATTACGTTTGTCTGTATATCGGCCGACAAGTGTTTGGTTATATATGGCTGAACAACTGGCACAATTGTGCTGTTTTTTTTTTTGAGATTTCAGCAATGGCTGTACCACGAAAACTAACACACGGAATTTCATGAATCTTCATATTCAGTTAGACATTGACGTAAATAGATGATGATGGTTCAATTTTGACTTTGATCAATCAGCAGTGACGCTTATATCCCGTGCTTGGAGAAGCATTCCTAATTTTGACCACAATTAATTAATGCAATTTAGCGTGTAGACTTTTTTATTGTTATTCATTGATCAATCGAGGACTAAGAATGGAAAACACTGAAAATACCAAAAAAGTATGCACCCCCAAAAAGAACATACAGACCTTGTTTTTCGCACCAGTAAAAAATAAGAGTAATATTTGCTTTCTTTAATAAAAGCATTTTCGTGATTATTTAGGTAAAGGTAAAAACTTTTTTTTATAAAAGTGGTGCTATCCGAATAAAATTTGTGTAAAAGACTCCTGTCCCGAAGCGGTTAACAAACACGAGAACCCTTGAAGTGCCAACCATAGCATAAATAGTTAAAAAAAGAGTAGAAATATGTCACTGGCTGAAAGTGCTACACGGAGTGAAGTGAAGAACACTGAAAGTGCCAGTGATAAGATGCTCGGCGACCGGTGACCATTACAGAATTTACAATATTAAATAAATAAATAAAAGAAATGTTTACAAATGATAATATTAGGTATTTAAAAAATAAATGAAAAGAAGCTAAGTACCTACATTTTAAAGTGCTGAACTAATAGTCCAAAACGGAGTGAAGTGGATAAAGCTATAAGTACCAAGAGCCCAAAAGGAGTGAAATGGAAAACGCTGTAAGTATCAGAAGTAAGAGTTTTCCCTTTTTTCGTTCTCTTGAAGAATTTCCTATTTTGGACATTAAACGTTTTCATTCTTAGTCCTCAATCATTGATCAATCCTTTATAAATGCTTGATGAATTGATTGATGATTGATCAATGATTGATGAATTCATTGATCACTCTAAGCTAAATTCAATAAAAGGCATTATAATTCACATCCATAATTGTTTCTGTGTGAGCATGCTATTTAAATTAATGTATTAGAACGATATAGAAGAAAGTTTTGCGATGACTACAGCAACAGCATACGAGTTTAAGTTTATATCAATTTCTTCGTAGGATCGTCATTTCTCTCATTATTCTACAACTATTAATTTCTTGGACACTTCCATCATTTTTCATTTAAGGAAAAATACTTTGAGAAATGTTTCCTTTCACATTTCAATCCTCTTCAATTTCTACCAGGCATTTCTTTTGCTTACTGTATTTTTTTTTCTAAAAGTTTCTTACCATTATTTCTTTTTACGTTCATTCATTTCATTAACACTTTGTTAGTATCATTCTCCTTCCTTTTTCTATGATCTTTTCAACAATGAAGAATTGATTTTAGTTTAACACGTCTATATAAAGATTTTTTTCAGCTTTTTTTTCGACTGAATTTGTACATCTGAATGCTTTGTCTTTTTATTTTTTGATTCGCCATTTTTCTTAAAATGAAAAATAAATAAATTTACTAATAAAATCACTTGTAACACATTATTGAAACTATAATATTATAAATATTATATACTGTTTAGCTTTTATAATAAAACGAATGTAGTTTTAATGTCAATTCCTTTAAAAAATACAAAAGAAACTATAAATAATCATTAAAATTAATTAACAACTATTTATTAAAAGGACTTCTAATTGATAATTCTCTAATTAGACAAACTGTATTAAGATTTTTAAGATACTGTCTCCTCCATGAATTTGCCACCCTTTTCTTGGGTATACCAAGTCCACGGAGTGGTAGAGATAAAACCAAATTTTGAATTTTTAAGTACTTTTGTTTTTAGCTTGCTAAAAAGGTGCTTTTTAAATTAAATGCAATGTTAAAACTGTCTAAAATTTGTATTGCAATTATAAATTAGTTTTTTTATCTTATTTATAAAGACACGTAGTGTACATTGAGATCTTTGCCAAACTCTAAATTGAAGTAATAAAGTGGAAAAAATATTCAAAAGCTTCACTACAGCACAAATGTAAAAACAAAATAGTTTTCTTACTCTTCAACTTCCAAATGAAGATATGGTATGTACTGTCATCTACGGTACTTTTTTTAATTGATTTCAGTGACCACGGAGTAAGACTATATTAACTAGCGATATAATTTACAAGTTAATTCCTTAGTAAAAATAAAGCCATTAAAAAAAGTTAGAAGCTAACTTTTAATTAGTTATTATCGAAAAAAAAATTCTAAAAAAAAAAAAGTTCAAATGCCAGTAAATTTATTTATGTTTTAGTTTTAGATGTAGAGAGGTCCACGGACGGGAATTTTGAAAAATTATATAAAAAAGAAAGAAAAACGTTTACTTGCAATTTCAGAATTCCTGCACTCATCGTTAGTGTCGTCGCCTGGTTCTGTAATTATTTCTGCAATGATTTCTAGAAGTTCTTCTTCAGTAAGTCCGTTGTCATGGTATATTATCAGATCTTCTACATCTTCTCTCCTCATTTCGTCGAAACCATCACCTCCCACCTTATGAGCTAGTTCCACAATTTCTTCAAGAGGTTTGGAAATTGAAGGCATTTGGTTTTCTTTTTGTACCACTTGGGGCCAAATATTTCACCAACAAGCATTGGCTGTTGGTGCTGCTTTCATTAACTTCCATAACTAATACATCAATTTCTGCAATACAGTCTGCTATGTTGAATTTTTCCATCTAGAAGTGACCGTGGATTCTAAATTTTTTTCAATGGATTCCGGAATACGTTTGAAATATCTTCTTGTATAGTTAGCTTTGAAAGCAGCTAAGATTTCTTGGTCAAACTTTTGGATCAGCGAAGTCATATTAGAAGGTACAAAAAACACTTCAACGTCGGGTAGGTCTCTTTTAAACTAAGCGGATGTCCAGGAGCGTTGTCAATGAGGAATAGATCTTTAGACGCAAATTTTCTAGTTGAAGGCATTTATTCACCTCAGTAATAAAACAACCATGCAACAATCCGAAACGCAACACTTGTTACTTATGCTTTGTTATTTGCTTGCCAGAAAATAGGCAACTTATTTTTGTCTTTATCTTTGAGAGCGCGAGGTTACTGTGATCTATAAATTGACATCGCTTTAACTTAAAATCGCCTGTAGCAGAACAGAAAAAAGTCCTTCCGGCCAGTGCCGGGAGGAAGAGGTAGCTTTCATATTCCTTATTTTAAAAAAGCCAACTTATATTATTCAAACACACGAAGCTCAATTTAGTGGAAACCGAATATAGGAGATTCAGTACTAATTTTTATCAATACTAAATCATTATGAATGAGAATTTCGCGAAATTAGTTATTAATTTCGCGCTTAATTAGTAAGTTTATCCAAGCTGCTTTTATTTAAAGTAATTTATATTTGGCTGCCAAATTCGGCGATTTCTTAAAGTGCCCGCCATTTTAAGACAACATGGTGGATGAGGCTAACCAGTGAACTTGGTCGAGACCTTAGTAATTGCTGTGCACATGCTCACTCACATCGGAATCGGTTGATATATACAAGTGCTGTCGCAGGCAAAAAATCAGATTTTTTAAAATGTCACCCACATTAGAAATTGAAACTGCTATATCCGAGCCATTTTTTAAGATAAAGACAAACAAAAAATGGTCCTGAATCCTTATATCAAGGTCAAATACTTAAGAAAGAAACCTTTTTCAATTTCTAATTTTTTTGCACCTCACTTTAAATATAATTTTTTTTAATTTAATGGCCGCCATTTTGAAACAAAATGGCTGATGAAGCTGGCCAGCGAACTTGGTCGAGATATTGATGTATACTATCCACATGCCTTCTTCCATCGAAATAGGCGAATGCGTGTGTTATCGCGTGACAAATACAAGATCGTTTCAAAATGTTAGCCATGCTAGAAATTCAAAGTGCTATAATTCAACCACTTTTTAAGATATAAACAAAAGAACAAATTTTCAGAAACAAAAACTGCTCCGGAATCAAGGCCAAACACATAAAAAAAATCTTTTTAATTTTCCAATTTTTAATACCTCATTTTAAATTTTAAATTTAATTTTTTTAATGGCAACCCTTTTGAAACAAGATGGCGAATGAAGCTGGCCAACGAATTCGGTCGAGACATAGGTATGTACTATGTACAGACGAAGTTACATCCAAATCGGTTCATAAATACGCCTGTTATCGCGTGACAAATATCAGGTCGTTTTAAAATGTCAGCCACAATAGAAATTCAAAATGCTATAACTCAGCCATTTTTTTAGATATAGACGAAACAAAAACTGTTCCGGAATCTTTGTATTAAGGTCAAATACATAAAAAAATTCTTTTTCATTTTCCAATTATTTGGTATCTCATTTTAAATTTTAAATTTTTTACTTTTTAGCTCACAGGCTATCAAAGCCTGAGAGCTAATGTGCCCGCCCGCTCTGTATGTATGTATGTATGTATGTATGTATGTATGTATGTATGTATGTATGTACGTACGTACGTATGTACGTAACGCGATAACTCTTGATAGAAACATCCGATTTGCTTCAAAATTTTTTCCTAGGTTCATTGTGATAAGGCGCTTCCCTGATTAGTTTTGGGAGTTCATTGGTTAAGGATAAAGGGGGAAAAACGGGGTTAGTCCAAACCCTTAATTCAGATAGATGGGTTTTTCATGCAGAATCATTCGATTTGCTCCGTATTTGGTATACCGGTTTATTATGTTAAGGAACTTCCCTGATTAGTTTTGGGAGATCATTGGTTAAGGATAAAGGGGGAAAAACGGGTTTAGTCCACCCCCCTTAATTCAGATAAATGGGTTTTTCATGCAGAATCATTCGATTTGCTCCGTATTTGGTATACCGGTTTATTATGTTAAGGAACTTCCCTGATTAGTTTTGGGAGTTCATTGGTTAAGGATAAAGGGGGAAAAACGGGTTTAGTCCACCCCCCTTAATTCAGATAAATGGGTTTTTCATGCAGAATCATTCGATTTGCTCCGTATTTGGTATACCGGTTTATTATGTTAAGAAACTTCCCTGATTTGTTTTGGGGGTTCATTGGTTAAGGATAAAGGGAGAAAAGGGGGGTTAGTCCACCCCTTTTTATTAAGATAAATGGGTTTTTCATGCAGAATGATTCGATTTGCTCCGAATTTGGTATACCAGTTTATTAGGTTAAGGCGCTTCCCTGATTAGTTTTGGGAGTTCATTGGTTAAGGATAAAGGGGGAAAAACGGGGTTAGTCCACCCCCCTTAATTCAGATAAATGGGTTTTGCTCCGTATTTGGTATACCGGTTTATTATGTTAAGGAACTTCCCTGATTAGTTTTGGGGGTTCATTGGTTAAGGATAAAGGGGGGAAAAGGGGGGTTAGTCCACCCCCCTTAATTCAGATAATTGGGTTTTTCATGCAGAATCATTCGATTTGCCCCGAATTTGGTATACTGGTTTATTATGTTAAGGAACTTCCCGGATTAGTTTTGAGAGTTCATTGGTTAAGGATAAAGGGGGAAAAACGGGTTAGTCCACCCCCCTTAATTCAGATAAATGGGTTTTTCATGCAAAATCATTCGATTTGCTCCGTATTTGGTATACCGGTTTATTATGTTAAGGAACTTCCCTGATTAGTTTTGGGGGTTCATTGGTTAAGGATAAAGGGGGAAAAGGGGGGTTAGTCCACCCCTATTTATTCAGATAAATGGGTTTTTCATGCAGAATGATTCGATTTGCTCCGAATTTAGTATACCGGTTAATTAGGTTAAGGAACTTCCCTGATTAGTTTTGGGGGTTCATTGGTTAAGAATAAAGGGGGGAAAGGGGGGCTAGTCCACCCCGTTAATTCAGATAAATGGGTTTTTCATGCAGAATGATTCGATTTGCTCCGAATTTGGTATACTGGTTTATTAGGTTAAGGAACTTCCCTGATTAGTTTTGGGGGTTCATTGGTTAAGGATAAAGGGGGGGGGGGAAGGGAGGTTAGCCCGCCCCTCTTAAATTAGATACATGGGTTTTTCATGCAGAATGATTCGATTTGCTCCGAAGTTGGTATACCGGTTTATTATGTTAAGGAACTTCCCTGATTAGTTTTGTGGGTTCATTGGTTAAGGATAAAGGGGGAAGGGTGGCTAGTCCCCCCCTTAATTTATATAAACGGTTTTTTCATGCAGAATTATTCGCTTTGCTCCAAATTTGGTATACCTGTTTATTATGTTAAGGAGCTTCCCTGATTCGTTTTGGGGATTCATTGGTTAAGGATAAAAGGGGGGGGGGGGCTAGTCCACCCTCTTAATTTAGATAAATGGTTTTTTTTGCAGGATTATTCGATTTGCTCCAAATTTGGTATACCGGTTTATTATGATAAGGAGCTTCCCTGATTAGATTTGGAGGTTCACTGGTTAAGTATAAAGGGTGAAACGGGGGCTAATTCCCCTTCACTTATTTTTTTGAGGGGCATTATTCTTTAAAATAAGAGTATGATATACAATTAGTGTGAATAGCCTGTGAGCTCAATGCCATCAGTTTAGCTGGGCATTTTTCTTTTTTATTTTTAAAATGGCCGCATTTTGAAACAAGATGGCGGATGAAGCTGGCCAACGAACTCGGTCGAGACATTGGTATGTACTATGTATAAACGAAGTTACATCCAAATCGGTTGATAAATACGTCTTTTATTGCGTGACAAAATTCAGGACGTTTCAAAATGTCAGCCACGCTAGAAATTCAAAATGCTATAACTCAGCCATTTTTTAAGATATAGACGAAACAAAAACTGCTCCGAAATCTTTGTATAAAGGTCAAATACATAAGGAAAAAATATTTTTTCAATTTTCAATTTTTTGTACCATATTTCAAATTTAAATTTTTCTTAAAAATTTAAATGGCCGCCATTTTTAAAGAAGATGGAGGATAAAGCTGGCCAACGAACTCGGACGAGACATTGGCATGTACTATGTATAAACGAAGTTACATCCAAATCGGTTCATAAATACGCCTTTTATCGCGTGACAAATTTCAGGACGTTTCAAAATGTCAGCCACACTAGAAATTCAAAATGCTATAACTCAGCCATTTTTTAAGATATAGACGAAAGAAAAACTGCTCCGGAATCTTTGTATAAAGGTCAAATATGTAAGAAAAAAATAATTTTCCATTTTCAATTTTTTGGTACCACTTTTCAAATTTTAAATTTTTTTAAAAATTTTAAATGGCCGCCATTTTGAAACAAAATGGCGGATGAAGCTGGCCAACGAACTCGGTCGAGACATTGATATGTACTATGTACACACCGCATTACATCGAAATCAGTTCATAAATACGAGAGTTACAGTGTGACATAGGTCAGATATATATATATATATGGATATATATATATATATATATATATATATATATATATATATATATATATATATATATATATATATATATATATATATATATATATATATATCAATTTTGACCGGAGGGTGGTTTCGGGGTCTGGGGGTCATGATCGATGAAAATATACCAAAATTTTTTGAAATCGCTTTCCTCCGAACGGCTGCAATAGGTAGCTTTTTGTAATGAAAGCTACCTAAAACATACACAGAAACACAACAGAAGAGATACCTTAAGCAAAAGATACCTTATTTTTTGCTGTCTTAAAACCTGGTACTGTGCATTCTGTTTATGCAGGAAAAGTTCTCTTTGGCATTTTCTTCCAGAACAAGCCTGTGTCGTTTGCGTTGAACTGTTGCTCTAGAACCTATCATCGTATTTCAGTAGTTTTGTAAGTTCTTCAGGAAATGTTTGAGCACTTACATGATCCGAGGAAGTCGTTTCGCCAACTAACTTAATGTTGCGCAAACTGCGGATATGTTTGAAAATTTCGAATCATCCTTAATAGCCGGGAAGTTAAATAAAGTTAAATCCTTTCCCCGTAGCAAATGAATTATGCATTTAACTTTGGCTCGTTTTTAGCTGAACTTGCGAGACTTGCTTCTGGTTCATATATTCAATAAAAAAAACTTACGGCATTTTCAGTCTTCCAACGACTTATTCCATACTTGCTGTGCGGTTTTCGTACTAATCGGAGAACTTGCCGCTACATTGTCTCTTATAGCCTTTCCGTTTCTTTTAACTGCTGTAACCGCAGACTCGTTAATATTAAAATAACGATCGATGCTCTTTCATACCCGTTCTTAACGTATCTAATTCGCTAATGTAAAACGTAACCTTTAAGGTAATGTTCAAAACTTTTTAACTCTTTTAGCTCTAGGTGGCATGATGCCATTTCTCTTATTTAAGTTTGCTAAACACTGAGGTCAGAGAATAGACAGGCGAATCGAAGCAGCAAATACTCTCTACGTGGTCTGCTTTAGTCTTAAAAACTCGCCAAATGCATGCCACTTGAAATGTTAAACGAAACTGAGAAAAAGCATGCGCATTACATTCATCGAAGAGAGCATTTTCTGTTTTGGTCTTCCAGTAGAGAATAGAGAAATGCAAAGGTCGAACAAAGAAAGGGGGATAGTCTTTTTTTTTCTTTTTTTTTCTTTTTTTTCTTTTTTTTTTTGCATCAAGTTCTGTTTTGGGCATCTCGGAATTGCTGATCTATATTTTGTCTCACGCAAGGGCCGAAATTCTCGAAACTTAGGCTATACAGTACAATGCAGGTGTCTAGTGTGACGTAGTTCACGGAATTGGTAAAACAAAGCGAGTTTACTTTGTAAAAAAATATTGTTTATAAAACAAATTCGGGAATAACCAAGTTAAGTATTCGCGAATGTTGAAATGTTCTTCATTTTTTATTTCGCGAACTATTAAAATTCGTGAATGTTAAATGATTGCTCTATAGATAATTCAGAATGTCTGACATATGTATTGAAAAGGTTTCAAAGTAATCGGAGTAATTCGAGATCTCTATTGGAAAGTTTTAAAAGTCCATAATTTAACATTTCAATCAATTAGCCAAATGTGGCATTTTCTTTCCAATGATTGGTAAAATTTTAGAGTCGCCTGAATTCATTACAAAATAGGGCGCAAAAGAATATTTTCTATAGTTTTTGAACGAATGAACCAAATAATACAATTAAATTTAAAAAATCCAAAAAACCGACTACGAAAAAAGAGAACTAATTAATTATTTCTCATGAATGTGAATTATATTACTTACCTATTTTTTTATTTACTTGTTTTAATGACTTTTAAGTTGTGTTTAATTGTTAGTTCCTATGTATAAGCACTGTTTTGATGAGGTCTTTAACCCCTTGAGGGACAAGCAATTGCGTTTGTGTAATGCTGAATTCCCACCGAAAATTAGAAAAAATTTAATTCAAAATAAGGAAAAGCAATTTTACGACTTTTTTCCACCAAAGTTAGAAAAGTAAAACGTCATAAAATTTTTCTGGTGCAAATCTTCATTAATCGTAGGTGGGATAAAATATATCCCACCGCCCCTCAAGGGGATAGATGTCTATGATGGTTAGAGTTGCAGTAAAGCTAGAGATCCTCCCTACACAACTTCCAGGTTGTATGATATTTTAATGGAGCTTCTGACTGTAAAATAGTCAATGAAACACCATCTTCATTTTGAAAGACCTATCCAATGATATGCCACTCAATAGGGTGCGTAAAAAAAGTTTTTCGTCTTTACCGCCATTTTGAATTTTATGGCCGCCATTTTGAATTTATAAAAAAAACCTAGCCTATAACCATCGGGCTGTTAAGACGAATTGATAGAGACTTCATTCATTAAAATCCATCCAGCCGTTGGGATGTTTCGAGGGTATAAAATAATCCACATACCCAGATACGCGTGAAACAGATAACCCTTCTTTTCAGTCGGGTAATTAAAGTAACTGTACAGCTAATTCCGGGTATCACAAAAACATATCTGCCAGTTACGATCCTAATTGGATGCCTTTTGTGACAGTTATTTCTGAACATACACAGAGACAGACAAACTGACACCAAAAAATTTTTGCCTCTACAGTAAGCATTCGCTTGATGTTTCCGTAATTACATAAAAAAAAATCCATTTATAAGTAAGGTAATCGCACCAGTAGTGGGCTTTTTAAGGACATTTATCTAATTATTATCAAAGTGTTAGTGAATTCCAAGATATATATATATATATATTAGCATAGTCCTAACCTTCATGTGTCAGAATAAACATTCAAAGTTTCAAAATATAGTCTTCGAAAAAATATAAAAATTAAAAAATATTACCTTCCTCTATGCTCCAATAGTGGGCCTAGTAAATTTCTGATGCTTGAATCATTAAATTTTCGGCTTATACAACAAATTATTTATGATGTAATAGAGTGTATCAACAGCAGTTTAATTTAAAATCAAACATAATATTAAAGAAACAATGTTTTAAATAAAAACTTATCTCTTAATGAAATCTCCAAGAATTTGCCAAAAAACCGTTTTTGAAGACACTCTAGAAAATAAACAGATGTACCAGCAGGAAGAAAATAATTAGCCAAACAGTTTATGGAAATTTAACATTTAAGGATGCTTGTCAATCAGATTTCTTTCAGACGTTTTCAAGAAATGAAATTTGGGATTGTTTTAAACTTAAAAAAATTAGTGACCCACTAGAGATGCATTTACTTTATTTAGCTAAATGATTTTTTTAAATTATTGCTCACGAAATCATTCACTGTTTATTTTGCAATAATTCCTTTTCTAGCTGGTATAAAATATTTTAAAACATCACTGCATATGAGGAAAAATACTACTTTACAGAATTAGATTTGAAAAGATTTATTTATACAATTTTAGAAGGATAATAAAATTTATTTTACGCTTCAAGTGATAATAAAGGATGATTCGGGAAGCAATAACGAAGCTATCAGCTGAACTAACACAAATTCCAGGCTTGAATGGCAAATACGCGATCGAAAGAGCAAGGGTTAAAGTCGTACGAATGAATAGAGTTTTGGGATTTTCTCATGAGATTCAGGGATAAAGATGCTTTCAGGATTATTTATTATAAACTTGTAACGGAGAAAAGTGTACTTTCTACTATTTTTTAGAATAGAAATTGGCGGCTTTTTTGCCCAAAAACTAAACGATTGCATAAATACAAATTTGCAAATCCAGTTTATTTCTACATCCATTAAGGGCGTAGGATACCTTTGAACGCGTCGAAAAAGTAAAAAAATATCACTATGTTCAAAGCTTCCGAACTTACGTAATAAGTCAAAAATAAGAATAAAACTTCATTTAAATATAAAGCTCATATTTAAATTTATATTAAAAAATATATATATACTTGTAAATTCATAAATAAATATTGAAATGATAAGTTTAAAAATATATGATAATAAGAGAAAAAAGATCTTGCGCGCATGATAATACTTAAAATACGCATATAAAGAGAAAATCTTGGTGAAAATAAATACATAACAGTGTTACCTTTCTACTAAAACCAGGATATTTGTAAAAAAAAATATTGACTAAATTAAAAAAATTAACAAAAAATTAAAAATTTTCACTTTTTATAAAATATTTTCAAAGTACAAAAGCAAAAATAAAAATAAAATCTTACCTATTTCGGGTTTTAAGTTGTAAATAATACAGAAATGAATATGTGGTGAAAATTTCTTTTGGTTGCCATGCATAGTTTTTTAGCTCACAGGCTGTTAAAGCTTGCCATGCATAGTTTTTTTAGCTCGCAGGCTATCAAAGCCTGAGAGCTAATGTGCCCGCAGGTTCTGTATGTACGTAACGCGATAACTCTTGATAGAAATATCCGATTTGCTTCAAATTTTTTTCAAGGTTCATTCCGATAAGGAGCATCCCTGCTTAGTTTTGGGGGTTCATCTTTTAAGTATAATGGGGGGAAACGGGGGGGCTAATCACACCCTTAACTTAGATATATGGGTTATCGTGCAGAATTATCAGATTTTCTTCAAATTTGGTATAGCGATTAACTATGATAAGGCGCTTTCTTGTTTAGATTTGAAGGTTCATTGTTTAAGTCTAAAGAAGGAAAGGAGGCTAATACCCCCCCCCCCCCCCCCCCACACACACACATCTTAATTTAGATAAATGGGCCTTTCTATCAGATTTTCTTCAAATTTGGTATACCGGTTTATTCTGATAAGGCGCTTCCCTGATTAGATTTGGAGGTTCATTAGGATATAATCAGTATAAAGGGGGGGGGGAGGGGGGCTAATATCTCTCTTAATTTAGATAAATAGGTTTTTCCATCCGATTTGCTTTAAATTTGGTGTACCAGTTTATTTCGAAAAGGCGCTTCCCTGATGAGATTTGGCGGCTCATTGGCTAAGTATAAAGAGGGGAAACTGGGGGAAAATCGCCCCTTATTTTATTTTCGAGGGCATTATTCTTTGAAATAAGAGTATAATATACAATTAGTGTGAATAGCCTTTGAGCTCAATGCCATCAGTTAAACTGGGCACTTTACTTTTTTAGTAACACTGCGCGCAATATCAAAATTCATCGTTTTGAATAAACGCAACGCAAAGTTTAATTATCCTATGTAGTCTTAATATGTAATCTTAATAAAACTGCCATAATTAGTAAGCTAATGGGAATTTTTTAATGCGGTTTTTTTGAACATTGTTCAAAAATGATTACGGAATCAAAATATGTATAAAAAATCGAAAATTTTGAAGGTTTAAAAGTTATCCTACCCCCTTCCTTAAACCATCCATTAAAATTCTTTTTTAACACTTTCCAACATAGTTGAAAAGTGTTTATAAATTGGTTTGTCTATCTTTCTGTGAATCTGTCTGTGTTCTAACTCTCGTAAATGTACTCATATTGTTATGCAATTGATATATGGTATTGAAGTTTACTATACTATGTTCGGTATTGAAAATGAAGTGCGTAGTATTTATAGTTCATTTAAAGGTACATCCAAAAGAATTTCGTTACATTACGTTCTATCGAGAAAAAAATTATTTGCGGTGTATTTTAATGATTTTACACTATTTCAAACATACGAAATTTACATGAATCCCTGAGCTGCACTACAAGAAGCTTACTATAGAATAATGTGTATATAGCATTTATCGTTCATTTACAGGGACATACAAAAAAATTCAGGTACAACTGTCTATTAACAATAATGGCTGTAAGCCCGTTTTCAGGTGTGGTATGCTTTTAAAAATTCAATTCATTTTTTTGGATATTACTTAGTCCGTATAAATTCTATAATAGACCAAAGATCTCAAGTGCATTTCCGTTTACATTGATAAAAATGAAGTACTCAAAAATGAGTAAATCGATTTACTCACATCGAATTGAGTACGTTTGGATAAAAAATAAAGCTCTTGTTATAAAAATATTCGATTTGGGTATCTTGATAATAATTTTGCTATTTTTAAAAATAAATAATCAATTAAACGTTT
This sequence comes from Maratus speciosus, assembly GCA_963932465.1. Taxonomy (NCBI): domain Eukaryota; kingdom Metazoa; phylum Arthropoda; class Arachnida; order Araneae; family Salticidae; genus Maratus; species Maratus speciosus. The sequence goes on from OZ010786.1 coordinate 445,741,802, forward strand.
CTTGTTAATAACTTAGAACGAAAAAAAATGTTAGAATATTTTTACTCTAATTTGTAGGTTCAGGGAGGCAGCACATAACGATTCATATTTGAACAGCTGAGTGGATGAACATGTTATGCTACATTTTCTAAATTTTTTTTTTATCTTTTGGATGAGAGCGTTATGAGGTATCCTATCACATGGTGAAGCTAAAATACTAAGGTTCTATTTAGTCTTGAAGATTTAAGAGATTATTCATTAATATTTTATATTTCAATATTTAATAATGTCAATAACATTAATAATTTTTAATATTTGAAAATTAACCATTTATAAGTTTTTCTGAGAGAGTTTAGTACCATACCTGTTAATATTTTAAACACATGGTATAAAACAGAAAATAAATCATTAAAATTTACAGCAAAAACTTTCACCTCAAATTTCTTGAAATGTAATTTTTGTTACTTAACATGTTCTTCCACTTAGCTCCTCATTTGAACACAACCTTGGGATAAAAAATGTGTACACGTGTTTCTCAATTTTGAGTATGTCACGTATTTAAAATTGAGTACTTTTTACTCAATTTTGAGTACCCATTTTATCAGTGTACGGAAATAACTGAAGAGGAATTTTTGAACTCTGTTATGTGTTCCCTAATTGAACTAAATTTTAGCATACTATGTTGTATAGATAAAAATCTGTAGATTATATACAGGGCTACACAAAAAAATCCGTATGTTTTTCTGACAATTGATAGGGATTCCTGAAAGTAGGTTTTCAAATATGTTATGTGTTTTAATGGTTTACTTAGCCATCATGTTTCAACTTATTAAACGGTGAAGTTTTTTTTAAAGTATTCTGTAAGTTTTGGAAAGTATTTCAGAATCTATGCTTGACGCAGGATTTTTCGTTCTTAAGGGGCCTCAGGACTCTTAAAATTGGAAAAATCGAAAAAAAAAAACCCCGACCATTATCAACATATAATATCTTAAAATGTAATTGATTTTAAGACAAAATTTTATATTGGGATGAAAGATATGAGTATATTCTTTCATTTCATGTATTTGAAAAATTACAAGATGCATAATTAGAATTTACAGTGCGCTCCAAAATGTCAGACATTTGCCGAGCGGAAAATCGGCATAACAGATTATGCACACGATTAGAAAATAAATTTTGCAAGTAGAAGGAAAATTTTGGGTCCTATTTATCCTTCACATTGTAATAATTACTCTGAACCTCAATAAATATTTATTTAAAGCATTTTTCTATTTTTAATACTAAGTTGTATTTAGTTAATGCAAAATTTAGAAACTTTCAACAGTATAATCACCTATAAAGAATATATTTCTGAACAATAAGAAGGAAATTTTAGGTTCAGTTTATACAAACTAACATGAAACACATGTTTTGAAAATTTCATGAAAAAAAAATCAGAAGTTTTTGAGATATCGTGCGCGTTATGCCCAAAAACGTCATTTGGAGAAAATTTACTTCAAAGTTTCTGAAACGCCGCTTCAGCTATTGAGCGTGTATAATTCTAAAAGCCATAACTTCTGTTCTAATAGGAATTTCAAGTAAACATTTATACCAAAATGTTCAGAAAAGATAGTAGTTTAATATCTAAAAAAATTAAAATTTCGAAAATTTTAAAGCTTTAAGAGTCCTGAGACCCCTTAAGTCGGACGAGGAATAGAATGTTTAGGTTTTTCTCATGAAAATCAGAGATAAAATTGGCTTTTTTGTTATAAAGTACTTTGTAGATTTTTCGTTATAAAGTACTTTACAGGATCTGATTTGAAAAGATTTATTTACTCAGATTTTCAGGAATAAAAAAACATTTTATGCTTTTCAAGTGATAAAAAGGATGATACGGAAAGCAATAGCAAAACTATTAGTTGAACTAACACAAATTTCTCGCTTGAATCGCAGGTACGTGACCAAAAGATCAAGGTGTAAACCCGTACGAGGAATAGAATTTTTAGGTTTTTCTCATGAAAATCAGAGATAAAATAGGATTTTTTGTTATAAAGTACTTTACAGAATCTGATTTGAAAAGATTTATTTACCTAGTTTCTCAGGAATAAAAAAACTTTTTATACGTTTCAAGTGATAAAATGTTGATCTAGAAAGCAATAAAAAAATTATCAGCTGAACTAACAGAAATCTCTCGCTTGAGTTGTAGATATACTGTGAGCAAAAAAAGTATTTGCACACCAGGTAAATTTGTTGTAGCATATGTATAAATAAATAAAAAGCAACTAAGAATTAAAAATACCAACACTTTTACAAAACAAATAAACATATTTAATATCTGACTTAATAATTATATTTAAAATATGAAAACATTAAAAAGTAGCATTTTAACTGCCAAAAAAATATTTGCACACTAGCAATAAAAATAGAGCTAGAGGAATTATTTATAAGTTAAAAACAGTGCTAATATTTAGTATGCATGCCCTTTGCTTCAATTACAGCTTGTAATCGTCTGGGCATTGATTCTATTAATTTGTGACATGTTTCACTGCTGATTTGTAGCCATTCTTCCCTAAGAGATTGTTTAAGTTCTGATTTGTGTTATAAATTTTAAATAAAAATGATAAAATATGTTATAAATTTTCAATCGGATTGAGGTCTGGTGATTGTGGTGGCGTTTTCAATTGATTTTTTAGGGTTTCGTACTTAAAAAGTAAAAACGGAACCATTATAAGATCACTCCTGTGTCTGTCCGTCTGTCTGTCTGTCTGTCACAGCCATTTTAATCGTAAACTATGGAACGTGGAAAGTTCAAATTCGGGGAAGTAATAAAGACCATTGACCCACATATTTTCAGATTAATAAACATTCATAAATATATTTAATAAAAAAGTAGAGGGGCTAATTATGCTACTTGAAAAAAAAAATCTTTTCTTTGTACATCATGTGGGGTATCCTGTAAAAGCTTTTATAACGCTGAACTCAAAAATACATTCCTTTTAATTTTATGTATTATATTTTCAAAGATATTGTTGAAAATGTAGCCCAAAAATATGCCCCCCCCCCATCTAATTCCGAATCTACTGAAACTAAAATGATGAAAAAATTAGAGGTAGTAGACGTTAATATAAACCTTGCCGGAAAATTATAGCGATTACCCTAGGTCATATACTTTTTGAGTAATTAGCATTTTTCTGTTATACACAAATTTCGATTTACGGGCATTCAGAAAAATTGTTGAGCATCGCTGAATAAACCTATCGTTGCAGAAGAATAAAAGCATTGTTGATAATGATTTTCGAAAAAAATCATCGGTAATTAGCTGAGATATTAACTCTTAAAGGTACGGTCAGTTTGGATATACACAAAGACAGGGCGGCGTACTCTATGCCTAGTTAACGACTTTTAATGATATATATGTGTAATGTAATGTCCAGTAACAGTATAAAAGAAATAAACGTCAAATTGTTAAAAACATACTAATTTAATGGGTCTCGGGGCTCTAAAAAGTGGAAAAAATGAAAAAAAGACCATTTTCAATATTTAATGTCTTAAAATGTATATGATTTTAAAACACAATTTTAATTGGAATGAAAGATATAAGTATGTTCTTTCGTTTCATGTATTAAAAAATTGCAAGATACAGAATTAGTATTTATAGGGCGCTCGAAACTGTTAGACATTTCTCGAACAAAAAATTGGCATAACAGTTTACGCGCAGGGTTACAAAATAAATATTGCAACTAGAATGAAAATTTTGGTGCTTCCTTATACTTCAGATTGTAATAATTTCCCTGAACTTAAATAAATTTGTATTTAAAGCATTTTTATATTTGTAATGCAATGCTGCATTTAGCTAGTACAAAATTTTGAAAATTTCAAGAGTAAAATCACCTAAAAAAACATTTTTTTGAACAATAAAAAGGAAATTTTAGGTCCAGTTTATACAGAATAACATGTAATATACACTATATTGCCATTAATAACCGGCAATTTTCAATTTTAGACATTTTGTCGAATATTTAGAAATATACTTGTCAGATTCTTCTGGAATTTCAGGATTAAAAAGAACAGGTATGACCTCATATTTAGCAATGTCGATTTGATAAGGGGGACAATTAGGGGGCCAACAAAAAATCAAAGAAAAAAAATACTTGGGATCACCCTGTAAAATAAAATGCACGAAATGATCTTTTGCTACCGAATAGAAATAAACAGACATTGTGCAATATGTGTATTCTTTTGTGTAAGAATAGCATGTATATTAATAGAGATATAGCGAATTATTTAAAAAAATAAAAAAAATCTTGCATGTTTTTTGCTTATAACGTACAGGGTTTTCAACCAAATTTAACGCCGATTTCAGAAAAATTACAAAATATAGTAGAAAGAATATAATGCAATTGGAATATAAATATATTAAAGATTTTAGGAAATATGAGCAGTTGTATGAAATAATTTTTATCTGCGCATGCGTGAACGATAAGAAGGATCATTTTACATAATTTAATAGTCAACTCTATGGAGCAACTTATAAAAAAATCTAGTCAAATACCGCAAAAATTCAGAAAGATATCGGCGTTAGAGTGAGCAAATTTTTAGTTGTTCTCTAAAAGCAGCTGAATGATAAGGGATTTTACACAAATTGTCACTTTTTATTAACTGACTTTCAGAAAAAAGTTAGTATTTAGTGACTAACGACGAGTAGATTTGGAAAAAAATACTTCGATTTTGATATTTCTTTTGATCATGGTATAGGCTCGTACTGGTGGTTATCAGAGAAGAACTAAAGCATCAATAAAAAATGAAAATTAAAAAAAATGTAAAATTAAAAATGACAATTTGTGTAAAATCCCTTATCATTCAGCTGCTTTTAGAGAACTACTAAAAATTTGCTCACTCTAACGCCGATATCTTTCTGAATTTTTACGATATTTGACTAGATTTTTATTAATAAGTTGCTCCATAGAGTTGACTATTAAATTATGTAAAATGATCCCTGTTATCGTTCGCGCATGCGCAGATAAAAATTATTTCATATAACTGCTCATATTTCCTAAAATATTTAATATATTTATATTCCAATTGCACTATATTGTTTTTACTATATTTTGTCAATTTTTCTGAAATCAGCGTTAAATTTGGTTGAAAACCTTGTATGTTATAAGCAAAAAACATGCAAGAATTTTTTAATTTTTTTAAATAAATCGATGTATCTCTATTAATATACGTGCTATTCTTACACAAAAGAATACACATATTGCACAATGTCTGTTTATTTATATTCGGTAGCGATAGATCATTTCGTGCATTTTATTTTACAGGGTGATCCCAAGTATTATTTTTTTCTTTGATTTTTTGTTGGCCCCCTAATTGTCCCCTTATCAAATCGACATTGCTAAATATGAGGTCATACCTGTTCTTTTTAATCTTGAAATTCCAGAAGAATCCGACAAGTATATTTCTAAATATTCGACAAAATGTCTAAAATTGAAAATTGCCGGTCATTAATGGCAATATAGTGTATGTTTTGAAAATTTCATGAAAAATTATTCAGAAGTTTTTGAGGTATCCTGCGCGTTATACCAAAAAACGCCATTTGGAAAATAATGACTTTAAAGTTTCGGAAACGCCGCTTCAGCTATTGAGCGGGTATAATTCTAAAAGCCAAAACTTCTGTTCTAATGGGAATTTCAAGGAAACAATTATATCAAAATATTCAGAAAAGATAGGAGTTTAACATCTAAAAAAATTAAAATTTCTTAAATTTTCAAACTTTAAGAGTCCTGCGACCACTTAATCCTTTCCGGCACGGAGTAATTCTATTTATAAACTTATGAAATAATGAACTGACACCAGAATTTATAAACGAATGTATTAGAAAATGCGAACTTGCTTATTTTCACGTACATGATAAAAGGAAAATTTTAATTAAATATTCTTGGTGCTATTTGTCTGTTTTGGAATTAAAATTAGGTGTCCGTTTTTTAAGTGCATCGCCCTCGAAATATTTAATTAGAATGAATCGCATAAATACTGTGAGATTCGCGATAGTTTGCAATGATTGTATCTCTCAATACGCCTCGAGTGACTTTAAAAGTTAATTAAACACCTATCTGGAAAAACGCGGCACTGACCAAGGCGGCGTTGCAACTTTGAGACCTCAATTCGAAGCGCGCTTAGCACAATGCTAAATTTAAACTTTGAACAAAGGTTTTGTTTTAGATACACTGTAGAAATAAAGGTTATTACTACGCTGAATTTAGTTTCATGAAATGCCAAATGAAGTTTAACTATGCACTGCCTTTATTGTCAGTACCGAATTAAGTTCATCATAAACAGATTAGGATAATATTAAAAAACGAGTTATACGAATAGCTGTATTTGATATTGTTCCATATATGTCTTTGAACTTTCATGGTATACCCGATTACACTTTTCTAATATATATACAGTTATACCCAACCCTACGTTGTATAGTTTTTTAAAAAGTCTTAGTACTCTTTTAGCAACTTTTTTTTTTTTTTTTTTTTTTTTTTTTTAAATTTTTATAATACAATTACAAATTCATATATTTATTCTACAGAACCCTCTGTGCGCGAGTAATGCTCGCACGTGACCGCTTATTTACATTATAAAGCAACCATAACCTCGTAGCATATGCAGTGTGTTTCGGATCGTTATCCTGTTGGAAATAATATGAATTAGGAATTCCTAATTTCAGAGCACTATTAGATAAATGATCTCGCAATATATTAATATATTGTTTAGCATTCATATTGCTTTCAATAAAGGTCATTTCGCCAACTCCGTTAAAAGACATGCATCCCCAAATCATTACAGGACCACCGCCCTGTTTTACAGTTGGTTTCAAGTTTTTAATTTGAAGAGAAGTATTTAGCTTTCGCCATACAGTTTTCTTACTGTTTTCCAAAACTCTAGTGGTTTGCTGACAAAAGCTTTTGCAAATTCAAGTCTTTTCACCCTATTTGTTTTCCTAATAAATGTTTTTTTTCGAGGGGCTCTTCCTCGAATATTTGCATCATGAAGAATATTTCTAATTGATTGTGGTGTAACTATTGTTCCCGACGTTGAAGCGACATCAACAGCCAATTCTTGAGCACTTAGAAAAGGGTTTTTTGAAGATTCTTTTATGATGGCTCTCCTTTGCCTGGTATTTAGCTTTCTTGGATGCCCAGTTCCCGGCTTATTTATTGTCGAACCAGTTTCTTTTTTCTTCTTAATTACATAACGAACACTAGAAAAGTTTAGATTTAATTTTTTACCTATTCCTCGGTAAATTAATCCAGAATTGTGAAGAAATATAATCTTCTCACGGGTAGCAACAGACAGTTCACACGTTTTCGGCGCCATTAGAACGAAAACTCCCCAGAATCCCTGCTCCAGTTAATATATTACGTGCCTTTAAAGTGCGGAGCTAATGTACTGCGGGACTGATATGCTAAACATTTGCATAATGTTCACATTTAATGCCTTTTTTAACAGTCAATGCTTCTTGTGCAAATACTTTTTTGGTATGAGAAAATATTAATATATTTTTTAAAATGTGTAATATTACTGTTTAAGGAAAATGGGTAGTTATTTTTTTTTCTTCTTATTTAAATAAATAAATGATTAAGAGAATAGTATCAAATTTGCTTTCTATGGTTACTTATGCAAAAAATCGTCTGCGTGCGAATACTTTTATTGCTCACTGTGCGAGACCAAAAGACGGAAGGGTTCAAGTCGCACGAGAAATATAGTTTTAAGGTTTTTCTCATGAAAAATCAGACATAAAGTAGGATTTTTCGTTGTAAACTGCTTTACAGAATATGATTTGAAAAGATTTATTTACTCAGTTTTTCAGCAATAAAAAGAAAACATTATATACGTTCCAAGTGATAAAAAGGGTGATCCGGAAACCAATAGCAAATCTATCAGCTGAACTAACACAAATTTCTCGCTTGAATCGTAAGTACGTGACCAAAAGAGCAAGCTTTAAAGTTGTGCGAAGAATAGAAGTTTCAGTTTTTCCCATGACAATCAGAGATAAAATAGGGTTTTTCGCTATAAAGTACTTTACAGATTTTTCGTTATAAAGTACTTTACAGAATCTAATTTGAAAAGATTTATTTACCTAGTTTTTCAGGAATAATATAAAAAAAAACTTTTTATACGTTTCAAGTGATAAAAAGGTTGATGTGGAAGGCAATAACTAAACTATCAGCTGAACTAACAGAAATCCCTTGCTTGAATTGCAGATAGGGGAGATGGGGGCACATGTGAACAGTTCGCATAAATATAGCTTTTTCTCATAACTGGATTAATTTCTATAAACAAAAACTACTCCACATAGTAAACAGAACTTTGTTTTACACATGGTAATTTTTTTAAAATCACCTATATAGTTCGTAAATTTTTTAATAGTTTTATAAATTCAAAAAATTGTTCACATGTGCCCCACCAGCGGGGTAGTTGTGAACACACGTGGGGCACATGTGAACACAAGGAAATAATATCCTTTGACATACTTTTTATTCTGTTATTCATTTGTCAAAATAATCATTAGCTATATTACTTGCTAAATTCACCATAAAGGAAAAAAATATATATATATTTCTCTAGTTTCTGGATGATATGTTAAAAAAAAGATTATAAAATGAAAATGCAGATTTGTTGGGGGGGGGGGGGGTTAGGTGATTCATTAAGTATTGTTGCAATAAAATAAAAAATAAAGAAGCAATTTAAAAAAAGAAATTAAAACTTTTAAATTTTGCTTACTGGCTTTTGTTTGGGGGAAATTTTAGGGAGGGGCATTTACATGCTATTTATCGGAAATCTGCCGAAATACGAAAGATTCTCACTCCTTCATTTGCCTTATTTACTTGTAGATAAAGAAGGTTTATTTTAATGATTAAAAAAAATCTTGACTATAACGCCCCCCCCCCCCCTAACTTCTTTTGCTTTTGAAAGAGAGAGGGGTGGGTGTTACAATCGAAATTTTACGGTAGTTATCAGTTTAAAAATTTTACTTTCTTAAAATTTTACTTTCTTAAAATATTACTGATATCTATCTCCATTCAAAGCATCATATACATAACTGTTTTAGAGATGGAAGTAAGCCATCACTGCAAGTTTAGAACAAATGTAATAGAAAAATTTGCAAAGTTGTTCAAGGTAATACTTTTGTATTAACAATGCATAAAAAATACTGTTTTAAACCATTTAGTAAAATAATACATAATACTTATTGCAATTTAGAAAACATTAAATTTGTTTAAATTACAATTGAGCGTAAACGAGCTTGTTGCTCTTTATGTATTTGTGAAAGATGTGTTTACGGAAGTTTCAATAGAAAATCAACTTTGTGTGAGAAAAATATCTTCTATTTCTGGAAAATTAGAGATAATGGAACTGACATTATTTCTCATTAAGTTAACTGAAAGGAACATAATCGCAGATTGATTATTGGGGCACTTATGAACTGTTCATATCTGCCCCAACTAGTCTGTTCACAAGTGCCCTACACTACTGCTTCTGTTAAATTGATAAATCATTAACATTTCTCAATTTTAGAAGAAAAAGAACTCTATCAAAAATATTTATTAGTATTCATAGTATATGTTAAAACACTCAAATTCAAATAAATAAATTAATAAATAAAGTTATTCGCTTATCAACTTGGAACAAAGAATTTACTTTTGAGATCTAAAAACAGTGTTTTGATTACAGAGGACAAACAAACTGTCAAAGAGCTTCCAAAAAATTTTACCATATGTCTACAGGTGCTATCATCTTTAGAAATTTTTTTCAAATAAAAAAACTTACAATAACTATTGAAAAATTGCGATGTTCACATCTGCCCCATGTTCACATGTGCCCCCAACTCCCCTATACGTGACCAAAAGACGGAAGGGTTAAAGTCGTACGAGGAATATAGTTTTAAAGTTTTTCGTATGAAAAATCAGACATAAAGTAGGATTTTTCGTTATAAACTGCTTTACAGAATCTGATTTGAAAAGTTTTATTTACTCAGTTTTTCAGGAATAAAAATAAAACATTTTATACGTTTCAAGTGATAAAAAGGATGATTCGGAGACCAATAGCAAATCTATCAGCTGAACTAACAGAAATTTCTCGCTTGAATTGTAGGAATAGAATTTTAAGGTTTTTCTGGAGGAAAACAAAACAAAACAAAAAAAACACACCTCTTACTAAGTCTGCAACTAATTATAATAGAAGAAAGTTATTGGTGCCAAATGATTGGAAATAAAGTCTATTTTTAAATAATGTATATAAAATTTGCTTAGGAGACCATCTACAAATCAAAACCAGACGAAATTTTGTTTTCTTCAACAGCAATACCCAATTTTGACAATATATTTTAAATCTTCGGTTCAAACTTTGCCTAGAAACGACATCTCAAGTCATTTGGATGGTAAGTGTTTGAATTATAAACATTCAAAATTTAGAGCTTCTAATATTAAATTACATTTTCGTATTTTTATTAATGTCTCCTAAAATTATAATATTAATGTGATAATTTTTTTCTGTGGTTATAATATTAAAAAATGCAAACATAAATACATTGAATTTGTAAATTAAAAATTTTTATAATATGAATTTTGAAATTACTATTCGAAAAAAAAAAAATGAATTGCAACCTACAGTTTTTTGATAGATTTAGAGGAAAGTGGGTAATGACGCTCACTTAAGGGAAAACATAAATAGCTAGTCAAATTTATACAAAAAATCAATATTTTATTAATGACAGTATACGGAACAGGTTGAAATCAACTAATTTGCATAAAAGTTTTAAGTTTTTTTAATCGTTTTATTTAATTAACAAATGATCGAGCGGTAATGTCCGACTTGTAGGGTAAATGCGCTCAAAATTTGAATATAAGATTTAAGTTGGCGTAACAAAGCACTACAAAAATAGATAAAAGCATGAATGTACAGCTAAATGTATATATTTTGCAGAAATAATGAGTAAATTAACATTTGAAAGTATGAGTTCCTTCAAGTTAGATGTTGTAGAATTATTTTATAAAACAACATCAAATTAATAACGTGAGGACAAAAAATACTTTCCTTCCGACGGTCACTATATCCTTACTGGGACTTACGATGAAGTTCGCTAGGTGCCGGTACCGATCGCACGTTTTCAATTCTATTCTGTTTAGAGATATTTGGGTGAGCGAGATTGCCCGCTGAGCATCATTACCCTATTTTCCCCTATATGTATTATGTCCTGTTTTATGCAAATGCTCAATTTCAAAATTTTCTTCCAAGTAGTTTTCGAATTATGATTGAAAAAGATCAAAATAATTTTTAAGGGCTGTCTATGATGTGCAGAAAAGCATAATTTGGAAAAAATATATTTTACTCATTTTATTGAAACATTTAGGATGGCAATAGTCGAAACATGTTAAGGGTGTGAAATGGTCATATTGGCAAGAAATAATGCATTAAAAGAAGCGACATAGTCATTCTGTAGCATTTCAACAATCGAATACCGAACTTCAATTTGGATACAGCCCCTAAAATAGGCTCATTTTAAAAATAATTAATTTATAGTAAACTTACTGGACGAATTTCATGAAAATTTGTTTTTAGGCTAATTAAACGATGTAGAATTTATTTATGGTGTCAAACTTGGGTATTGCTATTGAAAAAAACAACAACAAAGTTTGGGTTCGTTTTGATATGTAGATGGCCCCCTAAATAAAATTTATATGTATCATTTAAAAGTAGAGTTTATTTCCAATCGTTTGGTACTAGTAACTTTCTTCTTCAATAGTTTATTGCAGAGTTAATAGGGGGTGTTTACTTTTTTCCCCTCAACTGTACGTGGCTAACAGAGCAAGGGTTAAAGTTGTACGAGGAATAGAATTTTAAGGTTTTAAATCAGGGATAAAATAGCATTTTTCACTATAAAGTACGTTACAGAATCTGATTTGAAAAGATTTATTTACTCAGTTTTTCAAGAGTAAAAAAAATAACAAACATTTTAAACGTTTCAAGTGATAAAAAGGATGATTCGGAAAGCAATAGAAAAACTATCCGCTGAACTGACAGAAATTTCAGGCTTCAATCGTAAGTACGTGATGGAAAAGGTAAGGGTTAAAGTCGTACGAGGAATAGAGTTTTAAGAGTTTTCTCACGAACATCATAAATACCATAAGATTTTTTCTTTTAAACTTGTAATAGAGGAAAGTGTAGTTTGCGAATATTTTAAAATAGAAATCGTTGTGGGCGTGAAATTCTTATAAAATACTAAGAAATGTTCTAGTCAAATACTATCCTTAAAAAATATTTCATTACGCAACTAGAAAAAGTGGTTTCCAACTTTAATAAACGCATTAAAAATATACATGGTGCAATATGTTATCTATCGCCGTTTTTTAATTTCTCAACCGTTGGTCGTAGACTTATAGTTCCAATTACAAAAACGTTTCAAATGAAGTAAATATTCATGCTTTGGCATTATTTAAAGTAAAAAGTCAATTTTATAAAAAATACGAAATCTAACTTTTTATACGGTCCCCCAGCCCCTATAGTTATATTTAGTAAAAGTTTACACATATTATAACACATAAAACACAAAAGTTTGATATTTTTACTACAAAAAATGACAGAGTTATTAAATTTCAAATTTTGAGATTTTTGCAGATGATTTTGTCTTTCGTTGAGGGATCAGTTAAAAGATGAATTAAAGTAATTCGAGATCAAAATCAGGGTGCTATGTCCTTTTTACGGCAAGACCACCTTTAGCCGGTATCGCCAGATCGGGGTATCATTAAACAAGTTTATTTCATCTAAAAATTTGAGCTGATTTTTAGGGGTCGTATACAAAGCGAAGAATGAAATATTGAAATTAAACAGAAAAATAAATATCAATTTATTATAATATCAAAAACGGTCTACTATAAAATATGAATACATATAACGCCGGAAACTACAAGAGATACTGCTCAAAGTGTTCTCCGTTGGTGACAAAGCACCATGGAATGTTTGACAGTACTGCGTCCTGGACACATTAGAGCATAGCAGGTGTGCAAAGTGTGTGACAATCAAAGAGGATGCGCTGCTTCATATAAAACACAGAAGAAGTCACAGTCACATAGACTTATGCTTTGGTGTAATCCCAGAGAAGTCTATAGAAGTCAAGTCCGGTCAACGCGGTGACCACTCTATCGGACCACTATCCAAGAATCTGTTGACTGAATTCGGTGCCCAGATAAGCCCGGACGTCTGATTTTTTTATGCGGAGAGGGCCCTATCATGCTGAAACCGCACCCGGCATGCATGTTGGAGAGCAACTCTTCATACCAGTCACGTACCGTGTTTTGTAGCAGATGCAGGTAACGATCGGTCGTTAAGATCCCATCGTCGAAGATGGGTTCAACAATCTAGGTTCTCCATATACTGACCACACGTGCTATCTGGGTGATGTGGAGGTTTCCAGTTCACATCATCCTTTTGATTGTCGCACAATTTGCACACCTGCTATGCTCTAATGTGTCCAGGATGCAGTACTGTCAGGCATTCACTTGTGCATTGCGACCAATGGAGAACACTTTGAGCAGTATCTGTAGTAGATTCCGGAGTTTTATGTATTCATTTTTTATACTAGACCGTTTTCTGATATTATATTAAATTGATATTTATTTTTCTGTTTAATTTAAATATTTCATTCTTCGCTTTGTATACGACCCCTAAAAGTCAGCTCAAATTTTTAGCGAAATAACCCACTTCTGTGATGCCCCGATTTGGCAATACCGGCTAAAGGTGGTTTCGCCGTAAAAAGGACATAGCACCCTGTTTTTATCTCGAATTACTTTAATTCATCTTTTAACTGATCCCTCAATAAAAGACAAAATCATGTGCAAAAATCTCAAAATTTGAAATTCAGTAACTCTGTCAATTTTTGTATTACAGATGTCAATCTTTTTGTGTTATATGTGTAAACTTTTTCTAAATATAACTATAAGGACTGGGAGACTGTATAAAAAGTTAGATTTCGTAATTTTTATAAAATTGATTTTTTACTTTAAATAATATCACAACATGAATATTTACCTCATTTGAAACGTTTTTGTAATTGGAACTATATGTGTACGACCAACGGTTGAGAAATAAAAGCTCGGCGATAGATAACATATTGCACCCTGTATAAAAAGATATGTCTGACACATTTATAAAAAGCCATGAAAAACTTTTTAATAATATCCCCAAAAAGTTAAAAAAATGCATAAAATGAAAGTGTCGTCGAGATCCAAGCACTGATTATTGTTGTTTTTATGCGAGAGATTAAAAAATCAAGAAAGAAATATCATGCGTTCAGCACAGATTACGTAATACTGCCCAACACATTCAGAATGCTGTAACAAAACTTTACAATTTATTAAGGTGAAATATGTCTAAATAATTAATTTAGAAAATGCATAATGCATTTGAAACGCAATCTGTGCAATTAATTTGAACAGCCCGAAAATTATAAATTTTATTTTGTGCAGTCTTGTATAAAATGCATAGATTCATTTTTATATTACATAGCGTGTTAAAAGATAGTTCAATTAAAAGCATAGCACAGTTCAAATTTCCGTCAAAAAACGAAAATATCCTCGAGACCTTTTGCGTAGCGAGGTATATGAGTCAATATCTGAAAATTGGAGAATTTGTGCCCACTGCCAATAATATTTCATTAATTATATTAAAACCAAAAACTGAAAATTAATATATTGTAACAAATGTTATAACAATTACTAATGATAAATGGACATAGAATTATGTATAAATAATTAACTAGCATGAATGACCGAGATAAGCTCGGTCGAAATTAGCTTTGTGTTTATCTCGATATATTATTCGCACTAAATCATTCTTGCTGTTTTAGATGCAATTAGCTTGACCCTGAGCCACAGTGACCCAAAATGACACATTAATCGAATTTTTTCGAACATCGGACCTAACCCAATGCTCTCCTCGAGCCAGAAAACGATAGAATACAAAATTTAGTGAAAATCGTTAGTCGTTTTCTAGATAAAATAAGCTTGAACCACGTTGATCCAAAAATGACCCACTAACCGAAATTTATCGAACATGTGACCTATTCCAATGGACTTTTCGTACTGGGAAACGGTATAATAAAAAAAAATTGTCAAAATCGTTTGAACCTTTTTGAGATACAGTTAGCTTGACCCTGACCCATTTTAACCAAAATGACCCACTAATAGAATTTTCTTGAGCATGCGGTCCAGCCCAATTGTTTTCTCTTGCCCAGAAACGGTATATACAAAGTTTTGTCAAAATCGTTTGAGCCGATTTTTAGATACAATTAGATTGATCCTGATCATTAGGATCCAAAATGACCCACTGATTGAATTTTCTTGAGCGTGTGGCCCAGCCCAATGGTCTTATCATGCCCGGAAACGGTATTACACAAAATTTTGTCAAAATGTTTTAAACCGTTTTTAAAATACAATTAGCTTGACCCTGAACCATTGTGACCCAAAATGACCCACTAATCGAATTTTCTTGAACATGCGACCTAGCCCAATGGTCTTCTCGAGCCCGAAAACAATAGAATACAAAATTTAGTCAAAATCGTCCGAACCGTCTTCTAGATAAAATTAGATTGACCCACAGTGACCCAAAATGACCCACTGATCGAATTTTCTCGAACATGTGACTTAGCCCAATGGTCTTTTTTCGAACATGTGACCTAGTTCAATGGTCTTCTCGTGCCCGAAAATGGTAAAATACAAAGATTTGTCAAAATCGTTTGAGCCGTTTTTTAGATACAATTAGATTGATCCTGATCATTAGGATCCAAAATGACCCACTGATTGAATTTTCTTGAGCATGCGACCCAGCCCAATGGTCTTCTCGGAATCCCAAACTGTAGAATATAGAGTTTAGTGAAAATCGTTAGAGCCGTTTTTTAGATAAAATTAGCTTGACCTACAGTGACCCAAAAATGACCCACTAATTGAAATTTTTTGAGCATGTGACCTAACCCAATAGCCGTCTCCTCCCCAAAAACGCTTGGATACAAAATTTAGTTAAAATCAATTGAACCGTTTTCTAGATAAAATTAGCTTGACCCACAGTGACCCAAATATGACCCACTAATCGAATTTTCTCGAACATGGGACCTAGCCCAATGGTCTTCTCGTAATCCAAAACTGTAGAATATAGAGTTTAGTGAAAATCGTTAGAGCCGTTTTTTAGCTAAAATTAGCTTGACTCGTAGTGACCGAAAAATGACCCACTAATTAAAATTTTTGCTACATGTGACCTAGTTCAATAGTTTTCTAGTGCCCAAGAACGGTTTGATATAAAATTTAGTTAAAATCGATTGAAGCGTTTTTTAGATATAATTAGCTTGACCTTGACCCATTATGACCCAAAATGACCCACTAATCGAATTTTTTCGAACATGTGACCTAGCCCATGGTCTGTCTTCTCGTGCCCGAAAATGGTAAAATACAAAATTTATTCAAAATCCTTAGAGCCGCTTTTAAGATTAAAATTACATACACACACAATTTTTGCTCGTATTATAGTATAAGATTTTAAGCTTTAAACAAATGGAATCATCATTTCAGTCCCTATCCCCAGGTACATATATCCAATATTAAATGAATGCTGTAAAAAGTTTTATAAATATTATTAACTTTTGCTATTATATATTTATACCTATATATATACGGTATGGGAAAATATAATTCTCCTTTATTAGTATAGATTGTATAGTAAAATATTGTAGTAAATATATTTGTCCCTGAAGCTGACCATCATTTCAGTCCCTCTAAAGACACATTTAGGTTAACAGGTACTAGGTGGCGTTGCCATAATTATTTTCATTGCAACAGCAACTAAAGTTCTAGTCACCATGGATGAAGGTAAGTTGTTCTTCTCTTTGCTTCATATTTAGAAATATTTAATTTTCGTTCTGAATAGGGATGAATATTTTTTCATAGCATCATTCATGTGCCTATTTAACTTTTTATTTATAAAAAAAGCTTATTGCAACTTCATTTATGTAACATACAAATGTCACATGGCATATTTAATCATTTACATGTGTGCAAAATGGCTGTGCACCATTTAAGACAAAAACATCACCTCAGTCCCCATCATCTCAGTCGCAATTATTAGACACTGATTATGATGTTAACAGACATTTTCTTCCATAAAAGTTACGCATAAAATATACATCTTTGATCTCAAAACATTAAAGTATTTAAATGACAAAACGTGTATCTAAGTATATAATTGTATGTGGTAGTTGGTACATTAATTTAAAAAAATAATAATAAAAATTTTGGAATGAAATCTGTCAGGTTTTCAGATATTGGTCCATATGATCTATAGGATTTATGCACACCAAGTAATATGCAAAAAATAAAATAAAAATAAAATAAAAAGCGTATCAAAACTGAAAACGCATTTCCAGCAATTATTTTTTATAGCCAGTACAGTAGCAAAATACTTTTGTGTGTACCTGTAAATGTACGATAAATTATAGACATACCAGATTCTACAGTAAACGTTTTGCAAGACACCTCAGTGATACATATAAATTTCAATATATTTAAAATTGTGTAATATCATTTAAGTACACCGCAAACGATTTTTACCCACAGGCCGTAATGTAACGGAATTCTTTTGAGTGTCCCTGTAAATGAACCGTAAATGCTACAAACTTCATTTTTAATACCGAACATGCCATAGTACATACCCAGTGTTCTCGCTGCCGCTCGTCATTGCGCTAAATCACGACAAAATGTTTCATTTGGCGACTAAACGGATGATTAGACTCGGGAAACTGCGAGTGCTCAATCTTTGCTCATTTTTTTTTTTTTTTTTTTTTTTGGTGTGGGTGTGTGTATCTGTACAAAAGACATTCTTCTTTATATTACTGAACGATTGATGCTATTTATCATCTTCAATCGTACCGTACTATTTAAATTATTTTTAGAGTTACCAATTCAACATCATTTTAATTTAGCGTCGTAGCAAAAATTTCATTTCAGTATGTGTTAATGTGCCCAATAAGAAACAGTACTACTTTGAAATTGTCTTTGAAGTACGGTCTTCAATAAAAAGCTGAAGAATTCTAGAAAAAACAATTTTGACAATTTTTTTTTTAATATTTCAAAATTCAATGAATATAATATCTTCTAATCATGAGTTAACTGGGATTGGAAGCTTTATACCATAACATTTTACTGAGTTAAATCAGATTTAAATTTATTTTCTTGATTGCAGAATACATTTAGAATATAATTATTTGTTTTTTAGTTTCTGTGGGGGATAATTAAATTTCGATGAATAACTTATCTATAAGCAGTTACAAAAATTTAGATTATTTTAGAACATATTGAAAAAAGGGTGGGGATTCATTAAGGTGTGAATGATCGAATTTCAATGTTTGACAAGGAATTTATTTTGCTCATTTTTTTAACACTTTCCAACAAAGTTGAAAAGTGTTTATGCATTCGGTTTGTCTGTCCGTCTCTCCACGCTCTAACTCCCGTAAATATACTCGGATTTTTATGCAATTGATAAAAGTTATTTAGGGTCACCAAAGCTTGTTTGGTGTTGTATATAAAGTAAGGTTGGTGTTGTATATAAAGTAGGATTAATAGTTCATTTACAGGGGCACTCAAAACAATTCCATTACATTATGGTATATGGGGAAAAATCGTTTGCAGAGACATTATGCTATTTCAAATGTATTGAAATTGATACAAATCACTGAATTTCATCACTATTACGTTAGAACAGGGCATTCATAGCACTTTTTATTCATTTACAGGGACACACAAAAGAAATCGGTTGCAGTACTGTCTTTGAGTAATAATTGCGGGAGTGCAAGGTTTAAAACTCGGTATGCGCTTTTAAATTTAATTAATATTTTGTGTATAACTCGTCATATATAAATTCTGTACCTCATATACAGGACTGAAAAAAAGTATTCACTTACCATTCTCCTTATAAGAGGAAATTGCTGAATGGAAATTTTCAACTTAAATATATGTATCTCTTAAGTGAACTAAATTTTGGCATGCATGTAATTGATAGGTACAAATCTATGTATCCTATACAGGGCTGCTACAAAATTTGGTTAATTTTCTCATTGTAGATGGGAACAGCTGATATTGGGTTTTGAAATGTGTTATGCGTTACCATATGATTGAATTAGACGTAATATTTTAATTTTTTTTTAAATGGTGCAGTTTTAAAAAGACCGTTTTAAAAGTTTATGCAGCGAAGAACCTTTACAGATCGATTTTAAAAATAGTAAGTTATTTTATGCATCAAGATTTTATTTACCATCCATAAACCGAGAATCAATAGAGATATTTTTACGCAAAAAGAATATTTGCAATGATTCAGTGTTCCTTGATTTACCTAAAATTTCGAAAGAGAGGCTATGTAATTTTAGTAACAATAGTAAAATTTAATTTCAAATTCGCTCGCAAATAGCCAAGGTAATTTTATTTTTGTTCTATGTTTTGCAATGTTTTTCATTGTGCATGTTGTCTCGTGACATTGTTTACCATGTTATTGTTTTGTTAAATTATATGAAAATTAATCCACGCTCGCAAATAGCTAATTTAATTTTAATTTAATTTTATGTTTGCAAAGTTTTTCACTATGCATCATGAAATTATATGAAAATTAATCCACGCTCGCAAATAGCTAATTTAATTTTAATTTAATTTTATGTTTGCAAAGTTTTTCACTATGCATCATGTCTCTTGACATTGTTTACTATGTTTATTGCTTTTAAATTATGTGGAAATATTTTCTATCGTGAATGATTTTGAAAATGTCGCCGTTTGTTCGACGAAACGATCGTCAATCTTAATAAAGATATTTTATCACTTTTTATAGCATTATTTAACTTAATCTGGTGCAGTTTTGTTACATTATTCTGAATGTGTTGGAAAGTGTTTCAGAATCTATGCTTGACGCATGAGTTTTTCTTTCTTGTTTTCATTTGGCGAATGTTTTTAACACTTTCTAACAAAGTTGAAAAGCGGTTATCCATTCTGTTTATCTGTCCGTCTGTCCACTCCTCGGATTTTCATGCAATTGATAAAAGTTATTTAGGGTCCCCAAAGCTTGTTTGGTATTGTATATGAAGTATGTAGGATTAATAGTTCATTTACAATTCTACATCTATACATCTAATTCAAATGTATTGAAACTGATATAAATCACTGAATTTCACTTCGATCACGTTAGAACAGGGCATTCATGGCGTTTTTTATTCATTTACAGGGACAGACAAAAGAAATCGGTTACAGTACTGTCTTTGAGTAATAATTGCCGGAGTGTGCGTTTTAAAATTCGGTATGCCTTTTCAATTTAACTATTAAACGGTGCAGTTTTGTTTCATTATTCTGAGTGTGTTGGAAGGTGTTTCATAATCTATGCTTGACGCATGATTTTTTCTTTCTGATTAGCCAAATGGCTAATGTTCGTAAAAAGTCAGCGAAAACCCAGGTGATACCCAATAAATTATAGGGTAAAGTGCCCTATTATCGCCCTCCAGTCACTTTTAGGCCCTTGGAAGTTGTAATTTTCAGTGAAAATCTACAATATTTGGATTTTAGATAGACTAATTACCCATGCACATAGAAACATAGGCAAATATCGTACAAAAATTTTTTAACAATATGAAAAATTGTTTTTTCAAAAGTATTTAAAAAATGCAAAAGAAAATAAAAAATAATCCCTGCCGGGTCGGCCTACAGGCGGAGGTAGATTTCGAAGTTAAGTACTAAATTCACCAACAAAACTTAAATCAAGATTAGAGATAAACCCAGTTTCTTCACTAAGAGTGAGCTGTAGGGAGCTAAACTTTTTGTGAAAATTATAATATACACGAATACACACACACACATGTATATGGAATAGGTTTAAAAAATGGCTACAAAAAATTCAGAGAACCTTAAAGTGTTAAAATATGTTAATATTTCCATAGTCGGGTTTTTATAATGTTTTAATACGTTTCTTCAAACTCACATGACGTTACATATTCACCTGCTGAGGTCCATTATATTTCCAATATGACGCAATATACATATTTTTTTAATTCGTCAAACTATTTATTTTATTTTAAGTTTTCATGCTGAAATCTTGCTCTAGAAAACTTATGACGTAATATTCAATTTGTCAAACTATTTAATTTTACACGTGAAAATTTTTCAATATAAAAGTAATTGTTGTGATGAGAATTTTATTGTTTTTTTTTTAATTGTTGGCAACTGCTATAACGAAAAACTTTTATTTTTTCCTGCCATTGTTGTGTAAGAGCTGGTTTTATCAGAATCATGTTAAGACGGTATTCAAAATTTTGAACCTTCCCCATTTTCACCCTCTTGGGCCGATTTCCCCCCGAGATATTAGCCATATCAAAGTTGTTGGCGAGTTTGAGGACAATCCGTGCATAATTGCGACTTTTATCGTGCGGACAAAATTTAGTACATACATACATACATCTTCTATTTATATAAAATCCGAGTCTCTGTGTGTCCCTCACTATTCCGGTAGGACCGCCTCACTGAAATGAGTAATTGTTGAAAAATATTAATGCCGGGTTACCACAGTAGCGCCAAATGTTAGCCAACTTGGCGATAGCTGGCTAATTTGGCAAAATTCCCATTTAAAACCATTAATCTTTTATAATGGAGGTCACCGAAATTTAATTTAAACTCCACTCTTTTAAGATATTCTTTCGAAATCTATGGGTGAGAATTTAAAGTACATCTTTACATCTTCCTCCCGATGCTACTAATAAAATAACCGCCAATTGACAACGGCGTACTGTGTGAGCTCCTAACTGCGCGATTTTAATGTACTTTAGGTACTTTTCCAGTATAGGTGCCTTGGCGAAAAAGGAAATTTGGTAACATATTTTCCAGGAACATATTCACTGTTTCATTTTATATACACACGCATTTTTTTCGATATTTATACGATTTATTTAACATAAAAAAGCCGTTTCTCTAATTTTATACAGAAACAGATGTAATTTGTACATAAAAACATCAATAATATACATATAAAACAAACAAAAACGCTCATAAAATTTGTTTTCATAGTTGTTTATATGATTTGACAACAAATCTCGATATTTTTCCGTTATACGGACACCATGCCAAAATGTATGCTAATGTGCCAATTATTTCAAAATGCTAAAAGATATTTGTAATTTTATGCCAGCAGTTTAATATGAGTTTTATTTTATTGCTTTATTTTATAGCAGTTATTTGTTCACTTATTTTAAGTATATATTTGTGATTTGATGAAATAGTTCGTAAAAGTCTGGAATTTTCAAATGTTATATTTTTTAAATGCTCACTTTAGTATCGACAATGGTTTTTCTTTTATTTTTCAAATGCTTCAATTCACGATTTTGCGCCAACTATTACGCTTGGCGACAATGGTGCCCGCATAACGGAAAAGTACCCAAATCTCACTTTCTGATGCCCAAATTACACCAAGCTTTTAAAAAAAAATACCAAAGCCCCTACAGTGAAAAAGTACCAAACTGTCTATTATTTTGCACTATCCGTGTTATAGTTTGTACTATATGCAAGGGGAATGGAGCGAAGAGTTTAAACATTAAATATTAAAGTTTCGGCACAGATGTCATATACGCCCCAGACTTATTGGCGCGATTTTTTCTGACGCCAATGTCATATACACAACGGGTACTTAACTGGCGCCAAAGTGTCGTAATTTTGCTTGATATGGTAATCCGGATGTTGTTGTTTATGCTGTTGACGTTTTCGCCAAATTGGCGTCGGAAAAAAATCGCGCCAATATATGACAACTGTGCCAAAGTTTCTATAAAGTTAAGACTAAAAAATTAAGAATAAAATAAATGCAAAATAAGACTAAAGAAGAAAGAAAAATCACGCGGTAAGCAAAGAATATGAAACACTTTCCAACACATCCTAAATGCTTTAACAAAACTTCGTTATTTAAGGAAATAAGGTAAATAAGATAACGTTACTTCTTAGAGATCCCGTCGACCAATTTCGCCAAATTATATAAATCGCCAAATCAATAGTAAAACATTAATAAAAATACAAATAAAACGTCGAATTAATGGTTTTATTGGCATTTAATTAATTAATTAATGGCAACTATTATTGGCAATTAATCTTACAATTTGGCGACAGTAATTTGGTCGATGGGATAACTCAGAAGTACTAAGATAACTACGTAAACATTTTAGAAAACGCATACAAAAATTTTAAAAATTGATTTCAGCAGTTACCGTCCATACCCAATAGTACCGTTATTACATGCCACTATTTAGCTAAAATTTAATTTAAACTACTCTTAAAACTACTGAAATTACATTTCCAGATATTATCATCCATAGACGGTTATGTATCCAATTCTTTGCGTGACCATGTATATCATTTTATCTATATTTTACAAACATTTCTTAGTAAACTAAATGCAGTTCAGCGTAAAAATGCATAACTCCTTTAAAAACCACCTTTAAGCAATTTACTCTCATACTCAATAACCCTTACGATTTCTTTTGTGTAGCCGTTTATATGAACTAGAGCATTTATACACACAGTATAGTATGCATAAATGTAGTGAAACATAAAAGCGTATATCATAATTAAAAATGCATTTCTAGCAATCATTGCTTATGTACAATACTTCGGAGAAAAGTTTCTTGGCGAGAAAGAAGTTTGACAACGTATTTTCTGGCAACCTATTTACTGCTTCATACTCACAAGCAATTTTTTCCATATGTGTACAATTTGGCACAGATGTCATATATTGGCGCGATTTTTTTCCGACCCCAATTTGGCGAAAACATCAACAGCATAAACAACATTCGGGTTACCATTACAAGCAAAATAACGACACTTTGGCGCCAGTCAAGTACCCGGTGCGTATATGACATCGACGTCAAAAAAAAAAAAAAAAAAAAAAAAAAAATCGCGCCAATATGGGAGTATATGACATCTGTGCCGACAATATAATATAAAAAAAGCTATTTACCCATTTTTATAAAGAAACAGAAGTAATTTTTGCACAGATGTCATATATGCATGGGGGTTGGCGTGATTTTTCTATGACGACAATTTGGCAGAAATCTCGCTTTCGAATCCCAGTTACTTATATATTTTTCAATTATTTGCTATCATTTTGAAAAGGAAATAACTATAAATAAATAAAAGTTTGAATAATAACTATAGAAAAAAGCAGTTTATATAATTAAAAAACAGAAAATAAAAGTAAATAAACAATTTATTAATAAATAAAAAACAATAGCCGGGTTACCATAGCAGGTAAAATAACACCATTTTGGCGCCAGTTAGGTATCCCGGTTCATAGCTGAAATCTGTGCCGTAATTTGTATATAAAAAAATTATATATATTTAGAAACGATTTTTTATGCATATAAGTGCATATATAAACCAAGATAAAAGTTTATTAGATTTGTTTTCATAGCTGTTTGTATTTTTTCGCAACATATCTCACTTTCTGATGCCCGAATCGCGCCAAGCTTTTTTTAAAAATGCGCTATAATGGAAAAGTACTTAAATAAATAATTAACAGAAATAACAAATTATACAAACTAAAACTTTTTATTTCGAGATCGTGAAGCACACACGTATAATACCATATAATACCATTTCATGAAATCGTATACGATAATTTAATAGTTTTTAACCTTACTTCAAGTGTGTTATTTATTTATTTTTAAGGCTCAACAATCTAAATTGTCCAATATATGAATTTAAAAAAATGTAAACAAAGATTGAATAGACATGACCGCAAAAAGCCTCAAATGTGCAGAACACTTGGAACCAAACTGTGCAGATTAGTGGTCTTCTACTGTACACAGTTTTTCATAAATGTGTTTCGTTCTTAAAATGTGTTATTTTCATCTATCACTGCGGAACAAGCGAGAAAACTCATATTCTTGCACATGAGTTGTATATATCTTTATATCTAAATTTCCGTCATTTTTGACGGGCTACCTTTCTAGTATATATATATTAAACAAAAACATAATTTGAAGAACAAATTAAAAAAACAAAATTTGTTTCCTACATTGTTTAAGCCCGAGAAGGGACAGATATTAAGTTATTTCATTCAATTAGTTCTACATTTAATGTTAAATTTTTGTAACAAATTATTTCAGCCAATTGAAGATTAAAAAATAAAAACAAAATTCATACAATATGATACTTAAAACATCCTAAAAAATTAGATTCCGTTCAAATGAAATCGAAATAAATCTTAGACTTCTTCCATTTTTAATTGAAAATATTTGTATTGCAGATTTTGTATTATGTTTATGACAATCGTGCATCAAATGATAAGATGCATGCAAAATGTAAAACTTAAAAAAAAGTCTAAGATTTATTTCGATTTCATTTGAACGGAATCTAATTTTTTAGGGTGTTTTAAGTATCATATTGTATGAATTTTGTTTTTATTTTTTAATCTTCAATTGGCTCAAATAATTTGTTACAAAAATTTAACATTAAATGTAGAACTAATTGAATGAAATAACTTAATATGTGTCCCTTCTCGGGCTTAAACAATGTGGGAAATAAATTTTGTTTTTTTAATTTGTTCTTCAAATTATGTTTTTGTTTAATATGTCAAGTTTTTTTAATAACTACAGCACTCAGACGAACGCATTTCAAAATTAATAGAGAGTATCATCATCAGGCTTTGATGTATTCGGTATTGCATCACAATGTGGGATGCAGTTTACCAATGTGTAATTCAAAATGTGTCACCACTGTAGTAATGCAGGTTGCGGTAGTTTGGACAAAAACTTCCAATCTGAACGTAAAAAATCTATAATCAAAACATGAAAAATTAACTTCACTTAAATTTAGATACCCTATTTCCCACTCAGGAACGCCATGAATGTAAATGTGAATTGTGTTGAATCCTTACTGCTAATATTTAACAATATTATAGCTGTGATATAGTAAAAAATAAAAAATAAAAGTTTTACTTAAATTTTTAAACCTTGTTTTCTCCCAAGGGATGATGTAAACACATCAGAAAATTATTACCTAAGTTTAACTTGGGGTATAAATAGTTCTCATCTCGGAAAAAAATACATTTTAAATTTTAAGTTATGTAATTTCCCACTAAGTTCGCTACCTGCGTAAAAATAGCTATCCATTTGAATCTTTTTACAAAAATATAAACTTGACCAAAGCAAAAATTTATTCTGAAAATATCCTTTTTATTTTCACTATGACGCCATATTCACCTTTTTAATTTTTGAAAAGAAAAACTAGCTCAATTTAATATTTCACGTGAAAATCTTTCAACTGAAAAGAAATAAATTATTATTACTGCTTTTGAAATTTTTGCAACAATGAAGTAAAAATGTTACATTTTCTATGAAAAATGTCCGTTGATTTTCAATGAAAAAAGCGAAAATTGGAATTATTAAAAAAAATATTTGAATAATGCAAAAAAATTGGCCCATGTTTCTCTCTGGGTTATAATTCACCCATATGTAAAGACAATTTACCATTCGTTTGAACAGGCAAACATTTTCGTACTTTGAATTTACAATATCATTAGAATTAGTAAGAATAAAAAATAAATGGCATCAGGGACAAAAAGGTGGGAAGAAAAAATGAAAAAGTTATCATCTCCATAGGCTTTTCCATGTTAAATTAACATTGAGAAGTGACACTGGAAATAAATAAGTATTGCGCTGCCGCGCAATACTTAAATACCGGGTGTGCCAAAAAGAACTGACTGATTTTAAAATTGAATAACTTCAAACGGTGACAGATATTAAAAAAATTCTTGCAGGAGTGTTATGCATAAAGTCAAAAGTTTTTTACAGTGATTTTCGATTTTAGTTCGAATTACAAACAATAGATGGCGCTGCGATCAATAGAGACTAAATTCATGCTCGATTTTTGGTACTTCGTGGCCCGGATAATACATTTCCATCCCCTTTTTCTGCATGGAACAACAGAAAGGCCCAGAAATCGAGCCTGTATTTAGCGACTATTGCTTACAGCGCCATCTATTGTTTATAATTCGAACTAAAATCGAAAATCACTGTAATAAAACTCTTGACTTTATGCATAACCCTCTTGCAAGAATTTTTTTAATATCTGACACCGTTTGGAAGTTATTGAATTTTAAAATCAGTCAGTCCTTTTTGGGACACCTGGTATACACACACACACACAAACACACACATATATATATATATATATAGTATATATGTATGTATAAACTTTTTAGGTAGGGGTGGTTTTGGGTTCCTGGGGTCATATAATGAAAAGTTATGAAGGAATTTTTTAAAAGTCGCACCATGGTAACGACTGCAATAGGTAGTATTTCTTACGAAATCTACCTAAAAAATGGTTCCAATTTCCTCCCTCCAAAAAATCCAATACGCAGAGACTAATTCATATTAATTATAAATCCTGTAAATTATAACTAAATAAAAATTTATTTCTAAATGAGTAAGTAATTTAATTTTCATTAAAGTAAGGAACAAAGAAATGTACTAATTATCAGTGGAAGAATAACATAACGAAACATTAACCATCCAAACATGAGGGAAAAAATTGAAAAAAATGTCATGAAAAAGCATTCCTAATTTCTTCCCCGAGACGAAAATAAAAACTGCAAGGGGGACGAAATTGGGACCACGCTACTTCCAAATATGGCGGAGCTTCAGTTCTTGTAAGATGAACTGAGCGTCCTAAAACTCACTGTATGCTACTGTCAGCATCTTACCAACGTAAAATACATGCAATGAATAAGAAATAAATACTTACAGTACAGTAAATAACGTTCTACAAACGACGTAATAAAAACTCAGGTTTTTTTAAAAATAGGAAATTCGCCGTCCTTAATTTATGTATTCGTCTTGGCGAACGAAACATTCAATTCTGATCCCTTTTACCTTCCGTCTCCTGTGCCTTGCGTCATAAGTGGCGCCACTTTCGCAGAAGCAGGGAAGTTAAGGGGGACGAAATATGGGCACTTTACCCTATGAATTTCATGGTAATCGGACGATATATTTACGCGAATTAGAGCATAGGCAGACGGCAGAGAGACGAACCGAAGTCATAAACACTTTTCAATTCTGTTAGAAAGTGTTAAAAACAAGAATTATTTTACGATTGAAACTAAATAAAAAATTTATTCACCTTAAATTTTTCATTGATTTTTTAAAATTTATACGAAATTTTTATAATATTGAAACATCAATGCAAGTTGATAGCAGAAATATTTAATGGATAAACCTAAGCGACGTTTTATTGACCAAAACTAGATAGGTAGACTCTAACAAATTAAAGCCTTAAACCTTCCGAGATGAACATCTTTTACAGAATTTTCAATCTTTAGCCACCGGTATTTGCAAAAAGAAAGTTTTATTTATTTTATCGCAAAAATACTGTGATTAAATCAGGCAAATTTTCCTAATCAATATTATTGGTAAGGATAATCAAGGATTCTGATTATTCTGTACGTCACGCATATAAGCTGCTTGTAACGGAAGCATTACCCAATCATGAGGCTTAAATTTAATTTCCAAACTGACAAATGCCACCAAGAATTTTTTAGTACAATTTTGCTCTCATAATATACGCGAAGAAAAGCTTTTGTTTATTTTTAAATAAATTTGTTCTTAAATTGGGGTGTGAATCACTTATTTCAAAATTCATGGAGCAGAAATGCCTTGCCCCTGAAAAGGTAAAAGAAATACATTTGTAGGCTTCTTTGAAAAGTTGAATATCTTTTCAAAATGAAATTTTCAATTCCATTTTGATTTCGCGTCTCTTAAAATAATTCATTTTATGCATAATTTTTTAAAAGTCATACATGACATAGTTCATACTTGCTTTCTTTTCTTATTTAAACTTCCATGTTTTGAAACATCACTGCAGATAGGAAAATTTTGCAGAATTAGATTTGAAAAAAGTTACTTACACAGTTTTCAAGGATAAAAGAAAAAAAATATTTTGCGTATCAAGCGATAAAAAAGAGTAAACCGGGAAGCAATAACAAACAACCAGCTGAAATAACACCCTCTACTTCATTCGATATTCGAAGGTGTATGATCGAAAGGGTAAGGGTTGACGGGGTACAACGGAATAGAATTTTGAGATTTTCTCCTGACAATCAGGGATGATTTATTTATTTATTTTATTTATTTATTTATTTATTTATTTATTTTTTGTAATGCAGTAAATTTCCGATTACCGTCACTAACGGGACCAATAGTGTGGCGTATAATCGAAATAGACGGATAATCGAAGGACGGTACAAGACCGTAACAAAGATTACATTTCTGTATGTTAATTTTTAAATAAGAATAATTGAAAGATTTTTTTAATTTGTTATGTACTTTCGTTCATAAAACGTATAACAGATAGTAAGAAAGCTATTTAAATCAGACAACTTTCGAATTTTACTGAATAAACATGTAGTACCTTTTTTCCGTCTAAAATAAGCCATTATGCAGTGAAACTTGGATAATTCGAATTTGAAGGGACCAGAGAAAAGTTCGAAATATCCAAAAATTCGAATTATATATATTCTCTCAAAAACAAGAGATAAATAAAAAAAATTAACGCCACGATGAAAGATTTAACACATGAACTTTATCTAAGAATAGTGCCACATTTTTTTGCATTAAATCAAACATTTTATACTAGCTTAATTATTCATCACTCAGATATTTTTTATTGCTTTTTTGATTGCAATCTTTAAGTCATTAGAATATGATTCCAGCCTATCAATTGATACAAAAACAGAATCATCTACATTAGACTGGCCTTCGAAAAAGCATCGAAGTTTATGTATATGCATCATAGTTTCTGGCGAACTAGGTAGGGGCTTCTTGTATTTCCTTGTTGTTTTCACCCCCAGGAAGTCCGTCAACAGCTTATGGTTTGGTCCATGTTGACATAGTCCTCATACAAGATTAATGGATCAGATTTTACATTTTCCCAGTTACCGACAGATAGTTCAGGACCAATTTCACCAAAGTTTTCCAATACATTTACTTTTCCGTTTTTTTCTTTACAAATCCCGCTTCATGAAAGCATTTCATAACCGTTCTAGCACTGACCTGCCTACACATTCGTGAAGCATGAAGTATGTTGAGATTCTTAATCGAAAAATCTCCGATGAGGATACTTTCAACCAATAGACGCCTGTAGAAATGTTTAAGGTTTTTGATGATTCCTAGGTCCATATAGACAACTTGATCTCAGGAATAATTTTTACTACAAAATGCTAAGGCAATCTTACGAAAAATTCGAATTATCCAAAATAAATTCGAAATAGCCACAATGTTTTTACATTATTTTAATACGTAATTCTAGGGACCGAGCAAAAAATTCTAATTATCCAAAATTTCGAATTAAACAAGTTAGAATTATCCAAGTTTCACTGTATTTGATTGTCTGCGTTTTGCTTGTGCTTTTCTTGCAGCAAGATTGTGAATTCTGCTTAATAAAAGTATTTGGGTTGCATCTGCTTCATTTTTCATCTCAAACCAATTGATGCATGTAGAAAGCAGTCGCATAATAGTCTGCATGTCACTTCTGGATGATCATTCCCCGATTCATCACATTCATAAGCTTAAGGTTTTTCTGGATTCAAAACATTTTGAATAATTTTGTGATCCGTAAATTCTTCACAACCAATATCATCCTTGTCGAAATTTGTCTGTGATTTCACCAGCAGAAATTTTATAGCTGCTGTTCGTGACGTCAGACAAGCATTTTGCCCAAAATATCGCCTCTCATTCGGGTTTATGGGCATTTAAATTTTCCTTGTTTGTTTCTAATTACAAAAAAAAAAAAAAAAAAAAAAAAAAAAAAAATGCAATTTAACAAATTACAACGACCATTTGGAAAATGATTTTTTTCAAAGACTAAAATTTAAGACATAAAAAATCGCATCATCGTTCATCAATCGTTGATCATACATTACGTACGCCATGGATTACATTTTTCGGTACTGTAAATTTTTAAACTTCTACGGAGCTGATCATACATTACGTACACCAAGGATTAAACATTAATATTCCTGGACGAATTTTAAATGAAATTTTATTTTTAAATTTCTAAACATCCCGCAATATTACTTTTTTACATCGCCGTATAGAGAAAAAAATGTGCTTTTAAATGCAATTTATTTGAAAGCTGTATCTCAGCTTGTTTCTGAGTTATTAATTTGTTTTGTAGTTTTTATTACATCTTTTGTTATAGTGGCAACATAAGTATCCATCTCTGTTGAAAGTAAAGGGAAAATACAGATTACTGTATAAACCAATCAGAAAACGAATAAAATGCGGGATTCAACTAATAAAACGCTTCAGATATGTTTTTGATTTTCTACCCAGACCGAGGACAATAACCATTTTTCTAAATGGTTAAAAAAAAAGGAAAAGGGGGGAGGAGGTTGAAGTTTAACCGAGGGTGGCGGTTGATAGAGTGGCGGATAATCGAAAGTTTACTGTATTTATTAAACAAGGGGGGTTCGCCAACTCCTGTTTAAATTGATGCTCTAAAAATACGCTAATTTTCATTGTTTTGAAAATTTTTCCCTATTATGGAAGATTGAATGATATTATTACGACCAGTGGCTATCTTCTGTAATCTTTCTGACATTCATTTTCCTTTTACTGTTGTATGTTTTGGTTTTCAAGGCCACATCCACCGGTGTCGCGACAGCTGATTGCTGTTCCTGCGATTGATTAAGTAAGATCGATTATACATTTGAAAATCAGCTTGTATAAAATAGTTAAGTAAAAAATGTCGGTGTCTTTCGGCTTTTATAACATCGAGAAGAAAAGTTTTCTTTTAGATGCTGTAAGAAAATCATTTTAAATATGATGTAATTTTTCACCATTAAATGCTTTTCTCGCGTAATAGTTTAATTATTTGAAAGTTTTTTTTATATTCTTGTGTAAACATATTTTTCAATTGAAAAGTGTTTGGAAATATTATTTGGGCTTTTTAAAATCTGGGGAACAATAGATAAAAAACGCCTATTTCAATATACGATCTAAAACATTACTCATATAATCAAATTTTGAATAATAATAATAATAATAAAAAAACTGCTAAAAATTAGAGAAAAAAAAATTTGGACACTGCACATTACAATCTAGTCACAGGTATTTCAAACGGCTATTTCAATATATGATATAAATCTGATAATGATCTGATAATGATGATAATGATCTGATCTCTTAGATAATCAACTTTTGAATAAAAAATTTGAAAAAAAAAACTGCTAAAAATTAGAAAAAATATTAACACTGCTCACTATTATCACTATTATATAATCTAATCACCATCTTTTGCAGTTATAAGCCTGCAAAAGATGGCTAAATTCCTATGCATTGTTTTTCATCCTATAAAACTTACTTAACTGAAGTATATTTATCTATTTATAAATTAAATAGCACTAAAAATAATTCTTCGATTTAAAAACTGTCTGCTTCAACGTATTTATCGTACATTTCTGTATAAAATTACCAGTTTTTCTGTTTTTATAGGCAATAACTTTAACATTATTAACCGAAAAATTTAAAAGGTTACAATAAATCCAGTAACTGCAGCAGCAGCAGTTTTAGTTTACCTTTTTTTTTTTTTAGGTGCGCTCGTAATTATATAAACTAAGGGATCGTACCCGGGCTACCCTGGTAACAGAATATAGGTGAAAACCAATTGTTTTAATTGAGAATTAATATATATATTTTTTACATGCAATATATTTTTTAGATTGCCCACTAAAAATAAAAAAAAATATTTTTCATATGAAAAATATGAATTATATAATCGAATAAACTTTTAAAATTTATCAAAAGCGATTTTTTCGTATTAGTCGCATGGTAAGACTTATTAGCCCAAGATTTTGCTGCTTACGGCCTCCTTTTATTTTCTGATAATTTTAGAACTTTAAGCGCGTAGTTCAATTAGATGTCTGTTAAATTTGTGTTTCATTTATATTATTTTATTTATTTAATCATAGAGGAAGTTTTATATTTGTTTACGGAATATCAGACCGAAGAAAATGATGAATTCTTTATGTTGTTTTAAGGGCAAACGGATTAATCTTTCTTAATCGAGCTCTACGCGATAGAGATAAATTTAAAAATTAACCTCCCATACCCGTAATCCCGCTTTTAAAAGAATGGTATATTTTAATTTATCATTTTCAATTCATTTTAACTCAAAACGTGAAGTCACGATTGTCAGAAAATCTTTGCATGAGAATAGTCGCACTCTTAACTCGAGATTCTAATCTCAGTACCTGAGAGTAAAAATTGCCGTAATTTATGGGTTTTTTTGACGCATTTGTGTTAAAAAATTTAGTTTTATTTAAGAAAATCATAGTTTTCTTTTAAATATGACGTCATTTTCACTTACTTAAGCATTCCACCTTGTGTCTGAAACTTAGTACGCATACAGATGGGAAAAAAAATGGAAATTTTATGAGGAAAATGCGTGTTTTTAAAAGCAGTGCGTAATATTCCGTTCAAAATATTATGTCCCAAATGGGATTTTGCGCTGCTAAACCCTATAGAACAATTTTCATCAGCAATTTTGAACTTTCATCAGATAATCACATAAATAAAGATAAATGAACCTCATTATTCCTCTCTTCTCTGCAATAACGAAAGCTATCTCATTTTTGCAGATTTTTACATTTTTGCATTTTTATAACAGACGAAATTCTTGACATAGCACTCATTTTTACTTTCAATTTCTTTTTTCAGTTTTTATGAGAAAATGCAACAAACATACAGCAATCTACTATTTCCCTTTTACTTCCAACAGAAATGGAGTACTTCAGTTGCCACGATTACAAAAAAAGTAATAAAAACTACAAAAAAATTAATATCTCAAAATTAAATTGAGATACAGCTTTCAAACAAATTGCATTTAAAATAGCATTTTTT
The DNA here is from genome assembly GCA_963932465.1 of Maratus speciosus. Taxonomy (NCBI): domain Eukaryota; kingdom Metazoa; phylum Arthropoda; class Arachnida; order Araneae; family Salticidae; genus Maratus; species Maratus speciosus. The sequence continues at coordinate 445,775,760 of OZ010786.1, forward strand.
TCCTTATCCGATGGTGTAAAAATTTAAAATGTGCGATGTTTAGAAGTTTAAAAATTTGCAGTAGAGAAAATTGCAAAACCAAAATTTTATTTCAAATTTCAAAGTGTTGCCATTCGGAAAATGACGTATGCGTTACGCACAGATATGTTTGTCCTTAATAATATAGATAAATACGTAGCATCTATAGTCGTCGTCTGACCCGTCCGCATATAACAGCGCAAAATCTACTCAACCGAATGTCTTGAAGTTTAATATATATAATCGTTACAGAATTTTTTCATTTCAAATTTTATGAAAATTGAATCAAAATTTAAAAAGATATTAATAAAAGTTTTCTTCATTCTATTATATCCTATCATAAGTAATTAATTCAATGATATCCCATGATAGGTAACGATTCTAGGTTGATTTTGTGATTAGGAGATATTTAAGATGAAGTCATATTATTTCCGTATTACTGAATTTAATATATATAATTCTAATAAATTTTGTATTCATGCATATGTGTGCAGCAGCTATTGCACCATGATCTGAATATTTATAAAGCTAGTTATAGTATGAACACACCTAATTTGCCACATTTGATGTCAATTTTAGAATTGTGGAGAGAAACTTGTAGGATGGTAAATACAGATAACATTCTCTCTCTCTTTTTTTTTTTTTTTTTTTTTTTTTTTTTTTTTTTTTTTTAACAGAATTTGGCTACTGTTACGGATATTATGCAGTTTCTTTTATAAAATAAATTTAACACGCAGCTCAAACAGAATGCAACAGTTTGCATTTTCCATCGTATAAGAAGTGTTTTTAATTAAATTAAAAACCCAGTGGCATAAATTTACAGTACAAAGACACTAAGCTAATAAACGCATACATGCTCAAAAAAGCAAAACAAATAACAACAACAAAAAAAGAAGGCAGGGACATATAAGGTATTTATACATCCGATATTGGGTCAAATTTGAATGAATCCAAAGTAATAAAATTGATAACTGGACATTAAAAATGTGATGTATTTTTTCAATTTCTGTAATTCTATAACTAATGAATAATGAATGTTCTAACTGATTATATGATCGCTTTACTTCACGATAGATAAAAATTTCGAACATTTTTAATGAATTGTGCATCAAACATGGCAAAGGAGGTGTGTTCATACTATAACTAGTTTTAAAAATATTCAGATCTTGGTGCAATAGCTGTTGCACTCATATGCATGAATACAAAATGCATTATGATTATATATATTAAATTCAGTAATACGGAAGTAATATTATTATTTTGCCCACTAAAAAAAAATTATTTTTTTTTAAATTAATTAAAATGATTTTACATTAATAATACCGAGATAATTTAATACCGATAAATTTGAGCGATTAATTATTCTTATAAATATCTAAGTAATCTATAATAATAAAGAAAGAAGTTTGTGTGTGAGTGAGTGAGTGTGTCGACGGTGTTCTGAAGAGACCACTGCACGTAGAGCTACAAAATTTGGGGAAAATGTACGTCTACATATGAAGTTTTGCACCTCGAAGCCCGATTTTCAATTTTTTGATTAGATTTTTTTTATTTAATTTTTTATGCGATTTTTAGCACTTTTTTAAGTTTCGAGGCGATTTTTCCATATAAGTGAGAAGAATATAGTTTCTTTCTTTTAGCCCAATATAGTAAATTTTATTCTCTTTTCAAAAAAGTTTATTCGGAATTCGTGCAGCGATTTTTGAATTTTTAGCGAATTTTTTATGCAATTATTGAACAGCATTTAATGCATTTCCATATAAGGAGGTTACCGTAGAGAGACACAGTTATGCCGCCAAATTTGTCGCCAACTTGGCGGTATATCGCCAAATTTGGTGACCAAAATGAGTCGCCAAAAGTGACGCCAACTTGGCGGTATCTCCAATATTTCGCCAAATTCCCATAGACTTCCATTGTAAACCAATATGGATTACTTGCACAGAAAATCAACAAATTGAGATATTTTAATGCAACAAAAACTAATATTTAGTTAAGGGATTGTATTAATTCGATTTTTTTCACATTAGGAAAAAGAATACGGTTTCTTTCTTTTAACCCAATATAGTAAATTTTGTTCTCTTTTTTAAAAAGTTTATTCGGAATTCGTACAGCGATTTTTGAATTTTTAGCGAATTTTTTATGCGATTATTGAACAGCATGTAATGCATCTCCATACGTATAAGGGGGGTTACCGTAGGGGGGGGATCCGGTTCTGTCGCCAAATAACTCCAAGTTTGTCGCCAACTTGGCGATATATCGCCAAATTTGGCGACCAAAATTAGTCGCCAAAAGTGACGCCAACTTTGCGATATCTCTAATATTTCGCCAAATTCCCATAGACTTCCACTGTAAAACAATAGGGTTTACTTGCTTACAGAAAATCAACAAATTGAGATATTTTAATGCAACAAAAACTAATATTAACTTAAAGGATTATATTAATTATATTTAAGGGAGGCCAAATAAATTAATTACGAATAAAAGTAACATGTTCTAATGCTTAGCATAATTTCCAAAACATAAATTTTAAGAGAGTCCACAGGTCAAAGGAATTAGATTTGAAACTTTTATCCAATTATAGTAAATTTTGACTTTCGTGATTTTTGAGCTTTTTGTGATTTTTAATGCGATTTTTACGTTTCTTCGCGATCTGCTGCAAATTTTTGACATTCCATTTTTGATCTAAAGTACATTCTGCCCTCATTTCAATAAAGTTTATTCGGATTTCGTATAGCAATTTTCGAATTTTTCGGGAATTTTGTATGTGATTTTTAGTGTATTTTAGAGATTTGCTACTTATTTTTCCACATTAGTGAAAGGAATCAACTTGCAATCTTCGAACACAAAATATAATTTATTCTATTTTCAAAATTTGAGAAGCGATTTAAAAATTTTTCGCGATATCTTATTGTGATTTTCAGAACTTTTTCGTAATTCCTGCTGTTTTTTGACGTACCCAGGCAACGCAGGGCAAGTTCGCTAGTTATTAATAATCCCCGTTTTTAAATTTTTTTCATTGTTTAAAAAAGGCTTCTGGAACGTTCTCCTTAGAGTTTGAATTTCTACGTCACGGATTCAAGAGAACAATTTTCTGTACTCTTAAATAGCTGGATCAGATCGAATTATTTCCAAAAAGGGTAAAATTGTTACGAATATTGACGTTGTTTTGTAGGTATTTTCAGTGAATTGTCACTTGTCAGTGATTCTGAAATATTCACATTAAGTTATGTATCTTCACTTGAATATAAAGTTGAAAAATACAATAATGCTAGCAGCAGTTGGAAAATATCTGTTTTCTACGATAAAATTTCTATTTGAATAAATAAAAATACATAAATAAATGGATGAGCATATATTTTTTTAGATGGCACTTCTTTAACGCTTTCATACATACATATTTATTTCACGTAGATAGCGGAACGTATTTATTTCACGGTTTTACTGGAACATATTTATTTCACGCGAACTAACGCAAATATTGCAATAAAAATATAATTGTATAACAGAATGCTTTAAAACATCCCTTGTAGGTGAATACTATGATCATAAATATATATCTCAAGTTTGGAAAAAATTAAACCTTACGAAAATCCGAAATTACAAAAAAATGTTTTTTGTGATGTCGTAAAATTTTATGCACCAATCAGATTTTATACAAATATCTCTTTAAAAACGATAGGTGGCGGATCGACGAGACTTTTTTCCTCAGATTATAGTGTAGCGATCGCTGTACGAGATATTAAAATGCCGAAATCTCTACAGTTCTCGCCTGAAGAAGTTGTGGAAGTTTAGAAACTGGAAGTTGAAGGTAAATCCATTTTGAAAATTTTACTTAGTTTAAATCTGTTTAAACATGGTATTTATAGTGTTTTACAACGTTGAAAACAATTCAAAAATGTGTATCGCTCAGGAAGACAGAGGAAAACCATATTTATTGATAAAAATTGTTACGAATATTGACGTTGTTTTGTAGGTATTTTCAGTGAATTGTCACTTGTCAGTGATTCTGAAATATTCACATTCCGTTATGTATCTTCACTTGAATATAAAGTTGAAAAATACGATAATGCTAGCAGTAGTTGTGAAAATATCTGTATTCTACGATAAAAGTACTATTTTAATAAATAAAAATACATAAATAAATGGATGAGCATATATATTTTTAGATGGCACTTCTTTAACGCTTTCATACATACATATTTATTTCACGTAGATAGTGGAACATATTTATTTCACGGTTATAATGGAACATATTTATTTCATGCGAACTAAAATATTCTATTTTCCTTTTCTCTCTACGTTTCTATGCTAAAAAATGTTACAGTGCGAAGCAAAAGGTTAAGCACAACGCAAATATTGTAATAAAACTATAATTGTACAACGGAATGCTTTCAAACATCCCTTGTAGGTGAATACTATGATCATAAATATATATCTCAAGTTTGGAAAAAATTAATCCTTACGAAAATCAGAAATTACAAAAAAAATGTTTTTTTGTGATGTCGTAAAATTTTATGCACAAATCAGATTTTATACAAATATCTCTTTAAAAACGATAGGTGGCGGATCGACGAGACTTTTTTTCTCAGATTATAGTGTAGCGATTGCTGTACGAGATATCAAAATGCCGAAATCTCTACAGTTCTCGCCTGAAGAAGTTGTGGAAGTTTAGAAACTGGAAGCTGAAGGTAAATCCATTTTGCAAATTTCACTTAGTTTAAATCTGTATAAACATGGTATTTATACTGTTTTACAACGTTGAAAACAATTCAAAAATGTGTATCGCTCAGGAAGACAGAGGAAAACCATATTTATTGATAAAAATTGTTACGAATATTGACGTTGTTTTGTAGGTATTTTCAGTGAATTGTCACTTGTCAGTGATTCTGAAATATTCACATTCCGTTATGTATCTTCACTTGAATATAAAGTTGAAAAATACGATAATGCTAGCAGTAGTTGGAAAATATCTGTATTCTACGATAAAAGTACTATTTGAATAAATAAAAATACATAAATAAATGGATGAGAATATATATTTTTAGATGGCACTTCTTTAACGCTTTCATACATACATATTTATTTCACGTAGATAGTGGAACATATTTATTTCACGGTTATAATGGAACATATTTATTTCATGCGAACTAAAATATTGTACTTTCCTTTTCTCTCTACGTTTCTATGCTAAAAAATGTTACAGTGCGAAGCAAAAGTTTAAGCACAACGCAAATATTGTAATAAAACTATAATTGTATAACGGAATGCTTTCAAACATCCCTTGTAGGTGAATACTATGATCATAAATATATATCTCAAGTTTGGAAAAAATTAATCCTTACGAAAATCAGAAATTACAAAAAAAAATGTTTTTTGTGATGTCGTAAAATTTTATGCACAAATCAGATTTTATACAAATATCTCTTTAAAAACGATAGGTGGCGGATCGACGAGACTTTTTTTCTCAGATTATAGTGTAGCGATCGCTGTACGAGATATCAAAATGCCGAAATCTCTACAGCTCTCGCCTGAAGAAGTTGTGGAAGTTTAGAAACTGGAAGCTGAAGGTAAATCCATTTTGAAAATTTCACTTAGTTTAAATCTGTTTAAACATGGTATTTATAGTGTTTTACAACGTTGAAAACAATTCAAAAATGTGTATCGCTCAGGAAGACAGAGGAAAACCATATTTATTGATAAAAATTGTTACGAATATTGACGTTGTTTTGTAGGTATTTTCAGTGAATTGTCACTTGTCAGTGATTCTGAAATATTCACATTCCGTTATGTATCTTCACTTGAATATAAAGTTGAAAAATACGATAATGCTAGCAGTAGTTGGAAAATATCTGTATTCTACGATAAAAGTACTATTTGAATAAATAAAAATACATAAATAAATGGATGAGAATATATATTTTTAGATGGCACTTCTTTAACGCTTTCATACATACATATTTATTTCACGTAGATAGTGGAACATATTTATTTCACGGTTATAATGGAACATATTTATTTCATGCGAACTAAAATATTGTACTTTCCTTTTCTCTCTACGTTTCTATGCTAAAAAATGTTACAGTGCGAAGCAAAAGTTTAAGCACAACGCAAATATTGTAATAAAACTATAATTGTACAACGGAATGCTTTCAAACATCCCTTGTAGGTGAATACTATGATCATAAATATATATCTCAAGTTTGGAAAAAATTAATCCTTACGAAAATCAGAAATTACAAAAAAAATGTTTTTTGTGATGTCGTAAAATTTTATGCACAAATCAGATTTTATACAAATATCTCTTTAAAAACGATAGGTGGCGGATCGACGAGACTTTTTTTCTCAGATTATAGTGTAGCGATCGCTGTACGAGATATCAAAATGCCGAAATCTCTACAGCTCTCGCCTGAAGAAGTTGTGGAAGTTTAGAAACTGGAAGCTGAAGGTAAATCCATTTTGAAAATTTCACTTAGTTTAAATCTGTTTAAACATGGTATTTATAGTGTTTTACAACGTTAAAAACAATTCAAAAATGTGTATCGCTCAGGAAGACAGAGGAAAACCATATTTATTGATAAAAATTGTTACGAATATTGACGTTGTTTTGTAGGTATTTTCAGTGAATTGTCACTTGTCAGTGATTCTGAAATATTCACATTCCGTTATGTATCTTCACTTGAATATAAAGTTGAAAAATACGATAATGCTAGCAGTAGTTGGAAAATATCTGTATTCTACGATAAAAGTACTATTTGAATAAATAAAAATACATAAATAAATGGATGAGCATATATATTTTTAGATGGCACTTCTTTAACGCTTTCATACATACATATTTATTTCACGTAGATAGTGGAACATATTTATTTCACGGTTATAATGGAACATATTTATTTCATGCGAACTAAAATATTGTACTTTCCTTTTCTCTCTACGTTTCTATGCTAAAAAATGTTACAGTGCGAAGCAAAAGCTTAAGCACAACGCAAATATGGTAATAAAACAATAATTGTACAACGGAATGCTTTCAAACATCCCTTGTAGGTGAATACTATGATCATAAATATATATCTCAAGTTTGGAAAAAATTAATCCTTACGAAAATCAGAAATTACAAAAAAATGTTTTTTGTGATGTCGTAAAATTTTATGCACAAATCAGATTTTATACAAATATCTCTTTAAAAACGATAGGTGGCGGATCGACGAGACTTTTTTCTCAGATTATAGTGTAGCGATTGCTGTACGAGATATCAAAATGCCGAAATCTCTACAGTTCTCGCCTGAAGAAGTTGTGGAAGTTTAGAAACTGGAAGCTGAAAGTAAATCCATTTTGAAAATTTTACTTAGTTTAAATCTGTTTAAACATGGTATTTATAGTGTTTTACAACGTTGAAAACAATCTAAAAAATGCGTATCACTCAGGAAGACAGAGGAAAACCATATTTCGTGAGGATAGAAGAATTAAAAGTATGGCTGTAACTGACAATTTGTCCCTTAACCAGGTAAAAAATCGACTGGAATCAGATATCACCTGACACCATCCGCAGTCGAATAACCAAATAACCATTGATCAAAAAACAAAAATCAACTAACTCGTAAACCTTTTCTGAAATCGTGTTACAAGCAAGCAAGACTTCAATGGGCAAAACACCACATGTAATAGCGTGACAAATATATTAATGTTATCCTTTCTGATGAAAAAAAAAATGGAATTTGGATGTTCCAGATGGGTTCTTATTCTATTGGCGTGACTCGGAGAAAGATCCGAAGAGCACATTCAGCAGGCAACAACATGGTGGTTCGCTCATGGTATAGTGCTCTTTATGCGACAATGGACAAACGTCTCTTTGCTTTCCAAATGACAGGCAAAATTCACAAAAGTATCAGAAAACTCTGAGTGAGCATTTGTTGCCGTTTGGTGGACTCCTAGGAGGTCCAAACTGCAAGACAACGCATAGACACGCACTTCCCGTTACACAAAAGAATGGCTTAAATCTGAGAATGTCAGTGTGATGAACTGGCCTGCTCCAGATCTCAATCCGAAAAAGAACATCTGGGGAGTCCTCTTACGTGACGTCTATAAGAATAGGAAGCAGTATTATTCAGTGAAAGAGCTCAAATCAGCGATCGAGGAAGCCTGGTACAGACTCGCTCCCAAACCTTCCATACTCACGTGTTATCAATGGAAAATCACGTATTTGATCTCATGAGGTGCAATGGAAACACCATAGAATACTAAAATACTTTTGTGCTTTGTGAAATGTAAATATTTCGGTTTTGTGCATAAATTTTTGCGACATCGCAATTTTGATTTTTCTATAATTTGTTATATTCCTTTTGATGAATTGTTTCCGAATTTGAAACATGAATTTGTAATCCAATTGTTTAAATGCAGTAAAAATTTCAAAGCATTGCGGTGCATATTTTTCATTTTATAAAAACATTCAGTTTGCGCGCATAAACTTTTGCGCCGTACTGTATTATTGCTTCCTCTACAGATTACGATAGCGAGTCCATATTGCCGTTTCATTATCTCGGGTTATCCTGCAAAATCTATTGTATGTAAAAACATAAACACTGGTAGTTGTTATAGATAAATATACGCTAAATATGCTGAAACAGACAGTTTTTAAATCGAATAATTATTTTAAACGCTATTTAATGTTGAATTTGGTCAAGATAGCTCAGTTAAATAAGTTTCACAGGATAAAATCTATGCATAACAATGTAACTATCTTTTGCATGCATATACTTGACTAGATTGTAGTGTGAAGTGATTAGTTTTTTTAATTTGAGTAGTTTTTGTTGGGTTTTTTTATTCAAAATTTTCTCACGGGGCATTTATTTTTCTCAACGTATTGTTTTTATTGTTCTTTCATATTAAAAAAAAAATTGAGAAATTTCTTGAATTTTAAATAGAAGATAGTACTGTAATATATAATATATCGTCAAACTCGAGAATAGGAAAAAAAAATATATGAAAAGCGATAACTATCACATGTTATTAACACGAAGAAAGCACCTTGCATGGGCAGAAATCCTAATATAACACGAAAAAAACAAAAAACAATTGTTCGGTGTGATGCGTTTTCGAAAGGCATCATTCTTATAATTTAATTTATACATACAGTGGAGTCCGGTTGTAACGAACCTTCTATTAAAGCTAAGCAGATAGAAATTCCCAGTTTGTTTAATATACTTCACAATGCTATTTTAATAGCTATAACAAATCCTTGCTTATAGAGTCCTCGATCTTTGTCTACTTTTCCAAAAATAACGAAATTTTTTATCAAATTACCGGAAAAAAGCAATCACCATTTTTAAAATTTCCACATCGACAAAATGCTTTTATTCTAATCTTTAGATTTCTGCGCGCTACATTTTTAACTACCAACCCCCCTCTTCACGTAGCATTTTGCATGTTTCAGCTTAAGGCTCATGTCCCTGCCAGCGAATGCACTCACGAGCTAATGCTAATCCTATGGGGAGGGACTTTTCTAAAACTCATTTGCATTTAGGCATTTTTAAATAATTTTTTTTGCATTGGATAGCCGAGGTTTGTCTCTACGTCGCACCTTTTTTACTTTTTCGATTTTGGTTGAAGATATTTTTTAGAATGACACTTTAATTTTCAGAACCGGTTTTGAAATTGAAAGTAACTTTATAAAAAATATCTGCGACCAAAATCGAAAAAGTAAAAGAGGTGCAATGTAGAAACGGACCTCGGCTATAAAATGCAAAAAAAAAAAAAAAAAAAAAAAAGCAATTTAACAATTTACAACGACCATTTGGAAAATGATTTTTTCAAAGACTAAAATTTAAGGCATAAAAAATCGCGGAGTTGATCATACATTACGTACGCCATGAATTAGACATTAATGGTGTTATTACACGTAAAAATTGCAAGCGACAAAAATCGCCTGCGACTCATCAAATTTCCTCAAACTTACGTATTATCCACCTGAAACTTACGTATTATCTAAGCATTTCATTGGCTATTCGGGAAAAGGCTTTTCCATCGTCAGATTTCCAAGAAATCTGACGACCCATTTTAAATGAAATTACATTCTTAAACTTCTAAACATCCCACAACATTACTTTTTACACCGTCGTATAGAGAATAAAATGTACTTTTAAATGTAATTTGTTTGAAATCTGTATCTCAATTTATTTCTGAATTATTAAAATTTTTTTTGTAGTTTTTATTACTTTTTTGTCATAGTGGCAACAGAAGTATCCATCTCTGTTGAAAGTAAAGGAAGAATAAAGATCAGTATAGACCAATCAGAAAACGAATAAAATGCGGATTCAACCAATAAAACACTTCAGATATGTTTTTGATTTCCTACCCTAACAGAGAACAATAAGCATTATCCTAAATGATTAAAAAAAATTTAAAAATTAAAAATGTCGAAATACAAACGAGATATTATATAAAACCCTCCCCATATGAGTAGCATTAGCTCGTGAGTGTCTTCGCCGGCAGGGACAGGAGCCTTAATCGGCACTGGCAGTAATTAATGCGTCGGTCGTGTGAAGAGTGATGAGAGATCGTATCTTTGAAAAAGAAAGGGATTTATTTGCAACAAGTAGCAGAAGAAACTTGTTTGAATGTATGCAATTATTGTCCCCTGTACCAATGGGCTGGTAATTACAAGTTAGGGAATTGTTTATCATTTATCAGATTAGTGATGTCATGCCATTGCAAGATAAACTTCTTTTCTTTCCGTCGGACTTTCGGAAAGGCAAAATGCCTTCCAATTTTAAGGTCTTCATAAGACAGTGAAACTTGATGCTCGTTGGTCATTTGAAGCGAGATCTTTTATCACGGTCTGGAGTTTTTAACCCTTTAAGCGTCTGGCAGAACTTTTAATGCATATTTAACAATTCATAAAATAATAGCTATAAAAAGCATTATTATGTGAATTTGTATATGATTACCTTACATATTTATTTATTTATCTTGTCCAGTGGAAAATTTAACATTAATATCAATAATGATTTCTTTATAGTAGACTTTGAATTAAAAATTGTATGACGAAAAAACACGCTTAAATCGTTAAAATCATGTTGGGTTAAAGAAAGTCATTCTGCCTGAAACAAAAAGCTGAAATTGTGTCAAAATAGAAAAAAAAAGGTTCTAAAAAAACTGATATTTATTGAGAGTATTTGCTTCAAAAATCTACAGTTGGTATCATAAAAAGAAAAAAAAAAATAGAGAAACAATAAAATACGCGTATGAGCAAAACATAATTAAAGTTAAGAAACTGAGAAAAACAACTCATTATGATGTTGATCCAGCTTTGATGAAATTGTTCACACTTCAAAGATCTCGGAAGACAAACAAAAGTGGCGACATTTTTTTCGACGAAAAGGCCTGCTTTACAATCTACCCTTAAAAATTTATACTTGTACAATGATGGAAATTTCTGGATAAATTTATGATGTAATCATTTAATATGAATTCCGATGCTTTAGATTTAAAAAAATCAAACTAAAAGATTTAAAAATGTTTTAATACCTTTAAAACATTCATATATATAATAGATTCTTAAATATATTAGAAAAAATAGCATTACCTATTATAAAAAGTCGTAAATCGTGTATAACGAACCTCGGACATACCGAACCAGTGTTCATGGTTCGGCCAGGTTCGTTATAAGCGGACTCGACTGTAATTCACTCACATAAACGTGTTACAAAATGTTTCTATTTCCATTTTTTCTATAAGAAACGAGAGGAAAACCTCAGCCAGTTATTATAAAAACTCTCTGGACATTTTAAATAAATGATTTAGTGGAAAATATATTATGCCGGCAAACTCGGGAGTGGCAGCAGCTTATTTTAAAAGGGATAGCCGTTACATGTGATTAACATAAAACAAGCGCCTACCAGGAGAAGGAATTGCCAATTAGAAAATGTAATTGCTTACTCTCGCATTATCAATATCATTAATTGCCGAGAACATGTTCAATCTCTTTTTTTCATATTACTTATGTTAAAGCTAAAAAAAAAAATAAAAAAAAAAATAGCGAGTGAATTGTTGGGAAAATATTGATTTACCGATTTAAAGATACCGTATACAAATCTTTTTTGTTTTTTCTTGATATTGCATTACTTTTAGTCCTTCATTCGAATGTATTTATTTCGCTCGTATAAAGATTTTCAAAAATATTTTTGTTAAAAAAAATCTGAATTTTTAAATAGAATATATACTGGAAAATATATTGCACCTTCAAACTCAGGATTAGCAAATTCTTATCTCAGTAGGATCACATGCCATTAACTTGAAACAAATGTTTTTCACGAGAAAAAAAAAGCAGCTAGAAAAAGTTAAATGTTTCCTTTAACATTTCGCCCGTTATTAATTGCCAAGAATATTGATATCACATTTCTTAATGTAACACTATTTTTTTCTTTCATTTACACATATTTATTTCACGCAGATGATCATTCTCCCGAAATATATATATACATATATATTCTCTCTAAAAGTATTCTCGTCTTTAAAAAAACCCTTTTAAATAGCAGATATAGTGGAAAATATGCTACAATGCCAAGCTCAGGAATGGCAAGATCTCAAAAACGATAACAGTCACAAGTCATTAACACGAAGCAAGAGTCTCGTCTCTCATTCGAAGAAATGCCACAAGAAAAAGGTACATGCTAAATCTGACATTTCACTCAATATTAATTGCGGATAATATGAATAATCGTCGTTTCTCTCTATTACGTACGGTAAATCTATAATTTAAAAAATGCAATAATAGGTGCATTATTTGGAAAATATCGATATACTACGATAAATATATTACATACATTGAATATTTCCTTCTTGATATGACATTATTTTTACTCTTTCATTCAAACTTATTTATTTCAAGCACATAAAAATTCCCACAAATGTTTTTATTACCGTTAAGAAAGCCTTTAACCTTAAAATAACCCATAAATGTCTTTAATTTTAACCTTCTGTCTGTCGCAATAGGCCTGGCGAGCACAGCACAATTATTTTCGTTCTCCCTTCCGCCACTAGAGCACGCAAGACTTACTTACTTTGAGTGTAATAAACGAGGTTTTTTGTTCATTCATATTTGAAATATTCTGTCTTCGTACATCCCAATAAAGGTCACTGATCACTTTAAGAGCGTTAGAATAGCGTCATTGAATTAATATGCCGATTTCCTAACAGGCGCCTGTCAAGCACATTGCGCCCGAACTCGGGAGTCCCAGAATTGCGACCGACGGAGCGTTTTTAATTGAAAATACAGGGAAATTTTACGACATTGAAGATATACGACAGGGATGGGGATGACCTCTCCGGGAACCCGAAGATATACGACAGCATCAAACTCAGGAATGGCATTTTTAAAATGATATGTTAATTATGTAACTGTGGTTGTAGTGTTGGTATATATAGTGTGGTAGGAGATAGAATCGATGGATTTGAAACGCGTCTCGCCTTAAAGATGCTTGAACTACGAAATCTGAACGTACCTTGCCCTTGAGTATTCCAGTTCTCCACGTGTTGGTTTCATGTGGAGTTTCCAGTTACATGCTTTAGATAGAGTATTTAGCTGTGAGTTTCAGCCAGCATGGTAAGAATTTAAGCTTCGTATTACGAATAAAGAGTTATTGCAGTCCATAGGATTCTATTTTATATTGATATTAAAGTGGATTTTTCAGGTTACTGCAGAAGAACGGCGGTGCCATCTTCAGTTGAATTTTTAGGATTTCCCTCTCTCAGTCTTTCATAAAATTGAAATTATTCTTGATCTTCTGTATTTAAATTTACTCACTCCACTGCTATTTTCCCTGTTTATCGTTACAAATAAATTGTTGTGTTTTTGTTAGACCTGTGTCATGATCATTGAACAATCCGGAAAGGTATGCCACAGGGTCACATGTCACCAATATGAAGTAGTGACTGAAAGTAAAATTTGCAAAAGTGTAACTATGTGTAATTATATGTGTAATTAATAATATTCGGAACATCCGACATGTTCCAAATATTATTAATTTCAGAGAATCTCATTATCGCCGCTTCTTCACATTACTTTTATGCTTTCATTTATTTCACGAAGATAATCATTTTCCGAAATATATATATGATATGATATTTTTACCGATTTTAGATAAATCTGACCGGTTTGTAAAAAAAAAAAAGTTGTCACGATTTACGATGATCGAAGAGAATCTTTGCAGTCGAATGTCGCCGTGAAACGAATGGTAGTACGATGGAATGAAATGTACTGAAGGTTTTCCCGAAGAAAAAATACCCATTTAGAACAGAAAGACTGTTTATTCATTATACGTCATGTTACACAAATACCTTCCACAACACCACATTCTGAAGATACTACAGCGGCGTTAATATTCGATGTAAAAAAGGATCAGATCTTATTTGTACGATGTATTTAATACCATGTAGCTAGGGTTATTTTAACAATTAAAACATAAGGAAAAAATCTGCTCCTAACCTCATGCACGCTAATTTAAGAGAGCTTGGCGCGGAGAGCTACAGAGGCCACGAGCGAATCAGGAATCGGTGGCCGCCCGACAATCCAATCAGGCGGTCGGAATTAATACTTATAAGCACATCAATTTCGTTGTGACAAGTGACCCTGCGGAAAAGCGCGCGAATAGGAAAGTTTAGAAAAAAAGAAAATTGCAAAATAAGAAACATTCGAATTGCTTTAGCGTCTAGGTTTTAGTATTTTGAAATGTAATAGCTTTAAGGAAGATTTTTATAAAAAGGAAATGCTTTTAGATTAGAAATTGGAATAAGAATAATATAATACCCGTTTTAAAAATAAAAGGAGTTTAAATAGAAATAATTAATAACATATTTTTAAGAGACAGGGAAATAATGAATATGCAAGAAATATTTTAATAAAGATCAGCAATAATTTTTTTTGTAATATATAGTATATACATATTCTTAAAAAAATCCTCAATTTTTAAAAGAAACTTTGAGAATTTTAATAGCAGATGCAGTGGAAAATATACTACAACATTAAGCTCAAGTATGAAAAAAAAAACTTAGTTTACAAATGATAAACTTATAGACCATTAACAAGAAACAAGCAAACATCACTTACGAGAAGAAATAACTAAAAGAAAAAGCTAAGGATCGACCAAAACAGATTTTTAAGACCAAAATCGGAACCGAAACCGAATTTCGGCAATTTTCCTTTTTTCGAAAACGAAAATGAAAATTTGGAATTTTAACAAGAAGTAATTAATACATATATCAACACACATGATTATTAATTAATTATAGATGTGGCCCAAGTTGGCTGTCTGTGCATCTGACCAAAACATTTTATTTTCATTTAAAATAAAATGTAATTAATTCATCAACGACACAAAATGATTTTCTGATTATACGAATTTCATCTAATTAAAAAACTTTTTATGTATATATACCTCGATTTATCTTTCATAATGATTTTTGATCATCTCTGATACCAGAACTTTCTTAAAGAGTATTCAAAACACGATTTCAAACTAAAAATTTTCTATTATTGTTAAGTCTGCAGCTTTAAATGAACATGTGAAAAGCTTCTTCAAAGTTTGGTCATATATGCATTACTTGCTTTATAATTTGCAGTCTCATCTTGAGTCAATCATGACTAATACTTATAAACAGTGAAGTTTATTGCAGTAAAAAGATAATCGAAGGACAGTACAAGACCGTAACTAAGATTACATTTCTGTATGTTAATTTATAAATAAGAATAATTAAAAGATTTTTTTTTTTTTTGCTACGTATTTTCGTTCATAAAACGCATAACAGATAGTAAGAAAGCTATTTAAATCAGACAAATTTCGAATTTTACTGAATAAACATGTAATACCTTTTCCATCTAAAGTAATATATTATACTTACCCGACTACCAAGAAGGGTTATGTGTTTCACGCGTATCTGGGTATGTGGATTTCTTTATACCCTCAAAACATCCTAACGGCTGGATGGATTTTAATGAATGAGGTCTCTATCGATTCGTCTTAACAGTCCGATGGTTATAGGCTGGGTTTTGTTCTTATAAATTAAAAATGGCGGCCATAAAATACAAAATGGCGGTAGAGACGAAAAATTTTTTTACCCACCATATTGAGTGGCATATCATTGAATAGGTCTTTCAAAATGAAGACGATGTTTCATTGACTATTTTACAGTCAGAAGCTCCGTTTAAATTTTACACAACCTTGAAGTTGTGTAGATAGGATCTCTTGCTTTACTGGAACTCTAACCTTCATAGACATCTATAGGTCTCATCAAAACAATGTTTATAGATTGGAAGTAACAATAAAACACAACTTAAAAGTCATCAATACAAGTAAATAAAAAAAAAAATGTTTCACATTGATGAGAAATAATTCATTAGTTCGTTTTTTTTTTTACGCAGTCGGGTTTTTTGATTTTTTAAATTAATTATTATTATTATTTTTTTTTACTGTTTGCGTTTTGCTTGTGCTTTTCCTGCAGCAAGATTGTGAATTCTGCTTAATAAAAGTATTTGGGTTGCATCTGCTTCATTTTGAATCTCAAACCAATGCATGTAGAAAGCAGTCTCATAGTAGTCTGCATGTGTAACTTATAGATGATCATTCCCCGATTCATCACATTTATAAGCTTCAGGTTTCTCTGGATTCAAAATATTTTGAATAATTTCGTGATCCGTTAATTCTTCACAACCAATATCACCCTTGTGAAAATTTGTCTGTGATTTCACCAGCAGAAACTTTATAGCTGCTGTTCGTGACATCAGACAAGCATTTTGCTCAAAATATCACCTCTCATTCGGGTTTATGGGCATTTAAATTTTCCTTGTTTGTTTCTGATAAAAAAAAGAGGGGGGGGGGTGAAGGTTAACCGAGGATGGCGGTTGATAGAGTGGCGGATAATGGGATGTTTACTGTATTTATTAAACAAGGGGGTTCTCCAACTCCTGTTTAAACTTATGCTCTAAATACATTCTATTATTGTTAAGTCTGCAGCTTATAATGAATATGTGAAAAGCTTCTTCAAAGTTTGGTCATAAACGAATTACTTGCTTTATAATTTGCAGTCTCATCTTGAGTCAGTCATGACTAATAATTATAAACAGTGATGTTTATTGCAGTAAAAAGAGTGTCTCATTTGAGCCGATACAGCTCAAATCAATGAGTAATGCTGAAATTTTCCGAAAGAAGAAACGAGATTTTTGGAATACAGATAGTTTTGGTCTGCACGAATTTTGAGCAGCATTTTCGCCGAAGACGAATTTTAGGTAAAACTCTGATTTTGAGCCGAAAACGAAACCGAATTCTCGGTCCATCTCTAGAAAAAGCTAATTTTTTATTCTGACATTTCGAATTTTATTAAATTCTCAGATCAATATAAATCGTCGCTTTTTCGCGTAACTTTACTGTTTCATTTATCCCTAATTATTTCAGGGACAAAAGTATTTCCCGATATATATATATGCATATGTATTTCCTTAAAAAATATCCTAATCTTTTAAAAATTTTAAACAGAAGATATAATGGAAAATATACCACAGAAACAAACTCAAGAATGGCAAAAACCTATCCCAGAATTGATCACTGCTACATGCTATTAACTTGAAGCAAGCGTCTCGTGCGAGAAGAAATGAAAAGAAAGATAAGGGTAAATGTTTACTGTGACATTCCGAACTTTATTAATCGCCGAGTACGTAGGAGATAAAATAATAGAAAAACAATACTATTAAAGAATGCCATTTTAAGACGATGTATGCAGGAGTCTTCCAGACTTTTCTCATAACTGCCTCATTTTATGAAATTGTGAAGATTTCCTTTTTCACGTTTGTGATAAATATAATCACAATTTTGTGAATTTGAAATTATCATTATATTTAGGTTCCTTTTAATGCACTTCAGCTATCTTGTGACAGGTCATATTTTATTTTAAAATATTAAATTTGTGTTTGATTCAGTTTGAAGATGACAGGTTTTAGTGAAAGGTCTACTTTTAAGACCATGGATTTTGTGAAGGATCTTTTAAAGGAGCCAAAATTTTCCTAAAAAGATGTGTGGTATGGATTGTTTTTTGGCATTTAGTAAACTTTTATCAACATTTTCACTTATTCCAGGGCCTAATTACCACCTAGGCGAACTTCCACCACTTTTTTGATAAATAAAATTTATCATTATTTTTTTAATAGCATAACAATACAATTAAAATTTCCATTTGAAAGAAGGGGTAGAAGCTTCCCTAGGCGGCAATAAAGCTCAGACTAATTTTTATCTATGTAGATCCCCCTCTCCCTTAATATTTTAAGAACTATTATACAGCATTGCCCAAAAGTATTAGATACCACCATGTTTTTTATATATATTCAATGTAACGGTCGCATAGTGGAGTATTTGACGCGAAATTCTGGTCAAAAGTTTTAGGTAGATTTCGTATGAAATACTACCTATTACATTATGTTACCTATGTTGGAATTTCTGAAAAATTTTTGCAGATCTACACCGATCATGGCCCCTAGAACCCAAAACCACCCTCAGTAAAAAACTTTATCTATCTATCTATCTATCTATTTATCTATATATATATATATCACGGATACGATAACTTCCACAATTCTGCACAAATCTCTTCCAAACTGACACAATCAAGGGGCATAAAATCTCGGTCAAGTTCGTTAATGGGCAAAATCGGACCAAGGGGATGGAAATAGGGAGGGGTTTTGTGAAAACCGAAAAACCGCCACAACTTCTTAATTTTTGTACATATCAAATCAGTTTAAAGCTTTTGTTACTTCTAAAAATAGGGCCAAAAATTTATGAATCACAGACTTTTGAGAAAATTAAAAATGGGCTCAAGAGGCGCAAAAAATAGGGTTTTTGGGAGAAAAAAATTCATAACTTCGTCAATTCTCGAGATATTAAATCCAATTAATTTTATTATGAATCTCCTTAATATTATCTACAACTTTTATACTCACAACTTTTTGATAGGACCAATTCGTACCGCAAAAAAAAGTTAAAAACGAAAACAAAAAGGGGGGTGGTTGAAGAAGAAAAAAATCCGCAACTCCGTCAATTCACACGATATAAAATCCCCATGAATTTATCATATATCTTCTTAATATTGTCTACAACATTTATATTGACAACTTTTTGATAGGATCAATTCTTACAGCAAAAAAATATTAAAAATACATAGCGGTTGAAGAAAAAAATCATCTTATTCAAATCCAAACTGCTTATTTTTTGACTCATTTTTAAATTCTTTTTTTGCTCTCAAACGCATCCAATTGGTAGATCCTCTTATTCAGAAACAATATAATGTACCGTAATGATCGAGATTTTGATAGAAGCAGAATATATTTCATAAATTGATGTCAAAGTGGGCATTTTGAACAGAATTTCCCGAAGTGATTGTGTTAGAAGCGAAAAATATTGTCCTACTGAGAAAATAATTATTTATAAATCAAGTTTTAATTAATTGAACGAAAAATAAAAACACAGCGCGCTTATAAATCTCTTAAAAAATCACGTCAGCAAGTTTAATATTTTTTCTATTAAAAATGAATCTGAAAATGTGCCAGAAAAATTCGAGTTGCTGAGCATGGAAAAGTATTCTTTTGAATACCGCCTTAACATGATTCTGATGAAACCAGCTATTATATAAAAATGAAATAAAAACTCGTCAAAAGCGGACAGATAAAATTGTTAAAGTGGATAAATCTCTAATCATGACTTAGTTTTTGTTGGTGAAATTAGTATACTTAACTTCGAAATCTACCTCCGCCTGCGGACCGGGCCGACAGGGATTTTTTTTCATGTGTTTTACAGTTAAAATCATTGCTGTTGACTTACTATTACCAAATACACTTAATGTTACATACACTTAAAAATATGCATTTACTTAAAAAAATTAAGTATAAAATATGAAGTTTACTTAACATTTTACTGTTTATAAGTGGAAAGTAATAGTTGATAGAGCTGTTTTACTTACAAGTAATGTTTTATTAAATGTGCTTAATTTTACTATATATAAGTCTTTAATTAATTATATAAAACATTGTGTTAATATATATATTATTTCTATTTAGTATTTAGCAAAGTTGAGTTGCAATACAGTTGTGAACAAAACAATTTATATTTAAAAATGGCAACTATATGCGGAAGATTAAAAAAAAAAAACAATTGGTCTTCAAAACTATGAACAAAATGACTGTACTTCAAAAATGGTTCGTCATCTTTAAAAAGCTATATATCTAAATCAATATAGCAAAATTAGAGCTAAAAAGGTTTCAAAATAACACATTTTTAATTTTAATCTTTTTTTTTATTATATTAAAAATAAAGATATTGAGTTCAACAATTCATGAAGCCACTATTTAAACATAATTAAACATAATAATAATAAAGTTGAAACGGAACAATAAAACACTCCTTCTCGCAAAGAAACTCCTCTTCAACTGAGGCCAAGAACCACCGGAAATGACTCATGCTCCTGAAATAGACATAGATCAATGCACCGGTTAGTCAGCTATTATAAAATATGAGTTTTATAGTTATTGAGTAAATTTTAATTTTTGTATTTTTGGCCAGGATTTTACCTCGTATAGTCCACTGTGAGACGGTTAAAATTTTTTATTTGCATGACATTATGAATTTTTTTATAAAGTTATTTCAGCTTGCAAAAAACAACAACAACAAAACAACCCGAACAACTTAGCTTTTAAGTAATTGTTTGCTTTCAGATATCCGTTTTTTTAAATTGCTAAAATACCTTGTTTTACTGGAAATTTCGTTGTTGTGCTGTGCAAGTTAACGATAATCATGAAAATCATAATAATTCATGCAGAAAATGTCAAAAGATAAAGAATAGTCTTTAGTAACGAAAAAAAATAAGGTCAATCATTTAAAAAATGCACATGCATTTATGCAGTATTTTAATTCTTAACGTGTGCAAATAAAAGTGATAAAATGTGCATATAAAATTAAAAACAACTTAAAAATTTTTAATATTAAAATTTTTTATTGACAATCCTTTGCTGCAGATTAAATTATTTATGCTTTGCCATTTACTGCTAGAATTATTATAATTTTCATGAACATCTATATCCTTGCAAATCGAACTAATTCCCCATTAAAACAACTTAAATAATCAGGTAAAAACTTGCATAGGCCCGATAATTTATTAGAGAGATAGCTCAAGATTCCGGCTAAGTCCAGCGTATTGCCGGATTGGACCAAAAGAAATAGATCGATCTTAACTCATCATCTGAGATTACACTATAGAGACAAGGGAATGAATAGCAGAGTGGTCGAGGAATCCGTATGATCCCTCCGAAAGTGAAACAACCTTGTAGAAGTGGAACCTTTCCCACGCGCTAAGGTGAAAGCGAAACTTATTCCCCTAAAAAAAGAACAAAGGTTGGGGATGACTTCATGGGCCAAGGTTCTAAGTGGCTAAGAAAAACTATTGTCTTAATCAGAGGGTCGAGAGAAGATGAGCATCGTTGATTAAGGAGAAAAATTACTGAGAATTGAGATCTCTTAGTGAGAGTTGCAGATTTATGAACCTGGGAGAGACGTTTTCTCTCAAAGTTGTCTAATTAAATCGCTCGGGACTTGATCCGAAGGGGGGCGAATCTTCTTCCGGAAATTGGAGTAAAGAGAGTTAGGCCGGCTAGTTAGCTGTGCGGTTCTCTAGATCATAGAGAAGGAAATAGACGGTTCGTTTTGTACAAAAACTTTATCAAAAGACTGTGAACTGTGAATCAATATACTTGGACTCATATTCGACAATCAATCTGCTGTAAATTTTAAAACGATACCCCTATTCACTTATTTCTTATTGTTGTGAATACTGACATTATTAGCCAAGAAGTGTTATACAGTAGAACCCCGCTAATCCGAACAGATCTTGAACAGATTAACTGAAAAGTTTAACTTACGAAATTTTCCTGATTTAAAGATGAATGTCGGGAAAAACGTGTAGAAGTTAGAATTAGACAAACAATGACAGCGAAGTATGTTTTTTATTTTTTAAACAGCTTGAATAGAATAGAAAAGTATTCAATAAAGTAAAAGTATAACATATGCACACGAATATAAAATGAAAACGTGCACTGTAGGCCTACTCGTAGAAGCCATTTTCAAAAAATCTAGAGTATCAGTTTGTTTGCCAGGCACTATAAAATTATTTTTTTAAAGGCCAAAAGTATTTAATTCAGACGATAGAAATTTATTTTTCCTTTCAACAGTTTGATTTCACAAATTATACACAGAAATGTTTTTTCTTTCCTCCTCGTCGATATGGTGACTGGTGACTGAGCTATTTCTAGATTCGAGATTTTGAACCGTTTGTAATGGGTTGTTACGTAATTCCTCATTGTGAAGTTCCACAGGATTATTATAAACAAAAGGAGTGATTAAACAAGGAATACTATTTTTTTTCTGAAAGTCATTCCGGAGTGTCCAGCATGCCGGAGTAAAGGATATTTATTATACTACTGAGTACTTGTAACTTGCATTTTTTAGCACTTATCGTTTTCTTTTCTATTTTAATCGGAATTTCGGGTAATCTGATTTTTTTTTGTAATCCGAACAGGCACCGGTCCTAATTAGTTCAGATTAGCGGGGTTCTACTGTATTTATTTTCTTATTGAATAATAAAATAGTCTTAATTTAATTTTGTCATCGCCTCTGAAGACCGCTTATGCTACCCACTTCACGATAGATTAAGGCGTCACAAGAGGACTACAAATAAACTTCCAGTAAAACAAAGTTGTTTGGCAATCATCACACTCCTTGTTTTTAAAAGCAAAAAGTTTAATTAAAACGATTGATTAAAAGTTGAGTTGTTCATTCGCTGTTAATTTTTACGTACTGCAGTAATTTTAAATAATTGTCCGCAATAAAATATTTGTATCCGACTATTATTTTTAACGATAAAATATGAGGATCAGAGTTGCCATTGGCGACTATTTTTTTATTGTTTTTCTCCGACTTTTTCTATACTAAATAATTCATAAAATGATCAGTAGAAATCTATCTTAAAGATAATTGTATTCAAATAACAGTAAAAAAAAAAAAAAAAAACTAATAATAATAATAAAAAATAGTTGCCTGCGGCAGCCCTGGGTGGGTGCCTGATACTTTTAGGAGAGACTTTTTATAAAGTTTTTGCAAATATATGTGCACTAACCACCGTTTAGAATGATCACGGGTTAGAAGAATCAACTATTTAAAAAAAAAATAAAAATCCCTGAATTAAACGTATGAAAAACATGCAAAAAAAGGATATATTTCGGATTACACTGAAGCATAACCATCAGTGTCGCCACATTGAAGTGCAGACATTGTCAGCTTTATATTTAGAAAATTATGTTTGTTTAAACCGAATTAGGAAAAAATGTGATGGAGCTTCTTTTAAATTTAGCCTACACTACGCTGTAATTAATTATATCTAATACTTAGAACGATATTCGATAGTAAAATGTATGCAAAACTACAAATTCGAAACTCACTTAAATATGATGATTGATGCTCACGCATCACTTAAATATGAGTTCTCAAATGACAATCTCAATCAACTTCCAATGCAAGCAATGCTATCGCTGCAAAATAATAATTATTTCAGAAATTCTCCTACTACCTGAATGTCATTTAACACTTTGAGGGGCAAGCAATTGTGTTTCTATAATGTTGAATGCATGCCGGAAATTTGAAAAGAAATTATTTCAAAATAACGAAAAGCAATTTTTCAGCTCTTTTTTACTAAAGTTATAAAAGGGAAACTGTATTAAAATTTTCAGGTGCAAATCTTAATTAAAATTATGTGGTATATAATATATCCCACCGCCCCTCAAGGGGTTAATTAACAATCCGTAGTTGCTGATCAACTTTATTTAACAAAAACAAAATGGAATTTCTTATCAAGATGGCAACTTGCTCTCGGTTACCTTACAAACCGTAGAGTGGTTTCGTTGCCATTAGATAAGGCAATTCTTGACCCAAGATTCACTGATACGAAGTTTTGATCCTGTTTTTATACTCATCAGATTGACCAGCGTAACCTAATTTGCATAAACTCACAGTGAAAACCAATAACAGCAGATTCTAAGAGCCAGAAACACACTTCCGATCATTAACCCCTTAACTTACGATTTATGTTTCAACAGCCTGGGTCCAAAACGTAAACAAGATCGCGCAAAATTTGAGCCCTTCCACGGTTCGAAAATTGGTCCTAAGTTCTACCAAACGCGCACGACTTACGGAATGTAAATACATGCAGTGTTGCCAGACTGGGGACATTTTTAATTCAGATTATTTGACTGCCACCACTTTTTAAAATAGTATAATTCGCCTTATTATTAAGAATTTTTAATCTATTTTTAAATAGGCCGAATATCTCTATTTCAAAAAAGCAGTGACATTCAACAATCTGGGGACAAAAGAGTCCTCAATCTTGCAACACCGAATACATGTGTAAGATGCAACTGGTTTAATTTTGTAGAATATTTGATAAGTAATCCCAACCTGGTGTAATAATTGTCGTAGATATACCACAAAAATTTATTAGTAATTCCGTTAGCCTGTACTGTCGAACCACGGGCCTTGCCCGTGATATTTACATTTGGCTCGATCATTGTACCATGGGTCATGCCCGTAATATTTACATTTTGCCGACCGATCGATGTACTACGGGCCAGGCCCGTGATAATCAGTTTTGGCCCGAATACAAGACCACGTGTCACACACATAGTTGTAGGTTAAGGGATTAAAGTAAAATAAAGTGCAAATGTCGCTCTTGAGCATAAATGTTAATATCAACAGAATGTTCTCGTAAAAAAACAAAACCAAAACCAAACTAGATAACCTTTATAAGAGAGTTGCTAGCCCACTACAACAGGAATAACTACATTGGGTATAACTTAAGGATATTTACTGACTGTTTCCTGCAATGTGTTAAAGAAATTAATTCTAAAAAAGAAAAAAAGTTAATGGTCGTACTTTCATTATAAAATCATTAGAAAAGTTGTTAAAAAAATTCTTTTGTCCGACTAACTTCGGAACACTAAAGTAAAATAAAGTACAGTTGTCCTACGGTACAGTACTCTTGCGCATAAACGTTAATACCGACATAACGTTCTCATAAATAATAATAATAATAATAATAATAATAATAATAAAAACACTAGACTTATTTTATAAGAGAGTTTCTAGTCTACTAAAACAGGAATCACTACAACTAAGTATAACTTGCATGATATTTACAGACTTTTTCTTGTAATGTGTTAAAGAAGTGAATTCTAAAAAACAAAAGAGTTAATGGTCATAAAAATCCATAATTAAATCAATTGATTATATTTTTAAATAAAAGCAACTTTGCAGTAATCTACACATTTTCAGGTGTTGGTGTTGTTTATGATGGCCGATTATCTACACGAGGGATATAGGTCCTTGGGGGTGGGCTCTCCGTGGGGTTCTTTCTAAGATACACTTTTTCAGATTTTTATGCACAGCAAATGGAGAGTTGCAATACTTTCATTATAAAATCATTTGAAAAGTAGTTAAAAAAATTCTTTTGTTGTAAATCTAAGTTGTAAATCGCATAAAATTTCAACTATGTAATTTTCATACTTCAAATTTTATGCGAAAATAGTTTATGTATGATTACAGACATTAAGAATACCGCGTTATTTTGTATGTAATTAACTTGACTATTTGTTTATTAAAAGGTGTTTAAGCCTTTATGTTTACTGTAATCACTTTTAGCATATGTATTTTATTTCACTGATAAAAAATTTTTTTAACAAAAACTTTGTGCATTTGAAATTTTTCAAAATATTTCGAAAATTTTAAATGAAAAAAAATGTACTAATTTTTATATTAAAATTTTAATACAAAACATTTTAAATAAAAATTTTTATATAAAAATTTATATAAAAATTTATGAATATTTTGATTTTAGAATAAAGTTAAATGTGTTAAGTATTTATTTTGATCATTTTTTCATTATAAACGCAACGAGTTATTTTATCATTCACACAGTGCTTGATATTTTCTTTCTACGTATTGACTATATAAACATTTGAATTTATAATTCTAATACTTATTGATTATTTTTAACTTTAGGATGTTACTTATAACCTCAAATAGATGCACATCATGTAGAAATCAAGCCCGCACTTTAACATACAGTTTGAATTTTAGAAGCTAGAACATGGCCATCTTTGTGATTATTTTGACAGACTCAAACCCACTGCAGCCCCTTAAACAGTTATATCATTTGCTACACTTAAAAATAATCTGGGAACGTCATACAAGATATACGATGCCAACATGACGTCTCCCATTGATAAAATCAGTAGAGTACATTGCCATTGACATTGGAAGAATTTCAAAGAAGTGTCATTGATACGAGAACGTCTACGTGAGAAAAACATTAAAAAGTTTAAATGTTACCTGTCGCACTTTAAATATTATTAATAGCCCAACTGATATAAGACAGGAGCCTAAAATAAACGCTGTTAAACGATGCTTATTTAATAATGTTTACTTTAGAGGGCGGGACATGATTAACTCTGGAAAGTTTTTTTTTTTTTTTTTTTTTTTTGTAAATTTTGATCCGACGACGTCTTTATATTTAAAAACTTTATTTCCAACTAAAATTCAAATGTTCAAAATATTTATAAATATAAATGCGAAATGTCCTTCCGGCTCAGTCGGAAAAGTGGAATGATTTCCTTTTCTTTTTTAAATGTATATACAGCAGTGCAGCATTGGGTTGGATATCCCGATTTTACTTGCAACCCACCCGACCTGTAGTTTTGTTCGTTGGTAATTTTATTCATTGCGGGTCGGATTGTTTCAAGTTTGGGTAGGTTTACGATTAAGTTTTGATACTTACGGGAAGTGTTTGGATTAAGCCGATTTTTCAAAAGAAAGTATAAAATAATGTTTCAAATGAAAAACTATACAGCCCAGTGGTAGGGGAGCAAAAAAAGGCCGAATTCGGAGTTAATTAGGGGAAAGCTGGAAATTGTTTTAATCCCTTCTGTTTAAGTCTAGAATGAATATGCTATGTTTTCCCCCCTCGTACTAGGTGAGCGTTAGGAAATATGTATAGAATTATAGTCAAAAACATGTTTTTTTGCATACCATAACAATATCTCAAAATAACTAACTCTGTCAAAAACATTGTCAATACAAATGTTGTAGAGCTTAAAATTTTGATTAAAATGAGTACCTACACTCAATATTTATGTTGAATATTGAGGTCACAATTCTACTTCAAAGTTTTAGACCCATCATCAGGGGGATGACCTCAGAATTAATTAGGACAAAACTGGAAATTGTTTTAATCCCTCCAGTTTAGGTTTAAAATGAACGTACTATGTTTTCTTCTTCGTACTTGGGTGAATGTTAGAAAATATGTACATATTTATTTTCGAAAAGCACGTTTTTTTAGTTTCCTTAACAATATCTCAAAACAGCTAACTCTATAAAAAACATTGTCAATACAAATGTTGTAGAGCGTAAAATTCTGAATAAAATGAGTACCATCATTAATATTTTTGTTCAACATTAAGGTCGCAATTCTATTTCAAAATTTTTCAAATCAAGAGTTTGAAACCAGGAGAGACCAAGTTAACTTAATAATATCTCAAAATAGCTAACTCTATCAAAATCATTGTTAGTACAAAAGTTATAGAGCCTAAAATTCTGAGTAAAATGAGTACCTACACTTAATATTTTTGCTCAATATTAAGGCCGCAATTTGAGATATTGTTAAGTATTATTGAGGCCTTTTACTGGTATCCTGGCAAATTTACTAAATGTGGTACTTACGTATTATCCGACCAGGTCATATTCACTACGCCTACAACAGCGTCGAAAAATAAATTACATTCTTATTTTTTATCACTTTCCAACAAAGTTGAAAAGTGTTTATGACTTCGGTTTTTCTGTCCGTCTGTCCGTGCTCTGACTCCCATAAATATACTCGGATTGCCCTGAAATTTTTGGATGTTATTGACGTTTACCATAGCACGTTCCCTATTTCTAAGGCTCCTGTAACTTGGGCTGACTCAGGCAGCCATTTAATTGCCGGTAGGAGATGAACGATTGGCCACGTCGCATGGGCAACAATCGCTCATTGGTTTAACCCCTTGAGGGGTACCGGTATATATTATATACCACCTAAGATTAATGAAGTTTTACACCAGAAAAATTTTATTAAATTTTACTTTTCTAACTTTGGTGGAAAGAAGCCGTAAAATTGCTTTTACTTATTTTGAAATAGAATTTTTGAAAGATTCCGGTGGGAATTCAGCATTTCACAAACGTAATTGCTTGCCCCTCAAGGGGTTAAGTGGGAAACAAAATGCTTGACGATTCAGCCTGTCTTATAGGAGCTCTACCTATTTCAAATAAAGTTTGTAGCGTGTTTAGTTCATTTACAGGAACAGCCAAAAGTTTTCCGTTACATTATGGCCTATGGGGAAAAATCGTTTAAAATGATTTTTAATGATGTTACACGCTTTCGAACATAATAAAATTGACATGCATTTTTGAAGTGCACTAAAACATGCATTCTGTAGAATATGCGGTGCAAAGATTAGTTATTATTCCTTTACAGGGCCATACAAAAGAATTCCGTTACATAATGATATAGGGGTGGAGGGAATTGTTTGCGGCATATTTTAAGTATGTTAAATTGTTTCATGTGTAATGAATTTGATACAAGTCGCCGAGGTTTACTATAACTTATTTCATGTATAATACGAAGTGCATAGCATTTACAGGGATACACAAAAGATTTCAGATACTATATTGTATCCGAAGTACTGTACAGTAGCGATGATTGCTAGAAATGCATTTTTAATTATGTTATGCGCTTTATGTTTCACTATATTTATGCATAGTATAAGGTGTGTATAAATGCTATAATTCAAATATAGGGCTACACAAAAGAATTCGTAAGGGTTACTGGTTATGAGTGCATATTGCTTAAAGGTGGTTTTTAAATGAGTTATGCATTTATACGCTGAACTGAATTTAGTTTACTAAGAAATGTTTGCAGAATATAAATAAAATGGTATACAGGGTCACGCAAAGAATTGGATACATGGCCGTCTAAAAGGGATAATTTCTGGAAATGTGATTTCAGTAGTTTTAAGAGTGTTTTAGTTTGAATAAAATTTTAGCTAAATATTGGCGTGTAATAAAGGTACTAGGTTAACTACAGAGTTATACAAAAGTATTCAAATACGTTTCCATCTATTAGCATAAATTGCTGACAGAGAAATTTTAACCTGTTATGCGATTTCTTGCTAAACTAAATTTCCCTATTATATAGTATATATATCAACCTACTGATCAAATACAGGGCTGTTTAATAGAATTGGAATACATATTTAGCTATGGGCGGTAATTAGTTTTGCACATCACATTTGGAAATCTACACTATATTTTTTTTGTGTACTTTAAGCATGTATTTTAATGTTTTATGCGTTTTCTAAAATGTTTACTTAGTTATCGTCTTTACCTTATTTCACTAAATAACGAAGTTTTGTAAAAACATTCAGGAAGTGTTGGAAAGTGTTTCATAATCTATGCTCAACGCATGATTTTTCTTTCTTGTTGTTTTCTTCATTTGAACTGCATAGGTAATATTACATGTCATATTAAAGGCAGTGGCGGAAGTATTTATATATATAGCTAAATAATATGATATAGCATATATATATATAGATATAATATATTATATTCATTGATGCAGCATATTTATATTATATTTATTCTGGTCAGCATAACAAACCAATGGAAATAAAACTACCCTCATAAGGGGTTACCATGGTTTTCGAATGTTAAAAAAATTGTAATTTAATAGATTACAATGACCATATGGAATTGATTTCGTCTACCAAATTCCGTCGCATCCTCTTCAACAACAGATCGCAAAGATCAAACTTCAGACGACCAAAACCATTATCGATAAACTCTCAAAGTCCCGTTTCGAGAAGAAAAACAGTTTACAAATCGAAAGCAGTTCCACCGAATCATCCACAGATTGCGACAAATTACCTACGCTGAGCTCAATTTTTCCCGGTTAGAATCGACCGATTGTAAAACGCCATGGTTAGTGGACTGGAGCCCCTCGAGACATGGCCTTTTACTATCAATCGATTAAACATTATGATTGTTTCTTTTTTCGCGTTCGTCTTTTATTCTGTAATCGGTTTTCATGGGTTACATAATCAGTTGAAGACCTCGATTTTCATGGCCTACATAATCAGTTGAAGACCTCAATTTTTGCTTTGCAAGACGATTTTCATTTCGGCGTCACTCTTTGGCTTTGGATTTTTTCATATCTGATAATTTGCGCCTACCCATTTTGCAACTTTTTCAATTTTTAACGATTTTATGCCTTTCTATTCAAATAAAAATTCTTCTAAAAGTAAAGAACATCGTTGAATTTCGTTAAAAAAAAATAAAATGCGAGCATCATTTGGCCCCATCCTCGACCGAAAACAACAACCATAGTATTTAAAAAAATTTCAATCAAAAATTTGGAAAATTCAGCCGGTGGGACCTGTTTTCCGGAGACCTCTAAAAAGAAGTGTCTTC
Source organism: Maratus speciosus (assembly GCA_963932465.1). Taxonomy (NCBI): domain Eukaryota; kingdom Metazoa; phylum Arthropoda; class Arachnida; order Araneae; family Salticidae; genus Maratus; species Maratus speciosus. Next base: position 445,806,407 of record OZ010786.1, read on the forward strand.
GTGGGCGTCAGGATAAGTCATTGTAGCTTTATCTGAAATTAAAGAACCACATTTCTTTCTGTTTGTAGATAGGTAGAGCTCGTGATTGAACGAAGGATTTAAATAAAAATTGAAATTTGAATTTTTGGCAGAGTTGTATGCGAATAAAAAAATACAATTTTTGGTACAATTTACACTACGTATAGCCTTGTAAAATTAGTTGTAATAGAAAAAACCAAAAAAAAAAAAAAAAAATCCTTCGTTCAATCACTATTTAATACTAAAGATCTGTGCATTAGTTTTTGAGAAATCGTGTACACCTACTTGAAAAATAGGGTTTTTATAAACTAGTCTTTGGGGACCACCGTAACACTTACCCATCATGGATATGCATAATGTAAAATATGAAAATAAAACATGTGTAAAATATTTATAAAATGCATTGCTATTCCAAAATAAAATTTAAACGTATATTTTAATATTTTTAATACATAGTAAAGCTCTGTTTCCGAATTGCGGGCACAACTTGATTATCCCGTCGACCAATTTCAATAAATTATATAAATTGCCAAACTACTCGCAAAATTATACATATACTGGACACCCTTGGAGACCAGTTTGGTCTCCCTTAAAATTCATGTTTGGGAAAGCATGCTAAGCATTGTATCATGTTATTTTTATTCATAATTTCATTTACTTGGAGTCCCTTAAATATAATTAATATAATCCCTTAAGCTAATATCAGTTTTTGTTGCATTAAAATATCTGAATTTGTTGATTTTCTGTAAGCAAGTAAACCCTATTGGTTTACAATGGAAGTCTATGGGAATTTCGCGAAATATTAAAGATATCGCCAAGTTGGCGACAAACTTAATGGCATTTGGCGACGGAACAGATATATAGATTGGTATAATTTTTATTTTAAATAACGGAAGAACAAATAAATTAGTAAAAGATTAATAAAAATACAAATAAAACATCGAATTAAAAATCACTTGATGACGCAACAAACACATGTAACGTGTTTAATGTCAAGTGAATGTGACATTTACGATAATCCATTATTGGCATTTAATGTTATAGTTTGCCGAAAGTTTGATGGAATAATCGAATAGTACCGAATTGCGTAAAAGAAACATCCTTATAACTCCAAAAAAAAAAAAAAATAATTAATCATATTAACTAACACTTTACTGCGTCGGATTAAGCGTCTCATTTCCAATTAAAATATATCTTTGAATTGAAATTTGAATGAAATACTGGGTCATGAAAATTCGAAGAGTGTGAAAAATATGATTACAAATATCTCGCAATGCGAAATTTATGTTTTTTATTGTCTTTATATTCACTCCTTCAAATAAACAATTTCGAAAATTTTTGTATACCTTTTATCAGAACGAATATTTCGAGAGTACGAAAAAATAGTTCCGGATAATCGAGGTTACTGATATTCAACAAGTTTCTTCCCATTATTACATACTAAGTACACACCAAATTTCAAGTCTCTATCTCAATTTGTTCGGGAGTTAGAGCGATTACAGGTACACACACATACACCTAGACGGGCGGTAAATTTTTTTTCAAAAAATATGTTTTTCGGAATCTCCAGTGGCTAAAACGTGTAAATCCATGAAAATTTTTTTTTCGACTTTCAAAACGATTACAAGACTTACCTTATACTACGTATTATGTGTAAGTAACAAGTGATATACCTGCGTTGCTTCAGACCGGTCTAGCCTAATGAGGGGAATTTCCAAAGGCTTTCTCTTCCAGACTTTTATTCTGATCGAATTGAAACTTTGTAAAAACATTCTAGACATATTTTACTATGAGATAAAAAAATATAAAATAAATGGATTTTTTTAAATTTTCAAACCTAAGTAACCCCTTAATATCGTTTATTGCAATTTAATGTTTATGCATTTAACAAATGTATGCTAAATTACTGTTTTGTATTACTTTAGATAGGTTTTACGTTATTTATCATTTTAAAAAATATTATGGATTTATTTAATTTACATTAAATTACTATTTTAATCACGGTTGGCAATCGACAACGATAAAGAAAATTGGCAAAAGACAAACAGTTTTGGCAATCTTTCTACGTGGCCTGGATAATACATACTAACAAGGAAGGTCTCCTTACCGCACATGCGCAGAATCTTTTGAAAAAAAAAACAATTAAACTACTTATGTATGTAATAAAGGTTCAGTCAAATTTAGTGGCGGAATTACAGTAGAAAGACTGTAAAAAAAAAAAAAAAATACTTTCGTATATTTGGCGCGAAAAGACGAAGGCGTCACGCGATTTGGCGAGCAGCACTTTTCCTCGCCAAAAGCCAACGATTTTAAGGCATCTGAAAATTGCTTGTTAATTGATTTTGAGGACGCGAATAAATAATATTTCCTTCTATATATAAAAAAAAGGTTTGATTTGGAAATGGACCAATGAAAATCTGCGTAGATATTCCCGGTAGATCGGCATCCAATTTGAATGCTTAAGCATGGCCTTTCTTCGTTAATATTAAAAAAAAAACTGTTGCATACAAAAACATGAAAATCGGTGGTATTATAGAGAAATGTTGGATAAACACGCTGATACAGACAGTTTTCAAATCGAAGAATTATTTTAAGAGATATTTAATGCTAAAGTTGGACAAAATCGTTCCATTAAAGTTTCATTGGAGCAAAAACTATGTATGGGAATTAATTCATTTTTAAATCATTTTATACGTTATAAGTTCCCAGTGTACAGATTGCATTTATTTTTTTTAATTTGACTCATTTTTTGTGGTTTTATTTCTATTTTAAATTCAAATTTTCAGCATTTCGAGACATATTTTATATAAATTTTAGAAAATGTTATTAATTTAAACTGTTGCCAATTGTATAAACAGCGCAAACAATAATGTTTACTTGAAATTAAAAATTTATTTACACGTGACTATTATAAACAGAAAAAAATTAGAATTAAATGATTACATGTTAAAGCAGGAAAATTACGTCATAAGAACCATATTTACACTTGAATTTTAAAAGAGAAACAAAATGTTAAAATAAAAAAATTATTATGCGTTAAAACTTGTAAATGGAGGAAATTACGTCATATTCAAAATTGTCAAAAAATATGGCAAAACAATTTAAATTAAAAAATATATTTGGCGAGATATTTTGAGATAATCTTTTCAACTATGATCGTGAATTCGAAGACAGCGCAAATAATATTTCCTTCTAACAACAAAAATATTTTCACCTGAATATTAATAAGAGAAACAAAACTTTGGTGTAAATTACGTCAGATTTAAGGGTGTATTCGAAAAAATATTTTTCCACCCTCAACAGCTCGAAATTTTCTGAGACATTTTCAGACTCATTCATAAAAGTAAAAACATGAAACTTGCTGGGGTGATTTCTGAAGACATGTTTAACATGCCGTGTGATTTCATTTTCAGCTCAATTAATTAGAATTTGATTTTTAAACAATTATTTTCTCAGTATGACCCCTTTTTTCATTCCCAGATCGCCCGCTTCGGAAAATTCGGTTCAAAACGCCAACTTTGACAACGTTTTTTACAGTATTTTCTGCATTTATCAAAAAATTAAGAAGCACCGCACATTATATAGTTTCTAAATAAGAGAATTTCCCAGTTTGATGGGTTTGAGGGCAAAAATGAATTTTAAAATGAATCAGAAAATAAGCAGTTTGGATCGGAATACACCCTTAAAACGATACATTTAAAATGAATTATTTAAAAGAACTATCTTATAGCGCTGTTAAAAAATACCGGGAAACAATGACACTGTTTACTTAATTCATTTTACATTAGCTTATTTTCAAATGTTTAACTATTTTTTTTTTAATTAAATACGAAAACAGGCATTGTATCTCTTAACAACAGCAGATTTGGTCTTAAAAATCCCCAATCCAAGGTAAACGAATGGAAACCCGTTTACAGAGAGAGATCGCTGCTGTTTTTCTCTTTTTTCTTTTTTTTTAAAATTTTAATTCAATGTTTTTAAGTCGATCAAATTAGCGTGATTTTTGGATTTTGGTGTGATTGAACGGGGGTTGGCAAGCGTAGCTCGTAGGGGGGAGCTCCCTAGTAATTTAAATTTAAACAATGTGAGAGTTTAATACCTATATTTTTTTGTATTACATATTTATGTTGCTTGTTGCTGCAGTTATTTAAGTTTATAACTGTAAAAATAATTTCATATAAAAAATATATTTTGATATTGAAAAATATATTTTCACATATTTAGGCGTATTCCAAATAAAGGCCAGATGAAGAATGCTGCAGTTTTCCATTTCAATATCGGAGAAGTTTTTCTTTCCATAGCAACAAAATCGAATCGACAGTACGACAGTGCTTAATTGGACTTCAATTTTGAGATTGAAACAATTTTAATTAATTTAAATTTTGTTTTAATTCATAAAATTTCATAGTTAACTTTCATTATAAATATACATAGGGCAAAATCAGAGTTAAAACAAACTAAAACTGACAAAACTAAAATTATTTAAGTTAAATTTATTTAAACAAGTTCAACTGAAACGTTTTAACCTTAAGGCTAATGTCAGACAAACGTCTTTTTGCACGCTTTTTCCCCTACACATCATCCCTACACAATGCCAGCGGCATTGTGTACGGATGATATGTAGGGAAAAAAGCGAGGAAAAGACGTTCGTCTGACATTAGCTTAAAGAGTATTTGACATAAAAAAGTATTTTTTGAAATTTTATTTCATCGCCAACCGGTGATAAAGATAAATCGCCAAATGACAAAATTTTCATTATTTTTTTACGGACGCTCTATCGAGTTTCCTCCGAAATTTTTTTATAAATATACCTATACTCATGAAAAGAATGTTCTATATTTTTTTTCAAATTTTTCGGAGTATGCCCGTATGGAGATTTTCCTTGTAAGTACCCTAAATGCAAAAAATATATCAGAGTTTTCAATTAAAATGGATTTTCATCCACCTTCTGTACACCGTACGGTATATCGGCCGTCCTTTATCCGGGTATACCAGGTTCGAATGTATGGTTTATTTAATATTTTGTTCCCCTTTTTCAACATATCGTTACAGTAGTTTTTTTAATCAAGTCTTCAAAAATACACTCTTCATTATTTATTTTTCATTTAATCTAGAAAAAGAGAGTTGTAGTGGACAATCTGCCTCTATAATGACAAACTCAGAATGGGGAAAAAAAACTTATCTCACATGTGTTAATCACCCCATATCATTAAACATAGACACGAGAAATTCCTCAGAAAAAATGCCAACACAAAGTGCAAATATTTGCCGGCACTTTTCAAATATTATGAACCTTCTCGATAGGTACAAAAATAAGACTGAGTAATAAAGTGCTTGTTTGCGAAAACGAATCTTGATGACTTACGGTATTTTCTGGCATGCATTTTCTCAATATTCTCTAACATCTTTTGAACATGTTGTAATGGGAAGGATTAAAAAAATTCAAATGAATACCGTATTTTCCGGTATATAAGACGTGTGCCAAAATTTAAAAGAATGGCAATTCCTAGTTCAGAAATAAAAGTTAAAAAAGTTTTTTTTTATTAACACTCTTTATAAGCATTCCATGTAAATCTTAAAAATCACAATTGATTTAACGAGTGCAATTCATTTGGTTCTTAAAAATGTCCGTTACAGAATGTTAATTTGGCGTAGGCCAAGATTATGGAAAATTCACAGCTTTGATTTACGGAAAGCGCAAATTAGTGATTTTAATAAAAAAAATCCCAGTGGTTACTCCCTTTCTTTTTACCCAACTGCCAAGAAGGGAAGAAGGCGCTTATCTGGGTATTTGGGTATGTGGATTTCTTTATACCCTTGAAACATCCCAACGGCTGGATGAATTTTAATAAATGAGGTCTCTATTGATTCGTCTTAATCGTCCGATGGTTATAGGCTAGATTTTGTTTCCATAAATTCAAAATGGCGGTAGAGACCGAAAAAAATATTTACCACCATATTGAGTGGCATATCATTAGATAAGTCTTTCAAAATGAAGACCATGTTTCCTAGACTATTTTACAGTCAGAAGCTCCGTTTAAATATTACACAACCTCAAAGTTGTGTAGGTAGGATCTTTAGCTTAACTGTAACTCTAACCTTCATAGACATCTATAGGCTTCATCAAAACAGTGTTTATAGATAGGAACTAACAATTAAACACAACTTAAAAGTCATTAATACACGTAAATAAAATAATAGGTAAGTAATATAAATTAAAAATTCGTCAATAAGAAATTAAACTAAAAAAATCAAAAATCGGACTGAGTAAAAAGCGAACTAAAAAGAGGGAAACAGGATGACGTAAGATAATAGTAGAGTGTGTAATGGAAATCCTTTTTTTTTACTTAAGTAACTGCAGTCGGAGGCAATCATGTAGGTAGAAGGAGCCGCAGTACATACCTAAACATGAATATAACGCCCCCGACTGCAATTACGTAAGTTAAAAAAAAGGATTTCCATTACACACTCTACTACTTTCCTACGTCAACTTATTTCCCCCTTTTTAGTTCGCCTTTTACTTAGTCGGGTTTATTTTATTTTTTATTTTTTTTATTTATTTAAGATATGGTAACCGGAAAGAACAAAAAAACATTCTTTAAATTATCTATTCAGGTTATCTAAATTGTTTTTTAAATGTATAATTATATTTTAATTAATATTAAACTATTAAATGATAAAAATGTATGTTTTAAAAACTATTATACTCTTTATTTTTATATCTGTTTTCTACTTTTTTAGGACTTAAAACATTTCACTGTTGTAGTGTCACTGACAGATGGCATATTTTGGCTATTTTGGCTTTTTTTATTTATTTAAGATATGGTAACAGGAAAGAACAAAAAAACATTCTTTAAATTATCTATTCAGGTTATCTAAATTTTTTTTTAAACGTATAATTATATTTTAATTAACTAGGGGGCTCTGCCCCCTACGAGCTACGCTCGTCAACCCCCGTTCAGGCACCACAGACTCTAAAAGTACGCTAATTTGATCGTCTTTAAAAAGATTTCGGAAAATTGAATTATAATTTAAAAAACAATGGTGATCTCCCTATAAACGGATTTCTATTCATTTCTCTTTGACTGGGGAATTTTAAGGCCAAATCCGCTGCGGAACTACTTGATTAACCCATCGACCAATTTCGCCAAATTATATAAATCGCCAAAGCACTCGCCAAATTATACAAATTGACATCATTTTTATTTTAAATAACGAAAGAACAAATAAATTAGTGCAATATTAATAAAAATACAAATAAAACGTCGAAATAAAAATAACTTGATGACGTAGACACGTGTAACTTGCTTAAAATCAAGTTAATGTGACATTACGATCAACCATTATTGGCATTTAATCTTATAGTTTGACGAATGATAGATTTTTGGTCGACAGGATAACTAAGTAGTACCAAAAATACATATGTCAATCGCTGTTTTCGTCTTTGATTAAGTAAAATAAGATAAACATTTCAAAATAAGCTAATATAAAAGGAATTAAGTAAACAGAATCTTTGTCTCCCGTTTTTTTTTAACAAAGCGAAAAGAAAGTTATTTTAAATAAGACATTTTAAATTAATCGTTTTTAATCTGACGTAATTTTGACCAAACTATTCTTTCTCTTTTTAATATTCACGTGAAAATACTTGTGTTAGAAATGAAATACTATTTGCGCTTTCCTAATAAAAATAGTTGAAAAGTATCCTTTCAAAATATCAAATAAATGTCTAGCGCAATTTCTAAATTTAAACCGTTTTGCAATATTATTTTGTGTTCATTTTATGTAATAATTGTAATGTGACGTAAATATGACGTAATTTCTCCTATTTAAGACTTCTAACGCATGTTAATAAATTTATTATTTTACAAATTCCTTTCTCTCTTAAAATTCACGTGTAATTATAGTTTTTATAACGTAATTTTTAATAAGTTCTTGCTTTTTGTACATAATTATTTAATTCTAATTCCAAATGTTTTTTTCTGTTTAAAATAGTCACGTGTAAATAAATTTTTAATTTATTACACGTATAATTTTTTTTTTTTTTGAAGCAAACATTATTATTTCCGCTGTTTATACAGTTGGCAACAGTTAAAATTAATATCACTTTCTAAAATCTGTAAAAAATATCTCTAGAAATGCTGAAAATTTGAATTTAAAATAGAAATAACACCACAAAAAATTAGCCAAATTAAAAAAAGAAATACAATCTGCACACCGGGAACTTCAAACGTATAAAATGATCTAAAAATTATTAAATTCCCATGAATAGATTTTGTTTTTATAAAACTTTTTTAATGGAACGATTTTGTCCAACTTTAGCATTAAATATCTCTTAAAATAATTCTTCGATTTGAAAACTGTCTGCATCAGCGTGTTTATCAAACATTTCTGTATAATACTATCGATTTTCATATTTTTGCATGCATTATTTTTCTTAATATTAACGAAGAAAGGCCTCAGGTCTCAAAAAATTCAAAACCGGCGGCGGCGGTGGTTACTTTTTTTTAGAATAGAGAGATATTAAACTATTAAATGATAAAAATGTATGTTTTAAAAACTATTATACTCTTTATTTTTATATCTGTTTTCTACCTTTTTAGGGCTTAAAACATTTCACTGTTGTAGTGTCACTGACAGATGGCATATTTTGGCGAGCATGGATTGACAAATAAGTAACTCCAATGTTTTTGTTACTCGTAAACGATTATAACCCTGAAGGATACATGACAATTTACCACTTGCTATCGGCTAACGGAAATAGCCCTAAATTTAATTTAATAATTTATAATTAAGTTCTGAAAATATTAAAATGTTATACTGTATTCAAAACCCTACCTGTTTTTCGTAATTTTTTTTATTTCTAGCATATCAGGAAGTGAGTGAAAATCAATGGCAAAATTCCTTGGTTACATAGAAAATCAAGTTAAGTTAAAGGTCTGTACATATATAACGTTATCAATTTTTTTGCAATTTCGGATCCCTCCCCTCCCCTTGTGTCATCATTCCTCGAATTCCCCCCCCTCCCCCCCCCCCCGATTCCTAATGATGTCGTTACCAGTGTCTAAAAATTCTTTTTATTATCACAATTTGTTTTCTTTCTCTGCGTTTGCAATGATATACAAATATGGTTATTCGTTTATTATTCACATACTTTAGTGATTTAAATGACGAGAAGAAGACAATAAAATATTGCTATTAACTCTATAATAATAGCTTAAGTCATGTGGCTGTCATCAACAGTTCCGGGCTGACCGCTTTGTTTTTTATATGCCATGCGGCTATTTTGGTTCTTTAATGTTAATCGGGCGCAGGTGATAAATCGCCAAATATTGTTCTATCACCATCATTTCATCTATATTGTCATAGTCCAAGTCATGTGACTGTCATGAACAATTACTGACTGACCTATCGCTTTTCATATGCAAGGCGGCCATTTTTAATGAAAATTATTTTTTCCATGTTACCATGATCGCAACGAAGTCTTGGTACTTTTATGTTAGCCGGGCGCAAATTACGCCGATAGCATTTTTTAACTCGCCAATTAGCATTTTTTTGCGTGGTAAATTATGATAATATCTTGATGTTGAAATTAAATGTCATGGTTTATGGGTTTTTTTTTTTTTTTTTTTTTTTTTTTTTTTTTTTTTTAAGAAAGAATGAGTGAAAGTCATGAATTTTAAACGTTTCAGTTTTAAATTAAAGTTATGTATTTTAAATAAAATGAGTGAATGGAATGTATTTTAAGTGAAATTAATGAAATACAAAAGAATGCGACGAGAACAATGTTTGGCGATTTATCACCTTCACCAGGCTAAGATAAAAATACCAATCTTTATTTTTCTATCAGAATTTTCCGAATTGGCGAAGGATTGAGCAAATAAATTAAATTGTGAATGAAAGTAACACGATACAATGCTTAGCATACATTTAAGAGAGACCAAACTGGTCGCCAAGCGTGGCTAGTATATAAAATAATTGATTTTTATACCAAATAACACTTTATAGAAGCATTTACTATTTAAGAGTATTTAATAATAGTTTATTGTTACATAATGCATTCAACAGTAATATTGTCTTCTTGCACTTGCCTCTTGCACGGGTTGGGGTCAAGCAGTACGTCTTTTTAACACAGTAGGTGGATAACATTCTTCGAGAGCATAGAAGGCATAGAATGCGCAAGTTGAGAACTAAAAACAGTCGAAAATTATAGGGTTAAAGTTATATCTTTATTTTTCCCAGCTCTTCTGTATAATGTTTAAGTATTAAATACCTCAATTTTTAGTAATTACCACCATATTAAGCCTGCTTTTGTTTTAAGTTTAATTTGCGTTTTAAATGGTACTTATATCTTATAATTATTCATTTTTTTAAAGTTAAAAAAATATTCAATAGTTTTGTACTTACAGCACCTGTGCATGCTTGTTTTCATTTTCAGCATGTGGCTGGATGAAGTTAATTTTCGGTTACTTTTTACCGACTTCGAAAAAAGGAGGAGGTTATCAATTCGACGCGTATGTATGTTTTTTTTTTTTTTTATGTATGTTCACCGATTGCTCCGGAACTTTTTGTCCGATTTATGTGATTTTGGTTTTAATTGAAAGAGGATACTTGCGAATTGGTACCACTTCCGTTTCATCGAAATTGGTTGAGTAGTTTTTTAGTAATTCAACAAAAACCAATAAATAAAGGATTTTTCGCAAATTATCTTTCATTGTTGTAACCGGTTTTTCATTCATAAGCATAAAGCTATGTATGCATATGCGTTATCGCCAAGTTGTCGCCAGACTTGGCGCCATTTGGTGAAATATCGCCAAATTTGGCGACCAAAATAAGTTGTCATAAATGAAGCCAACTTGGCTGTAACTGACTAATTTGGCGATATTCCCATTCACATTCACTAATGGATCTTCTCCAATATGTTTCTTCACAATTTCTAATCGGCAGTCATATTTACAATTCTCAATTGCCAACCATTATTTAAAATGCTAAATAATACAGAAGCAAACTAAATTAATACATGAAAACATCTGAATTGTATCAAGAAATGAGAACATGTAAATTTTAATCAGATTGCACGATAAAAGCAAAAAGTGCGCTTTTTACTTTGCAGTAGTTTTTGAAGTCGGTTTTATTTTTGGTAAAAAAGTTTATTTATTATAAGTTAACATTTTTTCCTGATTTGTTGTTTCCAGTCATGTCATTTTGTTCCAGCGGGTGTATCCTACTAATTGAAAACTTAATTTTTCTTATTTTGGCAACATTTATAATTCAAAATTTTCTACTGTGTTTGCAATATATATTTGGCAAGTTGTCTTTTCTAATCAGTTCAACATGTGAGTAGTATTAGAATTAAGAGCTGTTTTTTAGGAGATATTTAGTTTAGTAGCAAGTGTCTACTTATTTTAGTGTTATCTGCAGTATGAATTTGTTTATGTTTTGTGTGCTTACAAGTGTTTATGAAATCTCTGCAATTCTGGTTTAGATGTGCCTGTGATTTTTTTTTGATATATACTACAGTAAGGGTGCACAACCTTTTTAAGAGAAGGGCCACTTACAAAAATGTTTGGGTTGTCGAGGTTCACATCGGTAACACAGAGAAATTTCTATATCGGGTGTAATAAGTCTTTATTCTTAATGAATAATTAGTTTTTATCTATAACAAAAATAAACAAACGAAAATAAATAATTGTATGTGAGGAATGCAGGGCTTCTTCGCATCTGTATGAATAACCATAGGTCACTTTATAAAGAATAACGGTTCCTTCTTGATAAATGGTAACTTGAAGAAGAAAAATTACACAACATTTCTAAATAATTGAACTTTATTGAAAATTATAAAAAAAAATATTGAAGAATAATTTCATTTAAAATAAAAATAAACTTATTTTTGAAATAACAAGGCATGGTGGACTGACTAATTATGCTATTTTTTCTGTGGACTATTAACAAAACTTATTATTTTTTCTTTTGTCAGTCAAGTGTGACTGATTGACAAAATTCGCGATTTTTAATCAACGATAGTTTGACAGATTTCGCGGTAATTTTCCATTGCCGTTTGGCAAAATTTGCAATCTTTTCAACCAACCAATTTGCGATACCTGCGAGAAATTCACGAAATTCGCGATTTTTTTCAGCGATAAATTTTCAAAATTTGCGATTTTTTCCCCCTCAACGAATCAACGAAAATTGCGATTTTTTCCGCCCCCGATCGAATTATTTTGCGACTTTTTTTGTTCTGCGATCGATCTTCGAAGTTTTCTCCAAGAACGATTGACAAAATTTGCAATTTTTTTTCATGAGTTATTGGCGAATTTTGCGATATTTTACGTGAAGGGTTGACAATATTTGCAATTTTTTTCAAACGACCAATCGACGAAACATAATTTTTTCCTGATATACATTGATCTAATTTGCGATTTTTTAGCGCAATAAATTGGCGAAAGTCGCGATTTTTTTACGCACATAATCGATGACATTTGCGATTTTTTCCTGCGACCAATGGACTTCTATTTCATGATATTTTTTGGGATCGACACACAAAATAAGTAATTTTTTCAATGAGATATTCACGAAATTCACGATTTTTTTAACGAGTGATTCACAAATTTCACAATATTTTTACGACCAATTTGCAAAATTTGTAATTTTTTCTATCAATTGTCGAAATTCGCGATTTTTTCCGCGACAGATTGAAAAATTCGGGATTTTTTTTCGCGATAAATTGACAAAATCGCGATTTTTCCCTAGCTGATCAACAAAATTCGCAATTTTTCGTGCCTCATCGACAAAATTCACGGTTTTCCTGTGCCCGATTAACGAAATTCGCGATTGTTAACTGATTTTGACGAAATTTGTAAATTTTCCCACGGCGAATTGACGAAATTTGCGATTTTTTCTTGCAATAAGCTGGCGAAACTCACGATTTTTCCGTAGCCGATCAAGAAAGTTTGCAATTGTTCCTCAGCTCAGCGACAACATCCGCGATTTTTCCGCGTCCGATCAATGAAATTCGCGATTCTTAGCTGAATTTGAAGAAATTTGTAATTTTTACATGACAAATTGATGAAATTCGAGATTTTTTTTCGCGATAAACTGACGAAACTCACTATTTTTCCGCAGCCGATCAACAAAATTTCCAGTTTTTCCGTAACTCATCGAAAAAATTCGCGATTTTTCTTTCGCGATTCTCGATTAACGAAATTTGAGATTTTTCCGCGCTGCATCGACAAAAAGCGCAATTTTTCCTCTCGTGATTAAGAAAATTTGAAAATTTTCCACGCCCGATAAACGAAATTTGCGATTCATAACTGACTCTGACGAAATTTGTAATTTTTCCCGCGGCAAATTGCTATTTTTTCTCACTATAAACTGACAAAACTCGCGATTTTTCCGCAACTGATCAAGGATCACATAATCGACAAAATTCGCGATTTTTACCGCGAACGAACGAATCAACGAAATTCACGATTTTTAGCTGCCTCTGACGAAATTTGCATTTTTTTCAGCGGCAAATTGTCGAAATTCGCTATTTTTTCTCGCGATAAACTGACATAAACTCGGGATTTCCCCCCAACAAAATTTGAGATTTTTCTGCGACTCATCGATAAAATTCGCGATTTTTCTGAACTCGATCAACGAAATTTACGATTTTTAATTGGCTCTGATGAAAGTTTCAATTTCTTTCCGAGACAAATTGACAAATATTCGCGATTTTTTCCTGTGACATATGGACAAAAATTGCAATTTTTCTAGTTATAAATTGACGAAATTGTGTAAAAAAAACCCCGAAGAAATTGTATAAATTGTGATAGCGAGCGATTGTGCATCCCTATACTACAGTTTTAATAAACTTTTTATTTCTTCAGAAGATGTTTAAATCTTTTAGGCCTCCATCATACAGATACATTCATTTAACAATATGGTAAGCAGTGTGACTACAAATATTGTGGGATAGTTGTTAATCTGACAAAAATCCCAATTTTCGTTGCCAGTATTGATGCCATGGGGCTTCGGACTCTCATGTCAAACACACAAGTCGTATGTTTGTTGTTCAATAAATAAATAAATAAATCGAACGCTCTTGTCTGAAATCCAGACCATCCGACAGTTTAGGTGAATCGAGAACTCGGACATTTTGCATTCGAATATCCCCATCACTGATCGTCATATCATTTTTCCTCATCTACTTCATCAACGATGTCGTGCGCAATTTAAAAGTAAAAATGTGCGTCGTATTCGCCGAAAAATACGATAGTTAATGAGATTTATGTCATGATGCTAAAAGAAGTCCGGGAGGTAGTGTCATATTTTTGTAACCAATTTTAGCATCAAAGATTTTGTTATAGATGATAAAATAGATTAAATGGTATAGATTACAAAACTGCCCGTCAGCTGGAGATGCAAGGTGTTGCCCTTATAGTGACATCTCACAGCCTGCTGAAAAATGAAATGAATGACAGCCCCGAGTTAGTGTTACATGAGTGATCGGGTTACCATTCATTTCATATTTCAGTGAGCTGTGAGATGGTGCTACGGAAAGAATCCCTTCTAGCGCGCCAGCTGACTGGTAGTTTTGTTATCTGTACCATCCAATCTATCATTTATATCAAAATAATCGATGGCAAAATTGTTTTAATAAATGTGACGCTACTTCTCTGAGTGTACCATATCTAATGGAGTGATAGGTTTTGATTTTGACCGGTTCATTCATCACTTCACAGTATACAGGGTGTCCTCTCTCATCGTTGGAACTATTACTAAACCGTTAGTTTTAGAGGTATTGTGTTGGTCCATGAATTCTGGCGGTTTTTTTAGTTTAGGATTCCACACAAAATAAATAAAAAATGAACAACAAATCAATCAATAATGTATTCTCCGTTGTTGTTTACAACTTCTTCCCAACGTCCAACAAGCTTTTGAATGCCTCGACGATAGTAATCACCTTGTTTCGACTCGAAGAAATCTTCCAACCAAGCCTTCAATTCCACGCTCTTATTGAAAGAAACGCCACACAATGCATTCGAGAAGGATCGGAATAGATGGAAATCCGAAGGTGCCAAGTCGGGAGAATACTTGGGATGTAGCAGCACTTTACACCCAAGTGTTTGAATGGTTTCCTTGGTCATATAGGCGACATGTGGGGGTGCGTTGTCTTGCTGCAGAAATCCAGTGAAGGTAACGCTCTATAGTACTTTGGGAGCATTCCATTATCCCTGCCAATTCCCTCATCGTTTGGCGGGGATCTTCGTGAATAAGCTTATGCAGTCGTTACTCATCGAAATGAATGGTGTATACGGTGCTATGTATGTGTGCAATATCGAAATCGCCGTCTGTGAATCGCCTAAACCAATTTTGAGCCGTCATATAAGACATCGTTTCTTAGTCATACATTTCACAAATCTCTCGAGCAGCTCCTGTGGCTTTGGCACTTCGATTAAGGTATGTACCCACTTTCGGGGCACTTTTTTTGAAAAATATGAAAATTTTATCAAACACATGTGTTTTCAGTTAAAACAGGGAACGAAAGTATGATTTCATTTAATTTTTTAACAGAATTTTAATTAACTTTTCAAGTATAGGCATTATTTGGTCAAATTTTAGTAAAGAATTGCATTTATGCCAAACCTTCTATAACGAAATCCATTCGATATAATCACTTTTTTTCAACAATATATTAGCAATCCACTTGCTTGTGTTATGAAGCAAAAGATTTGCAATACCTCTTAAATTTACTAACATATACCAAATTTTGTGTACAAAACATGATTTAAAAACAATGCGTATTTTTGAATAAAAATAGCTCTTAAATTAATATATATAAACTAACAAGCTATATTTTACTTTATAACATACCAATAGATAAGCAGAACCTTTGGACAAATTTTTATTTCAATATCTTAAAAACTTTTTAAGAAATGAATCCTTGTAAACGTACACAATGAAAAATGCAGTTTTCTAGAAAAAAGCAAATAAAGATTTTGATATTGCAGAAATAATTATGCATAAAGTTTAGAACTTTAAAGTCCACTATATTTGCAGGTGTTTATATATGTGTATATATCTTATATATTACGTAGTTGTGTATTAAAATGTATGGTTTACCTTTCTGTGACTCTTACGGTTTCAGAAAGTTCATTTTCGGTTTATATTTTGGCTATAACTTTTCATCTGATTATCGCTGAACCAAAAGTAAGATATTTTTGGAATCCTAAATGTTTGAATTTTTATTTAAAGTAATCAAAAAAGTCGAAATTTTTCGCAAAAACAGCAATTTGAAGGTAGGCAAATACCTTAAACCCAAAAAGCAGATTTATTTTTCATGCAACATTTTCACTTAAAAAAAAAAAAAAAAAAAAAAAAAAAAAAAAAAAAAAAAAATTAAAAAAACCCCGCAGAATTTATGGGCCAACCCAATATATCGTTAATTGCAAAAATGTTTCAAATATTGTTCTTCATGTTTTATCAAAAGCCATATACTTCATTTTTTTTTAAGTTAGAAAATTACAAATTTTATACGGCCCTTAAGTCCTATACGTTATATAAAAAAAAATTCCATGTTCTAATAAATAAAATTATAAAAATGCATATTTGTACGACTTAAATTTACCGAGTTATGGTACTTTAAATTTTATAAATTTTCAGCATTTTTTGTCATTAAAAGTGCCTTTTTTCTATTTTTAGTCTGCTACATCTTCTTTGAATAATTTGGATATGAAAACTAAATATTATTTAAAAACACAAAAAAACCCGTAATTTTACAAACATAGGAATATTAATGTTAGATATTTTAACGATAATCAATTTTGATTTTATCAATTTTGATTTTATCAAATATGTTTCAACGTGATTCGTTATTTTATTAACAAAAGAAAAAAAAAACACAGAGATCTAGAGGAAAAATGACTACTTCTCAGTTCTGCCGTTAAGTTTTTTACGTTTTTAAGTGACATTGGTTAACGAAGGAAAAAAAAAAAGTTAATCCTTTTCATAAGCTTTATAAAATTTGAAAAAAAATCAAAGATTAGACGAATGCATTTTTGACAAGCTAACTATTTATTACGTCTTATAAGATTTATAAATTCTTGATTTTTCACGCTTCAAAAAATGTGTTTTACGTCAATTTAAGATTTTTGTAGTTGCGTAAAGCGTTATATTTTTCGTATTTCGTCGAATACTGCAAACACATTTTACTTTTTACGAGTAGAAAATTACTTCTCAAGCAGAAAATAAAAATTGAATTAAAAGCATGAAAATATTTTTATGTTATAAACAGAATAATGAAACGAAGCTTGTAAGTTGTAGAAATAGGTCTAGTTTATTATTTTTTAAGTGCGTTCGTAATTATATAAATACGTAGCACTATGGTCTTCGTCTGACCGTCCGTCTGTCCGTATATAACAGCATAAGAACTACCCAATCGAATGGTTTGAAATTTAATATATATATTTGTTGCGGAATTTTGTCGAGTCATTTCAAATTTTATGACAATTGAATAAAACTTAAGAAGATAGTAATAAAGGTTTTTTTCCTTTCCATTAAATCCATTCATACGTAATTAATTTAATGATGTAATATGATAGGTAATGATTCCAGGTTGCCATGGTGATGACGTCCTATTTAAGATGGAGTTCTGTTATTTACGTATTACTGAATTTAATATATCTAATCGTAATAAATTTTGTATTCATGCATTTTTGCATAAGAATGCAACAGTTATTGCATCAGGATCTGAATACGTATAAAACTAGTTATAGTACGAATCATTTACCACGTTTGACGTACAATTTTCGACTTCTTTTTCTTGCAGAAATTCGAGTATTTTGATAGTAATTTAAAACATACCCTTATTTAAATGCATTTCTTTGACCGACTTTACACTACCCGAAGCGAATTCTTCTTAGGCATAAAATTTATGTGCGCTTTTATCCCAACACCTTAGATCTAGATTGCTTTAAGGCAGGTATTTTTATTTCTTCCTTCTAAATCATGAAGGTGTAAGGAAAGGAAGGTAAAGAAAATAAGTCATAAATACTGGAAAGATGTAAGGTATTTCTTAAGCATAAATAATTTTCATTTTATGTAACAAAATCGAAAAAAATCGAATCGAAGCTGCTTAACAATTTAGTTCTTATTTGTTTTACAGTAATAGGAATATTTCAAGATTTTTTTAGAAATACGTTTAATACTAGTTTAAGATATTTATGTCCAATAAAATATTACCTTCTGCCATTCGTTAACCACTCAACAGTTTCTTTTTAACACTTTCCAACATATTTGAAAAGTGTTTATGAATTCGGTTTGTCTCTCCGTGCTCTAACTTGAATAAATATAGTCCGATTGCCATGAGATGAATACATGCTATTGAGATTTACTATGGCATGTTCGGTATTGAAAATGAAGTGTGTAGCATTTTCGGTTCATTTACAGGGTCACTCAAATAAATTCCGTTACATTTCGTCTATGGGGAAAAATCATTTGCCGTATATTTTAAGGAAATCACAGTATTTTAAACATATTGAAATTAGTATACATCACTAAATTGCTTATTTTATGTTTAGAATTCGAATAAGCTAACTGTCAGTACTTGTTTTGTCCTGTTCAAGAAATAGCCTTTATATTAGTTTGAGATTTCCTTAATTAAAATAAAATATTCTTGCCTGTTATTCCATATATCTATTTATATAAAATCCAAGTCTCTGTGTGTCCCTCACAATTCCGGGTGGACCGCCTCATTGATCGCGGCCATCATTCCGATGCCGTAAATAAGGCAATTACTTGTTCGGTTTATGGAAATAACCTACGTTGTATCACGTCTATTCTTCTTTATTTTCTCTAAAACTTCCAAAAACTATACAATTATAATGTTTATACTTCTAAATTAAAAATAACCAGATTTCAACAACCGATTACCGATATAAGCAAACGAAAATTTCAAAATTTGTGATTAATTTTACAAATCTAAACAATGTGTAGTGAGTCATTCATTTTTGAAAATTCATTGATAAAAATGAAAAACTTTTGCGCATTGAATATTTTAACTTCTTTAGCACTATTTATATGCCTTTGACGTCATTTGCCTATGAACTAATGAAAATAGTTTTTAAAGTGAAAAAAAGATATTACGTCTGTTCATTAATTTAAAACAAATTACAGAAATACAGACAATTTAATTAAATAGCATATAAAAATCATTAAAAAAAAATTAAAGATTTCGAACTTTTTCAAAGTTCATCTTCAGTAATGTAAATAAACACAAAATCACGAGAGATATCATAATTCAACTTGCAGTTGAGAGCATGTGCCACAAACAATTAAACACGGAGATGGATAATTGAGTCAGGTTAAAATGGTATTGTATGTATTTTTGTACTTGTTTTAAAAATAGTCTTTAATTTAAAAACAAAGTCTTAGAAAACTCATCTCTATTTTCGGTATTTTTATATTATCTGAGGGCAAATTTCGCCAATAACGTATTTCTTTTTTCGTCAATAGTAGTGTAGCGATCTAATCTCATATGATCAGTATAAAGCGAGTTACTAACTTAAAGTAACTGGCTTGGCCTTTGGCTCGACGCTAACGTTCTCGCCCTCTGATCATGAGATCACTGATTCAAACCCCATCGGTGCCAATCCGTCACTCTTCAGTAGTTATTTTTTGAAGTAATTTGAAGAAAGTTTTTGGGTGACTTGAAGTATAATTTCTAGGATTGTATAGCTATAAAATTTTCAATTGTAATTGGCGTAATATATCATTCAGAAGCTATCTGACCGATTGTGAGAAATGATATGTGATAGGGAGAATGAAAGCAATACCGACACCGACAGATGTCTGTAAAGACTTAAAAGTAACCAAAAGCCTCATGTCAAGAATCTTTGGCAACGATTGCTAAAAGAAACAGGCAACTGACGTCAGTTCAGATTGCAAGGGAGTTCGCTACAGCAACAGGAACTCGACTATCCAGATTTACTCTGAGTGACAGGCTGCATGCAAGGAAACTCATTATTTGTATTCCACTAACTCCGGCAGCGAAATGCGCCCGGCTAAATTAGTGCAGAGATCTTCGCCACTGGAGTACCACGGACTGGGGCTAAGTTCTCTTTACCGATGAATCCTGATTTTATTACAGAAGTGTTACTTCATGGAAGGAAAAAACACACGCAATAAGGCTGCAAACAGCCGTGAAAGACATCGATACAAAGGTCGTGGAATCACGGTATGGACGGGCCTCATTTTGAATAGCCGCACTGACCTACACATTTTTACCAATGCAACTGTGAACAGTGTTGATTTCAGGAGGTGGTCCGGGGGGGGGATTCCCTCCTGGAAGATTTGAGATTTTGTGATTTCAGTGGTAAAAAAGTGCAACCCCCCGGAACTCTAGAATGTCCCCCCCCCGGAGCCATGCAAATCCCTCCCGGAGTAAAGTGTCTGAATTCAACACTGACTGTGAATGCTTAAATATACAGAGATGAGGTTCTTGATCCTCATATCAAGTTGTTTAAGGGTGCAATCGTAAAATTTAGGATTTTATGCTTATTAATGGTCTAGAAGTGCTACCCTCTCCACGGAACTCCAAAGTGTTTCCCTCCAGAGCTGCAGAAATCCCAAGTGGAAAAAAATGTCTGGATTCAACATTACCTTTGACCCCAATTACTACTTGTGAATGCCCAGTTTAACATTGCTTCAAGAAATTTCATGGTAGCAATAAGAGTTTTGTGTATGGAGAAGATCTTTTGTGACATTTTGTCTTTAACAATGGGATATTGAAAGCATAAATTGAAGTTAATCCATGTACCAAAATCCGGAGTTTACTGCTGAACTTGGAGAATGCTGTAAAACTGTTTCGAACTATCTAAAATAAATCAGTTAGGAAGTGCAATAGGGGAGGGGGGCAGAAACCATCATTATTTTTTATACATCCCAATACTTCCAAAACAGTGCTAATCCATTACAAATAAATTTGTTACAAAAATTTAACTTTCTTAGCGACGACCAGATAACGAAGCAACTATTAGACCGAATATGGTATAAAAAATGGCGAGACATAAAACATAGAAACCGCCAAAATAAATTATGGTAGTTTTAGACAATTGTAACAAAACTATTTTTCCAGCATGAACAATATTTGATCCTCGTGCTTCTTACAATACAAGTTTATGTAGCTGAAATTGCAAGATCTATTTCTTAACGATTAAAACCTCATCTCAAAAACTCCCATGGGAAGTTAACGGTTCACGTGATTGACACTTATGTGAAACCATTATCCAATATCTATTACAACACAAGTTCTTAATTAAATGGCAAGAAATTAAACATGGAAATTGCTGTTTCAAACTTAACCACTTGATCCTAACTTTATTGTCGGGAAATGTTATGTAATATGAAACTTGATTCAAATAAATTTAACTCTTCAGTATGCGCTCAGTTTTTTACATCATAGTGTTTGTAAAATCTTTGTCATTGGTAAATGTCAATGTAACTTCAATTACTTTTTTATCCATTTTTTTTAAAATAAAAATATTAAATGAGGATAAACCTAAATTCTTAAAGTTAATTGAAATACTTCTATTATACATGCACAGAGAATCATGTCAAGACATGATCGCAAGGGACTGGAAAAAAGTTCCATTTTAGACAGGCTTCCGTTTAAAGAAGTGTAATTAATTAGACTTCTAAGATACACTACCTCAATAAGATCGATTTTTCGTTTCGTCGGAATACTGAATCTCTTCCGTTTGAGGCAGGATTCCGTTATAAAAAGATTGCGCTTTCACAGGTTTTACTGTATTTCACTAAAGAGCGGGGAAAATCCACTTTCAGACAGGTTTTTAGCAAATTTAATTGTATGGCAATTCATATTAAGAACATGTAATGCTTCCATTTAATTCAGGGTTCTGTTATAGATAATTACTATTTTGACAGGTTTTATTATTTATACAACATAAATAAGTATATTTATATAAATATACAAAACTTGTAAAAATGGAACCTGTCTATAACGGAATTATGTTTTAAACGGAAATTTTCAATAGTACTATCGAAAAGGATACTATACAGTTGCACGTGTTAACACGAAAACCTGTGTAAAACGGAAATTTTAACAACTTTTGCATTTTCATCTTGACAGCCTTTACTATATATATAACCTGAAGAGAAAATTTTGGACCCCTCCCGAAACAAAATCCTGGCTACGCCACTGAAGTACCATGAAAGGCATTAACCCCTTAACCTACGATTTAACCTACGGTTTGGCAAATCCATAGCTACCACTAAAATTTAATAGAGATTTTCGGGTTGTTTAATCATGGAATTTCGACGATTAAATTAAACTATATTTACTGTGAAATTTTAGTGGTAAGAAGAATTTACATTTGGCTCGATCATCGTACGCGGGCTATGCCCGTCATTGTAGATTAAGGGGTTAAATGCATGGTAAAAAGGCACTTAGCCGGCGCAGGTAATAAATAGCCAAATATCGTTTTCTCACCCTCTTTCGAAATGCATTCTTTCCGTATAAAATACATAAATTAAAATGCATTAAAAAACGACTCATCTCTTTTAAAATTCAAATAAATAAATAAATAAAAAAAAAATCATGCGTTAAGCATAGATTATGAAACACTTTCCAACACTTCCTGAATCAAAACTTTGTTATTTAGGGAAATAAGGTAAATAAGATAACTAAGTAAACATTTTATAAAATGCATAAAGCATTAGAAAAACTGATTTCAGTAGTTACCGTTCATAGCCAAATATGTATTCCAATTCTTTTGAACAGCACTGTATTGGATCTGTAGGTTGATATATATACTATATAATGGGAAAATTTAGTTTAGCAAGAAAATGCATAACAGGTTGAAATTCATCATTCAGCAATTTATACTAATAGATGGAAACATACTTGAATACTTTTGTACAGCCCTGTAGTTTACCTAATACCTTTATTACATGCCACTATTTAGCTAAAATTTAATTCAAACTAAAACACTCTTAAAACTACTGAAATTACATTTCCAGAAATTATCACCCATAGACGGCCATGTATCCAACTCTTTGCGTGTCCCTGTATATCATTTTATCTATATTCTACAAATATTTCTTAGTAAACTAATTCAGTCCAGTGTAAAAATGCATAACTCCTTTAAAACCCACCTTTAAGCAATTTATGCTCATACTCAGTAACCTTTACGAATTCATTTCTGTAGCCCTGTGTATGAACTATAGCATTTATACACACTTTATAGTATGCATAAATATAGTGAAAAAAGCGCATATCATAATTAAAAATGCATTTTGAGCAATCATTACTAATACACAGTAATTCGGATACAATATAGTATCTGAAATCTTTTTAAATACACCGCAAACAATTCCCCCTATACCATTATGAACGGAATTATTTTGTGTGGCCTTGTAAATGAACAATAACTATTCTTTGCACCGCATATTCAACAGGATGCATATTTTAGTGGACTTCATAAATGAATATCAATTTTACTAGTTTGAGAGAGTGTAACACCATTAAAAATCATTTGAAACGATTTTTTCCCATTGGCCGTAATGTAACGGAAAACTTTTGACTGTCCCTGTAAATGAACTAAACATGCTACAAACTTCATTTGAAATAGGGAACGTGCTATGGTAGAGGCCACTAACATCCAAAAATTTCAGAACGATCCGATCATATTTACGGGAGTTAGAGCGTGGACAGACGGCCAGACAAACCGAACACTTTTCAATTTTGTTGGAAAGTGTTAAAAAGAAGAGATAACAGCATAAGGCAAAACATTTTATTTCAACATCAAAGAGTTATATCTAAGTTACACATGTGGAAAAAAGCTGCTTTTGGAGAAAAAACATAGTCTTGGCTAAATTGGAACCCGGCTAAAAAAACGTACCATGATTAATTAAAATGTTATAGGAATATTCCGTAATCTAGTTTTCAAACAATGTCGCATTTTAAAAAGCGACGCTTAAAACCAATTTAATTTCGCAGTTGTAACTTTACTTTTTTTTTTGGTGTGTGTGTGTGTCCCCCCCCCCCCCCACCCCACAGAAGGTTGCAAATATTTCCATTTGAATTTAAACATTTGTTTATGTAACTGTTGCTTGCATGAATAATTATTACCTTGATGATCGAGTTTCATCCGAAACATATGTAAAATGCTACTTGTGTGGTTGCTTGCTCAAAGCCAATTTTTTATTGCAATTATACAGTTATAACAATGTTGTTATTAGTATTACTCTTACTTGATGCCAATCTTGCCTGTGTATTTGAATGCGGACAATTGATCATTTTTCTTGTACAAAGAGCGGTTCTAAAATAATTGTTTCATTTTGCTTACCTTGTACTGATTGCAATATTGAAACTTTTATGTTACAGCAGGTGATAAATTGCCAACAATTTTTCCCAAATCATATTCGTATTACATTTATTTCATTAAAAATATAATCATTTCATTAACTTGATTTAAAATACATAATTTTAATCAATTCATGATACTTTTGAAATATTACTTTGCCGTGGCGTTTTAAACCCCCGGTATGCTATTTCTTTCTCCCAGCTATTAAAGTGTCGTTTCTAAAAAATAACGTTCCGTTGTATAAGTCAAAGTAAAACAAAGCAGATGTATCATTGTACGGTTAAATACTCGGTACTACTTTGTTATCCCGTTGACCAATTTCGCCAAATTATATAAATCGCCAAGCCCCTAAAAATTATACAAATTGACAATTTTTATTTTAAATAACGAAAGAACAAATAAATTAGTATAACATTAATAAAAATACAAATAAAACGTCGAAATAAAAATCACTTCATGAATTAAACACGTGTAACTTGCTTAAAGTTAAGTGAATGTGATATTTACGATCAACCATTATTGGCATTTAATCTTATAGTTTGAGGATAAATTTGTGGTCGACGGGATAACTAAGTAGTACCAAATACTGTACTGCAATTTTTCTTAACTTCTGAGCATTGCACATTTTCAATTTTTATATCATCGTATTGGGGGAAAAAGTACTTTTAAATGCAATTTGATTGAAAACTGCATCTCAATTTATTTTTGAAATATTAATTTTTTTGTATTTTTTAGTGTCATTTGTTTAATTTTGGCAACTCAAGTATTCCATTTCTGTACAAAGTAGGGGAAAAATAGTTGGAAAATAGTAATTGTACCTTTTTGTTGCCATTTTCCCATAACAACTTTAAAAAATGTAATTAAAATACGTGCTATTTTGAAAAAATATAAACGAATGATTTTTGATAAAACATGGAGTTATTATAAACAAAATTTAATCTGAAAGTATCTATATTAATATTGCAAACAAATGAAGGCATTTAAATCATGAGATAGCCGATTTTTTTCCTTTTTTTTTTTTTCTTTTTTTTTTTTTTTTTTTTGAATGACGACATCTTTTTTTTTCGATTTGTGTATTATTTAGCGATAGTGACGTCCTATCCGTACTTTACTGTAGATGTTTTTTAAGACTGGGTCGTAAATGGAGAATTCTTCAGCGGATGCGGATGACGTCATTTTATACAAAATTAAAGCGTGTGTTTTAGGCCTTAAAAGTGAAATATGTTTTGTACGATCTATGTTTATATATATATATACATATTTCATCGGGGGCGACACTTAATTCTGAAAAAGCAGACTTCCCGTTTTCTAGTTTTTTAACCATTTGGAAATGGTTGTTGTTTTCGGTCGAGGATGGGGCCAAATGATTCTCGCATTTTATCTTTTTTAACGAAATTCAACGATGTTCTTTACTTTTAGAAGAATTTTTATTTGAATAGGTAATAGAAAGGCATAAAATCGTTAAAAATTGTTTGAATAGGTAATCGAAAGGCATAAAATCGTTAAAAATTGAAAAAGTTACAAAATTGATAGGCGCAAATTATCAGATATGGAAAAATCCAAAGTCAAAGAGCGACACCGAAATGAAAATCGACTTGCAAAGCAAAAATTGAGGTCTTCAACTGATTATGTACGCCATGAAAATCGAGGTCTTCAACTGATTATGTAGCCCATGAAAATCGATTACAGAATAAGAGACGAACGCGAAAAAGGAAACAATCAAATGTTTAATCGATTGATAGTAAAAGGCCATGCCTCGAGAGGCTCCAATCCACTAGCCACGGCGTTTTACAATAGGTCGATTCTAACCGGGAAAAATTGTGCTCAACGTAGGTAATTTGTCGCAATCTGTGGATGATTCGGTGGAACTGCTTTCGATTTGTAAACAGTTTTTCTTCTCGAAGCGGGACTTGGAGAATTTATCGATGGAGGTTTTGGCCGTCTGAAGTTTGATCTTTGCGATTTGTTGTTGAAGAGGATGCGACGGAATTTGGTGGCCGAAATTTAGATTTTTCGGTTGAATTTTGTTACGAAGGTGATTTGTTGCGATTTGTGGATGATTCGGTGGAACTGCTTTCGATTTTTATTTAATATATTATTAAAAAAATTCCAAATGGTCGTTGTAATCTATTAAATTACAATTTTTTTAATATTTAAATAGATATAATACATGTAATTTTTTTTTTAATCTTTGTGCAGTTTCGGCCTCAAAAAGTGACATTTATTTCAAAAAGATACAAGCAGCTATGAAAACAAACCTGATGAACGTTTATTTTTACAAGTAAGTGTGGCACAGGTGTCATATACGCACCGAGGTACATAATTGGTGCCGAAATGGCGTTACTTTACCTGACATGGTAGCCATATATAATTTAATAATAAATTGTTTTGTTCTATAATCATATCATTTATTGATTGTTATTTCATTTTAAAAATAATAGAAAATGTTTTGTTTATCACTTTATTTTGTTTTCACATTGAAATAAATAACGTGCTATTATAGCGCGCTATATGTAACTGGTATTCGAAAATGAAGTTTTCGCCAAATTGGCATAAAAAAAAATCACGCCAAACCCGGTGCGTGTATGGCATCTGTGCCATAAATATAAAAATTTTATTTCTGTATAATAATATCATTGCTTTTTATGTACAATTTATCTTTGTTTGTATATAAAAATAGGTAAGTGGCTTATTTACACAAAATAAATTGTATAATTCTTTAAAAAATTGCTTTAGTATATGAAACAATGAATAGGTTGCACGAAAATATGCTTGAAAAGCTTACTTGTCTCGCCAAACCCATTTTTTCATGTCTTGAAAAAAACCTTAAATGCACGGAGTTCAAATTAAATTCGGTGAGTTCAATTATGGAAGATAAATGGATTTAAATGGGAATTTTTCCAAATTAGCCGTTTATCTCCAAGTTGGCTTCGTACATAGAAAATTTTGTCGCCAAATTTGGCGATATTTCGCCACGTTGTCCAAAGTATGGCGATATTGTGATAACCTTGTCATTAGTACTTTCAACAAATACTCATTGTTGAAGCTAATGCTAATTCCTCTATAGAAAATCAAACGTAACCATTAAGTAATTTACTCCCACCCCCACACACCGTTGCCCCCTTACGGATCGATTTTTTTAAAAATCAAGTCCAATTCATGTATTGCCCTCAGGAATACATATATATTCCAAATTTCAAAACTCTATGTCAACAGGAAGGGAGCGAAAAATAAATCACAAGATTTGAGTGCCACAGACAAACATAATTGTAAGTTAAAAAAAAAAAAAAAAAAAGCAGGTAAAAAAAAAATATATATATATAATAAGAAAAATTGATGCTATAAATCAAAATATTTTATTAAACATCATATAATTGTTTCTAATTTTTGCTTTTGGCGAAAACTGCTATTGAGAGATTATCGCAAAATGTCAAATCAACGTTTTTATTATTTTTTTCTTTTAAATAGAACAACAAACAGATTTCTTCTTCTGTTTGATTAAATTTAAATATGTTTTATGGCACTTCAATATTACTGCGTCGTATTTTTGTTATTTGCTCCATGTGTTCTAATCCAGATGTCTACGAAAACATTCACCGGTGAAAGTGACGCACATCAAATTTCTGTGACGTATGCAGATAAATTGTGCTTTTTTTATCAGTTTTTTTAAATATAATTTTTAAACGGTTTGGAACTTATTTTTCATAGTAGGTGCATTTAGTAGGCGACCCTCATAGGTACCTTCTGGTGCAATCAGAAACGAAATCCGACAAATATTTTATGAGTTATGCTTGACGAAAGATTTTTATTAGGCTTTTTTCTTAGTAGGCCATGGCTTTAATATCCATCGTAGCTGTTATGTGCCCGGACAGTAATACTGCGCTGTGTATTAGCCTTAGCTTCTCTCAGACAATTATTTCTCATTAAACTGGTTTTTGTTCTTTCTTTCTTTATTGTAAATTAAATAAGTAATAGTTTTTTTCCCGAGATGTTTGCATTATTTTCTGACGGATATAGCCATTCTAATTCATTTATCAACTATAATTTTTGCCAAAATGACCACAGGCAAACCTTTCGTCGAAAATATCAATAAAATACGAAATTCATTACGACTCATAACCTACCGCGGGAATATTCTCTGTCGAATGATACATTTTTCAAAAAAAAAAAAAATCCACCGGGTAGTTTTTGAAAACACTCGAGCCGAACTTTTAGAGCTTACTGCCTTATAATATATATGATTTAGA
Organism: Maratus speciosus; assembly: GCA_963932465.1. Taxonomy (NCBI): domain Eukaryota; kingdom Metazoa; phylum Arthropoda; class Arachnida; order Araneae; family Salticidae; genus Maratus; species Maratus speciosus. Next base: position 445,835,034 of record OZ010786.1, read on the forward strand.
ATTAGAACAAGCTATTTAACTGTTAGTACTTATTTTCTACAAGTTCTATATATAGATTTTATAATAATTAAAGATTGCCTTAACTATTTAAGTGATTCTTTTTAAATACAATAAATTGAAAATATGGGATAAATACGACTTTTTTTAAACTAAAATATTCCTAATATTTAGTCTAAAGATTTCTGTAATTAAAATTCGTCATGTCATATGCCTTAAAGTTGCAGAGTCTGTGCCGTCGAGGCTTTTTCTCCATTTCCGGACTTTATTTATTTAGTATTTAAATTTAATATTTTTAATTTAAAATTTTCATTCATTAAGCCACCACACCACCGATATAATCTTTCTCAGTTTTTGTGACCCTGGAATGTGCAAAGAGTCTTTTTAAAGAGTATATTACTGCGCGCACCCTGGGGAGCTTCAACTATTTAAGGGTACTAGGCAAAGGCATTTTAGTTTAGTTTTAAGTAAATTTTACAAAATTATTTCCCTCCCATCCCTTCTCAAATCTGTCAGTTATAAAGCTTATTTTTTATTTGATTTTTTTTCTTTTCATTTTTTGTTTCTTGAACGCAAGAATCTATGTCTTAGCCTCACCCCTCTTTTTATTTTTCACTGCTGCCTAAGGAAACGCACCTTGTCAACTACCTCATATGTTCAGCATCCGGTAATGTGTGACATATATCACAGAATCCTCGGCAAAAGGTCTTTGCATCATCATCTGCATTAAATAGCATGAAATTGTAATTAAAAAATTGGTGGTATACCGGGCATATAAGTGATAGACATCACAGACAATCACCTCATCGAGTTCACGGATGAAATACCAGGATTAGTTAAATCTGGATTCGCATATTAAAACGCAATCTGTCTGCCCAGTCATATCTTGGTGGAAAACATCTGAAAACCTGATTTTAGAGGCTAACTCGTAGGTTTACCATTGTGTTTTCCTGCTCCCAGTCCTCCATGTTTTCATACCTTTGGGTGTAGGAAAACAAAATGGTAAACCTACGAGTCAGCCGCTAAAATCGGGTTTTAAGGTGTTTTCCACCAAGATGTGACTTGGCAGACCGATTGCGTTTTAATATGCGAATCGAGATTTATCTAATCCTAGAATTTCATCCGTGAACTCGATGAGGTGATTGTCTGTGCTGCCGGCTCCATGTCTATAATGGATCAAGCAAACTCTTCTTGCCTGTACGACATACAGACAAATCCGTTAAGTGGTTAATTCAAATAAATATTCTTACCTGCCATTCACAATATTACATTTTTTATTTAATATCGGACAAGATTTTATTTTTTACATGCAGGGCTTATTTCATTAGCAGAAAAAGATATTATCAGACACATAAAAATCTTTCTATACCGCATACAGAATCAGGAATACAAGCTTGAAAAGTTTAGGAATAGATAATTTATATTTTCCTTGCGAGAATTCGATCATTTAAAGATTAATTCAAGGCATCCCTTTATTTATTGCATTTGTTTGAACATCCTTAGAATAACCCGAACCAAATAATTCCCGGCTTTTATGTAAGCTTTTCTCTTCGCATCTATGTTTTAGAATGCTTAGGCCAAGGTGATTTTTATTTTTGCCTGCTAAATCATGAAAGTAAATGATAAATACTGAAAAGTGTGAAGTATTTCTGAAGCATGATAATTTTTAATTTATATTTAGAATTAGAACAAGCTATTTAACTGTTAGTAGCTTGTTTTTTACATGATCAAGAAATAGATTTTATATTAATTAGAGAACTTCTTAATTCAAATCAATATTATTGCCTGGCATTCCACAATATATATTATATATATATATTTTAATATCTGACAAGATTTTGTTTTTTACATGCAGAGCTTATTTCATTAGCAAAATAAGATATTTTCAGAAACATAAAAATCTTTCTATACCACAAACAGAATCAAGAATAGAAGCTTGGAAAGTTTAGGAATAGATAATTTGTATTTTCCTTGCAAGAATTCGATCATTTAAATATTAATTCCAGGCATGCCTTTGTTTATTGCGTTTGTTTGAACGTCTTTGCACTACCCGAACAAAATAATTCCCGCCTTTTAAGTAAGCTTTTCTCTTCGCATCTAAGATTTAGAATGTTTAGGGCAAGGTATTTTATTTTTCCCTGCTAAATCATGAAAATAAATGATCAATACAGATATTGTGCGAAGTATTTTTGAAGCTTGATATTTTTTATTTTATATTTAGAATTAGAACAAGCTATTTAACCGTTAGACTTGTTTTTAAATGTTCAACAAACAAATTTTATATTAATTAGAGATTTCCTTAAATAAAATAAATATTATTACCTGGCATTCCACAATATTAATTTTTTTTTAAATATCGGACAATATTTTATTTTTTACATTTAGCGTAAAAATTTAGAGTAAGCTTTAGTTTATTTCATTAGCAGAATAATATATTATCAGAAACATAAAAATATTTCTATACCACAAACAGAATCAAGAATAGAAGCTTGGAAAGTTTAGGAATAGATAATTTATATTTTCCTTGCGAGAATTCGATCATTTAAAGATTAATTCGAGGCATCCCTTTATTTATTGCATTTGTTTGAACATCCTTAGACTAACCCGAACCAAATCATTCCCGGCTTTTATGTAAGCTTTTCTCTTCGCATCTATGTTTTAGAATGCTTAGGCCAAGGGATTTTTATTTTTGCCTGCTAAATCATGAAAGTAAATGATAAATACTGAAAAGTGTGAAGTATTTCTGAAGCATGATAATTTTTAATTTATATTTAGAATTAGAACAAGCTATTTAACTGTTAGTAGCTTGTTTTTTACATGATCAAGAAATAGATTTTATATTAATTAGAGAACTTCTTAATTCAAATAAATATTATTGCCTGGCATTCCACAATATATATTATATATATATTTTAATATCTGACAAGATTTTGTTTTTTACATGCAGAGCTTATTTTAGTAGCAAAATAGGATATTCATAAAAATCTTTCTATACCGCAAACAGAATCAAGAATAGAAGCTTGGAAAATTTAGGGATAGATAACTTGTATTTTCCTTGCAAGAATTCGATCATTTAAATATTATTTCCAGACATACCTTTGTTTATTGCGTTTGTTTGAACGTCTTTTCACTACCCGAACAAAATAATTCCCGCCTTTTAAGTAAGCTTTTCTCTTCGCATTTAAGATTTAGAATGTTTAGGGCAAGGTATTTTATTTTTCCCTGCTAAATCATGAAAATAAATGATCAATACTGAAAATGTGCAAAGTATTTCTGAAGCTTGATATTTTTTATTTTATATTTAGAATCAGAACAAGGTATTTAACCGTTAGACTTGTTTTTTTAAATATCCAACAAACAGATTTTATATTAATTAGAGATTTCCTTAAATAAAATAAATATTATTACCTGGCATTCCACAATATAAATTTTTTTTTTTAAATATCGGAGAATATTTTATTTTTTACATTTAGAGTTTATTTCATTAGCAGAATAATATATTATCAGAAACATAAAAATATTTCTATACCGCAAACAGAATCAAGAATAGAAGCTTGGATAGTTTAGGAATAGATAATTTGTATTTTCCTTGTAAGAATTCGATTATTTAAATATTAGTTCCAGACATCTTTATTTATTGCATTTCTTTGAACGACCTTGCACTACACGAACCTAATAATTCCCGCCTTTTACGTAAGATTTCTTCTTTGCATCTAAGATTTAGAATGTTTAGGGCAAGGTATTTTATTTTTTCCCTGCTAAATCATGAAAATAATTGATAAATATTGAAAAGGCGTGAAGAATTTCTGAAGCTTTATATTTAGAATTAGAACAAGCTATTTAACCGTTAGTACTTGTTTTTAAAATGTTCAAGAAATAGATTTTATATTAATTAGAGATTTACTTAATTCAAATAAATATTCTTACTTGGGATTACACAATATTAAATTTTTTTGGAATATCTGACAAGATTTTATTTTTTACATGTAGAGCTTATTTCATTAACAGAAAAAGATATTATCAGAAACATAAAAATGTTTCTATACCGCAAACACAATCAAGAATAGAAGCTTGGGAAGTTTAGGAAGAGATCAAATTTATTTTTTTCTTGGAAGAATTCGAGGATTTAAAGATTAATTCGAAGCATGCTTTTATTTATTGCATTTGTTTGAACGTCCTTGCACTACCCGCACAAAACTATTCCATGCTTTTAAGTAAGCTTTTTTCTTCGAATCTAAGATTTAGAATGTTTAGGGCGGGTTTTTTTTTTCTGCTAAATCAGAAAATAAATGATCAATACTGAAATGTGTAAAGCACTTTTTAAGCATGATAATTTTATATTTTATATTTAGAATTCGAGCAGGCTCTTTAACTGTTAGTACTTGTATGTTTTATCCATGTTCACGCTCTTTCAAAAAATAAATTTTATATTTGTTTAACATTTAGTTAATTCCAATAAGATATTTTTTCCTGTCATTTTACAATATTAATTATATAAGGGACTCATAAGTATAGTAGAACAAGTGCATTATGAAAAAAAAAGATATAGCCCATTTTGAAGGTACATAAAATCTGTTTTATCCACTCCTATAATAAACAAAGTCTGTAAACAGATGACATATGGGTCATTTTCAAAATCTGTTCATGTTTTGGAATAGCAAAATCAAATTTTTAGAAATAATCAGAACGTTTTAATCTTTTGTAAATAATTACCTTACTTAAAAAACATTAATATACAATACAACCATCAGCAGAGACAAAAATTCCTAATTTAACATTTTAAAACTAATTTTTAAATTTTAATTAACTTGATAATGAGATAGGTGAGCACGGCAATGACATCTACGGTAATGGCAAATTAAGCAAAATACTTTTATTTGTCCTCAGTCGTAAATGGCAGCCATTATATCGTGTGGACCATGCGATGATTTTTTATTTCTTATATAATAAAAGCAGATTAATAAATAAAAGTTCATTTAATTATCAACTAGAAGTGGGTAAGATAATAAGGTACAAAAAAATACTCACCAAAACATTCAAAGTCTTTGCTTGTTTTATTGAAACTATAAAACTATTTACTCTATTCTCCTAAACCCGATAACAAGTTGACTTTTATGGAGTATTTTTGCCTTGATAAGAAGGCATGTGCTGCCCTCTAAAAACTTCCAGATGAACTTTTTGTCAGAAGCATGGCAATGACACTCTTTCTTGGGACACGGTTTAAAATAATTATTAAGAATTATAGATAAGTTTAGTTAAATAAAATAAATATTTTTTTAATTAGTAGCATTTTAATAAATAAAAATGTATTAATGAAAATATAACCATCTGTTTTAAATAGATCTTAGTCAAATCTTTAACTAATAAATTGCTTGTTGGGACAACCTACGATAATGACATTTTGACTACAAAAGAATATATTTCTCATATTAAATTTTTTAAAAATAATAATAGAATTATCATTAAAAAACATGATAGTTAAAATGCAATAATTAAAATTATGATATTTAACTATTTTTCTGTGCAAATGTGAAAGGGCAGTAAAACATGATACTTTTTGAAAATCACCCATATATGAGAAAGCATTTGAAAACAGACTTGGTTCACTGTGGGAGTGGATAAAACAGATTTTATACATCTTCTAAATAAGTATCTCATTTTTTTTTTCAAAATAGACTTGGTCTACTATGGTTGTGAACCCCTCATATTATCTAACGCGGTTTTATTTTTCTATATGCAAGGTTTATTTCCCTTAAAGAAAAATATCTGATCGAAACGCGGAAATATTTTTGTGTTACAAATATAATTAAGGAATTGAAATAAACTTTGGCAGAATGTATAGTTTATCATGTTCTTAAATGAATTCGAGCATTTCAAGATAATTTGAGATGTTCCCTTAATTCAATGCATTTTTTAAAACTATTCGAAGGAGGTTCTTCTCCCGGCATAATATTTGTCTACAATTTCCTACTTGCATCCTAGTTTAAGATTGCATTATATTAAGAAATTTCTATTTATTACATCTAAATACTGAAACAATATTATCGGTAAAGAGTAAAATATAATTTTTAAACACAAGAATTTTTATTTTAAACTTTGGGATGGAACAGATAGTTTAATTTTTATTCTTATTTTACTTATAATTAAGGATTTTCAAGAAATAAATTTTGCACCAGTTTAAAAGATTTTTGTAAGCCCAGTAAAATATTCCTATCTGACATTCCACCTGTTATTAATTCTCCTTCGTTTTTCGTTATGGAAATATATTTTAAAAATTCCAATTTCTAGTACACATGAACACAAATTTAATTTAGAGTGAATAATTTAAATTTATTTTGAAAATATTGCTGTTGTACTTAAAATTTTGACACTCAGCTTTTAATAATATTAAATACAGAAATATAAAAAAATCGCCATATAAAAATATGTTATGTGAGAATTCTACGAAATCTTATTTATTAAATTTTATACATGCTTAAGAATTTATTTTGGAAGAAGAAAAGAAGATAATCCGAAGCATGGGAATATTTTTTCGTTATAAGCAATATAATGAATAGCAACTTGTATTTCTTCAAACTTAATATGGTTAAAGCTTTTTGTTGTAAAATATTGCAGTATTTCGAAATTAATTTAAGACATTCCCCTATCTTAATGCATTCCAATGACTTATACATTATTTCCAGCGAAATCTTCCTCGACATAAAATTTATGCATGGCTTTCTTCTCTCATCCAAAATTTTTATCTTACCAAATTTTTATTTCTTCTTTCTTCTCTATGCTAAAAGATAAACATGCTATGTGTATAAGCACTTAGTTTTTAAGGATGAGAATATTTACTTTATTGGAATATGAATAATTATATTTTATATTAAAGTATGCTTCAGTTTTATTTATTGATTAGCTGAATCACTCTTCAGTGGTGTATTTGGAGCAAAATCTAGGCCAAAATTATTTATTTTTTATTTATTGACTAGCTGACTTGCCCAGCGTTGCCCATACGGTAATAGTCTAAATCTTGAGTGCGAGAAGAAATCCATGCATAAATATTATGCCGTGGAAGTTTTCGCCGGAAATAATGTAAGATAAGTCAATCGAATACATTAAACTGCACTGTAAAAAAATTGCAGCAAAGTAACAGGTCTATCGACCGTTTTTATAGAAAAATGTTATATAACCGTTATTTAACTGTATTCTGACAATATTATTGTCCATATTATGGTCAGAATACAGCTAATTTATTGTTATGTACCCATTTTCTATAAAAACGGACGATAGACCTGTTACTTTGCAGCAAATTTTTTACAGTGTGATAATAGCCTTATATAAGCCCCAAATGTATATAATTTATCTTTAACCCGGCGTTGTCCTGGCCCGGGATAATAATCTTAAACGAACCTGAAGTTTGTATGTTTGAGTAAGTCGATTTTGTATGAATATATATTTTTAAAAGGAAAATTCTCGAAAAAATATTGATATTAAGTGATAAAAGCGCTCGTAAGAAGACATTTTCTTGTTTTTTTTTTTTTTTTTTTTTTTTTTTTTTTTTTTTTTTCCACATAGATTTGTTACACGGTTTTTTCTTAATAATTGTTCTTGCTTTCCGATCTCTTTGAATTTTTTATCGTTTATAAACTTAATGCTTTTACAGACTGCATAAAAACTTCTGAAAAAATATTATTATCTAGTTGAAAAGAAATATGTTGCTATGAAGTCACGACTGCTCTCTTTTGTGAAAAGTCAGTAGATGATTGCAGCTAAGTACTTATTTTCTACACTTGTTATTTAAAAAATTTCTTTTTGAGAAATCACAAGTTCAGAAATTAGCAATTTGTGTTTGTTACTTGAGTTTTGCACATTAGCGTATATTATTATGTTACACACACATTACACTCAGTTACGGACATTCAAAATTCATTAACCATCATAAATAGTTATTAGCATAAACTGCAGTTTAATAATATATAAACACAACGACATAAAATAAAAGAGACACATATGGGCTGGAACATGAGATTTATTGGTGCCACATGGGTAAATATATTGAGATCACTATATACATAGGTTTTGACTGTATTGGAATTTTGACACACTGAAGAGAATTTTGACTCATGGTTTTGAAGAAAGAAATTTGGTAAAACCTCATGTCCAGCAGATTCAAAGAGAGGCTATTGTCTTCGAAGGCTATGGATTGAAGAGGTACTACTATTGTTTTTCCAACTTCAAGAACTGGTCTATTTTCAATGAAGGCTTGAGACATTAATTAGTGAGACTGCTTCGATATTTTTTTCCCAGAGAATAATTTCCGAAAATTTGAAAATTTGTCTTGAAACCACTTGTGAATGTTTTTCCTTTTATTACATTTTTCTCGGATTCTACCTACTGAAGAGAAATGTGTGCAAAAATAAGTACATGAAAATATTGAAAATTTATTTAATGCCTATATTCAATATATTTGTTAGAACGTTTAACATACTTTATTAAGAATTATTGTTTTTAATAGCTATACAAAGCATTATAATGCACATATAAAGTTAAACTGATGTATTCAGGATGAGTGCACCAGTAACTGACCAGTGAGAAACAAAACTGTCGAAAGCAACAATTAATGCACATATATGTTAATTTCGGTTGGAATACTAACCAAAATTAATATTAATTTTCTTTTCTAAAGCTTTGAGATTTATTAGTCAATTACTATTGTAATCATCTTAGCTCTTTCAGGGGCAAATCACTTCCATTGCTAAAATGTTGAAATGAAAAAATGAAACCGGAATTTTCGAACAAATTTATTTCCAAATACGAAAATGTTATATTTCGGATACATAACAGACGGAAAAATTTTATAGCAAAATTTTGGTGCGTTACGTGGTTTCATAAACATACCACTATCTTTGAAAGTGTTGACAAGGAAAATGTCTTGTTTATGACTTTATTGTTGAGACTTTTTTCTTCGGCTAAGGGTGTTTTCAAATACAAATTAATTACTTTCTCATACGTTCCTAAATTCCTTTTCGTTCGTAAACGCATGAGATTGGGAGGAGCTGTTATTCGGAAATAGTGAGATCGAATAGATTTTTAAAATTTTGATTATATCATTCAGAAAACACTGCTAAAAATGGAAATGGCGTTTTGATCCAAAATTTAGGACGCCACAGTCTGATAAGAATAGCTGATAACTCAATTTCCTTTATCGGAAATGAAAAAGTCAATTATATCCCAAATCACTGCAATACTTATGTCTACAGCTATCAGGCCTTTCTATATGATCTTACGTTTTTAATAATACTCGGAGATCTAACGCGGACCTCCCGGGTTTCAGAATATAAAGGAAAAAAGTTTTTTTTAATATTAATGTATTTTTTTAGATTTCCCACTAACTGCCCCCAAACGCATTTTTAATTCAAAAGTTTCAATTTTGTATTAAAATGAAGTTTTTTAATTTATTAAAAGCGATACATTCGTATGAGCTAATAGCCGAAGAAATCGCTAACGATGTCACTACTTACAGCAGTTCTTTACATTCTGAACATTTCATTTGTTTACGTGCGCAATTCGATTACATGACTGTTAATTTAGTGTTTTATTATTATTATTTTATTTTATTGATGAAGTTTTAACTTTGTTATATAATATCACCCGGAAACAAATGCTGAACTATTTATATTAACTTAAGTGCAAACGTATTTATCTTTTATAATCCGCTGCATGCGAGAGAGATAGATTTTAAAAAAAATGCTTGATTTTTTTTATAAACCACGAAAAATGAATAAATTGCGATACATTTTAAAAATAAATTGCAATACAGTTTTGAAACAAATTGCATTTATAAATACATTTTTTCTCTATTTGACTACGTAAAAATTGAAAATGTGCGATGTTTAGAAGTTTTAAAAATAGAATTAAAAGTGAAATTTAATCGTCTGCTGTTGCCAACTTAAAATGACGTCATCGTTACGCTCGAACACGTTTGTCCTTTATAATATATATATACCGGGTGTCCCAAAAAGGACTGACTGATTTTAAAATTCAATAACTTCCAAACGGTGACAATAATTAAAAAAATTCTTGCAGGAGGGTTATGCATAAAGTCAAAAGTTTTATTACAGTGATTTTCGAATTTAGTTCGAATTACAAACAATAGATGGCGCTGCGATCAATAGAGGCTAAATTCAGGCTCGATGTTTGGTACTTCGTGGCCCGGATAATACATTTCCATCTCCTTTTTCTGCATGGAACAAAAGAAAGGACCAAAAATCGAGCCTGTATTTAGCGACTATTGCTTACAGCGCCATCTATTGTTTGTAATTCGAACTAAAATCGAAAATCACTGTAATAAAACTTTTGACTTTATGCATAACCCTCCTGCAAGAATTTTTTTAATATCTGTCACCGTTTGGAAGTTATTGAATTTTAAAATCAGTCAGTCTTTTTGGGACACCCGGTATATGCTTTACTAGGAAAAGTTATATCACCCTATTTAACTCCATCGGTGTAGTAAAACAACACGGATATGTTAATCGTAAAAGAAATGAATGAGTGTTTCTGTTTTTTGAAAAAGAACGAAATACGTTACTTTACAACTAAGTAATTTAAGTAACAATATTTCAATTATAAGTCTAATAATTTGATATTTAAAGGGAAAAAGTGATAATTATGTTCACTGAAATTTCAGAAATTGCAGAAAAGGAATTTAATTCTTTATCTTATTTAGAAAAACCATAATCAATCTTGTCTTTGTAGTTTTGACTGTCCTTTCTTCAAGCATTTGTTTATTGTACCTTTTTGTTTTACAATGTCCAAGTTTATGCCCTGCGGGCAGCACTTTTATAAATTTTACGGACATGTTTCATGGCCCCCGGGTGAGCAAATTTGGGGGAGGGACTCGGGAGGTGCGTAGCATGAATAAGTTGTCACAAGCCTTTCCAACAATATGTCACTTGTGAGGTTTGGTAAAAGCTAGAAAAATGGCCCCATTTGGGTCTGCTATCGCGCCTCCTGGAATACATCCTCCCCCTCTCTTTGAAATACAGTTTGCAGAAATATGTTACTGCGCATGGTGACTATATAGAAAAGGACTCATACAATGTAGCAATTTCATAAATTTCACTGAATTATTTCTATGTGACAGCAAAAAGACCCTCGTAATGTAGATGTAGATATGCTTTTCCAGGAAAAGTCAAATCATCCTATTTAACTCCATCGGTGATGTGAAACCGCATGGATATGTTAATCTTACAAATTAAGAATGAGTTTAAACTTTTTTTCTTAAAAGGAAGGAAATACTTTATTTTACAACTAACTAATTTAAGTACCAATATTTCAATTATAAAATTTAATTACGATTATTTTTCAGTCAGCTATTTAAAGCTGCAAAGGACTTTTGCCATTACATTATGCATTTATCAAATAATTTGAATTGATCTGAATATCTGTTTTTTTTAAACATTTGTTTTATTAAAATTTAAATTGCGGTGTACATAAGTTTTGAAATTCAACACAAAACCAGATATAAAGATTCACTTTCACAGATGGATTTGCCTTAGCGCAGTAGTCTCTTTGTAGAAAATAAAAAATAATTAATTTAACTAATTTGATATTTTTTCATAAAATATAATCTTAAAAAGAACTATTTATTACTGATATTGATTACGAAAGTGATTCAAAATGTTAATTACACTTGATTGAAAAAAAAAATACAAAATAAGAATTAACACGCATTTTATGCATTTTTTTTTTTTTTTTTTTTTATCTTAAGTGAAACTGACTTTCGAAAGTAAGACGTTTGTCATAAATCTCAATAACGTTATTCATTGCACTGAAACAGATAAAGCATAATCACTATTTCTATATTTTTAAGCGTTGATTTTTCCGAAAGTTGGAAATCGGCCTTTCCCTTCTTCGTTAATCAGATCTATACACCCATTTTTTAAAATTTCGACCATTGACAATTGCAGGATGAGATATCGCATGCTCGTCGCCACAAGGACAATTTCACGAGAAATATTCATACTATTTAAACGTTCAGTGAAGCGTACGGTTCGACGGCTCAATAACATAAAGCACAAATGACGAAACATGTACACAGGACCAGCACAAATAACTCACTTTTTTTCAAAATCCCCTTTGTGTGTTCTTCATCCTCTCCAAAAATATTCTATTAAACTAGGGAATCTAACCACGGGATTTCTAGGAATAGAATATTGGCAAAAACCATCTTTTTTATCTAAAACCCTAATAGAATTTTTAGATCCTCTTGTTGCTAGAAAGACGTGCTACCTACGTCGCCTTGGATTAACACTAGAAAACCCGCGAGCAGTCATTTTGACTGCTACCAAATGAATACGAACCAGAATTTTTTTTTTATATAAAACTAGCTTAAAAGACACAAAGAAAAAAACTAGATAAATGGATAACGTAATTATTTTAAATAAAAATTCTATAAATTAAATAAGACAGCGATTTCTGTCGAAAAACACTAACTAAATAAAAATTCTGGTGTAAAATATTTTTCTAAAATATGGACGAGATAGTCACGGTCTTCTGCCAACTAATTTCCAGCGCAAGAGGATAATATAATTTTTAGATTGCTCATTAACAATACCAAAAAAAATAATTTTTATACTAAAAATAGCAATTATTTATTCAAATAAAGTTTAAAATTTTTTAAAAGCGATGTTTTCGTATTTAGCGATATATTCGTGCTAAGAGTTAACACAGGAAATCGTCAAAAATCGTTATTATAGCAGACTTTTTGATTCTGATAATTTCAATCGTTTAAGCGCGTAGTTAGAATTACACGTTTTTAATTTGTATTTTCTTATTTTATTTATTTATTGATGAACTTTTGTGTGCAAACGGATTTACCTATTGTACTCGTCTGCAAAAAATAGAAATAGATTAACAAAAATCGTGGTTGAAAATTATTTTATTAATAATAAAAAATAAGGAAATTGTGAAACTGTTTTCAAACAAACTGCGAAACTATTTTCAACCAAATTGTATTTGAAGATACATTTTTTCCTTTTTCGATGGAGTAAAAATTGAAAATACGCGATGTTTAGAAGTTAGAAAAATTACAGTAACAGCGAAATTTAGTTGTCTGCTGCTGACACTGTCAAAATGACGTCAGCATTACGCAGGGACAGGTTTGTCCTTTATAATACAGATACGTCTCCAACACTCTCAAAAATTATTTCCTTAAAAATAAGAACTTCCATGCATTCGTATTTTTTAAGTACAATTGCTTCAAAAATAAGTACATTGTTAAAAATAATCTACTCAAAAATGAGCATTTCTATGTACTCATATTTCTTATGTACGATTGCTTCAAAAAGGAGCATTAATCTACTTAAAAAAGAAAATTTCTTTGTATTCGATTTTTTTTAAGTACAGTTAATTCAGAAACGAGTACATGATATTTTGAAGTTGTGTATACTTATACTTGATTTATAAATGTATGCAGAAATGAATATATATATTTTGTATTTTAAAGTCTTAATATTCATGTTTAAATCCTATGTGCTCAAAAATATGAGTTTTCTGATAAACCCTTTTCTTATACCGAATTGACAGTAGGGATTTCCAACCTTTTATTTAAAGATATGTCTATCTTTACAGTTATTAATTTATAACACACACTTTTCAAATTTATTTACAATTTCATTAGAAATGTTAAAGAAGAAAATTTAGTTTAAAAATTGTTTTATTAGAAATTAGAATATTTAAGAAAGGGAAAATTTATCTCTGCTGTTAGCGATCTTCCGTCTCTGATTCATAAAAGGTGTCATTTGGATTGTAGTTCTTCGCAATTAAAAATGGTGATTTGTCGGTTCTCAGTAATTTCGCTTTTTTTTTCCTTATAGTATATGTGTGTTTCTATACATACTTATTTTCGAGTCCCTGTATATACTCAAAAAAAATGAGTACATGCGTTTTTCAAATTTAAGAGTACTCGGAGCTATTTTAAGATCGAGAAGTGCTCAATAATTAGTACAATTTACTTATTTTTAAGAATAGTGTTTTAATAGTGAACTGAACTTACATTACCTGTGTTTTCTAGACAGTTAGATTAAAAATTTTATGATACGTTACCTTTTTTAAATTCACATGATGTCCCGGCGTCACCTTTTTCATTCCATTCATACGCTGCATCAACTTTATCGACGACGTTTGCATTACTATCATCTTCACAAAAATCAGACAAACCTGTTGGAGCTTTTTGCATTTTGGGCTCCATTATTTCTCTATATCTCAAAATCATTCGCTTGAGATTAGTAGGATTTGCTAAAAAAATGAAAATAATTATCAACATTTTGTTTTTACATAATAAACAAAATGAAAGAAGTGATAGGAGTATACAAAAATTAATAGATTTTAATGTAGAAAGATTAATTTGTATTGCGTTTTTGTGCTAATTTGAGTTGCGAATTTTAGATTTTTTTAAGAATATATCTTAGTACAAATGTTATTGGTTGAAGTATTCTGAGAAAGGTACGTTGAAAAAAATAAGAAAAAAATCTATGAAAAAAAGGAAATGTAAAATGTGCTACTGGCAGCAAAATTACCGTCTATTCAATGTTTTTTTTAACAAAACTTACGTTTCGGTATTCCGTCGTTTTCAGGATGAAAACTTTCAGCTTATGAAAACGGGAAATTTCTGTTCTACGTTCGTGCTTTTTCCGAAAATAAAAAAAAAACTTAAATTAGCTACTATTTGGTTTCTGATGTGTTGAATATTGATTTCATTATTGGTGAATTTCATTTGTTTCAATGGTATAATTGTACTGAAAGTTTTTATATATGCACTGATGCATATTTACACGGAATGGGTATTTGTATTGAATGTTATCACACCGTTTCTTATCGCCTTACATTCCTACTTTTTCGAATTTCTGTATTCGCCATTAGTGGAAAAATGACATACGCACTACACCAATCGGTCACACCCAACGACTTGGTAATAGGCCGAAACATCAATTACGAGCATTTAACTGAAAGTTTTCCGTTTTCCGTACGCTGAAAACGAACATTTTCGTTTGTCTGTATTTCAAGGAACATATCCATTTTAACATTTAACAAGTAAAGATAAAAAAGAAATTTTCTGTTTATTCTGGAAAAAATTACGATTTCCACTCAAAATAAAATGTATCCGTCAAAAGACAGTAATTTCACATAAAAGCACAATGAATATACGGATTTTATTTAGTGTATATTTGACCACCAAGTAAAACTCGTTTAACTTCTTTGCTACCTGGGTCCGCATATGTAGACCCCTATTCTTTTTATCATTAAAACTAAACTGTTTCATTGTTTTACATGTTCACTTCATTTGTTAATGGGTGAATGATTTTTGCTTTAAAAGTAAACCAATAAATGACAACATCTATACTAACTTCCTCTTAAAATAAAGGTTATTTTCATCTGAGTTTGCAAAATGCCTTCAAGAGAGTGTGGCCAAGAAAATGAGAAATTTTCATAAGTTTATAACTTATATCCTTAACAATAATTTTTTTTTTGAGAATTTGTATATTATTCACTTGTTTAATGCCTTTAAGTCATCTAAAAGATCAATTTCAGAATTCTATTTTCTATCATCAACAACGTAATTTTGTTTATGAAAAACCGATGAATGAGTATTTGTAGCATTATTTTAGTTTCAGTAGTGAAGAGGTTATGTCAATTGTAAAAATTTTAGATCTTAAATCTGATACATTTTTTCACTATGTCAAATCTTTCTGAGATTATGAATTTTAAGTATTACTACATTTTTACATATTTCAATTTTATTCTGCTTTTCAGAACTATCGTCTTTTAAACCTCTCGCTGCGCAAACCGAGATTTTCTCGGGGGTGAATTTTCCCGTCTAATTATTCCTCCTTGATTATTCCCAACAGTTATTTTATTTTATTTTATTTATTTTATTTTATTTATTTATTTATTTATTTATTTTTTGTAAATTTTGCTTTATTTAATCGGAGCATTTTCCCGATTAAATTAGACAAAAATTTTGGTTTTCAAAAACCGGTGACAAAAGAAGTATTTTAATTATTTTGAAGCTATTTTAATAAGACAATTACGCAGCGAGAGGTTTAATAAAGAAAAATTAATTTTATTTAGAATTGAGTTAAAGATATTTTAATTTCAAAATACATATACAATATGCTAAAACTTTTAATTCTGACATAATTCGTAG
The DNA here is from genome assembly GCA_963932465.1 of Maratus speciosus. Lineage (NCBI taxonomy): Eukaryota > Metazoa > Arthropoda > Arachnida > Araneae > Salticidae > Maratus > Maratus speciosus. Next base: position 445,851,223 of record OZ010786.1, read on the forward strand.
AAAATACAAACACAGCCTTTTAAGATGTGTTGTCTAAAGATGTCAAATTTTTCTGAGATTTATGAATTTTATGCATTACATTTTTATATATTTAAATATTAGGCAATTTCTTAGAACTGCTGTCTTTTAATGCACACAAATTAATTTTATTTAGTATTAAGTTAACAAAATTTAACATAAAATATGTATACATGGTGTCCATAATTAAACGACTCAATTTTAAAATTATCGACAGATGAAACTATTATTACAAATGTTGTGAACTTTTGTTGAGGACACAATAAAGAAATGGAAATTTATTTGAGCGAAAAAAAAAAAAAAAAAAAAAAAAAAAACATTTGAAAATTTCACCGTTAGTTGGAAGTTTTCGTCGAATTACACATTTAGCATACATTTGCAACAGTTTAAAATATTTATTGCAACCAAATATGTTCCACATGACGGTCTTCAATTTTAGATACCATATGGAATCGTAAGATAGCATGGTCCACATTTGACCGCAGCGTGTTCTGGCAAATGCTAAGAACATGTCGTGAAATGCTCTCTTTAAGATCAGGTAAAGTTATTAAATACCATTTTTATACTAAAAATTTCGTAAATGTATGCTAAATGGGTAATTAATTAAAAAACGCCCCTTGGTGGCAAAATTTTGAACAATTTTTTTTTTCTCACTTAAACGAATTCCCTTAATTTTATTATGTCTTTCACTAAATTTCACAGCATTTCGTCTGCAGACAACTTTAAAGTAGGGTCGTTTAATTATCGACAACCTGTACAATACGTTAAAAAGGAAGTTATAAGAATCTTATGCATATAGTTACACCAACACAGGTAGCATAAGTCGTTGAAAAAGTCTTCTTATATCCTTATTTTAACTTAAAAAACCCTTGAAACAAAGTTGTTCTAAACTCATGTGCTATATGGGGCTGGATGTGACTAATATTCTCGTTTGATATCGATAATAATAAATGCAGCATAAATACAGGATAAAAGAAATTGCCGATAAATACTTACAATATTTATCCCAAATATCATCCGAGGGCGCTGGATGAACATATTTGTAAGTACCTCTAAAGAGTCTGTGATTCAGCAAGTCAGAACATGATGGTCTTACTTCAGGATTCGGATTCAGACAGCTGACAATGAAATTCTTTACTCGAATCACCTTTTTCAACGATAGCTTGGTTTTTAGAGAAGAGCGTTGGATGAGAGATTCGAAATTGTCATCCTGAAGAATCTGAAACATGATGGGATATATTTGCTCAGGCCAGCTGAAAATTCTCCCACCTGTAGATTTTAAAATTGTCTCTAACAACAATTTACGGGTGAACAATTCAAGGGCAAGGACACCCAGCGTCCATATATCATACTTGATTCCATTCACATGTGCTTGGCCTTCTCTCGTGATCTGTGCTTCAGGTGGACGATAAAAGAGAGGTGACGCATAACTGAAAAAAGAAAAGAAAATGCAATATTATGCATGCAAAATGTTTCGTGTAATCATTTGAAAAATAAGTTGATCCAGATCGAATTTAAATTAGGAGGACATTATTTTCATCATAACTGCATGATTTTTTAATATAATCTTATAAACGTTTTCAATTTAGACGTTACCTTAGTAGATAGAAGATAATTTAATCTCGAAATGGTTTTTAAAGTTTTTTAAATGCAAAAGATCAAAGCTAAATGAATATAACGTAGAAAGTATTAAACATAATTCTTCTAATTTGTTTCCTCTGCAGATTTTCAAATATCAACATGAATGCTATTTACGCAGTTAATTTTTGCAATTGGTATTTTTTTTTCATTCAATCAGTTAAGGGGTCTCCGGACTCTTAAAGCTTCAAAATTATCGAAATTTAAAATATTTTAGATGTTAAACTCCCCGTGACACAGCCCGCGAATATCACGGGAGCGAGAATTAAGTGGTTAAATCTTTTCTGAACATTTTGATATAATTGTTTACTTGAAATTCCCATTAGAACACGAGTTATGGCTTTTAGAATTATACTCAACAGCTGAAGCGGCGTTTCCGAAACTTTGAATCATTTATCTCCAAATGACATTTTTGGGAATAACGTGCATGATATCTCAAAAATCTCTGAATATTTTTTCATGAAATTTTCAAAACGTATGTTTCATGCAAATTTGTATAAACTGAACCTAAAATTTTCTTTCTATTGTTAAAAAAAATATTTTTTTAGGTGGTTATATTGTTGAAATTTTAAAAATTTTGTATTAACTAAATACAAGTTTGTATTAAAAATATAAAAATGCTTTACATATAAATTTATTTAAGATCAGGTAATTATTACAATCCGAAGTATCAGTAGGCACAAAAATTTTCATTCTATTTGCAGTATTTATTTTGTAATTTTGCGCGTAAGCTGAAGTTATACCAATTTTCTGCTCCTCAAATGTCTGACAGTTTCGGGCCCCCTATAAATGCTAATTCTGCAACTTGCAATTTGTTAAATACATGAAATGAAAGAACATACTTATGTATTTCATCCCAATTCAAATTGTGTTTTAAAATCAGATACATTTTAAGTTATAAAATGTTGAAAATGTCATTTTATTTTTAATTTTTCAAATTGTAAGAGTCCTGAGTTCCCTTAATAATTATTTACTTATTCAGTCTTTCTCTCATTTCAAAAAAAAAAAAAAAAAATCAACTGCGGAAAAAACCCCCTACTTAGTTTATTCCAATTATCTGTAGTGATTCGACCACCTCGCTGTAAAAAAGTAAGATATAGTATTTTTACGAAAATTTCATATTTTGAAATGAGATTATGCTTCGAATAATTTCTAGATAGATTAAAGTTCTGGAGAAGAGATTAGATTCCGCATCTGTTAGTGGGCTATATTGAGTAGTATATTTAGGATTTGTATAAATTAACAATTAAAGTTAGATTTCAATGAACAAACGTGTGATTAACATGTATCAACATCATTTCATACATAAAACAATTTTTAAAAAATTGTACGACTCAAATTCCACTTTTTTAAACACTTTCCAACATAGTTCAAAAGTATTTATGAATTCGGTTTGTCTCTCTGCCGTATGTTTGCCATCTGTCCTTGCTCTAACTCGCTTAAATATACTCGGATTGGCGAGCAATTTATATACTTTATTACGGTTTGATATGACATGCTCGGGTATGAAAATGCAGCGTGTAGCATTTATAGTCCGTTTTTGGGGTCATTCAAAAGAATTCCGTCTATGGGGAAAAATCGTATGCTGTGTATTTCACACGATGACAGGTTATTTCAAAGATACGGAAATTGATATGAATTACTGATGTTCACTACAAAAAATTTAGTATAGAATATGGTCTGCATAGCATTTATTGTTCATTTACAGGGACACAAGAATATTGTTTACATTACTGTCTATTCACTATAATTGCTGGCAGTGCGTTTTCAGTTTCAGTACCCTTTTTAAGATTTAACTAATTTTCTGCCTATTATGGTATCTATAAATGCTATAATAAATCATAAACAGGGCATAACAAAAGATCTCTAGCAAATTCCTGTATATTAGAAGAAATTGCTGTAGATGAATTTTTAATTGTGCTTTGTGTTCCTTAACTGAACTAAATTTTAGCATACTGTGTAGTATATATATGCTAATTTATAGATCGTATACAGGACTTCACGAACGAATTCTGAAATTTTTCCAACTGTTGATGGCAATTCATGAAATTGCGATTTGAAATGCGTTGTGCCTTTTCCAAATGGTTTACTTAGAAACCATCTATCACCTTAATAAGCGATGGAGTTTTGTTAACGTATTTGTAAGTGTTGGAATGTGTTTCATAATCTATCTTGAAGCACGATTTTTTTTTCTAGTTTAAATTTTATCTTCCATGCTAGAGACTGTCATAACCTATTTTTCTAGCTATTAAAAATACACACACACATACTTTTACTGTTAGAAACAAATTATTTTTATTGTTGTTTGTCAGTAGAAAATTTCGCTTCAAAATAGACGCGTGATATGTGATTTAGGTAAAAGAGGTAATGAAGTTATATAAAAAACAGTTTCTCTATAGAATGTATAAGGGAAAAAAATTAATCCAAAACTTTGAGAGTTACTACTAACCTGTCAACAAGAGTATCAGCGCTACAGACACTGTCAAAATCACATATACAAGCTTTGCCATCTTTCTTAATTAGTACGTTAGTAAGTTTCAGATCTAGATGATTCAGGTTTTTCCCATGAATATATCCTACTCCGCTCACGATGTCATGCAGATAGCCTTTCAATACTTTAAATATTTTTGGTTTTTGTACAAAATCGTCATCCTCCAACTTGTTACTCAGACTCCCCTGGCACAAAGGACTGAAGAATACAGTCGTTGGAGCATCAATAAAACATACTTTCCCAAGCAGTGGAAGTATATATTCGCTTTTCAGCTTAGGCCAAACATCAGTTTCACTATTTGTAGTGCAGCTGTTCAATACAATTTTAGCTGCCGCTTTCGATGACTTGCGTTTGTTTTCGATTTCTATTACTTCACCAAAAGAACCTTTTCCAATCGTTTGGCCACATTCATATCCATAAGATTCAAGCAGATTTCTAGTTGTTTTTACTGCAAGATCTCGATAAACTTCTTCGTTGATGATCTTTTTTTCAACGGCACGAGCTATTAAATCCATTTTTAATAATTTCTAGTCGTTTATATACGTATTTATGTAACTTTTAAAACAAGCAACAGCAGTTTCAAGCTAATCACAGTGGCTTTTTTTAGAGCAGTGATAATGTTAGGAAAATCATTGTTTGATGCGTTTTTGTTTCCTATTGTTGACACTATATTTTACAACAATACAATATTCTCAAAATTCGATTTCAGTATTAAAAATACATTGTCATAAAATTGAATAATACGTTATATTGTTGAATGCAACCATATGGCTATACATTGATAAGTGCAACAATATAAAAATGTAAACAAAGCTTCCATAGGCATGAAGTGTAATCAGTAAAAACTCCCCCATCCGCACAATACTTGGAACAAAGCTGTGTGGATGAGTGGTCTTCTACTGTACATAGTTTTTCATAAATGTGTTTCATTTTAAAGCGTGTTATTTTTATCTATCACTTCGAAACAAGCGAGAAATAGACTTATTCTTGCATATGTGTTGTATATATATTTATATCTCATTTTCCGTCATTTTTGACAAGCTAAATTTCTAGTATCCATATGATATTAAGGGGACGGTGGACGTTAAATTATTTTTTTTTAAATTTTCATCATAGCAATATGAAATTTTGTGCATATATACATTTCACCAAAAGCATATAGAACACCTTAAAAATTTTTTTCAATCTTATTAAAATTTTTAAATTTTTTAAAAAATTTAAAATTTTTAAACGAAATTTTAAAATGCTACTTGCGTCTTAATTTTTGAGATATTTTCTCGATTTTGCATTTTAATCACTTAAAACTCTATTACAAACAGATTTGTGTAAGATTTTTTTAATCTCTTGAATAGTTAATATTTTGCAGATTTTTTTCTAAATTCCATATCGATTTTCATCAAAATTTTGCCTTTTAATAAGTAAAAAATCAAATTTGACTATCTTAATGAAGACGTTTTTTAAAAAGCTTACACAGTTTCTTTGTAAACATTATCAGGATACTTCCTTATCAATTTCATAAATATTGATCAAAAATTAAGACGCAAGGGGCATTTCAAAAATCTAAAAACGCTGAAAAATTAGTTTTGAGAAAAACAGGTTTAAAGTATACAAATACACTTACCTTTATTATTTACTTTTTAAAAGCTTCATAAATGATATTTTAATAGGAAAAAACTGTTTTGATACTATTATACCACAGAAATAGACCTTTTTTTACAATATCACAATAAATAAGGCTTTAAAAAGGATTTCGTTGAATTTTAAAAATTTTAAGAATTTTGCCTTTTAATAAGTAAAAAATCAAATTTGACTATCTTAATGAAGACGTTTTTTAAAAAACTTACACAGTTTCTTTGTAAACATTATCAGGATACGTCCTTATCAATTTCATAAATATTGATCAAAAATTAAGACGCAAGGGGCATTTCAAAAATCTAAAAATGCTGAAAAATAAGTTTTGAGAAAAACAGGTTTAAAGTATACAAATACACTTACCTTTATTATTAACTTTTTAAAAGCTTCATAAATGATATTTTAATAGGAAAAAACTGTTTTGATACTATTATACCACAGAAATAGACCTTTTTTTACAATATCACAATAAATAAGGCTTTAAAAAGGATTTCGTTGAATTTTAAAAATTTTAAGAATTTTGCCTTTTAATAAATAAAAAATCAAATTTGACTATCTTAATGAAGACGTTTTTTAAAAAACTTACACAGTTTCTTTGTAAACATTATCAGGATACTTCCTTATCAATTTCATAAATATTGATCAAAAATTAAGACACAAGGGGCATTTCAAAAATCTAAAAACGCTGAAAAATAAGTTTTTAGAAAAACAGGTTTAAAATATACAAATACACTTACCTTTATTATTTACTTTTTAAAAGCTTCATAAATGATATTTTAATAGGAAAAAACTGTTTTGATACTATTATACCACAGAAATAGAACTTTTTTTACAATATCACAATAAATAAGGCTTTAAAAAGGATTTCGTTGAATTTTAAAAATTTTAAGAATTTTGCCTTTTAATAAGTAAAAAATCAAATTTGACTATCTTAATGAAGACGTTTTTTAAAAAGCTTACACAATTTCTTTGTAAACATTATCAGGATACTTCCTTATCAATTTCATAAATATTGATCAAAAATTAAGACGCAAGGGGTATTTCAAAAATCTGAAAACGCTGAAAAATTAGTTTTGAGAAAAACAGGTTTAAAGTATATAAATACACTTACCTTTATTATTTACTTCTTAAAAGCTTCATAAATGATATTTTAATAGGAAAAAACTGTTTTGATACTATTATACCACAAAAATAGACCTTTTTTTACAATATCACAATCAATAAGGCTTTAAAAAGGATTTCGTTGAATTTTAAAAATTCGATGCAATTTCATATAATTAGTGTGTATGTACTGATAAGTAAAATTTTTTACTAAAATACACAAGTATTGTTATTTTTATCTTTCTTACAACCGACTACAGTATGCTTTTGTAATAATTTTTTTAATTCAGTTGTAATTTTCTTTCTCATTGATTTATGGAGTAGGTAATAAATTGCCGAATGTTGTTCGACCATCACCATCATGTGTTCTTCATTCATTTCATTAATTTTAAAATACATATATTATATTCATTTAAAATACATGCCTTGCACTCATTTTATTTAAAATACCCCCCCCCCCCCCTTCAAAAAAAAAAAAACCTGAAAGAAATAAAATTATAAACCAAAATATTTTATTTCAACATCAAAGCATTGTTTCTGATTTAGACTTCTGAAAAATAAAGGTGAGTAAAAAATGCTATTTGCATTTTTTTGCAAATGCTAAAATTTACTGTGTAAATGTTTTCAGTAAAATACTGTTTAGTACATATATATATAAAATAATTTGGCAATACTTTGTACAAAGAAAATCCACGGCTTTACTAACCCCGCCCCTCAAAAAAAAAAGTAACATTCCAGAAACATATCATTATAAAATCTTCAAATTACTGGAAATGTTTTCAGTAAAATAGTCTTTAGTACATATATACATATAATGTTTAGTTATATATATTTAAAATGATTTGGCAATACTCTGTACAAAGAAAATCCATCGCTTTTACAACCCCCCCCCCCCCCCACCACCACCAACAACAACAACAAAAAAAAACACTACAGATTTATGTAGCATTCCAAAAACATTCCATAACAAAGTCTAAAAATTATCGTAAATATTTTCGGTATATATAAAATGATTTGGCAATATCTTGTACAAAAAAAATTCATGGCTTTACTAACCCCGCCCATCCAAAAAAAAAAAAAAAAAAAAAAAAAAAAAAAAAGAAGAAGAAGAAGAATGAAAGAAAAAGAAATATCAATAACCAAAAATTTACATTTGTACGTTGTCACTAAGATTGGCAATCTGCCAAGCGCATCTAAATAAACTCCGCTCATCCCTATTATGATAAAATCAAAGCACACTTGACACATGTGCGAGAGCGCAGAGGGTCTTGCCTTCTGAAAACAAACAGTACTGTAAAGGTTTTCCGTAACTAAACACACAAATATATATAAATGATTTGGCAATACCTTGTACAAAGAAAATCCATGACATTACTAACTCTCACCCCCCCCCCCCCCCCCGAAAAAAAAGAAAAAGAAATTTCAAACCAAAAAATTATATAAAGCATTGCTTTGTAATTCAGATTCGCGAAAAATAAAAGCTGCTATTGGAAAATATAAAACACTATTGGCAAAAATTGCTTCCAGCTGGCATAAAAATACTGATTTATGAAAAATTCCAGAAACATTTGATTATAAATTCTTCAATTTTCAGTACATGTCTTCAGTAAAATAGAATTTAGTATATGTAAACAAAAAAAAATTGATTCTGTAATACCCAATACAAAAAAAAACAAAAAAAAAAACCATACCTTTTTGTTCAAAGAAATCCGTTTATTTTTTGTTTTTTTATTACAACTAAAATCCACCAGCGTGATAAGTTTCACCTTCCTTTTTAGCAGTTTGATTATTTTTTTGTGATTTACAGATTTTTTTACTATTCCTGCATTTCTTCCATTCAGTTGTGCACCTTTTTTTACTTTGATTAACACGACGTTTATCACGCCTTTCTGCTATGGATAAAGAGAGTGAATTTGCTTCTTCTTGCTCAAAACCTAAAGTATTCAAACATCCAAAATTAAATTCACTGATAGAAGAAATAACAGACATTTCTAAACGTTTTTTAGAAATAAAAACTTCTTTGAGCAGTTGTTCCAAATTTTCCCGTGCACACTTTCATTAGCATTCTGCGTTTTACCAGAAATGCATCTTGCAAGTAACTCATTACTGGCTAAACGTTGATATACGGGCAATATCTTGCAAAGTACATCCTGCGATAACTTGGTTTTCATCAGTTTATGCGATTTTGGTTTTTCTTTACAAGCAAGCGCCCGCTGGTAAAAACACCACGATGCCACACCAGTCGGACATTTAGAATGTTTTGGTGATTCGTCTGTGGAAGAGCAATGAAACAATGTGGCATAAATTGCTGTTTTCATCTTTTCTAGATCTGGAACATTGTCCTTTATAGCTTTCCTATAAAAATTAGTTAATTTTACAATAGTGTCTTCTTTCAGACTACCTTCTTTGCGTCCACCAATAGTTATGCCTTTGCTTCTCCACTCCTTGACTTTGTTGCGAAGCCCGGTTCCCAATCTCTTTGCTACATGATTAATGCACTCTTCTTTAGTGATTTTGACGCCTCTACCATAAACATTCATTTCCACTAAATGCTGGTATGTTTTTGCATCCCCATCAGAAAGCATACTGATATACCTCATTCCACAATTATTTATTGATCTTTTCCATATAACTTCAGCTGCCGCCATCTCCATTGCATTAGATGAACCTGTGTAATTCTGAGAACAATCACACTTATGGCCAGAAAACCAAATACTAAATTCTGCAGTACCTTCGCCAAGATCTCTCTTTGCGGTGACACATTCCGGGCAGTATTTCGAAAGAATCTTGTAATCGATTACTAGCCCAGTCATTATATCTATTACGAGACCAATCCCATACAGTGATGTATGCCCGCGCTTTTGCCAGGTCCCATCATAAGAAACGGTGATATCCAAAATATCCTGGTCTGCAACACTATCGAATTCTTCGTGCTTTTTCCGCACCACATTTCGGGCAACTTGAAGAATGCCATTCTTAAAAGTTTGTCGCTCGGTATACAAACTGCGTAAACATTTTGAAAAAGTTTTTTTTATCCATTGCATGGATTCCATTAGCCATAGAAAAAACTTCTATAGCTGCATGACCTTTTCCAATTTTTAAAAAGGCTTCAACAAGTTTTTTATTAGCATCAAAGCACTTTTCATTCTCGCTTGCTCGAGGTCTTGAAAATATGGAGCTGAACACCTTGTCACATTCTCTGCATATTAACTGAATTTTAGAAGCATATCCATATGCTCCCTTGGATATCACATCTAAGGAATTATTGCAACAAACATCACACTTTACATTGCAAAGAAGGTCAGACCACATGCCACTGTTCATAAAAACATATGATGCATTTTCCTGTAATTTTTCAGGATGTAAAATGTTTTCAAAACTAACATTTAATTTTCGTTCACTGGTAGTACTTGCTGCCTGATCGAATTTACTGACGGCAAAACTTGTACTGGCTTCTACTGGTAAATCAACTATATTGTTCTTTGTAGCATGTTCAATTGAAATTTCACTGTTTTCAAGTTCATTGTCATTTGCAGAAACATCAGTTTTCCCAGATGACCATCGTTTCTGAAGTTTAGAGAGACATTGAAGTTTCTTCTTCGATGGTCTGGATTTAGGCTTGTGATATCGCCCACTAATTGCATGCATTATGCAGAATATTATACACTAAAACTTTGTATAAATTGTAGTTTCTAGTTCTGAAAAGAACTTTTTATCTATCAAAAACAATGGCAGAAAATTATCCAAATCTTGATAGCAAAAAAAAATCACATGTAACGCTTAAAAATCGCCGATAAAATGGTAAACAGACAGCCGAGTGCAGTTTCGGTTACAGTTAATGTACGCGGTTACAAAATTATTAAAATATTAATTTTGAAAATTACAAAAAAACTGATTTACAAATGTTGAAAAATGTTTGTTTACATTTTTTGTGATAGTTAAAGGGCCAAAAAATTGTTTGTGTACAAAATTCAAACGCTTGTAACTTTGCGAAAAAGTGTCGCATCTGCATGCGGTTTTTCGCAATCGGCTCAGAACAAACTGGAGAATAATAATATGCAAAAAAATTTTTTTTTGATTTTTGGGTCGATTTTGCTGAAATAAAGGGCCAAAAAATTGTTTGTGTACAAAATTCAAACGCTTGTAACTTTGCGAAAAATAATCGCATCTGGATGCGGTTTTTCGCAAATGGCTCAGAACAAACTGGAGAATAATAATATGCACAAAAGAAATTCGATTTTTGGGTCGTTTGTGCTCAAATAAAGGTCTACTGTCCCCTTAAGCATTATACAGGATGCTGCGGAATTCAACCGACAAATGGAGAGGGGTGAAAGTAGGCATCAAGGAGAAGGGAAATTTACCATAAAGCATAGGGCCTCTAACACGTATTTAATCAAAAATACAGAGTGTTCTACCCTATTTCAATTTTTTTTCACGATAATAACTTTCAGAAAACTGAAGTATATTATAATAAATCTTTTGATAGACATTCTCACCTTTCTTTTAAATGTAAAAATCTAAAAAAAAGTATTATATGTTTTCATTTAACGCCCCTGCAGTGTGTACTTGGCGCTCCAAATTTTAGACTTTGATTACCAGTTTATCAGATACACAATAAAACATGTGATTCAAATCTATAAAGGTAAGTAAAACATACTTACCGATCCAAGGTAAGCCGCCTTCTTTAGAATCAGAACTTATTGATTCCAGGATAGATTCGGCAATTAAAAATAATTCACTCGAATAGTCGTAAATGAAGTAAACATCTCTTTCATTTTAGATTATTTATATGGCTAACTTATACAAAAGAATATTTACATTATATACATAAGATGAATTAATTTCGAATTCGGTTTGATGGGGGAAAAAAACCCACATCTCAAAATCGTTCTTCTTTTGTTCTACAAAACAAAAAGTTTCTGTTGCCAAACGACAAAAATAAATAGTCCTCATTCGAAGGGAAAATGTCCATGGAGGTCGGGAGAAAATGTCCGTGGAGGTCATGTTTTGTAATATCCTCCCACCTTTGAGGTTCAGGATGATGAAGCTCAAAACTTCATAGATTTAGTCGCTGCGACTGTTTCAGTTTTCTACCAGCTCGAGATCGTCGATTGTCATCCTCAGGTATGGAAGACTGGTGCACAGGAGCAGGAGTGATATCCAGAGGATCAGCTACAGAAGGGGAATCTGAAGACACTGGCACAGGAGCACGAACGCTATCCAAAGGTTCAACTACGGAGACAGGATCTGATGACTCGGGCTCAGGAGCAGGAACAGAGACGTTATCCAAAGGTTCAACTACAGAGACAGGATCTGAAGACTCTAGCACAGGAGCAGGAACAGAATCGTCGTCTATAGGAGCAGGAATTCTGTCTACTAAAAAAGGAGGCCTTAGTTCATTATTGATTTCAAGAGGATATAGTCTTTTAAGGGGTCTCAAAAAAGAAGCCGTTTGGTTTTAACTGTGGCTACCCGGAATTTTCCGTCTTTGCCGGGATATAGTTCTTCAATTTTTCCCAAAGGCCAATTAATACGTTTTGAATTATCATCCCCAATTAAGACAATATCGTCTTTTTTTAAGTCAGTTTCCCTATTTCTTCCCGCATTTTCTCGAAGTTGCCCCAGGTATTCTATTCTAAAGCGTTTTCTAAGATCTTCTCGGATTCTTTGCTGATAAGCAAATCTTTTTTTTCATTTTTGTTCAATCAAGTAGGTCAAATTCAGGAACTCTCGAATCTTTGATATCTTGCAAGAACATCGCGGGGGTAAGAGGGTCAAGATCATCATCATCTGCGATATATGTCAGCGGTCTAGAATTGATTACACTTTCCGCGCCGCATAACACGGTGTATAATTCTTCATAATTTAGGCTGGCCTTTCTAAGCACTCTTCGTAAAATACCTTTTAACATTCCTATCATGCGCTCAAAAAAACCTCCCCACCATGGAGCTGAAGGTGGATTAAATTTCCACTGTATTTTTCGTTCAATAGCAAAATTTTGCAAGCGTTCAAAATTTATAGACTTCAATTCTGATGATGCTTTCACTAGATTTCTTCCGTTATCAGAAATAATAATAGAGGGTCTCCCTCTTCTTGAGATAAATCTTCTCATAGCTAATAGAAGATTTTCCGTTGAAAGTGAAGATACCAATTCAAGATGAATTGCGCGAAATATGGCGCACGTAAAAAGAACTATCCAAACTTTCGAGCCATTTCTTAAAAATAACGGTCCGCATAAATCTAGACCAACACTTTCAAAAATTGAAGCATTTTTGACTCGTTCATCAGGGAGAGGGCAATAGGTGTCTCAGCAGGTGAGGCAGTGAATCGTCTACATGTCATGCAATTTTTTATAATTTTTCGAACTGTACGGCTGCATCTTAATACCCAAAATTGTTCGCGCAAAACTGACATTGCAATTTGTATTCCTGCATGAAAAAGTTCAATATGTTTTCTTCTTATGAGCGAATGGGTAATATTATGATCGAAAGGCAGAACTATCGGATACCGGAAAGAATGGAGATCTTTTCGCATAGAGATTCGTGTTTTTACTCGAATTAGACCTTGCTCATCAGTAAAAGTCTGTAAAGAGGTATAACATGGTTTAGATTCACTTAATAAATACCTCTGAGCATATTTCAATACGACGTGTTCTGCGTGATTTATTTCCTCAAATGTTAAAATTTTCTCTAAATTTCGCTCATTCGGTATCTTTCTGATATTTCCAAAAAATCTGTACATCCAGGCAGTAACTTTTATCATTTTCAAATATGAAGATGTATTTTCATATAACTCAATTGAAGTTTGAGAGATATTTACTGCACTGACAACTGTCTTTCTTTTTTTCAGAGTTAATTATTTCAAAATCGGGATTCAAACTACTTTTTGGCCAAAATTCTTGAGGTTTTTTTCAATCAATCAGGTCCCTCCCACCAGAGGGATTGTTTAAGGGATTCTGAAAGTTTAGAAGCTGTTTCCTGCATAGAGGGAGGTGACTTTTTTAAGTGGTGTTGCAAAGTTGCTCCCAATAAATAGGGACTGCATGTAAGCCCGAAAACAACTCTTCGATGTTGGAAAATTTTCGTTTTTTCAGAATTTCCCTCCTTCCACCATAAAAACTTTAAAAATGCGCTGTCATTTTCATTTAAGCAAATCTGTAAAAATGCTTTTCTTATGTCTGATATTACACCAATTTTCTTCAATCGGAACCGATTTATCAATGAAGGAATAAGTTCTACTAAATTGGGGCCTTTCAACAAACAATCGTTAATAGAGGGTGAGCCTTTTCCCCTAGCGGACCCATCAAAAACAGGCCGTATTCGGGTAGTGGAATTTTCTTTTATTACTGCTCTGTGTGGCAGAAAAAATTCAGCTTCCGTTCCTGGAATTGATTTGACTTCCTCAATAATGCCCTCTTGAAGCCACTCATTAAATACCGCTTCATAGGCAGCTAAATTGCCGGATTTCTTTAATGAATCTACGCAGTTTTTTAATCTACGTTCTGCAATTTTCCGAGCACTGGGGAGAGGGGGGTGACCAACAATCCATGGAAGACTAACCTGATAACGTCCTTCATTGTTTATATGAATATTTTTATTGAAATGTTCTTTTACGGTTTGTTCGAGTTCTAAACTAGACCCTTTGTCACCTGGATCAAGAATTCCTAAAGTGTCTAATCGCCATAAATCTGTGAGTTTTGCTTCATTTACATGTAAGGATAAAACAACTTTTGTGGAATCGTTTGTATCTTTTTCATTAGTTTTACCCATCAATGTCCACCCCAATTTGGTCTGTATAGCAGTTAAATTACTATCCAAGGATTTAATTTTCCCCGTTAATAACTTTCCATAAATATCTGCTCCGATAAGTAAACTTATTTCTTGGGCATTTGTAATTTTTTGCTTCCCTGTATATGCATCGTAATCTGTGAATTTTATCCCATATTTTTTAGCTTCCTTTATCCAAGGCCCATTTTGTATTTTTGGAACCTCAGTACATATTTTGTCTTGATCATAGATATCAAAATTACATTTAAAAGTATCTTCTAAATTACTTAAATATATTTTATATCGCTTATGAAAGTGTGTTTCTTGAATACCACCAAAAAGACCGTGAATCATTTTTTCTTCTCCTATTGCTTCGTATCCCATTCGATTAATAATATTTTTACTCAGATAAGAACGTTGACTACCTGTGTCTATCAAACAGCGTACTAACAAGTGTTTATCTTGATCCTTTGATTCTAAACGGACAGTTAAAGTCTGCATTAATACTGCGCGATTACAAGTTTTATTTGATAATGTCGTGTTTTCATTATTTTCTTGTGATCTGGCATTTTCTTTTTCGGGACATAAAATTTTATAATGCCGTTTTAAACAATTGCTGCATTTAACAAATTTTTTACAATATTTTGCTATGTGCCCTGCATTTTTGAGACAAACAAAACAGTAACCGTACTGCTTTAAAGTTTCCTTTTTATCCTGTAATGATTTATTTTTAAATAACTCAAAAAATGTTTTTCTTTACATTCCGGGCATTTACTTTGTTTGGAAAATGATACCGTTTCATTTATTAAGCCAGATGCTGAAGGAATTATTTTCGGCGACTGCTTGTCGCGCACTGGCCTCCCAGACGTAATGTCTGCGTTCGAAGACTCTTGATTAGAGATTAAAAAAGCAGTTCTTTCTCGGGAAATAACTTCCATTTTCAAATAATCAATTATTTCCGTAACTTTTAATTCTTCATCGTTACCACATTTTTTTGTTATTTGTAACACTATGTCAGAAGGTAATAATTTAATTAGAATGGGAGAGAGTAACGCTGAATAATTTTCAATCTCCAATCCGAGAGATTTCAGATTTCTGATTTCGGTCTGGCAAGTGTCCAGCAATTTGCGGAGTGCATAAACGTCACTGGATTTCTTTACTGAATTAAGTGATAAAAGTTTATGAAGGTGTGAGCAAATTACCAATTGTTTCTTACCGAAATGTTCTTTTAGAGTTTCTATTGCAGATAAATAGTTACTATTAGTTAAACTATAACCTTTTATACAGTTAGCAGCATTTGAAGTCAGATATGACTTTAAATAATTGAATTTTTCTACATCAGACAATTCTGCATTTTTATGAATTGTAGATTCGAATTGGTCCCAAAATCTTTGCCAATCCGAAGGATTGGCAAAGATTTTCAAAGCAAAGGATTTTCAAAGGATTTTCAAAGGATTGGCAAAGGATTTTCAAATTTTTCAATTATTAGCTTGGATAAATTTATGCGAATGGATTCCAACCCCCGAATTACAACTCCTTCGTCGGATTTGTTTATTGTTGTAGTAGAAACACTCGAATTAGATTTAGTTTCTAATTTCAATTTAGCCCTTTTTACTTTCGTTTTCCAAATTACCAAATTTGAATTATACTCATCACATTTCAAAACTTCAGCTTCTAATTCATCTAATTTACTAGATTTTTGAATCTCAGTATCTAGATAATTAAGCTCTTTTTCTTTCAAATCTAACTCAGCGAGAAAGTGTTCTAATGTATCTTCATCGGCACTATTTTCTGAAATTGCCGCTTCTATTCTATTAATTAATTTCGTAGTTTGAGACCTCACAGTAGTGCGTTTTGTTTTATTAACTGCTTCCATTCTTTCAAATCAATATTATAATAAAATTTATCAAAAAACAAAAATGGTTGCAATTATCGTATGTAAACAAAGCACTTCAATAAAGATTCTAATTCAACGAAATTCTTATTATTCTGATTCAAATACTTTAGGCAGTCGCTGTTACGGGCGCCAGAAATATCAGATACACAATAAAACATGTGATTCAAATCTATAAAGGTAAGTAAAAAATACTTACCGATCCAAGGTAGGCCGCCTTCTTTAGAATCAGAACTTATTCATTCCAGGATAGATTCGGCAATTAAAAATAATTCACTCGAATAGTCGTAAATGAAGTAAACATCTCTTTCATTTTAGGCTCTTTCATTAGGCCTCTTTTATTTATATGGCTTATACAACTTATACAACTTATATAACTTATACAAAAGAATATTTACATTATATATATAAGATGAATTAATCTCGAATTCGGTTTGATGGGGGAAAAAACCCCACATCTCAAAATCGTTCTTCTTTTGTTCTACAAAACAAAAAGTTTCTGTTGCCAAACGACAAAAATAAATAGTCCTCATTCGAAGGGAAAATGTCCATGGAGGTCGGGAGAAAATGTCCGTGGAGGTCGTGTTTTGTAATACAGTTCATACGGCGTCATCGAATGCTTGAGCACCCTGTTTTTCGAGAACTTTTTGTGATGCTGTAACATTTCCCCCAAAACAAAGTACACCTCTTTGCATTTTAATTGCAATGTTTTTATTTTTCTCAAAATTATTACTCTCAACCCACATTCAGTTAGGATGAAACACCCTGTATTTGTGTCTAAGTAAGTGGTTTGCGACGACATGTTCTATGGAAATTTTTCATCCTTTTGATGCCTACTTTCACACCTCTGAATTAGGCGAATTAGTCTATATCCTGCATAAATAAACATGATCTAACATTAAATTGACATATACAGGGAGATCCTAAACTGTTTTTTGAAAACAAGAGGGCTGATAATGCTCATTAAGGTAAGTAATTTTTGTATAGGAATAGAAAACCATGATTCCAATACAGTTATTCAATTAAAAATACAAGGTAGCTGAACTTATATTTTTGCATAGTTCTGAATAAAAAATGTTATCCCCCATAATAACTCTGTCATAGATCAGCATATAAAAATTTGTCTGGTAACAATCAGTTAGTAACAATGTTTTCTAATAAATGGTGTACTTACATGTTGCATAAGGGCACGTCTACCATATAGGAATTGTACCAAACTTTAACATTTTCAATATTAACGTTTTCTCATAGGTTAAAATGGGATTTTGTGATAGGGGGGTTTCACTGAAGCGGCCACTTAACGGAGCTTCATCGTGTTTATAAAAAATTATGTCCATACTTTTTTGAAAGCAGAAAAATAACGTAAAGAAAATTATTTCATGCGGCATGAAACATTTTCTAAAACATTGCTTTAAAATTTGATTTTCTTTGGGTTTGTTTTTTGTAGTGGAGACGATTTCTGTTTCTTTTTCTGGAACCTGATCCCGAAGATTTTAAATCTGAACCTACGCTAGTCCGAAAGCTTTTGTGTAATCAGAACTCGAATCCGTTGCCGAAAGTACTCAATAGAAAGTCATTAATAACATTTTAAAATTATTTCAAGAATCATCCTGACTAATGCAGAGGCATGCGGGGCAACTGCCCCGCACCCCTCCTTTTTCACGTTTCAAAAAATGTTTTTACGTTAATTTAAGATTTATGTAAGTCCGTAAAGCGTTATATTTTTCCATTTTTCGCAGAATACTGCAAACACATTTTTTTTTTACATGTACAAAATTATTTATCTCGCAGATAATAAAAATTGAATTAAAAGCATAAAAGTATTTTTATGTAACAAACAGAATCATGGAGCGAAGCTTGTTAACTGTAGGAACAGATACAGATTAAGTTTATTATATTTTAGGTGCAATCGTAATCATGTAAATATGTAAATATTCTAATTATTTCATTGGTTTGAGCACGTAGTTCGTTTACAGGCCTGCTAAATTTGTGCGTTATTTTAACTCAATGCACTTCTAGTCTGAATGAAATATTCGTAACTGAAGTGGAGCAGTTGCTTGTGTCTATGAAGTTCAAAGAGCTTATCATACCGCAGGTGACAGTAACCCTTAAAAAGAAATCGAATTCAAAAGAAAATACTTTATAAAATCAAAATGCAGAAAAACAAATATTACAACTAAATTTTATTGCTAAATGATTAATCTCATTGCGAATAATAATCGTCGCCTATATACACTGCGGTAATGCCTAACCCGACTACGGAAATTTTCACCGGATAAATCTTAAAGCTATTTCATTTAAATAAAATACATCACAGAGTGGGTTTAAGAAGGTAAGAGCATATTTAATACATCGAAAACCGAGATGGCTTTGAGATACAGTTGGTCAAATTTGTAACTGAAATTATCTGCAATTTAATTACAATGTAATTGTATGTAATTGATTATACTTACACACACAAGCACAAGAATTTCCTCACATAATGTGATAGGGATGTTTCCTGCTACAGTGCTGCAATAATTTTTTACGGCATGCAATTGTAACTATAATTAATTACATGCAATTAAATTGTAATTACATAGCAGATAATTGCAATAAAAAAATTTCTCAACTCTGCGTTTGAGCTTATTCTTTCCTCTCGCCAAGGATCAGGGGAGGAAGAGAGGACTGAAAAACGCCTGACTGCACGGCGGCAATGCCTAATCAGATTTCGGGAGTTTGTGCTGGATTTGGGAGTGTTGGATCATTTAATGCATTGTGAAACCGATGTGGCTTCGAAAATATTCTTTGCTCTCAGTGGTTAACAGGGGAGGAAGGGAAGGCCAACCGACGCCTATATATTTTTGCTGGCCAGACGACGACTATAGGTGCTACGTGTTTATATGATTACAAATGCACCTAACGAGTAGAATTAAAAAGGTTTGTGTAATTAAGCAAGCAGACTCATCTTGCACGTACGGTGCGCGGACAAAACCATTAGGCTTTAATATTAATAATTTTTCATGGAATACTTAGAAGAATTTTATTTTTTACATGTTTGGCTTATGTCTCCTAAGATATTATCAGAAGGAAAAGATGTTATCTGAAACAAACAACTCTTTTTAATTGCAAACAAAATAAAGAATAGAAGCTTGGACAGATTAGGAATAGATAATTTATACAGGGTTCGTACGCTTCAAGGACTTTCTACCAGAATATTCGTAAAGTAATAAGTGGAACCTGTTAAAGTGACCAACTTGGTAAAGTGGACACCTAGCTAAAGTGACCGCTTTTGCAAAATTTTACTCGTGCTCATATAAAATAATGCATGAATTGTCCGGTAATGTGACCACCTGTCTATAGTGTAAAGTGACCAGATAACCTGTCATTGTGAGTGTTATTTGAACCTGTAAAATGTGACCATCCATTTCTCTGCATGCCGATAATTTTCAAACTAAAACACTAAAGTGACCATTTTCAGAAATTTTTATTTTTATCCATAAAAAAGTACAGGAATTTATCTCCTATAGTGACCACCTGGTTAATGTACAAAGTGACCACTTTGTTCTTTATTGTAATGATATTTGCACCTGTTTAAGGTGGCCTTTCCCTTCCCAATTTTTCTCTGGAGGTGGGAGAGGAATGAGGTATGTTTTCCTTGCGCCTGCTACTCATAGGCTAACTAAGTCGCATGTTAGTAATCTGTTAGTTGTTTATCTGAGGAGACAAGTTTGCGATTGTTCGGGTTTGTTTTAAAAGGGTTTCTTTGTAATATGTTCTTAGAAATTTTAAGAATAAATCTGCACATGTTCTTTCATCGACTGCTTGCAAGATTTGTAACATTTAACATTAAGTTTTTGTTGTACGAACTTGTAGTTTTCTTATTAGTTTGGTAGTTTTTTCAAGTTTTTATTTTTAATGCAGTTCTCTTTCTTCTTAAAGTATGGAGAATAAAGAATCTAAGTCTAAAAAATTTAAACAGTATAAAGAGAGTTGTGTTTGAAAGATAAAATTGAAGTTATTAATCTTCTAAACAATAACAGTGAAAGAGCAGCAGCAAAAAATTTCCGAATCAGTAAAATTTGTTTGAGCAATATTTAAAAAAGGAAAATCGGAATATCTATAAAGATTTAAGGAAAATGAAAATGAGTTTAGGAGTCAGAAAATTCGAAAAAGCCATTATTTTGAAGTAAATTAAGCAACTGTTGAATGGTTTAAAGAAATGTGTGGAATGGTCTGGACCTTTGCTAGAAGAAGCAGCTTTAGAGTTTTCAAAAACTTTTTTACTGCTTCTAACGGGTGGTTAGAACCTTTCAAGAAAAGAAATAACATTTCTCAGAAAATTTTGTGTGGAGAATCTCATGACGTTGATATGGAAAGAGTAGATTCCTTGGCGGATTGCTGATTTGCTGGAGAATTACAAGAAAGAAGACATATTCAACGCTGATGAATGTGGTTTGTTTTATAGGGAAATACCAAACAAAACATTAGCAATGGCTGGAGATAAAAGTAAAGATGAAAATATTTCTAAAGAGATAATTACCATTTTGCTTGCTTGCAGTTCAACAGAAGAGAAACTAAAAACTCTTGTGATAGGAACAGCCAGAAAACCACGCTGTTTCAAAACATTAACATCAAGAATTTACCAGTATCGTGGTATGAAATAAAAAATCTTGGATGACATCCTGTACACAATTAAATAAGCAGATGAAGCAAAGAAAGACAAAGATTCTGTTGTTTATAGATAACTGTCCAGCCTATCCGAGTGATTTGTCTGTTTCAAATATGAAAGTAGTTTATACCACCTAATACCACATTGCATTTACAGTCGCTAGATCAAGGAATAATTCAAACTTCCAAGCTACATTATAGAAAGTTCTTGCTCCAGGCTATAATTTCCAGAGCAGAAAAATGCAAATCAGCAAATGACGCTGCTTCATAATGCCCTCGATGCCATAATGTGGGTTAATGTTTCATAGAATTTGGTACTTCAAAGTACAATTTCAAAATGCTTTGAAAAATCTGGCGTTTCGCAACAAATTTCTGTCACAGTCTACAAATGATAACAATAGCCTTTCGAATATTCAAAATTATATACATCAATTGCCTTTTGCACATGGACCATTGAATACTGACTTATTCGAGAATTTTGACAGTGATATCCCAATGTGCAATCCTTCCGTTGATCAAGAAAGTTTGAAGCAAGAAATTGTGATATGTTTAAAAATGAAAAAGAAAATGAAGAAGGTTGTGTTAGTGAAGATGAAGATGAAATTCAAGAAAACGATGACATTTCTGACTCGGAAATGTTAAAGATGCGAACAAAAATGAAAACGTATGCCCTAATTAACTGCCCACCAATTCTGGATTTAATGAAAAAATTTGAAGTGATGTCTGAAAACAAAATTGTTGGTAAGCAGTGTTTTAAGCAACAAAACATTTCTGACTTTTTGCTGCAAATGAAACTTCATAATAGTTTGTACATATATATATATATATATTTTAATGAAGAGTTTATTACTGCCAGTTATCGAAACGTTATTATGCAATTACAATCAAAATAAAAATGCGTATTAATTACAGTGTACCTTGTCGTTATGTGTTATTTAAATCAATCACCACAGAAGTTCTTCAACTGAATTCAAAAGAAATAAGGAGTGTTTTAATTTAATTATCTTCTATGTAGTATATTTTTAATTACTAATTCAATTATTATAATTGTTAACTAATCAATTCATTACTTGATATAGTGCATTTTTCTGTATGTATATTTTAATTAGTTTGATTTTTTGCGATCACAAAAAATTTTAATGTGCCATTTTTAAAGACACTTCATAAAGTGACCACCTCTATAGTGACCATTTTAGATGGGCCCGAGGGTAGTCACTTTAGGCAGGTTCAACTGTATTTACCTCATTTAATGAAAAAAATTATATTATCAGATATAGCGACCAGTAATTTACGAAATTTCGGGTACTAAAACACCTAAAATTCCCTGAATCTCCCGATGCGTACGAACCCTGTTATATTTCCCTTGCAAGAATTCGAACATTTAAAGATTAATTCGAGGCATACCTGTATTTATTGCATTTGTTTAACGTCCTCACACTACCCGAACCAAATCATTTCCGGCTTTTATGCAAGCTTTTCTCTTCGCATCTAAGATTTAGAATGTTTAAGGCAAGGTACTTTTTTTTATTTTTCTCTGCTAAATCATGAAAATAACTGACCGATACTGAAAATGTGTAAACTACTTCTTAAGCATGATTTTTTTATTTTATAATTACAATTCGAAAGAGCTATTTAACTGATAGTACTTGTTTTATACATGTTCAAGAAATAGATTTTATATTAAGAATTATTAAGATGGAGCTTTGTGCAATGTAGTAGAAATGTAAAAATATCAACGTTAAAATTATTGGTGCTTTTAACGTTGATATTTTTACAATTATAATATACATGTTGAAGAATGAATTGAATATTTTTTTATTAGTTAGAGATCTTAATTCAAAAAAAGTATTTTATTCTTTTTATAGAATATTTGGAAGATTTTTGCTATTACATGCAGGGCTTATTTTCCTTACAGAAAAAGATGTTATCAGAAACAGAAAAATATTTTTATATTGCAAACATAATAAAAAATTAGAAGATTGGACACCTTGGAAATAAATAAAGCTTATATTTTCCTTGCAAGATTTCGAGCATTTAAATATTAATTCGAGGCATGCCTTTATTTATTGCGTTTGTTTGAACGTTATTGCACTTCCAGAACCAAATCATCTCAGATTTAGAATATTTCGAGCAAGGTATTTTTATTTTTCCCTGCTAAATTATGAAAATAAATGATCAGTACTGAAAAGGTGTAAAACTAGTAACTTCTTAAGCTTAAGTAAAGTACTTCTTAAGCATAATAATTTTATATTTTATATTTAGAATTCGAACAAGCTATTTAACTGTTAGTACTTGTTTTATACATATTCAAGGAATAGTTTTTATATTAGTTTGAGATTTCCTTAATTCTAATAACATATTCTTGTCACACCACCATTCCACAGTATTAAATTTTATAGAATATCTAACAATGATTTTTATTTTGTTTTACATAGTTTTAAAAGGGTTATTTCCCTATTAGATAAGGATGTTATAAGAATCATACAAATATTTTCATACTGCAAACATGATAAAGAAATAGAAGATTGAACACTTTGGGTATAGATCAAGTTTATCTTTTCTTTCCAAGAATTCGTGCATTTAAAGATTAATTCGACGCATGATTTATTTATTGCGTTTGTTTGAACGTTATTGCACTTCCAGAACCAAATCATTCCCTACTTTTATGTAAGCTTTTCTCTTCGCATGAAAATTTAGAATGTTTACGGGAAGGTATTTTTATTTTTTCCTGCTAAATCAAAAAATAAATGATCAATACTGAAAATGAAAGTACTTCTTAAGCATTATAATTTTATATTTATATTTTATATTTAGGATTCGAACAAGCTATTTAACTATTAGTACTTATTTTATACATATTAAAGGAATAGATTTTATGTTAGTTTGAGATTTCCTTAATTCTAATAACATATTCTTGTCACACCACCATTCCACAGAATTATTATTTTTTTCTTTTTTTGGAATATCTAACAAGATTTTTTTTTATTATTTTTTTTTTATTTATATATATTTTTTTTTTACATAGTTTTACAAGGCTTATTTCTCTAGCAGATAAGGATGTTATCAGAAGCATACAAATATTTTTATACTGCAAACATAATTAAAAAAAAATAGAAGAAGTTTAGATCTTTGGATTTAGATCATGTTTATCTTTTCTTTCCATAAATTCGAGCATTTAAAGATTAATTCAAAGCATGACTTTATTTATTGCTTTTGTTTGAACGTTCTTGCACTTCCAGAACCAAATCATTCCCTGCTTTTATATAAGCTTTTCTCTTCGCATCAAACATTTAGAGTTTAGGGCAAGGTATTTTATTTTTCCCTCCTAAATCAAAAAATAAATGATTAATACTGAAAATGTACAAAGTGCTTCTTAAACATGATAATTTTATATTTTATATTTAGAATTCGAATAAGCTATTTAACTGTTAGTACTTGTATATTTTATACATGTTCAAGATCTTTCAAGAAATAGATTTTCTATTTGTTCAAGATTTACTTAATTTCAATAAAATATTTTTATCTGACATTCCGCAATATTAATTACATTTCATGAAATATATATCGAGGTTGCATTTTTTTACATTCTGGGTTTATTTCTGTTTTTAAAAAAAACTGTTATCGAAACATGGAAATATTTTTGTATTACAAGCATAATTAAAGAATAGAAATAAACTTCGGTAGAATGTATAGTTTATCATGCTCTTAAGGGGGTATGTAGGTCTACAGGCATAAATTTTGGGCGTTTAGCCCATCTAGATTTAAAAAAAAATATTTTTACCATTCATTTTTTTGCAATTGATTATTTATTGATATTTTGAAAATATACAAAAAAGTGTTTGAAAAAAAAAATAAATTAAATATGTTATAAGCTGTTAAAGTTGGGGATAAAAAAAAAAGGGTGTGCTGGTTGACAGGATTGCAAACTTAAATTCCCTTAACATTTAAATTCTTAATTAATAAGAATGTAAGAGTCCTAAGAGAAAACGGATCTTTTTTTTGCAAAATGGTAGCTGTTTGAAAAAAGAAATTTTCGACTCTTTTTTTTCATAATATTTAATATTTTGAAATAGTAAGAAAAATAATTCTTATACAAAAATGATAGGGGCGATAGAAAAATATACATTAATCATGAAGGTTGTTATAATATTTGAAGTAAATCAGTTAAAAAAAAAAAAACTTGAGATATCATGCCAACCATGCTTAAAAATGTAGTTTTGAGGGAAACGCAGTAATGTAGTGTCGCGAGAGAAATAAATGTTTGATGTGCAGATATCAAGCATAGTGCTGACTTAAATGATTTACACATGGTTCCCATTGGCGACCAGTCAAGTCGTTACTATACACCCCCCCCCCCCCCAAAAAAAAAAAAAAAAAAAAAAAAAAAAAAAAAAAAAAAAAAAAACAGCGTCTCGGCTTAAAGGCGCACGTAGATTTCGAAGTTGAGTACTAATTTCACCAACAAAAACTAAATTATGTTTAGAAATAAATCCACTTTAACAATTTTATCTGGCCGCTTTTGACGAGTTTTTAATTTCATTTTTCTATAAGAGCTGGTTTTATCAGAATCATGTTAAGGCAATATTCAAGAAATATTTTTCCATGCTCAACAACTCGAAATTTTCTGACGTATTTTCACTTCATTTTTTAAAAGGAAAAACGTGAAACTTGCTGACGCGATATTTTAAGAGAATTATAAGCAACCTGTGTTTTTATTTTTCGTTCAATTAATTAGAACTTGATTTATAAACAATTATCTTTTCAGTAGGACAATATTTTTCGTTTCCAACACTATCGCTTCGGGAAATTAGGTTAAAAATGCACACTTTGACAGCATTTTTTGAAATATATTCTGCCTCTATCAAAACATCGACCATTACGGTACATTATATAGTTTCTGAATAAGAGAACTTACCAATTGGATTGCGTTTGAAAGCAAAAATGAATTTAAAAAGGAATCAGAAAATAAGTAGTTTGGATTTGAGTACACCCTTAATACGATAATTTTTTCTTCAACTGCTATGTATTTTTAAATTTTTTTGGCTGTAAGAATTGGTCCTATCAAAAGCTTGTCTATATAAAAGTTGTAGATAATATTAAGAAGATACATAATAAATTCATGTGGATTTTATATCTTGTGAATTTACGAAGTAATGCATTTTTTCTTCTTTAACCGCCACTTTTTGTTCTCGTTTTTATTTTTATTTTTTTTTTTGCGGTACAAATTGATCCTATCAAAAACTTGTCCATATAAAAGTTGTAGATAATATTAAGATAATTTATAATAAATTTAATTGGATTTGATATCTCGAGAATCGATGAAGTTATGAATTCCCCCCCCCCCCCAAAAAAGCCTATTTTTGTGCCCCTTGAGGCCTATTTTTAATTTTATCAAAAGTCTGTCATACATAACTTTTTGTTCCCTTTTTTAGAAGTAATAATAACTTCAAACTGATTTGATATGTATTATAATTAAGAAGTTATGGGGCAGATAAACCGACTTTAACAGTTTTATCTGACCGTTTTTGACGAAATTTTAATTTTATTTTTATATAAGATCTGGTTTTATCATAATCATGTTAAGGCGGTATTAAAAAAAATTATTTTTCCATGCTCAACAACTCGAAATCTTTTGACACATTTCCAGATTCTTTTTTAAAAGAAAAAACATGAAACTTGCTGACGTGATTGTTGAAGAGATTTATAAGCGAGATATGTTTTTATTTTTCGTTCAATTAATTAGAACTTGATTTATAAACAATTATTTTCTCAGTAGGACCATATTTTTCGTTTCCAACACAATCGCTTCGAGAAATTCGGTTCAAAATCCTCACTTTGGAATCCATTTTTGAAATATATTCTGCCTCTATTAAAAAATAGACCATTACGGCTAATTATATAGTTTCTGAATAAGAGAACCTTCCAAATGGATGCGTTTGAAAGCAATAATGAATTTAAAAATTTCTTCAACCTCTATGCATTTTTAATTTGTTTTTGCTGTAAAAACTTATCCTATCAAAAACTTGTCAATATAAAAGTTGTAGATAATGTTAAGAAACTATATAATAAATTCATGCGGATTTGATATCCTGTGAATTGACGATGTTATGGATTTTTTTATTCTTCAATGCACCCCACACCTTTTGTTTTAGTTTTTAATTTTTTTGGGGTAAGAATTTATCCTATCAAAAACCTGTTAGCATAAAAAATGTAGATAATATTAAGAAAAATTGTAAAAAATTGATTGGATTTGATATCTTGAGAATTGACAAAGTTATGATTTTTTTCTCCCAAAAACCCTATTTTTTGCGCCCCTCTAACCCATTTAAAATCAATACAAATTACCATTAAACATAAAAAAAAAATAAATAAAATGAACAGAAAAAGAAAACTGAATATGTGTAGAACATAGACAGAATTTCCAGGTCCCAAATGCCTAAAATTCCACAAATAAAGTGTGTGGTTTCATCTTCATATTAGCCATAAAAAAGCTAAAGAATATGAATTTGAGACTACTACACATATAAAACCTGGAAATAAACCATTGAACACCAATTAAGTTCAAAATGAAACAAGATTAAAAAGGATAGAGGAAAAATAAAAAAACAAATTACCAAATTAAAATCCATACTGTCATAGTATTAGGTATAACAAATACACTCATTATGTATTTTATTCTTATTTAAGATAGTATACTATTAGAAATTAATATGATATTGTCCTGAGTAGGCTAAAAATTAAATACAAGTTAATCGTTAACTTTATTAAATATTAAGGAATATGAATAAGTTTAATATGAATTGATAAATAGATAAAGATAACTACATCATTATACATATAAAAGTATCGAATCAACATCCATTATAAAATGTGTATTAGCAACGTAGTTAAATGTCAAATGCCCCATTTTTTAAAAATTAACCATTGCGCATTATCCAGATAACGCCACCCTCCTCCGTACTCCAACATCTACCCACCCAACCGTCTTATAATAATTTTTTATTATTATTTTACAATTTTTAATTTTTTATAATTATTTTCTTATTTTATATAATTTTTTGTAATTATATTTACGCATGTGTTAATTTGTTTTTAGGATCATTTATGTACTAATTATATATTAAAGAATATATGAATCTTTTTGGAAAACCATGATTTAATGCATCATAAATTAGTTTTTTAATATTAATGTTAATTAGATGAGAAGAACATAAACACTTTATTCTATATAAATGAATAAGGATTATATTACGATATACAGAATTATAAAGACAAGATTTAAAATTATTAAATGTATTAACATTGAATTTAAATTCCTTACGTTTATCATATAGATAAGTTATTGTTTTTGTTTTCTTTTATTGTAATTTTAAGATCTATAACGTTAATTGTATTGTTAGATTGGAGGTTTTCCGTTAATTCTAAATTAGTAGGATAATCTACTGGAAATTGAGAAATATTAGTTTGATCAGTGGCAATTAAAATTATGTCATCAATATAACGATATAAATGTAGATCACTATTAGTAAAAGTATGTTCATAGTGATATAAGTATAAGTCTGATAATAAACTGGATGTACATCCACCTTGTGGTATACCAACGCTCTGTAAATATAATGTGTTATCTTGCAAAATATAATTATTATAGATAATGAAATTTGTTAAAGATTTAAAATAAGCTATATCTATATTAAATGGTAAATCCAGTTTATGATGATACTTTATAAATAATGCATTTATAATATTGTGTAGATCTAATAAATCTATATTATTAAAAAGATCTTTGAAATCATATGTCGTTATATTGTTTGCAAATTTAAGATTTTTCATAATATTGACCAGTTGATAGCTATTTTTTATACAATGTGTATTATCAGTGGTTGTTGTCAGTACTATATATATTTGATTGAGAATTTTTAATAGAAGTTTATTGGCTATATTATTACATGTATTGCATGCAATAGTTACAGTTCTAAATTTAATTGGTTTCTTTTGAAATTTGGGTATAAGAACTAAATAAGGATAATTAAAGTTAGTAGAGAAAATATTTATTAGTTTATAATAACTTTGAATTTTACGATTGTTTACTATTACATTTTCATTAGTTTTTTGAAAAGATTTATTAGAAGAAATACAGGATGTAAGAAGTTGGTGACAATAAGATTTACATATGATTGCATAATTATTAGGAGATTTGTCTACATATGTAATAATGTAGTTTTTTCTTTGTAATTTAGTAATTTGTTGGAAAAAATGCTTTGTGTTAATAGTACTCAAATCGGAAATATTATATTTTAAAGCCTTAGTTATTTTTTCAATAACTAGCATTTATGATATTATTATCCAATGATTAAAATATTCAATAGGTTTATTGTATGAGATTGAAATTTTATAAATAAAAATATCTATATCATATGTAAACTGTTTTATAATAGATTTTACGCTAAATTTAGATGGAAGTCTATATTTAGTATAACGCATTAGTTTTTCCAATTTAAAATCATTAACAATATTAAGATTTCCAGTGCTTATATCGTCGGTACAATGTCAAACTATCCAATGTGAAAAAAATGGGCTACTTTTTTTAAAATTCCGATTACTTGATTGGCACCACTTTTCTGAAATGGTAAAATTCCTATTGTTTTCGCCTTAATAAATACGAGGTGGAACTCGTCGAATTTCGACGAAAGAAAATGTTTACTAAGGAACTGTTGCATCAAATTTATAATACATCGACAACAATAATTACAATAAAAAACCCATCTTACACTTGTTAATTTAACTCTCCAAAGACATATTTTAACCTAAGATTAACAAAATACTTTTTTCATAAACTTCAACTGTTAAAATTATTGGAAAATTAAACTTTATTCATATACGTAATCAGTAACATATAATCAAGGTAAGTAATTTTGAGTTATCAATTGATGCTTGGTATTACGGATTGAAAAAATCAGCAAAAATGATTTCACCTTGACATAATGATAGAATTGATAAATATATTTTCAAGCTTTAAGCCACGTTTGTCAACTATTACAACTTGCCATGTTAAAATTCCCACTGGTGATTTGAGGTCTTATAACAATCTCGGTATCTGCGCGTAAAAATTCCAGAAATTTATAACTTTTAGACGTATTCATGGGGAAATATCTCGTTTTATCAAATAAAATTATCGGTTTCTTTTAAATATGACGTCATTTTCAGTCGCTGAAATATTTTGCCTATTGTCTCAAACTCAAAGTCAGCGAAATGAAAAAATAGTGAAATATAACAGCATCATCAGGGAAATTGTGTCTTTTTTAAAGCGTAACGTCATTTTCTGTTCAAATTTTTAAAAAATATATTTTTAAATGTAATGAGAAAATGGCATCAGTAAGAATATAAACAATAAAGATAACTAAACCACTTTTAATAGAAATGAAGTACTTCAGTTGCCACGATTAGAAAATTGGTATTAAAAACTATAAAAAAATTAATATCTCAAAAATAAATTGAGGTACAGCTTTCAAACAAATTGCATTTAAAAGTGCATTTTTTTCTGCATACGGCGGTGTAAACATTTAAAACGTGGTATGTTTAGAAGTTTAAAATTTTGCAGTAGCGAAAATTGCAAAACCAAATTTTTATTTCAAATTTCAAAGTGTTGCCATTCGCAGAATGACGTATGCGTTACGCACAGATATGTTTGTCCTTTATAATATAGATAGCATTAAAAAAGGTTAAACAAGGCGAAATTTACCATTTAAAAAAAGTGGTGCCGATGAAGAAATCTGAATTTCAAAAAATAAAACCGCTGTTTTCACATTGGATAGTTTGACATGGTACCGACGATATGTCCATGATCATTATTTATGTATTTTTTTAGAGCGGGGTCATTGCATTTACACGCAAAAGTATTTGCTACAGATGTATTTTTTGGAAATGTATTATAGTTAAAAATCTTTCTACCGATTGTATTCGGATATTTAAAGGTTTTTGATATTTGAAGATTATTAATATGGAAATAACATTTTTTACCATTAATTATAGAATTAATATTAATCTTATTAAATATTTGATTTGAAAAAGTTATTATCATTTGAGTATTCGTGTTTTAAATTTTATGTTTTTTTTTTTTTTTTTTTTTTTTTTTTTTTTTGTAAATTAATGTTGAAAAGATTAACTCTAGTCATAATGAGATAAAAAAAATATCAGAGAAATGTTTAGAGAAAGATGTACTGAGAAATACATTTAAATGTTGTACAATCTGTTTCTTTTTAATAGCAAATATGTATTTTCGAATTAATGACTAGTTATAATTCTTTAAATAGTTACTTTGAAGATTATTTATTTATTAGTGATATATTTTTGGAAACTAAAACTGCTAAAGAACACTTTCCTCGTTTAATTTGTGTTGTTTTACGATTTAAATTATGATTTAGAGTAGGATAAATTGGACAATAATCAATAGTATTATTTATAGATGAAAACACTTTAACAGGTCTGTTAAATATTTCACTATTAAGTCCATATGGATAAATCGTGTTGTAATATTTCCTCCATATAAAGACGTTCTGACTTATTTTTTAGAATTTGTAGGATTTCAATTGTCGTATTTTTAAATTCATGTTTATGAAAATGCTGAATTTCAGCTGTAAACTGTATATTTTTTGCTTTATTTTTGTTAGAGTCTGAACGATGTTGATTGATTCATTTATGTATTGGACCTGATGTTTCACCTATATATTTCAAGTTACATAAGTTGCACTTTATACAATAAATTACATTAAAGGCTTTACAAAAATTTGAAATATTAGGATCTGAGACAATTTGTGACTGAGAAGCGTATGGACAAGTCTTCCATCTAGCATCTAAACACTTGCGAAAAAATAAGGTACGAGGAGGAGAGTATAAATGATCACTGGATGACGATCCAGGAACAACCCTGTTATTGTTCCTGTACCGGGCACTACACTGCATAGATGCAGAGTGAATCTTGCCAGGATCGAGATTTTTTCTAAGAACTGCCATTTTTTATAATTTTTTTGATACATAGAAAATGCAATAATTGCAAAAATTATATAAGTAAAATAAAATAATAATCAATAATAATCAATAATAAAAGAAATTTAGTAATCTCGATTAATATAATTATTTAAATAATATTAAAATGTCTTGAGTATGAAATATAAATGAAATTATATACAATATGTACAAATAAGATAAGCAGTGCTCAAAAACCTCCATTAATAAATCCAACCATTATATAATTACAAATCATCATCCATTTCCAATTACTAAAATAAAATTAATAAATTTAGCTTTAATTCATAACTCTGAGATTATACAAAATAACGATGGAATCTTTAACTAGTAATACAGAATCAAGCACAATGCCACTAATTCAATAGCACATTGCGGACGATTAATCCGTATAAAACATGGAAAACCACCAAATTTTGATAAAATATTCTATTAAAGACAAAAGATACAAATAACCAGCGAAATAATGTTGAACCATTAAAAGAGGTATCGTAAACAAACAATAGATCAAATGGATGGATGCAGCCGGAAGCTTATATAGCATTTCACTTTTTCAAGGGTACATAAAATACATATATAAGCAAAAACATAGTCTATTTCTGTAATAGAATAAAGCAATAAGCTAAAAATTGAATTGCATTATGGACCCAATCGACTATACACCAAAAAGTATAAATTTACCATGCCATATAAATTGAATTAAAAAAATTATTAATCAATGCAATATCCATAATATTGAACAATATGAAATAATTGTAACATTTAAATTTACAGACATACCTAACAAGAAAATTGCTATGACCAGGGCTTTTTTTCTAACAAAAAAAGTACCGGAGCCTTAATATTCTGCGGTACCGGTACAATAACCGTACCGTTCCCATCCCCCTCCCCTCCCCCGTCACTCCAATCTGCATATTTATATTTCGTACATTATTTGCAAAATGTAAAGCATTCTTTTTTTCTTTAGCAAAATAAAGATTTTAAATATATATATCAGCATATACTTAGCTGTTAACTATTCCACTTTTTAGTTATCACGCCTTGTGAATAATAATCTTTTGCCTAATTTTAAGGTTAATTAATTGCAGAGTTCTGCGATTAAATATAGTAAGGATTATGATTAGGAAATAGTGTTAATACAAAACAGGGATAGTTCAGAGCTATACATTTTTAAGAAAAAAAATGAATGAAATATACAGAAATTAATATTTATATGCTAAAGAGTGGAAATGTTTTAGAATTTCCTATAAAAGGTGCATGTCTTAAAATATAATCCATTCCTTCCGCATAACAATCTTTTGTGGGGAGTCCCTGAAAACCAGATTAAATTAAAAAATTGATACTGTTATCGGAAACAGTCGATGCTTTTTTAGAAAAAGGGGAAACACTGCTCGATTGCTTTCTATCAGAATAACAATGCATGGCAATTATATCTACTTACAAATATTTTAAAAAAAACAGCCAATAAAAAAATATCCTACTGTCACAAAAGAAAATCGAACTGAAAGCAAATTCATTGTTCAGTCTCTTGAATGGCGGCGTATCAACACATCGTCGCCGACATAAATTTGAAAGAAAAACACGGTTTCTGTTTCCCTTTCATTTTGATCGAAATATCATTAAAGTGAATTGAAATAGAATATAATACGTAATTTTAAAGGAGGAAAATTTTTTTTTCTATACATGAATAAATAAAATTTTAATTGTAATACAGATTGAGCTCGGGTCAGTCCAAGCCCAAAAACTGATATAATAATTGAGTCCGTTTTATCTCCATCACCTACGTGTGCGACACGTTACGTCACATATAAGTGTTTTGGTAAAAAAGAATGCAAAAACTTGGAGATGGGAAGGAAAGGGAAAAAGTAATTTAGGCTTCGGAAACACTATTGCACTGTACTCCGGAGCCCTGCATTTATGAGCTCCGGTGAATTTCGACCAATATTAAAATACTCACTAAAAACAGAGAAGTACCGGAGCTCCGGTGGGCTCCGGCGGGCTCCGGCGCAAATTAAGCCCTGGCTATGACCATATTACAACTCAAACATGTAACCAATTTTAGCACAGCAAAAATCCCGCCTAATTAATTGGTACAGTTAAAATCGAATCCTTACGGTTGCAAATCACCATAGCTTGCAGTATATATATATATATAATAAATTTGAAATCACAAATATATGAATAAATTGGTAAAGTTCTAAAGATGAATTAGAAATGTTATATAGATAGATAGATAGATAGATAGATAGACAGATAGATAAAGTTTTTTACTGGGGATGGTTTTGGGTTCTAGGGGTTATGATTGGTGTAGATCTGCAACAAAAATTTTCCGAAATTCCAACGTAGGAGAGATTGCAATATGTAGTATTTCATACGAAATCCACCTAAAATGTTCGGGTAGTCCGTCATTATCCACCGTCTATTGTCTGAATTGCTCCGGCATGAGGGGCTTAGTTGCTGCGTCACTAAAATAGCTATAACTCCATAAATTATTGGAATTTTAAAATTTTCTTTCAAGGATATATTCTTAAAAGTCTAACTTTGAGAATATGAAAAAAAAATGATTTCTTCAAAATTCTAGACCAGAATACCTCCTTAAAATGAATTCGAACATTTCAACATTAATTTGAGATGTTCGCTTATTTCAATGCATTTTTAAAACTATACGAAGAAAGTTCTTCTCCCGGCATAACATTTGTCTTCGATTTTCTACTTGCATCCTAGATTGCATTACATTAAGAAATATCTATTTATTCCGTCTAGAACCTGAAACAATATATACGGGAGACTGAGTAGGGTTGACTCATTTTTTTACAAAAAGGAATTTTTTTTAAATATTGAACTTAGAATACAGTTTCATATATCATTTTATTCGTTATACAATAAGGTATTAAAATAACATTGCTACATAACTATGCTATATAAGAAACTTGAAAAATGTTTGATTTTAAACATTAGAAAATAATATATCAAGGCTCCCCATATATGGGGGCTTGACCCACTTTATTTTATATTGAAATATTTGATAACGGAAATAAAATCAGTTTTAAAAAAGCAGAATAATTTTCTGCTACAAGATTTAATTACTATTAAAAAATATTTGGGGAAATGTGATGTGTAAACAAACCTGCTTAGACGGAATTCAAGGCACAGGAGAAAAATTCCGTTTTAAACACCCATTTTTTTACACTCGACATGGCAACACTAGCTGCCACATAGTTTGGCTTCTTCTTATTGTGTTCACCATGGTGAAATCTGTCTACATACCTTCCTAAGTTATGTTCTTTCGCAAATTGATGAATATCCAACGTTTCTTAAGGTTGCTGATTTAATGCTTTTTAGTCTTTTCCATTCTTTCTATTTACCTACTATAGGTACTATTTACAAAAGTTAATATCAACTTTTAAATTTTATTTCATTACATTTTTTCTTGCTGCAAACAGCAATTTTTCTCATCTTCATTTAATCAGTTTTAAGCATTTTCCTTTCTATCAATCACTCCAATTTACTGTAGTTGCAAAGAATAAATTTGCATTATTTTAGAAATATGAAAATTTACCCTTCGTTATATGCAGCGTATAATAAAAGGATTTCCAAAAACAATTAAGAAGCTTTGACCATCTGGTGAAGCCTCCCCGCTTCGACTGAGACAAGCCACTTTTTAAAGTATAGGACATGGTTATGCTTAGCCTAATTTACTGTGCAATCATTATGCCTGGAATGAAAGCTCAATATTTCTACATTACTTAAAACCTACTTACTTAAATTTGTACAATATATTTTAAATGAGAAAATCTTTAAAAAAATTTCTGAAAAATACACTTCTTTAGCTGGAAATTCTTCACAATTGATTTTTCCGCACCTGTTTGAATTATTTTCATGATACAAAGACTATTGTTTGAGCATTTCAGTAGCTTTGGTTTCCACCGATCTGCAAAACTCTGAAATTCTTTTTAATATGAAAACTGAAGGGTGGGTCAAGCCTCTCCTATATTCAATCCTCCAAAGTTTTCTCTAAATAACAGAAAATCATAAAATATATTTTTTAAACACAATATTTTTTATTTAACACTTTGAAATGGAACAGGTTGCTTAATTTCAATTCTGTTTTTCCCTATAATTCTTATTTTTTTCCATAATTTAAGATTTTTCAAGAAATAGATTTTATACTAGTTTAAAAGATTTTCTCGTAAGTTCAATAAAATATTCCTACCTAACATTCCACCTGTTAATAATTCTCCTTCGTTCTTGGTTACGAAAATATATTTTAAAAATTCCAATTTATAGTACATATGAACATGGATTTAAATTAGAATGATTAACTAAAATTTATTTTGAAAATTGCTGTTGTGCTTAAACTTCTGACACGTACTGTTCAGCTTTTAATAATGTTAAATACAGAAACACAAAAAATAGCCGTATAAAAATATGTTTGGTCAGAATGATACTTAACCTTATTTTATTAAATTTTATACATGCTTGAGAATTTATTTTAGAAGAAGAAAAGAATATTTAGTTATAAGCAGTATAATTAATAGCAACTTGTATTTCTTCAAACTTGATGTGGTCAAATCTTTTTGTTGAAAAATATTGCATTATTTCGAAATTAATTTGATGCATTCCCTTAGTTTAATGCGTTCGATTGACTATCTTACATTCTTTCCGGCGAATTTTTCCCCGACTAATTAAAATTTATGCATGACTTTCTTCTCGTATCCAAGATATGGACTTATTTCTTATCAATTTTAATTTTTTCTTTCTTCGCTATACAGATAAAAGGTAAGTATTATAAAGATGTAGCTGAAAATATTTACTTTATTGGAATATACATTTTGAAAGCGAATAATTATATTTTATTTTGATGTACGCTTCAGGTTTATATATCGAGTAGCTGAACCTACCCATAGTACAGTATTTGAAGCAGAATCTTGGGCAAAATGATTTTTCATGTGTTTTACTGTTAAAATCATCGCTGTTGACTTACTGTTAGTAAGTACACGTAATTAATGTTATATACGCATATAAGTATGCATTTAATAATAATAACTAGTTGGATGTGCCAATCCCAAAACTTTCTTCTATCTTATACATCTTAATATTTCAAAACCTAGTTACACATGTTAATACTTCAATATTATTAGTTCAATACTATACCAACTTTGATTTTCATCTTAAATTTCTGCTCAAGTCAATTAAACGGACTAAAAACGAGTTAATCTATATCATGATATTTGTTAAAATTATTAATTTTTCCTTATTCTGTTGTTATCAGCAGTTTGCGAATAGCCGGCTTAGCAGGAAGGGAGTTCCCGCCGATGGACAACATAACTACGAAAAATCAAGAAAATATACAAAAATCGCTATCACAGAGCACCCTTACCGTGCAATTTTTCCAAATTCAAGGAGAACCTGTTGGGCAAAGCCAAAAACAAGCACAAACATTTTGGTTCGATTGTATGCATAATTTTATACGCTGTTCGATGGTACAATAATGAAAATGGCACAGAGATCGGAATTATAGCGCCCCCTTCTTTCGGAATTTTTTCAAGTTCAGGGAGGACTTGTTTGCCATAGCCAGAAACATGCACAAAAAATTTGGTTCAATTATATGGATAACTTCATACACTTTTCGATGGTACAATAATGAAAATGGTACAGACATCGCAATTATAGTGCCCCCTTCCGGCAGAATTTTTCCAAATTCAGGGAGGACCTTCGTGACATGACCAAAAATAAACACATAAAATTTGGTTCAATTCTATGCATAACTTCATACACTTTTCGATGGTGCAATATTCAAAATCACACAAAAATCGCTATTACAGCGCCCCCTAGCGGCGAATTTTTTGCAAATTCATGGAGGACCTGCTTGCTATATCCAAAAACTTAAAATAAAAATTTGGTTTAATTCTATGCATAACTTCATAAACTTTTGGGCGGTACAATATTCAAAATCGCACAAAAATCACTATTACAGCGCCGCCTACCGGCGAATTTTTTCCAAATTCAGGGAGGACCTGCTTGCCATAGCCAAAAACTTAAAATAAAAATTTGGTTCAATTCTATGCATAACTTCATACACTTTTTGATGGTACAATATTCAAAATCGCACAAAAAATGCATTTACAGCGCCCCCTACCTCCAAATTTTTTCCAAATTCAGGGAGGACCTGCTTGTCATATCCAAAAACTTAAACTAAAAATTTGGTTCAATTCTATGCATAACTCCATACACTTTTGGATGGTACAATATTCAAAATCGCACAAAAATTGTTATATCAGCGCCCCCTACCGGCGAATTTTTTCCAAATTCCGGGAGGACCTGCTTGCCATAGCCAAAAACTTATAATAAAATTTTGGTTTAATTCTATACATAACTTCATACACTTTTTGATGGTACAATGGCGACAGACAGACGGACAGACGGACAGACGGACGGACGGACAGACGGACAGACGGACAGACGGACAGACGGACACACAGACAGACAGACATTTTCTATAAACATGTTTTTTGGAATCTCTGACCCCTAAAACATGCAAATCCGTCGAAAACCGGAAGTCGAAAAAAATTTCGATTACAATACTTTCATCTATTGAAGATAGAAGAAAGTAAAAATGAATATCTAATACAAAGTTTACTTAACATTTTACTCTTAATAAGAGGAAAGTAATTGTTGAAGGGGTTGTTTTGCTTACATATAATGTTTAATTAAATTATGTTAATTTTACTGCATGTAAACTTTTAATTATTTACATAAATAAATGTATTAACATATTATAATATTTGCATTTAGTATTTAGCAAAGTTGAGTCTCTAAAGTTCAGTTGTAGTATAAAGATACTGGTTTTTGAATATTATTAAAAAATTACCAAAACAATTTATATTAAAAAGGGCAACTATATGCAGAAGTTTTTTTTTTTTTTTTTTTTTTTTTAAACTGGTCTTCAATACTATAAGCAATACGACTCCGGCAAACTCCGGCACACCCTTTAAAAACTATATATGTAAATATATATATATATATATATATATACATAAATTAGAGCTAAAAAGACTTAACAAATCACATTTTTAACTTTAATTTTTCTTATTATATTAAAAATGAAGCTATTGAGTTCAAAAATTCATTAAGCCACAAAAAATATGCATCTAAACATAATTACACATAATAACAACATTGAAACATAAGAATAAAGCACGTCTCCCTAAAGAAACCTCCACTTCAGCTGCGGCTATGAGTCATCAGATATGATTAATGCTTCTGGAATCAACATAGACCGATGCACCAATTAGTCAGCTATTTAAATTTACGCTTTATACAATTCTTGAGCTAATTTTAATTTTTTGCAATATTGGCCACCTTTTTGTGTCAAATACTCCACTGTGCGCCCTGTGTTGCCCGGGCGGTAATAGTCTAAATCTTGGGTGCGAGAAGAAAGCCATGCATACATTTCATATCGGGGAAAAATTCGCTGGAAATAACGAAAGATAAGTCAATCGAACGAATTTAACTGATAGTAGCCTTATATAAGCCTCAAATGTGCATTAATTATCTTTAACTCGTTTTTGTATCGGCGTTGCCCAGGAACGTGATAATAATCTTAAACACACCTGAAGTTTGTATGATTAACTAAGCCGATTGTGTATGAATTTATATTTTTAAATGAAAAATTCTCAAGAAAAATATTAATATTTATATGAAAAACGGTCATAAGAAGATATATATTTTTTTCACAAAGGACGGTTACACAGTTTTTTTTTTAAATATAGTTTATGTTTTCCGAATTCTTTGAATTTTTTTTTATCGGTTATCAACATAACGCTTTTACAGACCGAGTAAAAACTTCGGGAAAAAATATTATTATCTAGTTGAAAGAAATATGTTACTGTGAAGTCACGAATGCGTTCCTTTGTGAAAAGTCACTAGATGATTGCAGAGTAGCACTTATTTTATACACTTGCTGTTTATAAAATTTCCTTTTTAGAAATCACAGGTTCAGAAATTAGCAATTTGTGTTTGTTACTTAAGTTTTGCACGCTATTCTATATTATTTTGTCACACACACCTTACACTCAGTTAAAAACATTAAAAATAGATCATTAACTCCCATAAATAGCTAGTGTCATAAATTATGAGTTTAATAATATACGAACACAATGACACAAAATAAAAGAGACATATATGGGCTGGAACATGAGATTTATTGGTGCCACATGGATAAATATATTGAGATTACTATATACATCGGTTTTGACTGTATTGGAATTTTGACACACTGAAGAGAATTTTGACTCCTGGTTTTGAAGAAAGGAATTTGGTAAAACCTCATGTCCAGCAGATTCAAAGAGAGGCTATTGTCTTCGAAGGCTATGGATTGAAGAGGTACTACTATTGTTCTTCCAACTTCAAGAACTGGTCTATTTTCAATGAAGGCTTGAGACATTAATTAATGAGACTGCTTCGATATCTTTTTTCCGGAGAACAATTTCCGAAAATTTGAAAATTTCTCTTGAAACCACTTGTAGATGTTGTTCCTTTTATTATTTCTTTCTCGGATTCTATCTACTGAAAAGAAATTTGTGCAAAAATAAGTACGTGCCAATATTGAAAATTTATTTAATGACTATATCTCTATATATTTGTTTAAACATTTAACATACTTTATTAAGAATTGTTGTTTTTAATAGCTGTACTATGCTTTATAATGCACATATCAAGTTGAACTGATGTATGTAAGATGAGTCCACTAGTAACTGACCAATGAGAAACAAAACTGTCGAAAGCAACAATTAATGCACATATATGTTAATTTCATTTGGAATACTAACCAAAATTATTATTAGTTTTGTTTTCTAAAGCTTTGAGTTTTACTGATCAATTACTATTGTAATCATCTTAACCCTTTTAGGGACAAAGCACTTCCATTGCTAAAATGTTGAAATGAGTGAATGAAACCGTAATTTACGAACAAATTTATTTGCAAATACGAAAATATTATATTTCAGATACATAATAAACGGAAAATTTTTATAACAGAATTCTGGTGTGTTACGTGGTTTCATAAGCATAACACCACCCTTGTAAGGGTTCATAGAGAGAATGTCTTGTTGATGACTCTCTTTATTTTTGTGGCTCTTTTCTTCGGTTAAGGGTGTCTTCAAATACAAATTACGTTCCTAAATTTCTTTTTGTTCATAAACTCATAAGACAGGCAGGACCTGTTGTTAGGAAACAATAAGATCGAATAAATTTTTCAATATTTTGATTATATCATTAAGTAAATACTATTAAAAGTGACGTTTAGAACCAAAATTTCTTATGCCACAGTCTGATAACAATAGCTGATAACCCAAGATGTAAATCATTTATAGGAATTTGAAAAAGTCTATATGATCCCAAATCACTGCAATACTTATGCCTGCAGCTCTCACGCGTTTATATATGAGCTTAAGTTTTTAATAATACTCCGAGATCCAACGCGGACCTCCCGGGTTGCAGAATACAAAGGAAAAGATTTTTTTTAATATTAATATATTTTTTTAGATTTCTCATTAACAGCACAAACCGCATTTTTATTTCAAAAGTTTCAACTTTGTATTGAAATAAAGTTTGGAATTTATCAATAGCGATATTTTCGTATGAGTTAAGAACTGAAGGAATCGCCAATGATGTCACTGCTTAAGCAGTTCTTTATATTCTGATTATTTCAGATATTTAATGGTGTAATTTCATTATATGACTATTGAATTTCTGTTTTATTTATATTATTTATTTTAATGATGAAGTTTTAACCATGCTTGAAAACCATAACCAATTATTTTAAAAACCATAAAAAATGAATAAATTGCGATAAAATATTTAAATAAATTGCAATACAGTTTTGAAATAAATTGCATTCATAAATACATTTTTTCCTCTATTCGAATGTGTTAAAATTGAAAATGTGCGATGTTCAGAAGTTTGAAAAATAGCTGTAAAAGCGAAATTTAATCGTCTGCTGTTGCCATTATCAAAATGACGTCGTTTTACTCGCGAACACATTTGTCCATTAAAATATAAATAGAAGTTCTTTTCTAGGAAAAGTCAAATAATCCTCATTAACTCCATCGGACGAGTAACACCACCTGGATATGATAATGGTACAAAAAGTGTTAAAACTATTAAAACTTGAAAAGGAACGAACTGCGTTATTTTACAACAAAGTAATTTAAGTAACAATATTTCAATTATAAATCTTATGATTTGATATTTAAAGAGAAAATGTGATATGCAATTTCAGAAATTGCAGAAAAGAAATGTAATTCTTTATCTTATTTAGAAAAACCATAATCAATTTTGTTTTTGTAGTTTTTACTGTCCTTTCATCAAGCATTTGTTTGGTATATGATTTTGTTTTTCAATATCCAGTTTTATTTCACCTAGGATATCTGGTCTTTCCTCAAGAGAATGAAGATCGAAATGCAAGCAATAAAAATGCATATATAAATGCTGGCAATAGTTTTATTGCGGGTAATTAATTCGTATCATATTAGGGGGTTCTGCCCCCTACGAGCTACGCTCGTCAACCCCTGTTCAGACACCGCAGACTCTAACAGCACGCTAATTTGATCGACTTTAAAAAGGTTTCGGAAGATTGAATTATAATTTGAATCTGACAATTATAATCTGACGTAATTTTCACCGAACTTTTCTTTCTCTTTTTAATAATCACGTAAAAATACTTTTGTTAGAAATGAAATATTATGATCATCTTAAAATATCAAATAAATGTCTCGTGCAATTTTCAAATTTAAACTGTTTTGCAATATTATTTTTTTCTCATTTTACGTAGTAAGTGTAATGTGACGTAAATTCTCTTATTTAAGACTTCTAACGGATGTTAATGAATTTATTATTTTATAATATTCTTTCTCTTTTAAAATTCACGTGTAAATATAGTTTTTTGACGTAATTTTCAATGAGTTCCTGCTTTTTATATTTTCTGTTTATAAAAGTCACGTGTAAAATAAATTTTTAATTTGAATCAAAAAGTATTGTTTGCGCTGTTTATACAGTTGGCAACGGTTTAAATTAATACAATTTTCTAAAATATGTAAAAAATATCTCTCGAAATGCTGAAAATTTGAATTTAAAATAGAAATAAAACGTCAAAAAATGAGTAAAATTAAAAAACTAAATGCAGTCCGCACACCAGGAAATTCTGACGCATAAAATGATCTAAAAATGATTAAATTCCTATGTACAGTTTTTGCTCCTATAAAACGTTTTTAACGGAACGATTCTGTCCAACTTTGGCATTAAATATCTCTTAAAATAATTCTTCGATTTAAAAACTGTCTGCATGAGCGTATTTATCAAACATTTCTCTATAATACTACAGATTTTCATATTTTTGTATGCAACAGTTCCTTTAATATTAACGAAAAAAGGCCATGCTTAAGCATCGAAGAAAGGTCATGCTGAAGCATTCAAATTGGATGCCGATCTGCCGGGAATATCTACGCAGATTTTCATTGGTCCATTTCCAAATCAAAACTTTTTTTTTGTATTTAGAAGGATATGCTACACATAATAAAGGTCTGTACATATGTAATGTGATCGCTTTAGGGGAAAGGGGGTGTCTGGCACTTGTTATCTTAAGATG
The DNA here is from genome assembly GCA_963932465.1 of Maratus speciosus. NCBI lineage: Eukaryota > Metazoa > Arthropoda > Arachnida > Araneae > Salticidae > Maratus > Maratus speciosus. The sequence continues at coordinate 445,895,082 of OZ010786.1, forward strand.
TCTGTAGGGAGAGGGGGGGGGGGGGTTATTCTTTTGATGTAGTTATCACTTTTTATCCAGCCAAAGTTTTCTTTTTTTGTTAACTTGTTCTTTACAGAAAGATAGTTATCTTTTTTTTTTAGTTTCCTCTACTTTTATGAAAATACAAAGTTAGAAAACCCTTATATATCAGGGCTGCCACAGGCGAATATTTCTATATTCTATTCGGACCACTATTTTTAAAATACAAATTTTATAGAATATTTCTCGTGCACATATTACCAAAGTGTACGTGGAAAACTTTTGTTTTGAAAAAGTAGTGGGAAATAGAATTAAAAAATAGTCACCTGTGGTGGCCCTGAAATGATTATCAAATCATTCCATTCCAAAATATGGAATATCCAAATGTTCGGCATTCCTATTTTCTACTATATATGTACATAATGTATTGTTAGAAAAACCAGCTTTGAAAAGATAAATGTTTTTTTTAATTTAATATATATTTTTGAGATTGCCCAATTACAGTACTAAAAATCATATTTATAGGAAGAAAAGCAATATTGCGTTCAATGGAAGTTTTGAAACACATTAAAAGCGATATTTTCATATTGGCCCCGCGTCAATATATAGCAGCCGAAGAAAGCCCCCCAAAATGGCCATTTACAATCATCCTTTTTTATTTTGCTCATTTCAGTAGTTTAAGCGCTAAATTCGATTGCATGTCTTAATTTCTGTTTTACTACATTCTATTGTTTTATTACACATTTATTGATTGATGAGGATTTTAATTTCCTTATAAGCAGGAAACAAATAACGAGCTATTTATGATAAGTGCAAGTGGATTTCTTTTTCTACACGCGATTGAGATAGATGTGAAAAAACAGTCATGCTTGAAAATAATTTTTAAAACAATAAAAACTGAGTAAATTGCGATACAGTTTTCAAACAAATTGCGATATAGTTTTCAAACAAATCGCATTTGACCGTACTTTTTTTCTCCCTATTCGATTGTGTAAAAATTGAAAATCTGCGGTATTTATAAAAAAAAAAAAATGTTGTAAGCGTTAATAAAATATTAATTTAATCGTCTGCCTCCATCGAAATGACATTGCTTACGTTTATCTTTTGTAATATAGTTACATCGCCAACTAAACGTACTTTTTGATTCACCTATGTGTTTTTTAGACAGTTAAAATAAAAAAATTATGATACCCTACCTTTTTTAAATTCACACGACGTTCCGGCGTCACCTTTTTCATCACATTCCTTCGCTGCATCAACTTTATCGACGACATTTGTATTGCTATCACCTTCACAAAAATCACCCACGCTTGTTGGAACTTTTTGTATCTTATGCTCCATTATTGCTCTATATCTTAAGACCATTCGCTTGAGTTTTGTAGGATTTGCTAAAAAAAAGAAAAAAAAGTAAGTAATCATGAACATTTCGTTTTTAAACAATAAAAAAAAATCAAAAATGTGATACGAGTATGTAAAATTTGTAATTCAGAAATTAATTTGTAATATGTTTTTGTGGTAATTTGAGTTGCCAATTTTAGAATTTTTGGAAATGTATCTTAATACAAACGCTATTGGTTGAATATTCTGTGAAAAGTGCATTGAAAAAATACGAAAAATTTCTGTTTAAAAACGAAAAATGTACTGGCAGCAAAATTACCGTTTATTCAATGTCTTTTCACAAAAATTCCGCTTTAGTATCCCCTCGTTTTCAAGATGAACATTTTTGGCTATTAAAGACGGGAAATTTCCTTTTTTAGAAATAAATTTGTGCAATAGAGTAATATTTTCAAAAAATCTAAATAGTAAGTACATATGGGGCATTCGCACAATCTTTTAACTTTCGGGAATAAAAATCTGTTGAAATTAAACTTGCTAAAATAATATTTTAATCTGATAGACGAATGCCTTAATGATTCAAAATAAAGAAAAAATGGCCAGAAGCGAAGATTTTTTTAACTGAGGTTTAAGTTAAACTTGCGAGTTTAAGTTTTCCTACCATTTTACCACTATAACTTTTAATTTTTTTTCTAAATTTTTACTTATAATGAATTTGCATAGTACCCACAGGACATTCAAATAAGAAATAATAACAATGTAGTATTTTTAGTACAAAGTTTTGGTATAACATTTTCTTAAAGGGGTATTAAAGAAGGGACGGTAAGGTAAAAAAGGGGACGGTATAGGAAAAAAGGGACGAAATGGGAAAAAAAGGGACGGTAAGGATGGAATGGTAAGGAAAATTACCACCTATTTTAGACAAATCATATTAAGATTAAGCGATAGCCACAATATTCATTGATTTTTAAAAACAGTTGTTAACATTGGATTAAATAATTTTTTTTATATAATTTTACCTCGAAAAGTGTAGGAATAAACTTTGGGGACGGTAAGACTACCAATAAAGCCACGATCTTGAAATTGATATTTAAATGCTGATTTAAATTCCCCAGTAAATTTCCTGCCAAAGAATTTTAGATATTCTTTCTCTAGCATACTTCTGCATGAGAAAAAAAAATTGAAAAAAAATTTCTGTGGCTGCATCTGAAGTGATTTTCTGTATAAGTTTAGCAAGAGGGACGGTAAGTATGAAAAACCCAGGGACAGAGTTCAAAAAATAATATCAACAGTAAAACTGTGTGCAGGTTAATTTTTTGCTACATATTTATATAAAACAATAGTCCCAGTTTCAGAAAAAAATTACATCGAATTACTTTTATTGAAACAATTTTATATAGACACCTCCAAACTTAAAAATCAGCATCAGGGACACGGGACGGTATAGGAGTTTGTCTGGTATTTGAACCCCCAACATCGTACAAAACTTATTTATCTCGTTAATATTGTTATGCAATCATGCAATGGGATGTTCCCCAGTACATGAAATAAATAAAAAAAACCCCACAAAAATAATGTATTAAAATAAAAATTATTATTCAGGGACATAAAAGTGAAAAGATTGTGAGAATGCCCCATATACTGATACTTGATTAATTTTAGCCTAATTATACTAACTGGTAAATAAATCATATGAGATGTTATTTTCCAACTGCGCAAACAATGTCAAGGCCAGGATTTGATCTTGGCTGAAGCTGCCAAGTTTTTTCCCCATTTGGGAAATCAAATCTCATATGATTTATTTACTAGTTAGTATAATTATATTAAAGTTAATCTGGTGTAATTGAGTATCCAGCGTTTACTCCAGTTCCATTACCTGCGAATTATTTTGTTTAGCTGATTCATATATCAGACCAGATGCTATAATCAATAAAGTTAGCTGAGTGAATTAGGTCCTCCACATTTGTTCGGGATAGTTCATTTGGCAGAGAACTGGCGCTTCAGCCAACAGATCCTTGGTTCGAATACTTACAATTTTCGCCCAGTTGGAAAATTACATCTCATGTATATATTGATGCATATTTACAAGGAAAAGGTGTTTGTATTGAATTTTATGGCTCTGCTCTTTATCGCTTTGCATTCCTACTTATTCGAATGTCAGTATTCGCCATTAGGGGAAGAATAACATGCCCACTACACCAATTAGCTAAACCCAATGACTTGGTTATAGGCCAAAACATCAATTACGAACGATTATTTCCGTTTTTTCTACTCTGAAAACGAACATTTCCGTTTCTCTGTATTTGAAGGAACATATCTGTTTTTAACATTCAGCGAGCAAGGATAAAAAGGAAATTTTCTGTTTATTCTGGAAAAATTTACGACTTCCATTCAAGTTATCACCATAGAAAGTTTCCTTTAAATAACAGAAATGTCAAACAAAACCACAGTGTATAAATGAAATTTTATTTACAGTGTATGTTTACCTACCAATTAAGACTAGTTTAATTCAACTGAAAAAATTTCAGAGCTTCAGTATGATATTATTTTAAGTTACTTTCATTATTAATGTCTGTTCGTTTGTGGCATTTTTTACTCGTGCACTCGAAACTTATATTTTTTATGTACTTCAAAGTTTTTATATTAAGGGGACAGTTCCCCTTCAACCGGGCAAAAATTCTAGAAAACTGATTCAAATTCCATATCTTTTCACAAACTAACTGATAAAGCTAATTCAATGAAGTTTTTTTTTTATTGTTAAGTATAGAATTACTTGCTACAATAAACAAAACAGATTATGAATAATATTTAAATTAATTAGAAAAACATAATTAAGTAACCTAATGTTTTTTGGTTTTCGTAATTACTATATACCACTGTGCATGATATCTCGTGTTCATTTTAATTAAAAATTTTTATTTTAAAGATAACACTTTGCTTAAAATAATGAAGAAAAATCTTTTAATTACCTTTCTTTTTAATAATAAAAATTAAGAAAAGAAAATCTGTAAAATTTCTCGCATATTTTTTAAATAAAATATTTATTACTTATCATAATTCTAAGTTTTTAGTTCATTTTATGCAGAAATATAATATTAATGCACTCAGATATTTTTAATCCATTATCTTGATTAGTTTTTGAGAAATAATGCGCGCTGTGATATATAGTAATTACGAAAACCAAAAACCTTCAAGTTACTTAATTACATATTCTTAATTAATTTAAATATTCTTCATCAATCTGTTTTGTTTAGTTAACAAGTAATGCTATTTTTAACAATCCAAAAAAATTCATTGAATTTGCTTTATCAGTTAGTTTATGTAAAGGTATGGAAATTGAATCAATTTTCTAGCATTTCTGACCGTTTAAAGCAGAATAGTCCCCTTACAGAAAAAAAAAGATTTATCTCGATAGGAAATAAATGTTGTCTAAACATATCAAATCATTCTGAATTTATGAGTTTTAAGTATAAAATTTTTATATATTTGAATTTTATTATGCTTTTTAGAGCTATCGTCCTTTATTAAGGACAAATTAATTTTATTTAGAATTAAGTTAATGATAGTTTAATTTCAAAATACATATACAATGCGCTAAAACTTTAAATTTTGACATAATTCGTAGAAAATACAAATAAAACCTTTTAAGATACGCTGTCTAAAGATGAGATTTATGAATTTTAGTTATTACATTTTTATATACTTCAATTTTAGCCCACTTCTTAGAAGTACCGTCTTTTAATACACGCAAATTAATTTTATTTAGAATTGAGTTAACAAAATGTAACATAAAATATACATGCAGGGTGTCCATAATTAAACGAAGCTAATTTAAAATTGTCTACAGACGAAATTACTGTTCAGAAGGTTGTGAAATTTTGTGGAGGATATAATAAAGATATGGGAATTTGTTTGAGCGAAAAAAATAGTTCACAATTTCGCTGGAAGAGGGCGATTTTTAACGAATTACACATTTAGAATACATTTGCGAGAATTTACAGTAGGGACGGTGAATCTATGGTTGATGTTCTAAAGAAAAATTTAATGCAATTAAACGATTTATATCACTTTAAAACAGACAGATTTTTCTAATTAATTAATTTTTTTTTCTGATGTTGAAACGCACTTTATTTAACTCTCTCCAACCCAATTTCGGGACCACCTAATTTTAATTCCAAACTTACAATCGGCACCAGGATTATTTTAATAAAATTTTGCTTTTACAATGAAAGTTTAAATTAACAAGATTTTAATTAATAAAAAAGTCGCTTTTAAATTCCGGTCTCAGTTAAATATTTCACCATTTTACAACAACATTTGTTCATAACATTGTGCCGGAAAGGGTTAAATCCAAACCCTTTTATTACGGACTTAATATATCTTTTGTACTTTATCAAATTGGGAGAAGATGTGAAGAAAATGAAAAAGGAAGATTGCCACGCATTGTAAAAAGAAAATGCCTTTGACAAAATTATAGGGATTTTGTATGAATTTTGTCATTTTGACAATTTTCCACTTTACCTAAGCCTATTAGTCACTGTTTCCGAAAATGAATGATTTGAAAAACTCAAACAGAAACCACTTCTGATATAACTCTAATTCGAGCTTGAATTATATTTAATGCATTCGGTATCAATCTTATATAAATTATTTGCCATCCCTAATGCAATAATAGAAATAACACGTACTCTTTTATTATTTTCTAAAATTTGTACAATTGTTATCATTGTTACAGTATAACACACGAATATATGTTTCCTTTATACATTAATTCTCAAAAACAAAAATTTAATTATTTTGATCGACTTTTTTTTATTTGTTGATAGCTCATGGTGATGTAAAAACGTTTTTTTCTAAAAAATGACACATTTACTTGAAAAGGTTTGCCGTCCCTGGTTTACAGATTTTATTACAACTAAACATGTTCAACGTGACGGTCATCATTTCCAGATAGTACCACGTGGAATCATTAGCATGTTTCACAGTTGACGGCAGTGTGCACTGGGAAATGCTTAGAACATGTCGTAAAATGCTATTTTTAAGATAAGGTACAGTTAATAAATAAAATTTTCTAAACAATCGTAAATGAGTAATTACGATTCTAAAATAATTGGCTAAATGAGTAATTCATTAAAAAGTCACCCTATGGTGGCGAAATTTTAAAATAATTATTTTTTCCGACTAAACAAATTCCATCTCTTTATTATGTCTTTTACAAAATTTCACAACTTTTTGAGCAATAGTTCCGTCTTTAGACAACTTCAAAATAGGATCGTTTAATTAGAGAACACATTGTAAAATACGTTAAAACTTAAGTTATAAAAGATTTATGCATATAGTTACACCGCCCCAGATAGCACAAGCCCTTTACAAAGACTTGTTAACCCTTATTTCAGCCTTAAAAATCCTTGAAACAAAGTTGTTCAAAACTAATGTACTATATGGGACTGGATGTGTCTACCAATGTCGTTTGATACGGATATTAGTAAATGCAACATAAATACAGGATAAAAGACAATGCAGATAAATACTTACAATATTTATCCCAAATATCATCCGATGACGTTGGATGAATAAATACATAACTACCTCCAAACAATTTGTGATTTAACAAGTCAGAACATGATGGCCTTGCTTCAGGATTCGGATTCAGACAGCTGACAATGAAATTCCTTATTCGGATCACCTTTTTCAATGATAACTTGGATTTTGGAGAAGACCGTTGGATGAGAATTTCGAAATTTTTATCCTGAAGGATCTGAAACATAACGGGATATATTTGATCATCCCAGCTGAAAATTCTCCCAAGTGTAGATTTTAAAATTGTCTCTGACAACATTTTACGGGTGAATATTTCAAGGGCAAGAACACCCAGCGTCCATATATCGTACTTAATGCCATTTACAGGTGCTTGGCCTTCTCTCATGATCTGTGCTTCGGGTGGACGATAAAAGAGAGGTGACTCATAACTGAAAAAAGAAAAGAAAATGCAATATTATGCATGTAAGATGTTTCCTGTAAACATTTGAAAAATAAGTTGACACAGATCAAATTTAAATTAGGCGGGTATTATTTTCATCATAACTGCATGATATATTTTTATATAATTATATAAAAGTTTTTAATTTGTGACATTATCTTAGTAGATAAAGTTAATTTAAACTCAAAATTATTTTTTAAAGTTTTCTATATGCTTTTCATCAAAAGATCAAAGCTAAATGAATATAGATTAGTTTCAACTGACGTCACACACTAGCAGCAACCAACTTGACAACCACGTTAATATTTTTTGTTTGCACAACAGTTTTCCCGGGTTTCTCCCCTTTCATTGGTCGAACGCTAAAAGACGGGTGATTTTGATTGGTTGCTGGAAAATTGGCGGTATGTGGTCACGTCGTTGAAACTGATCTATAACGTAGAAAATACTAAAAAAATTCTGTTAATTTGTTTCCTCTGTCGATTTTCAAATACCATCGCAAATGCTATTTATGCAGCTAATTTTTGCAATTGGTATTTTTTTCATTTAATCAGTCAATAATTATTTGTTTATTCAGTCTTTCTCTGATTTCGCAAAAAAGTTTCACGTGCAGAAATAGAGAAACTGGTTAGATTATTCAAATTATCTGTAGTGATTCTACCATCTCGCTGTAAAAAAGGTAAGCAAGAAATAGTATTTTTACAGAAATTTTATAGCTCTAAATGAGATTATAATTCGAGTAATTTCTAGAAAGATTAATATTATCTGTTAGTAGGCTAGGTTGAGTAGCATATTTGGGATTTGTGTAAATTAATAATTAAATTTAGATTTCAATGAAAAAACGTGTGATTAACAAGTATCACAATCATTTTATACATAAAACCAATTAAAAAAATCGTACCACGATAATTCTACTTTTTAAACACTTTCCAACGTAGTTGAAAAGCGTTCATGAATTCGGTTTATCTACCTGCCATATGTCTGCCATTTGTCCTTGCTCTAACTCGCATAAATACACTGGGATTGCCATGCAATTCATATGTGTTATTAAGGCTTGATATGACATGCTCGGGGTTGAAAATGCAGTGTGAATTTAAAGCTTGTTTAAAGGGACACTCAAAAGAATTCGATTACATTACGGTCTATGGGAAAAAATCGTTTAACGTGTATTTTGCACGATTACAGGCTATTTTAAATGTATCGAAAATGATGTGAATCACTGCAAAAATCTTAATATATAATATGGTCTGCATAGCATTTATCGTTCATTTAAAGGGACACAAAAATACCGTTTACAATACTGCCTATTAACAATAAATGCTGGCAGTGCGTTTTCAGTTGCTTACCCTTTTTAAAATCTAACTAATTTTTTGCCTATTACTTGGTATCTATAAATTCTGTAATGAATAATATACGGGGAATATTAAAATATCTCCAATAAAATTCTCTCTTTTGAAGGAAATTGCTCAAGATGAATTTTGAATTATGCTTTGCTTTCCCTAACTGAACTAAATTTTAGAATAATATGTGGTATATATGTGCAAATTTATAGACAATATACAAGACCTTACGAAAGAATTCGGAACGTTTTCTGACTATTGATAGGAATTCAAGAAAAATGTGTTGTGCTTTTTCCAAATGGTTTACTTAGAAACCATCTATCACCTTAATAGGCGATGGGGTTTTGTTAACGTATTTTGGAAGTGTCGGAAAGTGTTTCATAATCTATGCTTGGAGCATTATTTTTCTTTCTTGTTTAAATTTTATATTCCATGCATGTGACTATCATAACCTATCTTTGTTGCTATTAAAAAAAACACACACGCATACTTTTACTGTTAGAAATAGATTATTTTTTGTTTGTTTGTCAGTAAAAAATGTCACTTTAAAATAGACTCGTGATATGTGATTTAGATAAAAGCGAAATGAAGTTCTGTATTAAACAGGCTATTTATAAGATATATAAAGGAAAAAAAGTAATTAACCCAAAACTTTGAAAGTTACTACTAACCTATCAACAAGAGTATCGGCGCTACATACACATCCAAAATCACCTATGCAAACTTTACCATCTTTCTTAATTAGTACGTTTGTAAGTTTCAGATCTAGATGATTCAGGTTTTTGCCATGAACATATCCTAATCCACTCACGATGTCATGGAGATAGCTTTTCAATACCTTAAATATTTTTCGTTTTTGTACGAAATCGTCATTCTGCAACGTTTTACTGAGGCTCCCTTGGCACAAAGGACTGAAGAATACAGTCGTTGGAGCATCCATAAAACTAACTTTCCCGAGCAATGGTAGTATATAATAGCTTTTCAGCTTAGGCCACACATCAGTTTCACTTTTTGAAATGCAGCTGTTCAATACAATTTTAGCTGCCGCTTTCGACGACTTGCGTTTGTTTTCGATCTCTATTACATCACCAAAAGATCCTATTCCAATCGTTTCGCCACATTCATATCCATAAGATTCAAGCAGATTTCTAGTCGTTTTTACTGCAAGATCTCGATAAACTTCTTCATTGATGATCTTTTTTTCAACGGCACGTGCTATTAAATCCATTTTTAATAATTTTAGACGTTTATGTTCTTATTAAGGTAACTTTTAAAACAAGACACAGCAGTTTCAAGCTGATCACAGTGACTTTCTTTAGAGCAGTGAGAATGTAAGAAAAATCATTGTTTGATGCGTTTACATTTCCCATTGTTGACACTATATGTTTTATAACAATGCAGTATTTACAAAATTCGATTCCAGTATTAAAAATACATTGTCACAAAATTGAATAATGCGTTATATTGTTAGATGCAACAATATCTCTGTATATTGTTAAGTGCAACAATATAAAAATGTAAACAAGGATGCCGTAGAGATGAGTTGTAATCCGTAAAAACTTTCCAATCCGCACAGCCGTTGGAACAGAGCCGTGTGGATTAGTGGTCTTCTACTGTATATAGTTTTTCATATTTTTTTTTTGTTTTAAAATGGGTTACTCTTGTCTATCACTTCGAAACAAGCGAGGGCTAAGATGTTATATATTCCCGTGGCCGCCATCTTGGATTTCTCTGCGATGTTTTGTTGGCGTTTATCGATAAGGGAACCCCGACGAGTGAGGTGTTCTGGCAACCCCGTTAAGCCTAAGATGCTCATAAATCTGCTTGGCGACATTTGCTTGGCGGAAAAGGGGTTTTCACGACAAGAAAAATCCAAGATGGCGGCCGCAGGAATATATAACATCTGTTCCCAAGAAAGAAATAGACTTATTCTTGCGTATGTGTTGTATATATACAGTGTCATCGAAAAATAATGCCTAGATTTTAAATAACTGTCACAAAAAAAACTATGAAAGCTAATTTATTGGTTTTAGTCTTATAATGTGCGGTAAAAAATAATTTTTTTTCATACCTTAGTATGTTTCAATGTGAGAACCGTTCGGTGTGCACTAGGAGCAAATGTGTGCAATGTGAGCACCAGGAGCAGTTTGACCTGGATAAGTTCTCCGAAAATGCCGCTATATACTGACTATTGACTTTGACTCCACATACCAAATCACGCACTGTGCTTTTTGTTGCACGGTCAACATCATACTGTGCTTTTCGTTGCACGGTCAACATCGTACTGAGCAGCTGCAGTCTGGCGCGTCGGCTGACCTTGACGACTGCGCAACAAATCCGCACATATCACAGGCAAGCAAACGAATTCTGGTGAAGTAAAACCAAATTTGCGTTCACCAGTTATCGTGTAGTGAAAGAATTACTCATTTAACATAAAAGGTTTCGATGTTATGATTTTTTAAAATCTAGGCATTATTTTTCGATGACCCTGTATTTATGTCAAATTTTCCGTCATTTTTAACAAGCTAACTTTCTAGTACGAATAATATATAGCATTACTCAGGGTGTTGCCGAATGCGAATGGGAAATTGAGATTGGTGAAAGTAGACATCGATGAGATGGGAAATTTATCATAGAACATGGGTTTTCAAACCACGTATTTAATCAAAAATATAGAGTGTTCTACCCTATTTCAGTTTGGGTTGACGGTAATAAATTTCAGAAAAGTGAAGTATATTATAACTAGAACTTCCCTCAGAGGAATTAGTCTGAGCGATATTGCAAAGAACATAGATTTAATAATAACGTGTGGAAGCAAAGAAAATGAGATGTTATCTTTAATTGTCCATATACTGCGATAAATTGAAATGATGAAAATAAACTAATCGTAGAATTACAAAATCTACCCTATATATATAAAATCCTAATGAATCGAATTGAAAAGAATTTATGTAACGATTCTATGAAATGACTGATTAAACAACTGATTACGTTTCACGGCGATTTTTCCTAAAATGTGGAATACTTTGCGATGAAATTAACACCAAAAATCCATATTGATCCACAGATCTCAAAACTGGTATCAGAATTTTAAAATTAGAATTAGTTTTCGAAATATAAATTTTTTTCTAATTTTAAATACTTTTTTTCTAATAATGGCAACTCAAATTTTAATCATAACAGATATTTTTTTTCATATTTTAGAAAAGGTTATTTTAAATTAATTTGGCGACGAGTTTGGCCTCCCTTAAATGTATGCTAAGAAATGCATCATGTTACTTTTATTCAGAATTCAATTTGTATTTCATTACCATTTTATTTGATACAAAACTTTCATTTAAAATTGAAACCGTTAAAATAAATGGCTTTTACTTCATTCTTTTTTTTTAAAAGAAACGAAAAGAAAAATATTAGCCACAGATGTCATATACGCAACGGGGTACCTAATTGGCGCCAAAATGGCGTTATTTTGCCTGACATGGTAATCCGGCTATTGTTGCTCATTTATTAATAAATGTTTATTTCAATTTATTTTCTTTTTATTTACAAAAAATGTTATAAATTCTTTTGTTCTATAGTTATTAATTAATTTTTTTTTTATTTATTGTTATCTCATTTTAAAAATAACAGAAAATAATTTTAAAATACGTAAGTAACAGGTATTTGAAAACGAGGTTTTCGCCAAATTGTCGTAAAAAAAAATCACGCCAAACCCGGTGCGTATGTGACAATGCAACAAATCATGAGATATAATTTCCACTTCAAAGCAGCGTTTTAATGTTATTACTTCTCCCGTCGACCAATTTCGCCAAATTATATAAATAGCCAAATTATACAAATTGACATTTTTTTTTAATTTTAAATAACAAAAGAACAAATAAATTAGTAGAACATTAATAAAATTACAAATAAAACGTCGAAATAAAAATCATTTTATAGCGTGAACATGTGTAACTTCCTTAAAGTCAAGTGAATGTGACATTTACGATCAACCATTATTATCATTTAATCTTATAGTTTGGCGACAGATTTTTGGTCGATGGGATAACCAAGTAGCACCGTTTTAATTTACCACTCGAAAAATAATAAAAGGCTAAATGGCGAGTTAAAAAAAAGCTATTGGCGAGATTTTCACCCGGCTAACATAAAAGTACCAGGAATTCTTTGTGATCATGGCAACTTTTATGTAGTTTTATTCGAAAAAATAATTTTGATTCTTTAATCAAAATGGAAACCTTTCTTATGAAAAGCAAAGGAATCAGCCCGTTGTTTATGGCAGTTACATGACTTGGACTATTATAATATAAACGAAATAATGGGGATAGAATAATATTCGGCGACTTATCACACCTGTGGCTGGCTAACATTAAAGTACCAAAATGGCCGCCTGGAATATAAAAAGCGAAGGGATCCGCCTGGAGCTGTTGATGATAATCACATGATTTAGGCTTTTATTATAGAGATTGTTTTCAATTCGAAAAATAGCGCAAAGAATAATATTTCCTAACGATTAAAAATTTATTTTCGCGTGACTATTAAAAACAGAATAAAAACTTTAAATTTACTATTAAATGACTACGTGTTAAAAGCAGGAAAATATTGAAAATTATGTCTTGAAAAATGTATTTACACATGACTTTAATATAATAACTTTAAAATAATAAATACATTAATATGCGTTTTATCCTTTCACGGACAAGGCACTTCTATTCGTAAAATCTTGAAATCAGTGAATGGCACCAGAATTTACAAACAAATTTCGAAATACAAAAATGCTTTTGTTCACTTACTTAATAGAACGGAAATTTTCATCCCAATATTCTGATGCTACTGTGGCATTTAAGAATTAAAATTAAGTGGTCCAAAAATGAACCACCGCCCTTGAAGGGGTTAAAGCAGCAAAATTTAGTAATTGTATTATGTCAGTCGTTTTATAATGCTGTTAAAAAAATCCGAGAGACAAAAACTCTCTTGCTTAATTCATTTTATTTTAGCTTCTTTTCTAATGTTTAACTGATCTTCTTTAACCAAACACGAAAACAACTATTGGATGTCTTAACAGCAACTGATTCTACCTTAAATTTTTGCAATAAAAGGAATTGAATGGAAACCCGTTTACAGGGAGATCGCTACAAGTTTTTTCAGTATAATTCAATCTTCTCTAATCTTTTTTAAACCGATCAGATTAGCGTGCTTTTAGATTCTACAGTGTCTGAACGGGGGTTGGCGAGCGTAGCTTGCAGGGGACAGAGCCCGCTAGTCTTATATATAAATTCGTATACACTGTTTAAAAAAGTGGGGAAGCAAAACATGCAAGACAGCCATGCATGGATATACAATTGAAATTACGCAATATATTAAAAGTAAAATTGAAAATGAAACACTAAATTATCTTATATCGGAATTTTAACTGTATAAAATGCTGTCAAGAGCATAATCAGACGCTTAGCATCAGTTTGAGTAACTTTGAATGACAAATATATGAAGTTTGAAAAGAATGGACTATACTTTATATGGTGTGTGCTCCCCGGTATAGTTAATATTGTACAATATCTCTTTTCCACGGATGCAATGAGGTTGTCGGTAAGAATTAAGGAATTCTCTCTTCAAAATCTGATATAGTATCAAAGTACCGAACACATCAACAGTGGCATGCAATACGTCGATAGAGTGTGTTTTAGATATGCTCGATTGGATTTAAATGATGAGTGTATGATGTCCACTACATAAGCTGTATTGTTTTGTTTTCAAACATATTCTGCACAAGTTGAGCTGTATTTAGCACGTATTAAATAAAAGAAACCGGCAATGATTGCAGCATAAAGTATGACACAAGATCTGAATATATCGTCTGCATAACCTTTGAGCTGTCAAAGTGTCATTTGAAGTAATTTACAAATCCATACATATTTTTTCAGCAAATCATGCAAGCTAAAATACGCCAATATGAATCCGATTATGAAATTTTACCAGAATAAGTTAATATATAAAAAATCTTCTGATGACAATTGAGAATATGACCTTATGATAAAATGCCTAAAAAAATGAATCTGAAAAAAAAAATTCAAATCAAATATAAAACGGCAGCATTATGAAATATTTAAAGTTTCTATACCTAATAGTTCCAAAATAATGGTAATTGAGAACGCTTTCCGTTCATTTTATCTTTTTAAATTTTAAATTTTTTAGAAACCATTTATAAAAAAAAAATTATATTTTATAACTAACACGAAGCATAATTTCAAGTTTTTGGGCTCAGCAGTAACACAGGAATAGAAAAAATTCTAAACCTTTTTGTTTCTGCAGTATTTTATGTAGCGACATTTTTAGAAAGTGTTCTATTGCGAGAAATTACGTCATGATAAATACAGCCATGTCAATTTTCATGTTTATATTCCTAACAATTCCATGTACTTCGTTACTTAGATCATCTTTAGATCTTTTTCCGTTTTGTTTAGTCTTTCAATTATTTAGAATTCGTTCTACAAAGAGCATTTACATCTCAGAAATTACTGCCATGCCAAAGTTCTAGTTTCTAATTCCAACAGTATCCAAGAATTTTCAGTATTCCAAATTAGTTATAATTTAGAACCATTCTAGAAATCTTTACGTTTATCTGTCAAATTGAATTTTCGAACACTGCAAATTAAAATGTCTGAAATTCAGACATTTAAGTGTCTGAAATGGAGTGTTCAATTTTCAGACATTTTAAAATGTCTGAATTTTTTTAGACACTTTTTGCGTCTGAATTTCAGACACTTCAAACGTCTGAATCGCACCCATTTTTTGTAAGCATCATACGTAGCCATGTTTGACCACGTTGAATCCTGAAAAAATATTTGGCTGTGGTCCTGCCCCCTCCACCCCCATACAGCCTGATTTTCTTCTGTGCTCCTAATTTTGGTATGCAATTTTCGTTAAGATGATAATTTAAATCTTTTACCACATTGTATTTATTATAATCAATATTTTGAACTTCAGGAGTAGAACAAAACTAAAACAAAAAATATTTATTTAAATATTAAGATTTTTTTTTAATCTTATTTTACTTTGAAAGGTCAAAATATTGATTATAATCAGTACAATTTCGAAACAGATTTAAAATATAAGCTCTACAAATATTGCACATCAAATTTGGTGGCACTAAAATCTTAGGGGGGGGGGGGGGGCACTGCCCAGTATGCCCATGCTTTAATCAAGAAGTTCTTTTGAAAAAAATGCAACCCTGCATTATTGTTATCTAAATTGAGATGTCCGGTATTCGGGAGTATCTGTTGTGGATGTTAATAGACATTCCCGAATAGCGGACACCTCTATTTAGCGAATACTTTTTTAATCCGCAAGGCATAGATATTTGTATATTTTTTTACCTCACAAAAGCAGACATCTTCGATTATCGGGCAAATTCAGCTGCCCCGCAGTGTCTCTATTAAGGTACACGGATAAATATATGCATATATATTTTATAATCTTTTCCCACTCTAAAAGTTCAAAATATTTAATATACTCGGCGGTTGAATGTCGAAAAACATTTAAAATATCAGATGTAAGAAAATTGCAAGTAAATTCCCCCCCCCCCCCCCAAAGAAAAAAATGAAAATTCATAATTTTAAAATTAGATTTTTTAAAACTTATATTGCCACATAGGCACTTTTACATATGCATCAGATGATAATCACAACAGCTATTTAACTATGAATAAAAAAATAAATATTCTACTTTAATAACATTGAGAAAAAAATTACTTCTGTATTTTGTTAAATATATATTGGGTTTTTAATCTTGTCCTACTATAAAACTTCAAAACTTTAATTATAATCAGTGCAAGATTTAAGATATCAGCTTTACGAAAATTTCAAAGAAATCCCGACACCCTCCCAGAAAAAAAAAAAAAATTAAAATCCTTATCATTTAAAAATTAGATTAAAAAAATATTTATATTTCCACATGGGCAAGTTTTTATGTAGATCAGAGGGGAATCACAAAGGCTATTCAACTATCAATAAAAATAAATAAATATTCTATATTAATAACACGAAGAAAAAATAACTTATAATCTCCAAACTTCTTTTGTCTTAAATATATATCTTAACATCTGTCATTTTTGTATTTTTCGTATAAGTTTATGTTTTATCTTCTACATACTTCCTTTTATTTCCTGTTAAAAAAGTTTTTGAATGACTAAATATTTACAATATTAAAAAGTAATTATTATGACAAATTAAATTTTACATTATTCTCATAACCATGTAATTAAAGATTACAATTTTACGATAGAAAATCCTTTTCATTAGATATCTTCAAAGAAAAATAAATTTAAAAGCACGAAAAGAAACAAACGCTTATCAGTAAACGTTAATCTCAAAATGACTCATGGAATAGATCTTTCTACACGCAGCGAATTCGAAATAAAGAAATGATTTCGTTTTTCCTGACTCATCGCTGTGACGTCTGTTAGCAGGTCAACAGATTTACACGTTAAAATGTTTAATCGCTTATAAATATATGTAAAAAATACTCGAGATATACATTCTTTTTCAATGATACATATATACATAAATTTATAAAAATTGATTTTTATTCCAAATGCAAAAGTCTATAAATATATATTTTTTTAATTTCAGTTGAATATTGCTCTGTTAAAAAAAAAAAAAAAAAAAAACAACTCCGAAAATCCCGGGATTTGACAGAAAAAATCCCGGGATTTTCGGGATTAAAAATAGAGCGGAATCCCAGGATACGGGATTGTAATCCCTATGTAGGAAGTAAGAAAGAATTAGGAAATCTTTCAAAGCTTTTTTTTTTTCTTTATATCATTGTGGTCGTTTAGTGATAGATAAGAATTAGAATTGAAACAGATAAGAATTGAAACTAAGAACTCCCATGGAAAACAAGAGAATGCATTTAACTTAAAATGTGATATTATTACTTTAAATTAGGGGAAACATATGAGAATTTAAAATATATAATTTGTAATAAAAGGCAACGTCATAAGTTAAAAAATATATACTTCTAGAATTAGCGGGCTTTTTGCAAACAGATTCAAAACTAATACCATTTTATGCAAGATTTTGATCAGTGCTATTTAGAAAATCATAAAAAAGAACACTAAATTTAGTACTAAAAAGAAAAATTGTGACACTTACTTTAATCCTGTTGCAAGAAGTAAGATAAATTCCTCGATTTGAAATTTTAAAAACTATTACAGTGAGGAGCAAAGACTTGCATCTTTTTAGAAGGGACGTTATACATCGTTATAAGAAGACGTTAATACATCCGACTAAGCATACTCAGAGAATGAAATGCTTCATCCTCAGAATATACTCCGCCAGACAAAAGTTCTTTTTTACCAGCTTTTATAAAGACGAAGTACAATAACACTAAATCTCGATACAAATTAACACCAAGTACGTTCCACACCACACACACCTTGCCACACACTTTGTAGAGTTCCCGGATGTAATCTTCAAGTGTTGTCTCTATCCCGAATTATATCGACGACAGCTTATAAGAGTCATTGGGTATCAAGCACGTAAGTCAGATGTATATATTCAATACATAAATAAACTAAGTGAATACGACTTAAAATCACAGAACTTGAAATTTCGCAAAAAAATAAATACGCGTACATAAAACAAACTTTCAGTTACTACAACGTACGTTCCAACGAAAGACATCTAAAACGCATGCGCAACTACAGTGCCCCCTGGTGGATACATTCTCCCTCCCAGTATAGTGAAATTTAATCAATTATGCTTTCTTTATGTCTGATAATTAAAAATATATGATATTTCTTTTCTTATAAATGGCTATAGAATAATTTTACGTTAAGGAAAATGTTACTAAAAATTTTACTTCAGAGAAATCCACCTTCCTTTGAACACTTCGTAGAAGACAATTTTAATTCTTTTCTTCTTTTAATATTGATATATTTCAAATTTATCTCAAAACGGTGTGTGTGTGTCGGGGGGGGGGGGGGGGGGGGAAGAGTCCATTGAGAAAAAAAAAGTTTTATTTTCAAAAATGTCGTTTGAAACTTATTTTTGAACGATTAATTTTTATATTTATTTTTATGTTTGTATCTTTAAACATTTCTTGCCCGAGGAGTTCTGTCAAAATATTCTTAGTTTGCCTATTTCATGTTTATGTTCTGCATTTTAGAAAAGCGGATTACGCTGTTGACCCCAGACCCAACTGTTCCAAAATCTTGTCCCTCCCTGAATTTCTTTCCACCGGTACATCTCTTAGTATTTAACGGGAGGGTGTGGCTCTTCCTTGGACATACGTGCGTACGTCCATGATTGCGAGTAATTTTTGAAAATAAATATTTTTCATGAAAAGCAATTACTGATTTATTTATTGCGCCAAAAATAATTAAGTCCCAAAACTTTAGTAAGCTAACTATTTCAATTTTCCAGACGTCCCATAATCTAAACAAATTACTTTTTTTTTAAAATATAAAATACCAAATTTAATGGATAAAAATATTTTAAACATCTGTTATCCATTCGAAAACAATTTTCTGGTGGTGCTGGCATACATATTGCAATACATTTATACATACAGTCATCACACATATGATACAATTGTATCGCATTTAGACACTTAAGTGTCTAAATTTCTAAATGTCTTAATTTCAGACATATCGCCATTTTTCAGACATGTTTATCAGTTCATTTATGCCATGATCATAGTAAGACACTTATGTGTCTAAAATTTAGACACCTGTGATGTCTGAAATTTCCAATTTAGACACTTAAGTGTCTGAATAACTTTTTCAGTCACATATGTGTCTTAATTTAAGACGCCTCTATTTGCAGTGAACCTTTTCACAACGAGTATTTACATCTTAAAAGTAACCACCACACCGAATTTAAATTTCTAACCCCAATCAATATCACAGAAACCGCACTTTTAGAACTTTTTTGCTCCTGCAGCGATGTAGGTTGTTTCACTGACATAAAATTTATTCTTTTTTCGGACCAGATATGGCCACGAACATTTTTTTTAAGTTGGCTATGTAGTTTGAGAGGTAACACCTCACAAACGCACAAACATTAATAATATTATACAAATTATAATATCATAACGCTTTATATTATTAGCATAGATGTACAGATACAGAAGCCTTTTATCTGTTACAAACTAAAGTGCCAGACGTTGCCTAGAATTTGAAGAACGTTTGTTCTGAAAAATCAATTTTTAAATTTGATTTAACATACAACATAAAACAAACATAAAAAAGCAGTCGAACAGTTGTACACGTGAATCAAATGGAAACGCAATATAAAAATGTATAAATGCATATAACAGACGCAAAACAATACAGCTATAAATGAACTTATTTCAATTTATAATTGGAGCAATAATGTTAAAATACGCCAATATTTCAATAATCGGGTTTTTATCGTGCTTCAATAAGTTTTTTCACACTCATATGACGTTATACTATATCCACCACGTCCTTTATATTTCCAATACGACGTAACATTTTCCTTTTTTCACTTGGAAACCTTGAAATAGAAAAATTATGGAGTTATATTCACTTTCATTTAAATTCGTCAAACTATTTATTTCATTTCCATTTTTCACACGAATATCTTGCAATAGAAAAGTTATGACGTTAATATTTACTTTTTTTTAAATTCGGCAAACTATTTATTTCATTTTCATTTTTCACGTGGAAATCTTGAAGTAGAAAATTAATTGTTGTAGTAAGAATTTTATTGTGTGTTTTAATTGTTGGCTACTGCTGTAACGAAAAATGTTTAAATTTGACAAGTAATTGCTCTTAAAATTGTGGTTTTTTATTAATTAAAAATTAACTAAAAATTATTTCGATTCCGGATTACTTTAGTTGCCTCGGCCGTGTTTACACATATACGTATCTTTTCACAATTCTGGCTTCCAAACTGTGGATTTGTTTAGAATTTCAAACAGGCAGATAGACAAATTTTCATTTTTATATATTAGATTATATACAAACATAAATAACTTATCTAATATGCGTTAGCAGATGCATTTTTAAATATATATATATATATATATATATATATATAAACCATTGTAATACTTATTCTGTTTTATTTTCATAGTCATTTATATGATTTGACAAAAAATCTCACTTTCTTAACACCGAATGTCGTGCTTTTTTATAAAAATGCCAAAGTCCATATAACAGCAAAGTACCATGAAAAGCATTAAATCATTGGTAATAAGGTATTTAGAATGCGACATTTACGATCAACCATTATTGGCATTCAAACTTATAGTTTGGAGATAGATTTTTGGTCGACGGGATAAATACGTAGCGCCAAATACTGTACTGCAATTTAACTTAATCTTCTCTATTCTACTATTTTAAGATTTTTAAATCTAAACATCGCACATTTTCAATTTTTATACCGTCGTATTGAGGAGAAAATGTACTTTTAAATGCAATTTGATTGAAAACTGTATCTCAATTTATTTTTGAAACATTAATTTTTTGTAGTTTTTAACGCCATTTGTTTAGTTTTAGCAACTCAAGTACTCCATTTATGTAGAAAGTAGGGGGAAAATAGTTGGAAAATAGTAATTATACCATTTTGTTCCCTTTTTCCTTTAACAACTTTAAAAATATATAATTAAAATATGTGCTATTTTGAAAAAATATAAATAACTGATTTCTGATAAAATGTGGAGCTATTATAGACGACATCTCTTTTTTTGGATTTGTGTATTATTCAGCGATATCCTCAGCGATAGTCCTATGCGTATTTTACTGTAGAAGTTCTTTAAGATTGGATCGTAAATGAAGAATTCTTCAGCGGATACGGATGACGTCATTCTGTACAAAATAAAAGTGTGTGTTTTAAGTCTTAAAACTGAAATATGTTTTATACTATCTATATTTATATATTTTGTTTGTCATCGGAGGTGACACTAAATTCTGAAAAAACAGACTTCCCGTTTTCTAGTTTTTCTCAATCTTTGTGCAGTTTCGGCCTCAAAAAGAGAGATTTGTTGCAAAAAGATATAAATAGCTATGAAAACAAACTTGATGAAAGTTTATGCTTATTTTTACAAGTAAATATGTCACAGATGTCATAAACGCACAGAGGTACCTAATTGGCGTCAATGTGGCGTTACTTTGCCTGACATGGTAACCAGTGGCGGCTCGTAACTCTCATATTTTGGGGCATTAAATGCATGGCGGGCAGTATTATTCTTTTCTTACCATTATTTTTTGAAAGAAATTATTACCTCGTTTAATGGTCGAATATTCCGCCGACAAATATGGAAAAGATTTCTTTTAAAGCAATAGTGGTAAGAGAAGAATAAATTTGGCAGCTATGGATTTAGTGCCCCCTAAAATGCCAGTCACGAGCCACCACTGATGTAACCATATGTAACGTTATTATAATTTTTTTCTATAATTATATCATTTATTGATTGTTATTTCCATTTAAAAATAATAGAAAATGTCTTGTTTATCACTTTATTTTGTTTTCATATTGAAATAAAAAATAACGTGCAATTATAACACGTTATATGTAACTGGTATTCGAAAACGACGTTTTTGCCAAACTGGCATAAAAAATCACGCCACACCCGGTGCGTATATGGCATCTGTGACATAAATATAAACATTTTATTTATATATATATAATATCATTGCTTTTTATATACAATTTACTTTTGTTTGTATATAAAAATAGTTAAGTGGCTTGTTTACACAAAATAAATTTTATAAATCTTTAAAAAATTGCTTTAGTATATGAAACAATAAATAAGGTGCACGAAAATACGCATAAAAAGCTTATTTGACTTGCCAAACCGACTTTCTCTACCTAGCAAAGGCCCTGATACAGGAAAAGTACCAATTTCATTTTTAAAGACTAAAAAGAAATCAATATGAATGGAAATTGTTTCTTTTTTTAACCATACTTTCATTAAAATTCACAAAAATTCAGAAAATATATATGTTTTTAAATGCACTAAATAGTAGAAAAGTCTTGAAAAAAAAAAAAAAAAAACCTTAAATGGACGGAGTTTAAATTTAATTCGGTAAGTTCAATTATGGAAGATAAAATGATTTAAATGGGAAATTTGCCAAATTAGCCAGTTATCTCCAAGTTGGATTCATATATAAAAACTTTCTTGTTGCCAAATTTCGCGATATTTCGCCACGTTGGCCAAAGTTTGGCGATATCGTGGTAACCCTGTGATTAGTGCTTTTCAACAAATACTCATTGTTGAAGCTAATGCTGATTTCTCTATAGGAAATCAAACGTAACCATTAATTCACCACCCCTAACGTTGTCCAATTCATGTATTGCCCTCAACAATGCATATATATTCCAAATTTCAAAACTCTATGTCAACAGGAAGTGGGTGAAAAATGAATCATAAAATTTGAGTGCCACAGACAAATATAATTGTGAGTTAAAAGAAAGAATGTAAAAAACAAGTCAATAAGTGTGATCACAGATCGCACACAGGGTTTCGTTTAATATTCCTTTCAAAACACTTTATCCTTTTGAAAAATCTCTTAGTTCCACATTTCGCAACCAGGGGCGCACTCTATTCTAAATAAACCTCTATCCGAACGAAACTCCGTTTTATATACTATCCGTAGATATATTAGTCGAGGAGATTGTGCCGATAGCACCCGTGATAAGTAGGCGCCCCTGGCGGTAAAAAGTGGAACTAAAATATGTAAGGCTATGATTTATAATATGAAAGAATGGTCCAATGGATGTCGTCAAAAGTTGGAGAAGTGCTCCCCTGGTGAAAAGGGCAGAGGTTGGAAAAATTGCTTAAAATACACAAGTTAGAGCCCGGAGGAGTAAATAATATAAGACTTTTTGAAAATTTTATGATTTGCCGTGTGGTTTGAAGTATTCAGCTATACGTATGCAAAAATTCATGTCTCCAACTTAATTAGGGGCTCTCTTAGAAAGAATTGCTTAAAATACATATGTGGTAGCTCAAAGAGTTGAACGTAAGACTTTTTCAAGATTTTATGATTTCTCGCCTGGCCTCAGGTGTTCTCCTATAAATATGCAAAATTTCAAATCTCCAATTTAATAAGGGGCTCAGTTAGAAAGAATTGCTTAAAATACGCATATGGGAGCCCAAAAGGTTAAATGAACGATTTTTTAAAAATTTTATAATTTGCCGTATGATGTGTGGTGTTCAGCTACAAGTATGCAAAATTTCACGCCTCCAACCTAATTAGGGATTCATTTAGAAAGAATTGTTTAAAATAGACATATGGGAGCCCAAAGGGTTAAATGTACGGCTATTTCAAAATTTTATGGTTTGTCATTTGATGTGAGGTGTTCAGCTATAAGTATGACATATTTCACGCCTCCAACGTACTTAGGGCCTCACTTAGAAAGAATTGTTTAAAATACACATGTGGGAGCCTAAACGGTTAAATGAACGAATTTTTAAAAATTTTATAGTTTGTCATTTGATGTGAGGTGCTCAACTATAAGTATGCAAAATTTCACGCCTCCAACCTAATTAGGGCTCACTCAGAAAGAATTGTTTAAAGTAGACATGTGGGAGCCCAGAGGGTTAAATGTACGACTTTTTCAAACTTTTATAGTTTGTCATTTGATGTGAAGTGTTCAGCTATAAGTATGCAAAATTTCACGCCTCCAACCTAATTAGGACTCAGTTGGAAAGAATTGTTTAAAATACACATGTGGAGCCCAAAGTGTTAAATGTACGACTTTTTCAAAATTTTATAGTTTGTCATTTGTTGTGAGGTGTTCAGCTATGAGTATGCAAAATGTTACGCCTCCAACATAATTAGGGCTCAATTAGAAAGAATTGTTTAAAATACACATGGGGGAGCCCAAAAGGTTAAATGAACAACTTTATCAAAATTTTATAGTTTGTAATTTGATTTGAGATGTTGAGCTATAAGTATGCAAAATTTCACGCCTCCAACTTAATTAGGACTCAAATGGAAAGAATTATTTAAAATACACATGAGGAGCCCAAAGGATTAAATGTACGACTTTTTAAAAATTTTATAGTTTGTCATTTGATTTGTGGTGTTCAGCTGTAAGTATGCAAAATTTCACGCCTCCAACCTGATTAGGGCTCACTGAGAAAGAATTGTTTAAAATACACATGTGGGAGCCCAAAGGGTTAAATGAACGATTTTATCAAAATTTTATAGTTTGTCATTTGATGTGAGGTGTTCAGCTATAAGTATGCAAAATTTCACGTCTCGAACTTAAATAGGGCTCACTTAGAAAGAATTGTTTAAAATACACATGTGGGAGTCCAAAGGGTTAAATGTACGACTTTATCAAAATTTTATAGTTTGTCATTTGATGTGAGGTGTTCAGCTATAAGTATGCAAAATTTCAGGCCTCCAACCTAATTAGGACTGAATTGGAAAGAATTGTGTAAAATACACATGTGGGAGTCCAAAGGGTTAAAGGAACAACTTTATCAAAATTTTATAGTTTGTAATTTGATGTGAGGTGTTCAGCTATAAGTATGCAAAATTTCACGCCTCCAACTTAATTAGGACTCAATTGGAAAGAATTAATTAAAATAAACATGATGAGCCCAAAGGGTTAAATGAACGATTTTATCAAAATTTTATAGTTTGTTATTTGATGTGAGGTGTTCAGCTATAAGAATGCAAAATTTCACGCCTCCAACGTAATTACGGCTCGCTCAGAAAGAATTGTTTAAAGTAGACATGTGGGAGCCAAAGGGTTAAATGAACGATTTTATCAAAATTTTATAGTTTGTTATTTGATGTGAGGTGTTCAGCTATAAGTAGGCAAAATTTCACGCCTCCAACTTAATTAGGGCTCACTTAGAAAGAATTGTTTAAAATACACATATGGGAGTCCAAAGGGTTAAATGAACGACTTTATCAAAATTTTATAGTTTGTCATTTGATGTGAGGTGGTCAGCTATAATTATGCAAAATTTCAGGCCTCCAATCTAATTAGGACTGAATTGGAAAGAATTGTTTAAAATACACATGTGGAGCCCAAAGGGTTAAATGTACGACCTTTTTCAAAATTTTATAGTTTGTCATTTGATGTGAGGTGGTCAGCTATAAGTATGCAAAATTTCAGGCCTCCAATCTAATTAGGACTGAATTGGAAAGAATTGTTTAAAATACACATGTGGAGCCCAAAGGGTTAAATGTACGACCTTTTTCAAAATTTTATGATTTGTCGTTTGATATATGGTGTTCAGCTATAAGTTTCAAAATTTCAAGTCTGCAACATGTATAGTTTCTGAGAACGGGCTCTGTGACAGACGGACAAGAGCGAGACGAATAGTGTTTTGTCAGATGACCGAAACCCTAAAAAATAAAGAAATTAAGAAGAAATTATGCTATAAAGCAAAATATTTTATTAAACATCATATAATTGTTTCTAATTTTCACACTCGAAATATAAAATATGCTTTTGGCGATTAAAAAATGCTATTGATTAAATATTGGAAAATCTCAAATCAAAGTTTTTATGCCTTTTTTTCTTTTAAATGGAAAACAAACAGATTTCTTTTCCTAATAATAAACACACATACTACAATATACATTAAAACACACATTCACACATAAATAACGCCTGCATTCAACAGTTAAAGGTATATATAAATATTTTACAGACATAAATATTTCTTTTCCTGTTTGATTAAATTTAAATATGTTTTATGGCACTTCATTATTACTGCGTGCGTTTTTTTTTTTAAATTATTATTTGCTCCATGTGTTCAAACCAGTTGTTTACGAAAACATCTACCGGTGAATTATTATCATTTGAGTACTCGTGTTTTGAATTTTATGGGTTTTTTTTTTTTTTGTAAATTAATGTTGAAAAGATTAACTCTAGTCATAATGAGATAAAAAAAAAATATCAGAGAAATGTTTAGAGAAAGATGTACTGAGAAATACATTTAAATGTTGTACAATCTGTTTCTTTTTAATAGCAAATATGTATTTTCGAATTAATAACTAGTTATAATTCTTTAAATAGTTAATTTGAAGATTATTTATTTTTTAGAGATATATTTTTGGAAATTAAAACTGCTAAAAAACACTTTCCTCGTTTAATTTGTGTTGTTTTACGATTTAAATTACGATTTAGAGTAGGATAAATTGGAGAATAATCAATAGTATTATTTATAGATGAAAACACTTTAACAGGTCTATTAAATATTTCACTATTAAGTCCATATGGATAAATCGTGTTGTAATATTTCCTCCATACAAAGACGTTCTGACTTATTTTTTAGAATTTGTAGGATTTCAATTGTAGTATTTTTAAATTGATGTTTATGAAAATGCTGAATTTGAGCTGTAGACTGTATATTTTTTGCTTTATTTTTGTTAGAGTCTGAACGATGTTGATTGATTCATTTATGTATTGGACCTGATGTTTCACCTATATATTTCAAGTTACATAAGTTGCACTTTATACAATACATTACATTAAAGGCTTTACAAAAATTTGAAATATTAGGATCTGAGACAATTTGTGACTGAGGAACGTATGGACAAGTCTTGCATCTAGCATCTAAACACTTGCGAAAAGATAAGGTACGAGGAGGAGAGTATAAATGATCACTGGATGACGATCCAGGAACAACCCTATTGTTCCTGTACCGGGCAGTACACTGCATAGATGCAGAGTGAATCTTGCCAGGATCGAGATTTTTTCTAAGAACTGCCATTTTTTATAAATTTTTTGATACATAGAAAATGCAATAATTGCAAAAATTATATAAGTAAAATAAAATAATAATCAACAATAATCAATAATAAAAGAAATTTAGTAATCTCGATTAATATAATTATTTAAATAATATTAAAATGTCTTGAGTATGAAATATAAATGAAATTATATACAATATGTACAAATAAGATAAGCAGTGCTCAAAAACCTCCATTAATAAATCCAACCATTATATAATTACAAATCATCATCTATTTCCAATTACTAAAATAAAATTAATAAATTTAGCTACAATTCATAACTCTGACATTATACAAAATAAAGATGGAATCTTTAACTAGTAATACAGAATCAAGCACAATACCACTAATTCAATAGCACATTGCGGACGATTAATCCGTATAAAACACGAAAAATCACCAAATTTAAATAAAATATCCTATTAAAGACAAAAGATACAAATAACCAGCGAAATAATGTTGAACCATTAAAAAACGTATCGTAAACAAACAATAGATCAAATGGATGGATGTAACCGGAAGCTTATATAGCATTTCACTTTTTCAAGGGTACATAAAATACATATATAAGCAAAAACATAGTTGATTTCTGTAATAGAATAAAGCAATAAGCTAAAAATTGAATTGCATTATGGACCCAATCGACTATGCACCAAAAAGTATAAATTTACCATGCCATATAAATTGAATTAAAAAAATTATTAATCAATGCAATATCCATAATATTGAACAATATGAAATAATTGTAACATTTAAATTTACAGACATACCTAACAAGAGAATTGCTATGACCAGGGCTTTATTTCTAACAAAAAAAGTAACGGAGCCCTAATATTCTGCGGTACTGGTACAATAACCGTACCGTTCCTATCCCCCTCCCCTCCCCCGTCACTCCAATCTGCATATTTATATTTCGTACATTATTTGCAAAATGTAAAGCATTCTTTTTTTCTTTAGCAAAATAAAGATTTTAAATATATATATCAGCATATACTTAGCTGTTAACTATTCCACTTTTTAGTTATCACTCCTTGTGAATAATAATCTTTTGCCTAATTTTAAGGTTAATTAATTGCAGAGTTCTGCGATTAAATATAGTAAGGATTATGATTAGGAAATAGTGTTAATTCAAAAAAGGGATAGTTCAGAGCTATACATTTTTAAGAAAAAATGAATGAAATATACAGAAATAAATATTTATATGCTGAAGAATGGAAATGTTTTAGAATTTCCTATTAAAGGAGCATGTCTTAAAATATAATCCATTCCTTCCGCATAACAATCTTTTGTGGGGAGTCCCTGAAAACCAGATTAAATTAAAAAATTGATACTGTTATCGGAAACAGTCGATGCTTTTTTAGAAAAAGGGGAAACACTGCTCGATTGCTTTCTATCAGAATAACAATGCATGGCAATTATATCTACTTACAAAT
Organism: Maratus speciosus; assembly: GCA_963932465.1. NCBI lineage: Eukaryota > Metazoa > Arthropoda > Arachnida > Araneae > Salticidae > Maratus > Maratus speciosus. Next base: position 445,923,897 of record OZ010786.1, read on the forward strand.
ATTTAAAAAAAACAGCCAATAAAAAAATATCCTACTGTCACAAAAGAAAATCGAACTGAAAGCAAATTCATTGTTCAGTCTCTTGAATGGCGGCGTATCAACACATCGTCGCCGACATAAATTTGAAAGAAAAACACGGTTTCTGTTTTTCTTTCATTTTGATCGAAATATCATTAAAGAGAATTGAAATAGAATATAATACGTAATTTTAAAGGAGGAAAAGTTTTTTTTTCTATACATGAATAAATAAAATTTTAATTGTAATACAGATTGAGCTCGGATCAGTCCAAGCCCAAAAACGGATATAAAAATTGAGTCCGTTTTATCTCCATCACCTACGTGTGCGACACGTTACGTCACATATAAGTGTTTTGGTAAAACAGAATGCAAAAACTTGGAGATGGGAAGGAAAGGGAAAAAGTAATTTAGGCTTCGGAAACACTATTGCACTGGGCTCCGGAGCCCTGTATTTATAAGCTCCGGTGAATTTCGACCAATATTAAAATACTCACTAAAAACAGAGAAGTACCGGAGCTCCGGTGGGCTCCGGCGCAAATTAAGCCCTGGCTATGACCATATTACAATTCAAACATGTAACCAATTTTAGCACAGCAAAAATCCCGCCTAATTAATTGGTACAGTTAAAATCGAATCCTTACGGTTGCAAATTACCATAGCTTGCAGTATATATATATGTATACATATATGTAATAAATTTGAAATCACAAATATATGAATAAATTGGTAAAGTTCTAAAGATGAATTAGAAATGTTATATAGATAGATAGACAGATAGATAGATAGACAGATAGATAAAGTTTTTTACTGGGGATGGTTTTAGGTTCTAGGGATTATGATTGGTGTAGATCTGCAACAAAAATTTTCCGAAATTCCAACGTAGGAGAGATATCCATAGGTGGTATTTCATACGATATCCACCTAAAATGTTCGGGTAGTCCGTCATTGTCCACCGTCTATTGTCTGAATTGCTCCGGCATGAGGGACTTAGTTGCTGCGTCACTAAAATAGCTATAACTCCATAAATTATTGGAATTTTAAAATTTTCTTTCAAGGATATATTCTTAAAAGTCTAACTTTGAGAATATGAAAAAAAAAATGACTTCTTCAAAATTCTAGACCAGAATACCTCCTTAAAATGAATTCGAACATTTCAACATTAATTTGAGACGTTCGCTTATTTCAATGCATTTTTAAAACTATACTTCTTCTCCCGGAATAACATTTGTCTTCGATTTTCTACTTGCATCCTAGATTGCATTACATTAAGAAATTTCTATTCATTTCGTCTAGATCCTGAAACAATATATAGGGGAGACTGAGTACGGTTGACTCATTTTTTACAAAAAGGAATTTTTTTTTAATATTGAACTTAGAATAAAGTTTCATATATCATTTTATTCGTTATACAATCAGGTATCAAAATAACATTGCAACATAATTATGCTATATAAGAAACTTGAAAAATGTTTGATTTTAAACATTGGAAAATAATATATCAAGGCTCCCCATATATGGGGAGCTTGACCCACTTTATTTTATATTGAAATATTTGATAACGGAAATAAAATCAGTTTTATAAAAGCAGAATAATTTTCTGCTACAAGATTTAATTACTATTAAAAAATATTTGGGGAAATGTGATGTGTAAACAAACCTTCTTAGACGGAATTCAAGGCACAGGAGAAAAATTCCGTTTTAAACACCTATTTTTTTACACTCGACATGGCAACACTAGCTGCCACATAGTTTGGCTTCTTCTTATTGTGTTCACCTTGATGAAATCTGTCTACATACCTTCCTAAGTTATGTTCTTTCGCAAATTGATGAATATCTAACGTTTCTTAAGGTTGCTGATTTAATGCTTTTTAGTCTTTTCCATTCTTTCTATTTACCTACTATAGGTACTATTCACAAAAGTTAATATCAACTTTTAAATTTTATTTCATTACATTTTTTTTGCTTCAAACAGCAATTTTTCTCATCTTCATTTAATCAGTTTTAAACATTTTCCTTTCTATCAATCACTCCAATTTACTGTAGTTGCAAAGAATAAATTTGCATTATTTTAGAAATATGAAAATTTACCCTTCGTTATATGCAGTGTATAATAAAAGGATTTCCAAAAACAATTAAGAAGCTTTGACCATCTGGTCAAGCCTACCCGCATCGACTGAGACAAGCCACTTTTTAAAGTATAGGACATGGTTATGTTTAGCCAAATTTACTGTGCAATCATTATGCCTGGAATGAAAGCTCAATATTTCTACATTACTTAAAACCTACTTACTTAAATTTGTACAATATATTTTAAATGAGAAAATCTTTAAAAAAATTTCTGAAAAATACACTTCTTAAGCTGAAAATTCTTCACAATTGATTTTTCCGAACCTGTTTGAATTATTTTCATGACACAAAGACTATTGTTTGAGCATTTCATTAGCTTTGGTTTCCACCTATCTGCAAAACTCTGAAATTCTTTTAAATATGAAAACTGAAGGGTGTGTCAAGCCCCTCCTATATTCAATCCTCCAAAGTTTTCTCTAAATAACAGAAAAGCATAAAATATATTTTTTAAACACAATAATTTTTATTTAACACTTTGAAATGGAACAGGTTGCTTAATTTCAATTCTGCTTTTCCCTATAATTCTTATTTTTTCCATAATTTAAGATTTTTCAAGAAATAGATTTTATACTAGTTTAAAAGATTTTCGTAAGTTCAATAAAATATTCCTACCTAACATTCCACCTGTTAATAATTCTCCTTCGTTATTGGTTACGAAAATATATATTAAAAATTCCAATTTATAGAACATATGAACATAGATTTAAATTAGAGTTATTAACTAAAATTTATTTTGAAAATTGCTGTTGTGCTTAAACTTCCGACACATACTGTTCAGCTTTTAATAATGTTAAATACAGAAACACAAAAAATAGCCATATAAAAATATGTTTGGTCAGAATGCTACTTAACCTTATTTTATTAAATTTTATACATGCTTGAGGACTTATTTTAGAAGAAGAAAAGAATATAATCCGAAGCATGGGAATATTTTTAGTTATAAGCAATATAATGAATAGCAATTTGTATTTCTTAAAACTTAATGTGGTCAAAGCTTTTTGTTGAAAAATATTGCATTATTTCGAAATTAATTTAATGCATTCCCTTAGTTTAATGCATTCGATTGACTATCTTACATTCTTTCCGGCGAATTTTTCCTCGACTAATTAAAATTTATGCATGACTTTCTTCTCGTATCCAAGATATGGATTTCTTTCTTATCAATTTTAATTTTTTCTTTCTTCTCTATACAGATTAAAGGTAAGTATTGTAAAGATGTAGCTGAGAATATTTACTTTATTGGAATATACATTTTGAAAGCGAATAATTATATTTTATTTTGATGTACGCTTCAGTTTTATTTATTGAGTAGCTGAACCTACCCATAGTAGAGTATTTGAAGCAGAATCTTGGGCAAAATCATTTTTCATGTGTTTTTCTGTTAAAATCATCGCTGTTGACTTACTGTTAGTAAATACACTTAATTAATGTTATATACACATAAAAGTATGCATTTAATAATAATAAAAATGAATATCTAATACAAAGTTTACTTAACATTTTACTCTTAATAAGAGGAAAGTAATTGTTGAAAGGGTTGTTTTGCTTACATATAATGTTTAATTAAATTATGTTAATTTTACTGCAGGTAAACTTTTAATTATTTACATAAATAAATGTATTAACATATTGTATTATTTGCATTTAGTATTTAGCAAAGTTGAGTCTCTGAAGTTCAGTTGTAGTATAAAGATACTGGTTTTTGAATATTATTAAAAAATTACCAAAACAATTTATATTAAAAATGGCAACTATATGCAGAAGTTTTTTTTTTTTTAAACTGGTCTTCAATACTATAAGCAATGCGACTCCGGCAAACTCCGGCACACCTTTAAAAAACTATATGTGTATATATATATATATATATATATATATATATATATATATATACATAAATTAAAGCTAAAAAGACTTAAAAAATCACATTTTTTAGCTTTAATTTTTCTTATTATATTAAAAATGAAGCTATTGAGTTCAAAAATTCATTAAGCCACAAAAAATGTGCATCTAAACATAATTAAACATAATAACAACATTGAAACATAAGAATAAAGCACGTCTCCCTAAGGAAACCTCCACTTCAGCTGCGGCTATGAGTCATCAGATATGATTAATGCTTCTGGAATCAACATAGACCGATGCACCAATTAGTCAGCTATTTAAATTTACGCTTTATACAATTCTTGAGCTAATTTTAATTTTTTGCAATTTTGGCCAAGTTTTTGTGTCAAATACTCCACTGTGCGCCCTGTGTTGCCCGGGCGGTAATAGTCTAAATCTTGGGTGCGAGAAGAAAGCCATGCATACATTTTATATCGGGGAAAAATTCGCCGGAAATAAAGTAAGATAAGTCAATCGAACGAATTAAACTGATAGTAGCCTTATATAAACCTCAAATGTGCCTTAATTATCTTTAACTCGTTTTTGTATCGGCGTTGCCCAGGAACGTGATAATAATCTTAAACACACCTGAAGTTTGTATGATTAACTAAGCCGATTGTGTATGAATTTATATTTTTAAAGGAAAAATTCTCAAGAAAAATATTAATATTTATATGAAAAACGGTCGTAAGAAGATATATTTTTTTCACAAAGGACGGTTACACAGTTTTAAAAAAAAAAATAGTTTATGTTTTCCGAATTCTTTGAATTTTTTTATCGATTATCAACATAACGCTTTTACAGACCGAGTAAAAACTTCGGGAAAAAATATTATCTATTATTACGTATTTCTTTCAGAAATATGTTACTGTGAAGTCACGACTGCGTTCCTTTGTGAAAAGTCACCAGATGATGGCAGAGTAGCACTTATTTTATACACTTGCTGTTTATAAAATTTCCTTTTTAGAAATCACAGGTTCAGAAATTAGCAATTTGTGTTTGTTACTTAAGTTTTGCACGCTATTCTATATTATTTTGTCACACACACCTTACACTCAGTTAAAAACATTAAAAATAGATCATTAACTACCATAAATAGTTAGTGTCATAAATTATGAGTTTAATAATATACGAACACAATGACACAAAATAAAAGAGACATATATGGGCTGGAACATGAGATTTATTGGTGCCACATGGATAAATATATTGAGATTACTATATACATCGGTTTTGACTGTATTGGAATTTTGACACACTGAAGAGAATTTTGACTCCTGGTTTTGAAGAAAGGAATTTGGTAAAACCGCATGTCCAGCAGATTCAAAGAGAGGCTATTGTCTTCGAAGGCTATGGATTGAAGAGGTACTACTATTGTTTTTCCAACTTCAAGAACTGGTCTATTTTCAATGAAGGCTTGAGACATTAATTAGTGAGACTGCTTCGATATCTTTTTTCCGGAGAACAATTTCCGAAAATTTGAAAATTTCTCTTGAAACCACTTGTAGATGTTGTTTCTTTTATTATTTCTTTCTCGGATTCTACCTACTGAAAAGAAATTTGTGCAAAAATAAGTACGTGCCAATATTGAAAATTTATTTAATGACTATATCTATGTATATTTGTTTAAACATTTAATATACTTTATTAAGAATTATTGTTTTTAATAGCTGTACTATGCATTATAATGCACATATCAAGTTGAACTGATGTATGTAAGATGAGTCCACTAGTAACTGACTAATGAGAAACAAAACTGTCGAAAGCAACAATTAATGCAGATATATGTTGTTTTCATTTGGAATACTAACCAAAATTATTATTAGTTTTGTTTTCTAAAGCTTTGAGTTTTACTGAACAATTGCTATTGTAATCATCTTAACCCTTTTAGGGACAAAGCACTTCCATTGCTAAAATGTTGAAATGAGTGAATGAAACCGTAATTTACGAACAAATTTATTTGCAAATACGAAAATATTATATTTCAGATACATAATAAACGGAAAATTTTTATAGCAAAATTCTGGTGTGTTACGTGGTTTCATAAGCATACCACCACCCTTGTAACGGTTGATAGAGAGAATGTCTTGTTGATGACTCTCTCTATTTTTGTGACTCTTTTCTTCGGTTAAGGGTGTCTTCAAATACAAATTACGTTCCTAAATTTCTTTTTGTTCATAAACTCATAAGACAGGCAGGAGCTGTTGTTAGGAAACAATACGATCGAATAAATTTTTCAATATTTTGATTATATCATTAAGTAAATACTATTAAAAGTGACGTTTAGAACCAAAATTTCTTACGCCACAGTCTGATAACAATGCTGATAACCCAAGATGTAATTCATTTATAGGAATTTGAAAAAGTCTATTCGATCCCAAATCACTGCAATACTTATGCCTACAACTCTCACGCGTTTATATATGAGCTTACGTTTTTAATAATTCTCCGAGATCCAACGCGGACCTCCCGGGTTGCAGAATACAAAGGAAAACATTTTTTATTAATATTAATATATCTTTTTAGATTTCTCATTAACAGCACAAAACGCATTTTTATTTCAAAAGTTTCAACTTTGTATTAAAATAAAGTTTTGAAATTTATCATTAGCGATATTTTCGTATGAGTTAAGAACTGAAGAAATAGCGAATGATTTTACTACTTAAGCAGTTCTTTATATTATGATTATTTCAGATATTTAATGGTGTAATTTCATTATATGACTGTTGAATTTCTGTTTTATTTATATTATTTATTTTATTGATGAAGTTTTAACCATGCTTGAAAACCATAACCAATTAATTTAAAAACCATAAAAAATGAATAGATTGCGATAAAATATTTTAATAAATTGCAATACAGTTTTGAAACAAATTGCATTTATAAATACATTTTTTCCTCTATTTGACTGTGTAAAAATTGAAAATGTGCGATGTTCATAAGTTTGAAAATAGTTGTAAATCGAAATTTAATCGTCTGCTGTTTCCATTATCAAAATGACGTCGCGTTACTCGCGAGCACGTTTGTCCATTAAAATATACAGAGATATTCTTTTCTAGGAAAAGTCAAATCATCCTCATTAACTCCATTGGCCGAGTAATACCACCTGGATATGATAATCGTACAAAAAGTGTTAAAATTGTTAAAACTTTTTGAAAAGGAACGAAATACGCTATTTTACAACTAAGTAATTTAAGTAACAATATTTCAATTATAAATCTTATGATTTGATATTTAAAGAGAAAATGTGATAATTATGCTCATTGCAATTTCAGAAATTGCAGAAAAGGAATTTACTTCTTTATCTTATTTAGAAAAACCATAATCAATCTTGTCTTTGTAGTTGTGACTGTCCTTTCATCAAGCATTTGTTTAGAGTTAAGAACTGAAGAAATCGCGAATGATTTTACTACTTAAGCAGTTCTTTATATTATGATTATTTCAGATATTTAATGGTGTAATTTCATTATATGACTGTTGAATTTCTGTTTTATTTATATTATTTATTTTATTGATGAAGTTTTAACCATGCTTGAAAACCATAACCAATTAATTTATAAACCATAAAAAATGAATAGATTGCGATAAAATGTTTTAATAAATTGCAATACAGTTTTGAAACAAATTGCATTTATAAATACATTTTTTCCTCTATTCGACTGTGTAAAAATTGAAAATGTGCGATGTTCATAAGTTTGAAAATAGTTGTAAATCGAAATTTAATCGTCTGCTGTTTCCATTATCAAAATGACGTCGCGTTACTCGCGAGCACGTTTGTCCATTAAAATATACAGAGATATTCTTTTCTAGGAAAAGTCAAATCATCCTCATTAACTCCATTGGCCGAGTAATACCACCTGGATATGATAATCGTACAAAAAGTGTTAAAATTGTTAAAACTTTTTGAAAAGGAACGAAATACGCTATTTTACAACTAAGTAATTTAAGTAACAATATTTCAATTATAAATCTTATGATTTGATATTTAAAGAGAAAATGTGATAATTATGCTCATTGCAATTTCAGAAATTGCAGAAAAGGAATTTACTTCTTTATCTTATTTAGAAAAACCATAATCAATCTTGTCTTTGTAGTTGTGACTGTCCTTTCATCAAGCATTTGTTTAGTGTATGATTTTGTTTTTCAATGTCCAGTTTTATTTCACTTAGGATATCTGGTCTTTCCTCAAGAGAATGAAGATCGAAATGCAAGCCATAAAAATGCATATATAAAAGCTGGCAACAGTTTTATTGTGGGAAATTAATTCTTATGTTATATGCTACACATAATAAAGATCTGCACATATGTAATGTGATCGCGTTAGGGGAAAGGAGGGGTGTCTGGCACTTCTTATCTTAAGATGTCTGTAGGGAGAGGGGGAAGTGTGTCTTTTGATATAGTTATCACTTTTGATCCAGCCAAAGTTTTCTTTTTTTGTTAACTTTTTCTTTACACAAAGATAGTTTTTTTTTCTTTTAGTCTCATCTACTTTTATGAAAATACAAAGTTAGAAAACCCTTAAATGACAGGGCTGCCACAGGCGAATATTTCTATATTCTATTCGGACCGCTATTTTTAAAATACAAATTTTGTAGAATATTTCTCGTGCACATATTACCAAAGTGTACGTGGAAAATTTTTGTTTGGAAAAAGTAGTGGGAAACAGAATTAAAAAAAAGTCCTTCCGGCCAGTGCCGGGAGGAAGAGGTAGCTTTCATATTCCTTATTTTTAAAAAGCCAACTTATATTATTCAAACACACGAAGCTCAATTAAGTGGAAACCGAATGTAGGAGATTCAATACTAATTTTTATCAATACTAAATCATTATGAATGAGAATTTCGCGAAATTAGTCAGCTTTATCCAAGCTGTTTTTATTTAAAGTCACTTATATTTGGCTGCCAAATTCGGCGATTTCTTAAAGTGCCTGCCATTTTAAGACAACATGGTAGATGAGGCTAACCAGTGAACTTGGTCGAGACCTTAGTAATTGCTGTGCACATGCTCACTCATATCGGAATCGGTTGATATATACGAGTGCTGTCGCAGGCAAAAAATCAGATTTTTCAAAATGTCACCCACTTTAGAAATTGAAACTGCTATGTCTGAGCCATTTTTTAAGATAAAGACAAACAAAAAATGCTCCTGAATCCTTATATCAAGGTCAAATACTTAAGAAAGAAACCTTTTTCAATTTCTAATTTTTTTGCACCTCACTTTAAACATAATTTTTTTTTAAATTTAATGGCCGCCATTTTGAAACAAGATGGCTGATGAAGCTGGCCAGCGAACTTGGTCTAGATATTGATGTATACTATCCACATGCCTTCTTCCATCGAAATAGGCGAATAAGTGTGGTATCGCGTGACAAATACAAGATCGTTTCAAAGTGTTAGCCATGATAGAAATTCAAAGTGCTATAATTCAACCACTTTTTAAGATATAAACAAAAGAACAAATTTTCAGAAACAAAAACTGCTCCAGAATCTTTGTATCAAGGCCAAACACATAAAAAAAATCTTTTTCATTTTCCAATTTTTTAATACTTCATTTTAAATTTTAAATTACATTTTTTTTTAAATTGCAACCCTTTTGAAACAAGATGGCGAATGAAGCTGGCCAACAAACTCGGTCGAGACATTGGTATGTACTATGTACAGACCAAGTTACATTCAAATCGGTTCATAAATACGCCTGTTATCGCGTGACAAAAATCAGGTCGTTTTAAAATGTCAGCCACAATAGAAATTCAAAATGTTATAACTCAGCCATTTTTTTAGATGTAGAGGAAACAAAACCTGTTCCGGAATCTTTGTATTAAGGTCAAACACATACAAAAAAAAATCTTTTTAATTTTCCAATTTTTTGGTATCTCATTTTAATTTTTTTAAATGGCCACCATTTTGAAACAAGATGGCGAATGAAGCTGGTCAACGAACTCGGTTGAGGTATTTATATGTACTATGTACACACCAAGGTACATCCAAATCGGTTCATAAATACGTCTGTTATCACGTGGCAAAAATCAGGACGTTTCAAAATGTCAGCCACGCTAGAAATTCAAAATGCTATAACTCAGCCATTTTTTAAGATATAGACGAAACGAAAACTGCTCCCGAATCTTTTTATCAAAGTCAAACACATAAGAAAAAAAAATATTTTTTCAATTTTCAATTTTTTGCTACCACATTTCAAATTTAAATTTTTCTTAAAATTTTAAATGGCCGCCATTTTTAAACAAGATGGCGGATGAAGCTGGCCAACGAACTCGTTCGAGACATTGGTCTGTACTATGTATAAACGAAGTTACATCCAAATCGGTTCATAAATACGCCTTTTATCGCGTGACAGAATTCAGGACGTTTCAAAATGTCAGCTTCGCTAGAAATTCAAAATGCTATAACTCAGCCATTTTTTAAGATATAGACGAAACAAAAACTGCTACGGAGTCTTTGTATAAAGACAAATACATAAGAAAAAAATATTTTTCCATTTTCAATTTTTTGGTACCACATTTCCAATTTTAAATTTTTTAAAAATTTTTAAATGGCCGCCATTTTGAAACAAAATGGCGGATGAAGCTGGGCAACGAACTCGGTCGAGACATTGGTATGTACTATGTACACACCGAATTACATCCAAATCGGTTCGTAAATACGAGAGTTACAGTGTGACATAGGTCAGATATATATATATATATATATATATATATATACATATATATAAATTTTGAACGGAGGGTGGTTTCGGGGTCTGGGGGTCATGATCGATGAAAATATACCAAAATTTTTTGAAATCGCTTTCCTCCGAACGGCTGCAATAGGTAGCTTGTTGTAAAGAAAGCTACCTAATAGTCACCTGTGGTGGCCCTGAAAGGATTATAAAATCATTTCATTCCAAAATATGGAATATCCAAATGTTCGGCATTCCTATTTTCTACTATATATGTACATAATGTGTTGTTAGAAAAACCAGCTTTAAAAAGATAAATGTTTTTTTAAAATTTAATATATATTTTTGAGATTGCCCAATTACAATGCTAAAAATCATGTTTATAGGTAGAAAAGCAATATTGCGTTCAAAGGAGGTTTTGAAACACATTAAAAGCAATATTTTCATATTGGCCCCGCGTCAATATATAGCAGCCGAAGAAAGCCCCCAAAAATGGCCATTTACAATCATCCTTTTTTATTTTGCTCATTTCAGTAGTTTAAGCGCTAAATTCGATTGCATGTCTTAATTTGTGTTTTACTACATTCTATTGTTTTATTACACATTTATTGATTGATGAGGATTTTAATTTCGTTATAAGTAGGAAACAAATAACGAGCTATTTATGATAAGTGCAAGTGGATTTCTTTTTCTACACGCGATTGAGATAGATGTGAAAAAACAGTCATGCTTGAAAATAATTTTTAAAACAATAAAAACTGAGTAAATTGCAATACAGTTTTCAAACAAATTGCGATATAGTTTTCGAACAAATCGCATTTGACCGTACTTTTTTTCTTCCTATTCGATGGTGTAAAAATTGAAAATCTGCGGTATTTATAAAAAAAAAATGTTGTAAGCGTTAATAAAATATTAATTTAATCGTCTGCCTCCATCGAAATGACATTGCTTACGTTTATCTTTTGTAATATAGTTACATCGCCAACTAAACGTACTTTTTGATTCACCTATGTGTTTTTTAGACAGTTAAAATAAAAAAAATTATGATACCCTACCTTTTTTAAATTCACACGACGTTCCGGCGTCACCTTTTTCATCACATTCATTCACTGCATCAACTTTATCGACGACATTTGTATTGCTATCACCTTCACAAAAATCACCCACGCTTGTTGGAGCTTTTTGTATCTTATGCTCCATTATTGCTCTATATCTTAAGACCATTCGCTTGAGTTTTGTAGGATTTGCTAAAAAAAAGAAAAAAAAAGTAAGTAATCATGAACATTTCGTTTTTAAACAATAAGAAAAATCAAAAATGCGATACGAGTATGTAAAATTTGTAATTCAGAAATTAATTTGTAATATGTTTTTGTGGTAATTTGAGTTGCCAATTTTAGAATTTTTGGAAATGTATCTTAATACAAACGCTATTGGTTGAATATTCTGTGAAAAGTGCATTGAAAAAATACGAAAAATTTCTGTTTAAAAACGAAAAATGTACTGGCAGCAAAATTACCGTTTATTCAATGTCTTTTTCACAAAAATTCCGCTTTAGTATCCCCTCGTTTTCAAGATGAACATTTTTGGCTATTAAAGACGGGAAATTTCCTTTTTTAGATATAAATTTGTGCAATAGAGTAATATTTTCCAAAAATCTAAATAGTAAGTACATATGGGGCATTCTCGCAATCTTTTAACTTTTAGGGAATAAAAATCTGGTGAAATTAAACTTGCTAAAATAATATTTTAATCTGATAGACGAATGCCTTAATGATTCAAAATAAAGAAAAAACGGCTAGAAGCGAAGATTTTTTTAACTGAGGTTTAAGTTAAACTTGCGAGTTTAAGTTTTCTTACCATTTTACCACTATAACTTTTAATTTTTTTTTCTAAATTTTTACTTATAATGAACTTGCATAGTAACCACAGGACATTCAAATAAGAAATAATAACAATGTAGTATTTTTAGTACAAAGTTTTGGTATAACATTTTCTTAAAGGGGTATTAAAGAAGGGACGGTAAGGTAAAAAAGGGGACGGTATAGGAAAAAAGGGACGAAATGGGAAAAAAAGGGACGGTAAGGATGGAATGGTAAGGAAAATTACCACCTATTTTAGACAAATCATATTAAGATTAAGCGATAGCCACAATATTCATTGATTTTTAAAAACAGTTGTTAACATTGGATTAAATATTTTTTTTTTATAATTTTACCTCGAAAAGTGTAGGAATAAACCTTGGGGACGGTAAGACTACCAATAAAGCCACGATCTTGAAATTGATATTTAAAAGCTGATTTAAATTCCCCAGTAAATTTCATGCCAAAGAATTTTAGATATTCTTTCTCTAGCATACTTCTGCATGAGAAAAAAAATTGAAAAAAAATTTCTGTGGCTGCATCTGAAGTGATTTTCTGTATAAGTTTAGCAAGAGGGACGGTAAGGATGAAAAACCCAGGGACAGAGTTAAAAAAATAATATCAACCGTAAAAATGTGTGCAGGTTAATTTTTTGCTACATATTTATATAAAACAATAGTCCCAGTTTCGGAAAAAAATTACATCGAATTACTTTTATTGAAACAATTTTATATAGACAGACCCAAACTTAAAAATCAGCATCAGGGACACGGGACGGTATAGGAGTTTGTCTGGTATTTGAACCCCCAACATCGTACAAAACTTATTTATCTCGTTAATATTGTTATGCAATCATGCAATGGGATGTTCCCCAGTACATGAAATAAAAAAAAACCCACACAAACAATGTATAAAAATAAAAATTATTATGAGAAATAAAAATTATTATTCAGGGACATAAAAGTGAAAAGATTGTGAGAATGCCCCATATACTGATACTTGATTAATTTTAGTCTAATTATACTAACTAGTAAATAAATCATATGAAATGTTATTTTCCAACTGCGCAAACGATGTCCAGGCCATGATTTGATCTTGGCTGAAGCTGCCAAGTTTTTTCACCATTTGGGAAATCAAATCTCATATGATTTATTTACTAGTTAGTATAATTATATTAAAGTTAATCTGGTGTAATTGAGTATCCAGCGTTTACTCCAGTTCCATTACCTGCGAATTATTTTGTTTAGCTGATTCATATATCAGACCAGATGCTATAATCAATAAAGTTAGCTGAGTGAATTAGGTCCTCCACATTTGTTCGGGATAGTTCATTTGGCAGAGAACTGGCGCTTCAGCCAACAGATCCTTGGTTCGAATACTAACAATTTGCGCCCAGTTGGAAAATTACATCTCGTGTATATATTGATGCATATTTACAAGGAAAAGATGTTTGTATTGAATTTTATGGCTCTGCTCTTTATCGCTTTGCATTCCTACTTATTCGAATGTCAGTATTCGCCATTAGGGGAAGAATGACATGCCCACTACACCAATTAGCTAAACCCAATGACTTGGTTATAGGCCAAAACATCAATTACGAACGATTATTTCCGTTTTTTTCTACTCTGAAAACGAACATTTCCGTTTCTCTGTATTTGAAGGAACATATCTGTTTTTAACATTCAGCGAGCAAGGATAAAAAGGAAATTTTCTGTTTATTCCGGAAAAATTTACAACTTCCATTCAAGTTATCACCATAGAAAGTTTCCTTTAAATAACAGTAATGTCAAACAAAACCACAGTGTATAAATGAAATTTTATTTACAGTGCATGTTTACCCACCAATTAAGACTAGTTTAATTCAACTGAAAAAATTTCAGAGCTTCAGTATGATATTATTTTAAGTTACTTTCATTATTAATGTCTGTTCGTTTGTGGCATTTTTTACTCGTACACTCGAAACTTATATTTTTTATGTACTTCAAAGTTTTTATATTAAGGGGACAGTTCCCCTTCAACCGGGCAAAAATTCTAGAAAACTGATTCAAATTCCATATCTTTTCACAAACTAACTGATAAGGCTAATTCAATGAAGTTTTTTTTTTATTGTTAAGTATAGAATTACTTGCTACAATAAACAAAACAGATTATGAATAATATTTAAATTAATTAGAAAAACATAATTAAGTAACCTAATGTTTTTTGGTTTTCGTAATTACTATATACCACTGTGCATGATATCTCGTGTTCATTTTAATTAAAAAAAATTTATTTTAAAGATAACACTTTGCTTAACATAATGAAGAAAAATCTTTTAATTACCTTTATTTTTAATAATAAAAATTAAGAAAAGAAAATATGTAAAATTTCTCGCATATTTTTTAAATAAAATTTTTATTACTTATCATAATTCTAAGTTTTTAGTTCATTTTATGCAGAAATATAATATTAATGCACTCAGATATTTTTAATCCATTATCTTGATTAGTTTTTGAGAAATAATGCGCGCTGTGATATATAGTAATTACGAAAACCAAAAAACTTCAGGTTACTTAATTACATATTCTTAATTAATTTAAATATTCTTCATCAATCTGTTTTGTTTAGTTAACAAGTAATGCTATATTTAACAATCCAAAAAATTCATTGAATTTGCTTTATCAGTTAGTTTATGTAAAGGTATGGAAATTGAATCAATTTTCTAGCATTTCTGACCGTTTAAAGGAGAATATTCCCCTTACAGAAAAAATAGATTTATCTCGATAGGAAATAAATGTTGTCTAAACATGTTAAATAATTCTGAATTTATGAGTTTTAAGTATAAAATTTTTATATATTTGAATTTTATTATGCTTTTTAGAGCTATCGTCCTTTATTAAAGACAAATTAATTTTATTTAGAATTAAGTTAATGATAGTTTAATTTCAAAATAGATATACAATGCGCTAAAACTTTAAATTTTGAAATAATTCGTAGAAAATACAAATAAAACCTTTTAAGATACGCTGTCTAAAGATGAGATTTATGAATTTTAGGTATTACATTTTTATATACTTCAATTTTAGCCCACTTCTTAGAAGCACCGTCTTTTAATACACGCAAATTAATTTTATTTAGAATTGAGTTAACAAAATGTAACATAAAATATACATGCAGGGTGTCCATAATTAAACGAAGCTAATTTAAAATTGTCTACAGACGAAATTACTGTTCAGAAGGTTGTGAAATTTTGTGGAGGATATAATAAATATATGGGAATTTGTTTGAGCGAAAAAAATAGTTCACAATTTCGCTGGCAGAGGGCGATTTTTAACGAATTACACATTTAGAATACATTTGCGAGAATTTACAGTAGGGACGGTGAATCTATGGTTGATGTTCTAAAGAAAAATTTAGTGCAATTAAACGATTTACATCACTTTAAAACAGATAGATTTTTCTAATTAATTAATTTTTTTTCTGATGTTGAAACGCACTTTATTTAACTCTCTCCGACCCAATTTCGGGACCACCTAATTTTAATTCCAAACTTACAATCGGCACCAAGATTATTTTAATAAAATTTAGATTTTACAATGAAAGATTAAATTAGCAAGATTTTAATTAATTAAAAAGTCGCTTTTAAATTCCGGTGTCAGTCAATTATTTCACCATTTTACAACAACATTTGTACATAACATTGTGCCGGAAAGGGTTAAATCCAACCCCTTTTATTACGGACTTAATATATTTTTTGTACTTTATCAAATTGGGAGAAGATGTGAAGAAAATGAAAAAGGAAGATTGCCACGCATTGTAAAAAGAAAATGCCTTTGACAAAATTATAGGGATTTCGTATGAAATTTGTCTTTTTGACAATTTTCCACTTTACCTAAGCCTATTAGTCACTATTTCCGAAAATGAATGATTTGAAAAACTCAAACAGAAACCACTTCTGATATAACTCTAATTCGAGCTTGAATTATATTTAATGCATTCGGTATCAATCTTATATAAATTATTTGCCATCCCTAATGCAATAATAGAAATCACACTTACACTTTTATTATTTTCTAAAATTTGTACAATTGTTATCATTGTTACAGTATAACACACGAATATATGTTTCCTTTATACATTAATTCTCAAAAACAAAAATTTAATTATTTTGATTGACTTTTTTTTATTTGTTGATACCTCATGGTGATGTAAAAACTTTTTTTCTAAAAAATGACACATTTACGTGAAAAGGTTTGCCGTCCCTGGTTCACAGATATTATTACAACTAAACATGTTCCACGTGACGGTCATCATTTCCAGATAGTACCATCTGGAATCATTAGCATGTTTCACAGTTGACGGTAGTGTGCACTGGGAAATGCTTAGAACATGTCGTAAAATGCTATCTTTAAGATAAGGTAAAGTTAATAAATAAAATTTTCTAAACAATCGTAAATGAGTAATTACGATTCTAAAATAATTGGCTAAATGAGTAATTCATTAAAAAGTCACCCTATGGTGGCGAAATTTTAAAATAATTATTTTTTCCGACTAAACAAATTCCATCTCTTTATTATGTCTTTTACAAAATTTCACAACTTTTTGAGCAATAGTTCCGTCTTTAGACAACTTCAAAATAGGATCGTTTAATTAGGTTGGTTGGTTGCATTTATGTCGGCCAATTATCTGCACGTAGGATATGGGCCCTAAGGGGGGGGGGAGTGCCTTCCGTGGAGGTCTTTCTAAGGGAGCCTAACCCGTATTAACGCTTGGAGAACCAAGGTTCGAAGAAAGCCACGAAAACTCCGAACGATTAGGCCGACGGGCGCGATTGGGATCAAAGCCAGCACCTCCCGTCTACCAGCTTCGAGTGCAGAACCTCTCGACCACTGGTGGGGCGATCGTTTAATTAGAGAACACATTGTAAAATACGTTAAAACTTAAGTTATAAAAGATTTATGAGTTACACCGCCCCAGATAGCACAAGTCTTTTACAAAGACTTGTTAACCCTTATTTCAACCTTAAAAATCTTGGAAACAAAGTTGTTCTAAACTAATGTACTATATGGGACTGGATGTGTCTACCAATGTCTTTTGATACGGATATTAGTAAATGCAACATAAATACAGGATAAAAGACAATGCAGATAAATACTTACAATATTTATCCCAAATATCATCCGATGACGTAGGAGGAATAAACACATAACTACCTCCAAACAATTTGTGATTTAACAAGTCAGAACATGATGGCCTTGCTTCAGGATTCGGATTCAGACAGCTGACAATGAAATTCCTTATTCGGATCACCTTTTTCAACGATAATTTGGATTTTGGAGAAGACCGTTGGATGAGAATTTCGAAATTTTTATCCTGAAGGATCTGAAACATAACGGGATATATTTGATCATCCCAGCTGAAAATTCTCCCAAGTGTAGATTTTAAAATTGTCTCTGACAACATTTTACGGGTGAATATTTCAAGGGCAAGAACACCCAGCGTCCATATATCGTACTTAATGCCATTTACAGGTGCTTGGCCTTCTCTCGTGATCTGTGCTTCGGGTGGCCGATAAAAGAGAGGTGACGCATAACTGAAAAGAGAATAGAAAATGCAATATTATGCATGTAAGATGTTTCCTGTAACCATTTGAAAAATAAGTTGACACAGATCGAATTTAAATTAGGCGGGTATTATTTTCATCATAACTGCATGATATATTTTTATATAATTAGATAAAAGTTTTTAATTTGTGACGTTATCTTAGTAGGTAAAAGTTAATTTAAACTCAAAATTGTTTTTTAAAGTTTTCTATATGCTTTTCATCAAAATATCAAAGCTAAATGAATATAGATTAGTTTCAACTGACGTCACACACTAGCAGCAACCAACTTGACAACCACGTTAATATTTTTTGTTTGCACAACAGTTTTCCCGGGTTTCTCCCCTTTCATTGGACGAACGCTAAAAGACGGGTGATTTTGATTGGTTGTTGGAAAATTGGCGGCATGTGGTCACGTCGTTGAAACTGATCTATAACGTAGAAAATACTAAAAAAATTATCTTAATTTGTTTCCTCTGTCGATTTTCAAATACCATCGCAAATGCTATTTATGCAGCTAATTTTTGCAATTGGTATTTTTTTCATTTAATGAGTCAATAATTATTTGCTTATTCAGTCTTTCTCTGATTTCGCAAAAAAGTTCCACGTGCAGAAGTAGAGAAACTGGTTAGATTATTCAAATTATCTGTAGTGATTCTACCATCTCGCTGTAAAAAAAGGTAAGCAAGAAATAGTATTTTTACAGAAATTTTATAGCTCTAAATGAGATTATATTTCGAGTAATTTCTAGAAAGATTAATATTATCTGTTAGTAGGCTAGGTTGAGTAGCATATTTTATATGTATTTTATATATGTAAATTAATAATTAAATTTAGATTTCAATGAAAAAACGTGTGATTAACAAGTATCACAATCATTTTATACATAAAACCAATTAAAAAAATCGTACCACGATAATTCTACTTTTTAAACACTTTCCAACGTAGTTGAAAAGCTTTCATGAATTCGGTTTATCTACCTGCCATATGTCTGCCATTTGTCCTGGCTCTAACTCGCATAAATACACTGGGATTGCCATGCAATTCATATGTGTTATTAAGGCTTGATATGACATGCTCGGGGTTGAAAATGCAGTGTGAATTTAAAGCTTGTTTAAAGGGACACTCAAAAGAATTCGATTACATTACGGTCTATGGGAAAAAATCGTTTAACATGTATTTTGCACGATTACAGGCTATTTTAAATGTATCGAAAATGATGTGAATCACTGCAAAAATCTTAATATATAATATGGTCTGCATAGCATTTATCGTTCATTTAAAAGGACACAAAAATACCGTTTACAATACTGCCTATTAACAATAAATGCTGGCAGTGCGTTTTCAGTTGCTTACCCTTTTTAAATTCTAACTAATTTTTTGCCTATTACTTGGTATCTATAAATTCTGTAATAAATAATATACGGGGAATATTAAAAGATCTCCAATAAATTTCTCTTTTTTGAAGGAAATTGCTCAAGATGAATTTTGAATTATGCTTTGCTTTCCCTAAATGAACTAAATTTTAGAATAATATGTGGTATATATGTGCAAATTTATAGACAATATACAAGACCTTACGAAAGAATCCGGAACGTTTTCTAACTGTTGATGGGAATTCAAGAAAAATGTGTTGTGCTTTTTCCAAATGGTTTACTTAGAAACCATCTATCACCTTAATAGGCGATGGGGTTTTGTTAACGTATTTTGGAAGTGTCGGAAAGTGTTTCATAATCTATGCTTGGAGCATTATTTTTTCTTTCTTGTTTAAATTTTATATTCCATGCAAGTGACTTTCATAACCTATCTTTGTTGCTATTAAAAAAAAACACACACGCATACTTTTACTGTTAGAAATAGATTATTTTTTGTTTGTTTGTCAGTAAAAAATGTCACTTTAAAATAGACTCGTGATATGTGATTTAGATAAAAGCGAAATGAAATTCTGTATTAAACAGGCTATTTATAAGATGTATAAAGGAAAAAAAGTAATTAACCCAAAACTTTGAAAGTTACTACTAACCTATCAACAAGAGTATCGGCGCTACATACACATCCAAAATCACCTATGCAAACTTTAGCATCTTTCTTAATTAGTACGTTTGTAAGTTTCAGATCTAGATGATTCAGGTTTTTGCCATGAACATATCCTAATCCACTCACGATGTCATGGAGATAGCTTTTCAATACTTTAAATATTTTTCGTTTCTGTAAGAAATCGTCATCCTCCAACTTTTTACTGAGGCTCCCTTGGCACAAAGGACTGAAGAATACAGTCGTTGGAGCATCCATAAAACTAACTTTCCCGAGCAATGGTAGTATATAATCGCTTTTCAGCTTAGGCCACACATCAGTTTCACTTTTTGAAATGCAGCTGTTCAATACAACTTTAGCTGCCACTGTCGACGACTTGCGTTTGTTTTCGATCTCTATTACATCACCAAAAGATCCTATTCCAATCGTTTCGCCACATTCATATCCATAAGATTCAAGCAGATTTCTAGTCGTTTTTACTGCAAGATCTCGATAAACTTCTTCGTTGATGATCTTTTTTTCAACGGCACGTGCTATTAAATCCATTTTTAATAATTTCTAGACGTTTATATTCTTATTTATGTAACTTTTAAAACAAGCAATAGCAGTTTCAAGCTGATCACAGTGACTTTTTTTAGAGCAGTGAGAATGTAAGAAAAATCATTGTTTGATGCGTTTACATTTCCCATTGTTGACACTATATGTTTTATAACAATGCAGTATTTACAAAATTCGATTCCAGTATTAAAAATACATTGTCATAAAATTGAATAATGCGTTATATTGTTAGATGCAACAATATGGCTGTATATAGTTAAGTGCAACAATATAAAAATGTAAACAAGGATGCCGTAGAGATGTAATCCGTAAAAACGTTCCAATCCGCACAGCCCTTGGAACAGAGCCGTGTGGATTAGTGGTCTTCTTCTGTATATAGTTTTTCATAATTTTTTTTTGTTTTAAAATGGGTTACTCTTGTCTATCACTTCGAAACAAGCGAGCGCTAAGATGTTATATATTCCCGCGGCCGCCATCTTGGATTTCTCGGCAATGTTTTGTTGGCGTTTATCGATAAGGCAACCCCGACGAGTGACGTGTTCTGGCAACCCCGTTAAGCCTAACATGCGCATAAATCTGCTTGGCGACATTTACTTGGCGGAAAAGGGGGTTTTCACGCCAAGAAAAATCCAAGATGGTGGCCGTGGGAATATATAACATCTGTTTCCAAGTCAGAAATATACTTATTCTTGCGTATGTGTTGTATATATACAGTGTCATCGAAAAATAATGCCTAGATTTTAAATAACTGTCACAAAAAACTATGAAAGCTAATTTATTGGTTTTAGTCTTATAATGTGCGGCGAAAAATAAATTTTTTTTCATACCTTAGTATGCTTCAATGTGAGCACCGTTCGGTGTGCACTAGGAGCAAATGTGTGCAATGTGAGCACCAGGAGCAGTTTGACCTGGATACGTTCTCCGAAAAAGCCGCTATATACTGACTATTGACTTTGACTCCACATACCAAATCACGCACTGTGCTTTTTGTTGCACGGTCAACATCGTAGTGTGCTTTTTGTTGCACGGTCAACATCGTACTGAGCAGCTGCAGTCTGGCGCGTCGGCTGACCTTGACGACTGCGCAACTAATCCGCACATATCACAGGCAAGCAAACGAATTCTGGTGAAGTGAAACCAAATTTGCGTTCACCAGTTATCGTGTAGTGAAAGAATTACTCATTTAACATAAAAGGTTTCGATGTTATGATTTTTTTTAAATCTAGGCATTATTTTTCGATGACCCTGTATTTATGTCACATTTTCCGTCATTTTTAACAAGCTAAATTTCTAGTACGAATAATATTAAGCATTACTCAGGGTGTTGCCGAATTCGACCGGGAAATTGAGAGGGGTGAAAGTAGGCATCAATGAGATGGGAAATTTATTATAGAACATGGGTTTTCAAACTACGTATTTAATCAAAAATATAGAGTGTTCTACCCTATTTCAGTTTGGGTTGACGGTAATAAATTTCAGAAAACTGAAGTATATTATAACTAGAACTTCCCTCAGAGGGATTAGTCTGAGCGATATTGCAAAGAACATAGATTTAATAATAAAGTGTGGAAGCAAAGAAAATGAGATGTTATCTTTAATTGTCCATATACTGCGATAAATTGAAATGATGAAAATAAACTAATCGTAGAATTACAAAATCTACCCTATATATATATAATCCTAATGAATCGAATTGAAACGAATTTATGTAACGATTCTACGAAACGACTGATTAAACAACTGATTACGTTTCACGGCGATTTTTCCTAAAATATGGAATACTTTGCGATGAAATTAACACCAAAAATCCGTATTGATCCAAGATCTCAAAACTGGTATTAGAATTCATTTTCGAAATATACATTTTTGTCTAATTTTAAATACTTTTTTTCTAATGATGGCAACTCAAATTTTAATCATAACAGATATTTTTTTCATATTTTAGAAAAGTGTTCGGACCTTGTGCGCATGCCGAACGAGCTCCGTAGCTTTGCGGTCATGTGACCCAGTTCAGTTGTTGCTTAGCTGCCATTGCGGCACGTTGTGTATTCGAGCGGGTCTTATCCCCAAGTATATAGTTGTTCTTTAGCTGCCATTTCGGCACATTGTGTATTCGAGCGGGTGTTATCCCCAAGTATAGTATGTTGTTGCTGAGCTGCCATTGTGGCACATTATGCTATAGCGGGTCTTATCCCCAATTATTCTGTTGCTTATAGCGGGAGTATTCCCCAAAAGATGTTTTATGAACGTCACTTGTTCTAACAGCGGGTTATTACCCCAAAGTCACCTCATCATTCTACATGTTTTTCAGTGTTTGTGATTGTTTGTAACATTTGTGTGCTGTGTGATAAAAATGTGAAAAAGAAAACTATTTGTCTTCAATCTTAAAGTTACACACAGTATTCACAACATTCTATTGGTCCGTCGATTTCGCAGCGAAATAGCTGCTATGGAAAAATTAAATAGAACAAAAGGTGCTCTAAAAGGCGCTATAACGAAATTAGAAAATTTCGTAAAAGATAATACAGACGAAATTAATTACTCGAGTACCGAGCTCGAAATAAAGATTCGAAAATTACCTGAGCTGCAAGCAAAAGTATCGGAAATACGGGATAAATATTATGATATCCCTGATATTAAGGACTTACCAGAAATCGAAAACGAGTTAGATGAACTCGAAGATCGTCTCGAGAAACTTGAGGTAAGTCTCAACATATTTCTTAAAAATCTTAAAGTTTCTGAAATAAATGTGCATGCTGATAGTATTGAATCTATAAGTTCGAATAATATTAAAGTTAAGTTACCTGAAATCCCACTACCAACATTCAATGGTAAATATGAAGAGTGGTCAATCTTTAAAGTACAATTTACAAATTTAATCATAAATAATGCTCAGTTAAATGACGCTCAGAAGCTGTTTTATTTGCGAGCATCGCTAAAAAATGAAGCAAAACAACTAGAGAGTCTAGACGATTCCTTTGAATCATTGTTTACAGCACTTACTGAAAGATTCGAAAATCAACGTTTGCTCATTGACACTCATTTATCGGCCATAATTAATTATGAAAAAATACATTACGAGTCTTCTAAAGAATTGAGATCCTTTATTGATTGTGTAAATAAAAATTTGAGGGCCTTAAAAGTATTACAATATGAACAAAACAATCTGTCTGATGCTATCCTTATCAATATTATATTGCAAAAGGTAGATAAGGAATCTCGAAAATTATTTGAATATTCGATTAAAAAATCAGAATACCCGCAATTTAATGAATTAATGTCATTTTTGGAAAACCGCAGTTCTACGTTAGAAAGCGTAAATAGATACTCTGCTTCAAAACCCTTAAACAAAAACATTCCTCTTTCGAACAAACAAAAAAATTTCATGCTAAATTCGAATGATAAATCGAATGGAAAAACTTGTATTCTGTGTAAATTGGCCTTTCATAATTTGAACAAATGTTCTCAGTTTCGAAAAATGAATGTTTCTGAACGATACGATTTTGTGAAGAAAAATAAGCTGTGTATTAATTGTTTGAATAATTCTCATTGCGTAAATTCTTGCATTTCAAAATATAACTGTAATACCTGTGGATTGCGACACAGCTCATGGCTTCATCGAGAAAAAGAAAATAAATCCAAAAATGAATTGGCTTCCCCCCAAATTTCCTCCCCTCTTGCAGGTGCGGTAAATAGAGAAACGAAGAACATTTCGGTAAATAACGAATCATTAAAGACCTTGAATAATATAAGTAAAGAAAGAAAATCAATTTTATTGAGTACATGCTTTGTTTTTATAGAAGATAATTTCGGAAATAAACGAAGGTTTAGAGTCATTTTGGATAATGCTAGCAATGTCAATATTTTAACTAAGGATTGCGCTGACATGCTGAAATTTAAAAAAGGGATAATTAATGTATCCGTTACAGGATTAAACGGTTATACTTATAATGTAAAACATAAAATTTCGAGTGTAATTACAAACGAAGATGGCTCTTTCAGGGAGAATATAGATTTCTTAATTGTTCCCAAAATCACGGATGTAATTCCATCAAAGCAATTAAATGTATCGGACATTAATTTACCGAATATTGTGGAATTGGCAGACCCCACATTTTTCAAACCGGGAAAAGTTCACGCATTGCTTGGCGCTGAATTATTTTATAGAATTTTAAAGCATAATTCAGTTAAGATAAATGATAAACTTTTTCTGCAAGACACTGTTTTTGGATGGATCCCAACTGGGGCGCTAGAGGAGAACACGCAAACAAACAATATTACTATGTGCAATTTCGTTAGAGATTTCGATGAAATAAATGATAATTTAAAACAATTTTGGGAGCTTGAGTCTATAGGCATTAAACATGGAGATCCGAAAATATCGGAAACTGATCAAGCACAACAAATATTCGATAAAACTGTCAAATTTGTAGGCGATCGTTATGAAGTTCAGTTACCCTGGAAGAGAGACTGGAAGGATTTAAATGATAATTTTAATGTTGCGAAACAGCGTTTGGAAGGTCTAAAAAGAAAATTTTATCGAAACCCAGAGCTTTTTCGACAATATTCTGAAATAATCACGGAATATTTAAAGCAAGGAATTATAGAGCAGGTGCAAGAAAATGAACCTGTTTTAGACAGGGCAGTTTATTATTTGCCCCATCATGCGGTCTGTAAAGAAGATAAACTTACTACAAAGGTCCGAATCGTCTTCGATGCCAGCTCTCATGATAACAATGATTTGTCCCTTAATGATTGTTTATGGCCCGGCACCAACTTAAATCCACTTCTATTTGATATTTTAATCCACTTCAGATTATACGAAATTGCCTTTTCTTCTGATATCGAGAAGGCGTTCCTTCAAATCTCACTAGCTGAAAAAGATCGGGATTCTGTCCGTTTTCTGTGGTATGATGATGGTTTAAAATCTTTCAAGGTCTTCAGATTCAAACGTGTTATTTTTGGAGTCAATGCCTCTCCATTCCTCCTATCTGCTACAATAAAGGAGCACATCAAGCGGTTTATGAACCTACACCCAAGAACTGTTCACCTACTCGATAAATATATTTATGTGGACGATTTTATATCTGGCGAAGATACGCTGCGAGAAGCTCTTGATGTTTCCCTGAATGCTAACAAAATAATGTCTGAAGCAGGAATGATTCTTCGAAAATGGATAACAAATGATGAAGCGTTACTGCAGTGCTGGCAAAAGGAAGGTTTAAATATTCAAGCAGAACATGCTGCAATAAGCCTAGGAAGCAATCTAAGCAAGGTATTAGGAATGTCCTGGAAAACAGAAGAAGATTGTCTGACATTCGAAGTCAAAAGTTTAATAGAATTCTTGTCATCGCAAAAAAGCTCAAAACGTCTACTATTGCAAGCAGTTGGTAAAATCTTCGATCCGTTAGGCATGCTGACGCCATTCACCATTAGAATAAAATGCCTGTTCCAAGAACTATGGCTAAAGAAGACAGCATGGGATGAACAGTTACCAACTAATGTGCACGAAAAATGGTTAAAGTGGCTCGAAGAACTTCCAAATTTAGCAGAATTAAAAATTCCGAGGAAAATTCTTGGTTGCTTGAATCAAGTAATAGCTGTAGAAATACACGCCTTTTCTGATGCTAGTAAAATAGCGTATGGATCTGCAATTTATCTGAGAATAAAAAGAGAGAGTGGTGTGGAAGTCAATCTCGTGACTTCAAAGAGTCGTGTTGCACCGATAAAGGAGATAACTCTGCCTCGGCTAGAACTTCTCGGAGCCTTACTAAGTGCAAGACTGACCAATAAAGTAAAACCCATCCTAGATCAAAAAATCACATCGAAGGTGTACTATTGGACAGATTCCAAAATAACCTTATTCTGGATCAAAGGATCATCAAAGCGATGGAAGCAGTTTGTGGCAAACCGTGTCATAGAGATTAATGCACTTTCAGATTCGAACTCTTGGTATCACTGCTCTAGCAAGGACAATCCTGCCGATCTCTTGACCAGAGGTGCGAGTGTTAATTCTCTTGTAGAGAATCCAATGTGGTTTAGGGGACCAAAATTCCTAGCAGCTGATGACTTAGTGACTGAGCAAGAAACTATTTCTGTGCCAGAAACAGATTACATTCCAGAGACTAAATCAAAATATAAAAATAACTGTAATGATTTCAATTCTAATATTTCTCTTTCTCTTTTCAGGAATCCTGAAGAAGTATATTTTTTTCTCAACATAAGTGGTAAATACTATAGTATTCTTCGCATACTGGCATATGTTTATAGGTTTTTTCACAATTGCAAATGCAAGTTAGCAGACCGGCGCAGAGGCAGCCTCACAACCCCAGAAATAAAAAATTCAGAAGTTTCTCTAATTAGATTAGTACAAAATGCAGAATTTCAGGAAGAGATTAAGGGTTTAAAACGGGAATCAAGGGTTCCCCCTTCCAGTAAAATTAAATGTTTATCCCCCTTTTTGGATCAAGATAATATCTTAAGAGTTGGCGGTAGGTTGGAAAATTCAGATTTAAACTTTGATAAGAAGCATCAAATCATTTTGCCGAAAGGCCATAAGCTCACAAAACTCATATTTGAGCATTTTCACAGGAAGTATTTTCATATTGGTCCCCAAACTTTAATCCATTACGTACGAATGCGGTTTTGGCCCGTAAGTGGAAAAAATTTAGCGCGAAAAGTAGTGCATGATTGCGTTGTCTGTTTTAGGAACAACCCGGTTACTGCTAAACAAATCATGGGTGACCTCCCATCGGAAAGAGTAACTCCAAATTTTACGTTTAACCATACAGGAGCCGATTTTTGCGGCCCTTTTGAGATTAAATATAAAACTCAAAGAAAAGGGATTTTTCATAAGGTTTATGTCGCGATTTTCGTTTGCTTAGTAACAAAGGCTATTCATTTAGAAATAGTAACGGATCTAACTTCTGATGCGTTTATCGCCGCACTTAAACGCTTTGTTTCAAGGCGAGGGAAATGCGCTTCTATTATGACAGACAATGCTACGAATTTTAGGGGTGCTAAATCAGAATTGCACAAACTTCATGAGTTAGTTCGTAGACCGGATGAAAAATTAGCTAATTACCTTACTTCAGAAGCTATTGAATGGAAGTTCATTCCTCCTAGATCGCCCAATTTCGGTGGTTTATGGGAGGCTGGTGTAAAATCTTTCAAGTATTATCTTAAACGAACATTAAAAGGTGCTAGATTGACTATGGAAGAATTCCAAACAGTCACCACCCAAATCGAAGGGGTACTAAATTCGCGTCCCTTAACTCCGTTATCGACCGATATAAATGATTTTAATGCATTGACACCAGGCCATTTCCTAATTGGTCGGCCTATCGATGCCATTCCAGAACCTCAATTGATTGATATCACAGAATCGAGATTATCTAGGTGGCAGAGAATCACTAAATTCGTCCAATTAATTTGGAGAAATTGGCAATTAAATTACTTGAGTCATCTCCAAAATCGTTCAAAATGGCAGGTAAAGGGTGAAAACATCAAACCAGGGGCGATGGTAGTCATAAAGGAGGACAATTTACCTCCCTGTAAGTGGATGCTAGGACGAATCTTAGAGGTTATACCAGGAAAGGACGGTAATGTTAGGGTTGCAAAGGTAAAAACAGCCTCGAATATCTTTCTTAGATCCATATCTAGATTGTGTGTCTTGCCCATTAATGAAACCTAATGTACATACTTATTTCTCATTGTTTATGTATTTTAAGGTGCATCTAAGATTTACATGTTATTTTACATTCAACTTTTCTTAAGAACAATATAGAACTATTTTTAGAAAATAGCTTAAATTTTGTATCAAAGAATTTAATTTTATTGTATTGTATAGTCCTTATTGTTGCTACTTATCATTATTGTATTTGTATTGTAATATTATTTTGTGGTATTGGTATTTTATTTAGTTCTTGTATTTATAGTGTATTTTTAATATTTTGAATGTGCTACGCACATTGCAACGCGGGGCGGCATGTTCGGACCTTGTGCGCATGCCGAACGAGCTCCGTAGCTTTGCGGTCATGTGACCCAGTTCAGTTGTTGCTTAGCTGCCATTGCGGCACGTTGTGTATTCGAGCGGGTCTTATCCCCAAGTATATAGTTGTTCTTTAGCTGCCATTTCGGCACATTGTGTATTCGAGCGGGTGTTATCCCCAAGTATAGTATGTTGTTACTGAGCTGCCATTGTGGCACATTATGCTATAGCGGGTCTTATCCCCAATTATTCTGTTGCTTATAGCGGGAGTATTCCCCAAAAGATGTTTTATGAACGTCACTTGTTCTAACAGCGGGTTATTACCCCAAAGTCACCTCATCATTCTACATGTTTTTCAGTGTTTGTGATTGTTTGTAACATTTGTGTGCTGTGTGATAAAAATGTGAAAAAGAAAACTATTTGTCTTCAATCTTAAAGTTACACACAGTATTCACATACAAAAAGGTTATTTAAAATTAATTTGGCGACGAGTTTGGCCTCCCTTAAATGTATGCTAAGAAATGCATCATGTTACTTTTATTCAGAATTCAATTTGTATTTCATTATCATTTTATTTAATACAAAACTTTCATTTAAAATTAAAACCTTTAAAATAAACGGCTTTTACTTCATTCTTTTTTTTAAACGAAACGAAAAGAAAAATGTTACACACAGATGTCATATACGCAACGGGGTACCTAATTGGCGCCAAAATGGCGTTATTTTGCCTGACATGGTAATCCGGCTATTGTTGCTTATTTATTAATAAATGTTTATTGGAATTTATTTTCTTTTTATTTACAAAAAATGTTATAAATTGTTTTGTTCAATAGTTATTAATTCTTTTTTTTATTTATTTATTGTTATTTCATTTTAAAAATAACAGAAAATAATTTTAAAATACGTAAGTAACAGGTATTTGAAAACGAGGTTTTCGCCAAATTGTCGTGAAAAAAAATCACGCCAAACCCGATGCGTATGTGACAATGCAACAAATCATGAGATATAATTTCCACTTCAAAGCAACGTTTTAATGTTATTACTTCTCCCGTCGACCAATTTCGCCAAATTATACAAATTGACATTTTTTTAAAATTTTAAATAACAAAAGAACAAATAAATTAGTATAACATTAATAAAAATGCAAATAAAACGTCGAAATAAAAATCACTTTATAGCGTGAACATGTGTAACTTCCTTAAAGTCAAGTGAATGTGACATTTACGATCAACCATTATTGGCATTTAATCTTATAGTTTGGCGACAGATTTTTGGTCGATGGGATAACCAAGTAGCACCGTTTTAATTTACCACTCGAAAAATAAAAAAATGCTAACTGGCGAGTTAAAAAAAAGCTATTGGCGAGATTTTCACCCGTCTAAAATAAAAGTACCAGGAATTCTTTGTGATCATGGCAACTTTTATGTAGTTTTATTCGAAAAAATAATTTTGATTCTTTAATCAAAATGGAAACCTTTCTTATGAAAAGCGATGGAATCAGCCCGTTGATTATGGCAGTTACATGACTTGGACTATTATAATATAAACGAAATAATGGGGATAGAATAATATTCGGCGACTTATCACACCTGTGGCTGGCTAACATTAAAGTACCAAAATGGCCGTCTGGAATATAAAAAGCGAAGGGATCCGCCTGGAGCTGTTGATGATAGTCACATGACTTAGGCTATTATTATAGAGATTGTTTTCAATTCCAAAAATAGCGCAAATAATAATATTTCCTAACGATTAAAAATTTATTTTCGCGTGACTATTAAAAACAGAAAAAAAAACTTTAAATTTACTATTAAATGACTACGTGTTAAAAGCAGGAAAATATTGAAAATTATGTCTTGAAAAATGTATTTACACGTGACTTTAATATAACAACTTAAAAATAATAAATACATTAATATGCGTTTAATCCTTTCACGGACAAGGCACTTCTATTCGTAAAATCTTGAAATCAGTGAATGGCACCAGAATTTACAAACAAATTTCGAAATACAAAAATGCTTTTGTTCACTTACTTAATAGAAGGGAAATTTTCATCCCAATATTCTGATGCTAATGTGGCATTTAAGAATTAAAATTAAGTGGTGCAAATATGAACCACCGCCCTTGAAGGGGTTAAAGCAGCAAAATTTAGTAATTGTACTATGTCAATCGTTTTATAATGCTGTTAAAAAATTCCGAGAAACAAAAACTCTCTTACTTAATTCATTTTATTTTAGCTTCTTTTCAAATGTTTAACTGATCTTTTTAACCAAACACGAAAACAACTATTGGATCTCTTAACAGGAACTGATTCTACCTTAAATTTTTGCAATCAAAGGGAATTGAACGGAAACCCGTTTACAGGGAGATCGCTACAGGTTTTTTCAGTATAATTCAATCTTCTCTAATCTTTTTAAAACCGATCAGATTAGCGTGCTTTTAGATTCTACAGTGTCTGAACGGGGGTTGGCGAGCGTAGCTTGCAAGAGACAGAGCCCGCTAATCTTATATATAAATTCGTATACACTGTTTAAAAAAGTGGGAAAGCAAACCATGCAAGACAGCCATGCATGGATATACAATTGAAATTACGCAATATATTAAAAGTAAAATTGAAAATGAAACACTAAATTATCTTATATCGGAATTTTAACTGTATAAAATGCTGTCAAGAGCATAATCAGACGCTTAGCACCAGTTTGAGTAACTTTGAATGACAAATATATGAAGTTTGAAAAGAATGGACTATACTTTATATGGTGTATGCTCCCCCGGTATAGTTAATATTGTACAATATCTGTTTTCCAGGGATGCAATGAGGTTGTCGGTAAGAATTAAGGAATTCTCTTTTCAAAATCTGATATAGTATCAAATGACCGAACACATCAACAGTCGCATGCAATACGTCGATAGAGTGTGTTTTAGATATGCTTAATTGGATTTAAATGATGAGTGTATGCTGTCCACTACATAAGCTGTATTGTTTTGTTTTCAAACATATTCTGCACAAGTTGAGCTGTATTTAGCACGTATTAAATAAAAGAAATCGGCAATGATTGCAGCATAAAGTATGACACAAGATCTGAATATATCGTCTGCATAAACTTTGAGCTGTCAAAGTGTCATTTGAAGTAATTTACAAATCCATACATATTTTTTCAGCAAATCATGCAAGCTAAAATACGCCAATATGAATCCGATTATGAAATTTTACCAGAATATGTTAATATATAAAAAATCTTCTGATGACAATTGAGAATATGACCTTATGATAAAATGCCTAAAAAAATGAATCTGAAAAAAAAAATTCATATCAAATATAAAACGGCAGCATTATGAAATATTTAAAGTTTCTATACCTAATAATTCCAAAATAATGGTAATTGAGAATGCTTTCTGTTCATTTTATCTTTTTAAATTTTAAATTTTTTAGAAACCATTTATAAAAAATAATTATATTTTATAACTAACACGAAGCAAAATTTCAAATTTTTGAGCTCAG
Source organism: Maratus speciosus (assembly GCA_963932465.1). Taxonomy (NCBI): domain Eukaryota; kingdom Metazoa; phylum Arthropoda; class Arachnida; order Araneae; family Salticidae; genus Maratus; species Maratus speciosus. Next base: position 445,956,116 of record OZ010786.1, read on the forward strand.
CAGTAACACAGGAATAGAAAAAATTCTAAACTTTTTTGTTTCTGCAGTGTTTTATGTAGCGACATTTTTAGAAATTGTTCTGTTGCGAGAAATTACGTCATGATAAATACAGCCATGTCAATTTTCATGTTTATATTCCTAACAATTCCATGTACTTTGTTACTTACATCATCTTTAGATCTTGTTCCGTTTTGTTTAGTCTTTCAGTTATTTAGAATTTGTTCTACAAAGAGCATTTACATCTCAGAAATTACTGCCATGCCAAAGTTCTAGTTTCTAATACCAACAGTATCCCAGAATTTTCAGTATTCCAAATAAGTCATAATTTAGAGCCATTCTAGAAATTTTTACGTATATCTGTCAAATTGAATTTTCGAACCTTTTCACAACGAGTATTTACATCTTAAAAGTAACCACCACACTGAATTTAAATTTCTAACCCCAATCAATATCACAGAAACAGCAATTTTAGAACTTTTTTGCTCCTGCAGCGATGTAGGTTGTTGCACTGACATAAAATTTATTCTTTTTTCGGACCAGATATGGCCACGAATATTTTTTTTAAGTTGGCTATGTAGTTTGAGAAATAACACCTCACAAACGCACAAACATTAATAATATTATGCATTTTATAACATCGTAACGCTTTATATTATTAGCGTAGATGTACAGATACAGAAGCCATTTATCTGTTACAAACTAAAGCGCCCGACGTTGCCTAGAATTTGGAGAATGTTTGTTCTGAAAAATCAATTTTAAAATTTAACGTACAACATAAAACAAACATAAAAAAAAGCAGTTGAAGTGTTGTACACGTGAATCAAATGGAAACACAATATAAAAATGTATAAATGCATATAACAGATGCAAAAAAATACAGCTATAAATGAACTTATTTCAATTTATAATTGGAGCAATAATGTTAAAATACGCCAATATTTCCATAATCCGGTTTTTATCGTGCTTCAATAAGTTTTTTCACACTCATATGACGTTATACTATATCCACCACGTCCTTTATATTTCCAATACGACGTAGTATTTTCCTTTTTCACGTGGAAACCTTGAAATAGAAAAGTTATGAAGTTATATTCACTTTAATTTAAATTCGTCAAACTATTTATTTCATTTTCATTTTTCACACGAATATCTTGCAATAGAAAAGTTATGACGTTAATATTCACCTTTTTTTAAATTCGGCAAACTATTTATTTCATTTTCATTTTTCACGTGGATATCTTGCAGTAGAAAATTAATTGTTGTAGTAAGAATTTTATTGTGTATTTTAATTGTTGGCAACTGCTGTAACGAAAAATGTTTAAATTTGATAAGTAATTGCTCTTAATATGGTGGTTTTTTATTAATTAAAAATTAACTAAAAATTATTTCGATTCCGGATTACTTTAGTTGCCTCGGCCGTGTTTACACATGTACGTATCTTTTCACAATTCTGGCATCCAAACTGTGGATTTGTATAGAATTTCAAACAGACAGACAAATTTTCATTTTTATATATCAGATTATATACAAACATAAATAACTTATCTAATACGCGTTAGCAGATGCATTTTTAAATATATATATATATATATATATATATATATATAAACCAATAATACTTATTCTGTTTTATTTTCATAGTCATTTATATGATTTGACAAAAAATCTCACTTTCTTAACAGCGAATGTCGTGCTTTTTTACAAAAATGCCAGTTCATATAACAGCAAAGTACCATGAAAAGCATTAAATACATGGTAATAAGGTATTTAGAATGCGACATTAACGATCAACCATTATTGGCATTCAATCTTATAGTTTGGAGATAGATTTTTGGTCGACGGGATAAATATGTAGTGCCAAATACTGTACTGCAATTTAACTTAATCTTCTTTATTCTACTATTTTAAGATTTTTAAATCTAAACATCGCACATTTTCAATTTTTATACCGTCGTATTGGGGAGAAAATGTACTTTTAAATGCAATTTGATTGAAAACTGTATCTCAATTTATTTTTGAAAAATTAATTTTTTGTAGTTTTTAACGCCATTTGTTTAATTTTAGCAACTCAAGTACTCCATTTCTGTAGAAAGTAGGGGGAAAATAGTTGGAAAATAGTAATTATACCATTTTGTTGCCTTTTTCCTTTAACAACTTTAAAAATATATAATTAAAATACGTGCTATTTTAAAAAAAATATCAATAAATGATTTCTGATAAAATGTGGAGCTATTATAGACGACATCTCTTTTTTTGGATTTGTGTATTATTCAGCGATATCCTCAGCGATAGTCCTATGCGTATTTTACTGTAGAAGTTCTTTAAGATTGGATCGTAAATGAAGAATTCTTCAGCGGATACGGATGACGTCATTCTGTACAAAATAAAAGCGTGTGTTTTAAGTCTTAAAACTGAAATATGTTTTATACTAGGACTTCCCTCAGACGGATTAGTCTGAGTGATATTGCTGAGAACATAGATTAAATAATAACATGTGGAAGCAAAGAAAATGAGATGTTATCTTTAATTGTCCATATACTGCGATAAATTAAAATGATGAAAATAAACGAATAGTAGAATTACAAAATCTTATATATAAATTCGTATACACTGTTTAAAAAAAATGGGAAATCAAACCATGCAAGACAGCCATGCATGGATATAAAATTGAAAGTACGCAATATATTAAAAGTAAAATAGAAAATGAAACACTAAATTATCTTATATCGGAATTTTAACTGTATGAAATTATGTCAAAAGCATAATCAGACGCTCCGCACCAATTTGAGTAATTTTAAATGACAAATATATGATGTTTAAAAAGAATGGACAATACTTTATATGGTGTGTGCTCCCCCGGAATAGTTATTATTGTACAATATCTGTTTTCCACGGATGCAATGAGGTTGTCGATAACATTTAAAGAATTCTCTCCTCAAAATCTGATATAGTATCAAAGTACCGAATACATCAACAGTGGCATGCAATGCTTCGTTCGAGTGTGTTTCAGATATGCTCGATCGGATTTAAATGATGAGTGTATGCTGGCCACTACATACGCTGTATTGTTTTGTTTTCAAACATATTCTGCACAAGTTGAGCTGTATTTAGCATGTATTAAATAAAAGAAATCGGCAATGATTAAAACATAAAGTATGACACAAGATCTGAATATATCGACAGCATATAAGTCTCAATAACTTATGAGCTGTCAAAGTGTCATTTGAAGTAATTTACAAATCTATACATATTTATTCAGCAAAACATGCAAGCAGAATATGAACATATGATAAAATGTCTAGAAAAATGAATCAGATAAAAAATTCATATCACAGTTAAAACGGCACTTCCCTCTTTTAATGGCCTTGGCGAGAGAGAGAAAATCCTAGAGAACACTTTAGCAAGTACTTTCGGGCAACTTACTCACTGTTTCAAACAGGTCTTTATTCAATATTTACACAATTTATTTAATGCTAGGTGGGTATCTATCAGTTTTGTTGCATTTAAATTCCATGTTTTGCGGAGGAAATGCAGTATTATGAAATATTTAAAGTTGCTATACCTAATAACTCCAAATTAATGGTAATTGAGATCGCTTTCCGTTCATTTCATCTTTTTAAATTTTATTTTTTTTAGAAACCATACATAGAGACAATTGTATATTTTAAAACTAACCCGAAGCAAAATTTCTAGATTTTGGGCTCAGCAGTAACACAGAAATAGAAAATTTTCGAAAGTTTTTTGTTTCTGCACTGTTTTATATAGCGACATTTTTAGAAATTGTTCTATTGCGAGAATTTACGTAATGATAAATACAGCCATGTCAATTTTCATGTTTATATTCCTAACAATTCCATGTACTTCGTTACTTAGCTTAAGATTATCTTTAGATCTTTTTCCGCTTTGTTTAGTCTTTCGATTTTTTAGAATTCGTTCTACAACGATCATTTACGTCTCATATATTACTACCATGACAAAGTTCTAGTTTCTAACCCCAATAGTACCCCAAAAATTCCAGTATTCCAAATAAATCATAGTTTAGAATCTTTCTAGAAATTTTTACGTTTATCCGTCAAATTGAACCTTTTAGAGAGCGTTCATTACGAGTATTTACATCTTAAAAGTAACTACCGCACCAAATTTAAAGTTTCTAACCCAATCAATATCGCAGAAATCGCAATTTTAGAACTTTTTTTGCTCCTGCAGCGATGTAGTTTCTTGAACTGACATAACATACAGTCTTTTTGTCGGAGCAGAGATGGCCACCAACATTTTTTTTAAGTTGGTTATGTAGTTTCAGAGATAAACACCTCACAAACGTACAAGCATTTATAATATTATACGCTATATAATATTATAGCGCTTTATAATATTAGCATTAGATGTACAGACACACAAGCCATTTATCTGTTACAAACTAAAGTGCCCGGCGTTGCCCAGAATTTGAAGGATGTTTGTTCTGAAAAATCAATTTCAAAATTTAACATACAACACAAAACAAACATTAAAAAAAGCAGTCGAAATGTTGTATGAATGAATCATATGAAAACGCTATATAAAAGTGTATAAATGTATATAATAGACGCAAAAGAATACAGCTATAAATGAACTTATTTCAATTTATAATTGGAGCAATAATGTTAAAATACGCCAATATTTCCCTAATCGGGTTTTTATCATGCTTCACACATTTTTCACACTCATATGACGTTATACTATATCCACCACATCCTTTATATTTCCAATATGACGTAATATTTTCCTCTTTCACGTGGAAACCTTGAAATAGAAAAGTTATGAAGTTATTCACTTTCATTTAAATTCGTCAAACTATTTATTTCACTTTCATTTTTCACACGAATATCTTGCAATAGAAAAGTTATGATGTAATATTCACCTTTTTTTAAATTCGGCAAACTATTTATTTCATTTTCATTTTTCACGTTGAAATTTTGCAGTAGAAAATTAATTGTTGTAGTAATAATTTTATTGTGCATTTTAATTGTTGGCAACTGCTATAACTAAAAATGTTTAAATTTGATAAGAAATTGCAGTTAAATTGGTGGTTTTTTATTAATTAAAAATTAACTATAAATTATTTCGATTCCGGATTACTTTAGTTGCCACGGCCATGTTTTAATACACATGTACGTATCTTTTCACAATTTTGGCTTCCAAATTGTGGTTTTTATAGAATTACAAACAGACAGATAGACAAGTTTTCATTTTTATATATCTCTCTATTCTAAAAAAAGTAACTAACGCTGTCACCGCCGCCGCCGGTTATGAATTTTTTGTGACCGGAGGTCTTTCTTCGTTAATATTAAGAAAACTATTGATTACAAAAATATGAAAATCGGTGGTATTGTAGAGAAATGTTTGATCAACACGTTGATGCATACAGTTTTGAAATAGAAGAATTATTTTAAGAGATATTTAATGCTAAAATTGGACAAAATCTTTCTATTAAAAAAGTTTTATAGGAGCAAAAACTATACATGGGAATTTAATCATTTTTAGATCATTTTATTCAATAGCAGGTCCCGGTGTGCAGATTTCATTAATTTTTTTAATTTGACTCATTTTTTGAGACTTTATTCTATTTTAAATTCAAATATTCAGCATTTCGATTGATATTTTTACATATTTTAGAAAATGGTATTAATTTAAACTGTTGCCAACTGTATAAACAGCGCAAACAATAGCAGCGCAAATAATATGTTTGCTTCAAATAAAAAAAATATTTACACGTTACTATTATAAACAGAAAAACACCTTCAAATTAGAATTAAATAATTAGGTATAAAAAGCAGCCACTTATTGGAAATTACGCCATAAAAACTATATTTACATGTGAATTTTAAAAGAGAAAGGATATTGTAAAATAAACTCATTAACATGCGTTAGAAATCTTAAATAGAAGAAATTACGCCACATTACACTTATTATGCAAAATGAACAAAAAATAGTATTGCAAAACAGTTTAAATTTAAAAATTGCGCGAGACAAAATATTAGAGATTAAATATTAGACTTTTTAAAAAATTTATTATTTGTCGTTTGATGTGAGGTGTTCAACTATAAGTATGCAAAATTTCATGTCTCCAACTTAATTAGGGGCTGAGTTAGAAAAATTGTTTAAGATACACAAGTTAGAGCCCAGAGGGTTAAATATTAGACCTTTTTCAAAATTTCATTATTTGTCGTTTGATGTGAGGTGTTCAGCTATAAGTATGCAAACTTTCATGTATCCAACTTAATTAGGGGCTGAGTTAGAAAAATTGCTTAAAATACACAAGTTAGAGCCCAGCAGGTTAAATATTAGACCTTTTTCAAAATTTCATTATTTGTCGTTTGATGTGAGGTGTTCAGCTATAAGTATGCAAAATTTCATGCCTCCAGCTTAATTAGGGGCTGAGTTAGAAAAATTGCTTAAAATACACAAGTGAGAGCCCAGAGGGTTAAATATTAGACTTTTTCAAAATTTTATAATTTGCCGTTTGATGTGTGGTGTTCAGCTATAAGTGTGCAAATTTTCAAGTCTCCGACATATATAGTTTCTGAGAACGGGCTCTGTGACAGACGGACAGACAGACAGACAGACAAAGGAGTGAGACAGGTAGGGTTTCGTTAGATGAACGAAACTCTAAAAACATGCTGCGGATGACTGTAGCAACATCCTAAAATTAAATTACCATCAGTGATCTACCAATCCCAATTTTAGTTTATATTCGTTTCATATATTCTTATTCTTTTGTGCGGCCCTGTAAAATAACTATCAATAATATATACAGTAAAACCTCTGAATAGCGGATACCTCGAGAATGCAGAATTTGTCCTCTATTTGGAGGTGTCCGCTACTGAGAGTAAAACATATACAGTTATTTAAGTGTTGGTAATCGAAAATGTGTCCGCTAAATAGAGGTATCCGCTAATCGGGTGGGTCCGTTATGTAGTTTTAGCAGTAAAACCTCTGAATAGCGAACACCTCGGGAGGGCAGAATTTGTCCTCTATTTGGAGGTTTCCGCTACTGAGAGTAAAAAATGTACAATTTTTTAAGGGTTGGTAATCGAAAAAATGCCCGCTAAATAGAATTGTCCGCTAATCGGGTGTGTCCGTTATGGAGGTTTTACTGCATAATAATATCATCCTTTACAAGAAAATGTATGCTGTATGATAGACAGACAGTCATCCAGAGAAAGATAACCTCCCGGATCAATAAACACTCTTGTCTTTTATTTTAATCATCCACAATCTTTTCTAAATTTCGTTATACGAGTATTAAAAAAATCTGTGAGCCGGATTTAGCCTGTTGTATGTCATACAACAGGCTAAAAACGCTCACCGTGGTACGGAGTACTGTATTATTATTTGTTTGCCCACCAAAACTGGTTGCCACGGGTTGTTGCAAAGTTTGTGATCACGTGGTTGAAACTGATCTATTCAATATTAATGCGTGAGTATTTTTTTTTATTTGCTCCATGTGCTGAAACCAGTTGTCTATGAAAACATCCACCGGTGAAAGTGACGCACACCAAATTTCTGTGACGTATGCAGATAAATTGTGCTTTTTTATCAGTTTTTTTAATGTAATTTTTAAACGGTTTGGAACTTATTTTTCATAGTAGGTGCATTCAGTAGGTGGCCCTCATAGGTACCTTCTCGTGCAATCAGAAACGAAATCCGACAAATATTTCTTGAGTTATGCTTGACGAAAGGTTTTTATTAAGCTTTTGTTTTAGTAGGACATGGCGTTAATACCCATCGTAGCTGTAATGTGTCCGGACAGCAATATTTCACTGAGTATTAGCCTTCGCTTCGCTCAGACAACTATCTATATTTATATATTTTGTTTGTCATCGGAGGTGACACTAAATTCAGAAAAAACAGACTTCTCGTTTTCTAGTTTTTCTCAATCTTTGTGCAGTTTCGGCCTCAAAAAGTGAGATTTGTTGCAAAAAGATATAAATAGCTATGAAAACAAACTTGATGAAAGTTTATGCTTATTTTTACAAGTAAATATGGCAGAGATGTCATAAACGCACAGAGGTACCTAATTGGCGTCAAAGTGGCGTTACTTTGCCTGACATGGTAACCAGTGGCGGCTCGTAACTCTCATATTTTGGGGCATTAAATGCATGGCGGGCAGTATTATTCTTTTCTTACCATTATTTTTTGAAAGAAATCATTACCTTGTTTAATGGTCGAATATTCCGCCGACAAGTATGGAAAAGATTTCTTTTAAAGCAAGAGTGGTAAGAGAAGAATAAATTTGGCAGCTATGGATTTAGTGCCCCCTAAAATGCCAGTCACGAGCCACCACTGATGTAACCATATGTAACGTTATTATAATTTTTTTCTATAATTATATCATTTATTGACTGTTATTTCCCTTTAAAAATAATAGAAAATGTCTTGTTTATCACTTTATTTTGTTTTCATATTGAAATAAAAAATAACGTGCAATAATAACACGTTATATTTAACTGGCATTCGAAAACGACGTTTTTGCCAAACTGGCATAAAAAATCACGCCAAACCCGGTGCGTATATGGCATCTGTGACATAAATATAAACATTTTATTTATATATATATAATATCATTGCTTTTTACATACAATTTACTTTTGTTTGTATATAAAAATAGTTAAGTGGCTTGTTTACACAAAATAAATTTTATAAATCTTTAAAAAATTGCTTGAGTATATGAAACAATGAATAAGCTGCACGAAAATACGCATAAAAAGCTTATTTGACTTGCCAAACCCATTTTTTCTACCTCGCAAAGGCCCTGATACAGGAAAAGTACGAATTTCATTTTTAAAGAGTAAAAAGAAATTAATATGAATGGAAATTGTTTCTTTTTTTAATCATACTTTCTTTAAAATTCACAAAAATTCAGGAAATATATATGTTTTTAAATGCACTAAATAGTAGAAAATTCTTGAAAAAACCCCTTAAATGCACGGAGTTTAAATTTAATTCGGTAAGTTCAATTATGGAAGATAAAAGGATTTAAATGGGAATTTTGCCAAATTAGCCAGTTATCTCTCAGTTGGATTCATATATAAAAACTTTCTTGTTGCCAAATTTCGCGATATTTCGCTACGTTGGCCAAAGTTTGGCGATATCGTGGTAACCCTGTCATTTGTACTTTTCAACAAATACTCATTGTTGAAGCTAATGCTGATTTCTCTATAGAAAATCAAACGTAACCATTAATTCACCCCCCCCCTCCCTAACGTTGTCCCCTTAGGGATAGAATTTTAAAAAATCAATGTCCAATTCATGTATTGCCCTCAAGAATGCATATATATTCCAAATTTCAAAACTCTATGTCAACAGGAAGTGGGTGAAAAATGAATCATAAAATTTGAGTGCCACAGACAAATATAATTGTGAGTTAAAAGAAAGAATGTAAAAAACAAGTGAATAAGTGTGATCACAGATCGCACACAGGGGTTTCGTTTAATATTCCTTTCAAAACACTTTATCCTTTTGAAAAATCTGTTAGTTCCACATTTCGCAACCACGGGCGCACTCTATTCTAAATAAACCTTTATCCGAACGAAACTCCGTTTTATATACTATCCGTAGATAAATTAGTCGAGGGGATTGGGCCGATAGCACCCGTGATAAGTAGGCGCCCCTGGCGGTAAAAAGTGGAACTAAAATATGTAAGGCTATGATTTATAATATGAAAGAATGGTCCAATGGATGTCGGCAAAAGTTGGAAAAGTGCTCTCCTGGTGAAAAGGGCAGAGGTTAGGAAAATTGCTTAAAATACACAAGTTAGAGCCCGGAGGAGTAAATAATATAAGACTTTTTGAAACTTTTTTGATTTGCCGTGTAGTTTGAAGTATTCAGCTATACGTATGCAAAAATTCATGTCTCCAACTTAACTAGGGGCTCTCTTAGAAAGAATTGCTTAAAATACATATGTGGTGGCTCAAAGAGTTAAACGTAAGACTTTTTCAAGATTTTATGATTTCTCGCCTGGCCTCAGGTGTTCTTCTATAAGTATGCAAAATTTCAAATCTCCAATTTAATAAGGGTTTCAGTTAGAAAGAATTGCTTAAAATACGCATATGGGAGCCCAAAAGGTTAAATGAACGATTTTTTAAAAATTTTATGATTCGCCGTATGATGTGTTGTGTTCAGCTATAAGTATGCAGAATTTCACGCCTCCAACCTAATTAGGGGTTCATTTAGAAAGAATTGTTTAAAATAGACATGTGGGAGCCCAAAGGGTTAAATGTACGGCTATTTCAAAATTTTATGGTTTGTCATTTGATGTGAGGTGTTCAGCTATAAGTATGACATATTTCACGCCTCCAACGTACTTAGGGACTCACTTAGAAAGAATTGTTTAAAATACACATGTGGGAGCCTAAAGGGTTAAATGAACGACTTTTTAAAAATTTTATAGTTTGTCATTTGATGTGAGGTGTTCAGCTATAAATATGCAAAATTTCACGCCTCCAACCTAATTAGGGCTCACTCAGAAAGAATTGTTTAAAGTAGACATGTGGGAGCCCAGAGGGTTAAATGTACGACTTTTTCAAAATTTTATAGTTTGTCATTTGATGTGAAGTATTCAGCTATAAGTATGCAAAATTTCACGCCTCCAACCTAATTAGGACTCAATTGGAAAGAATTGTTTAAAATACACATGTGGAGCCCAAAGTGTTAAATGTGCGACTTTTTCAAAATTTTATAGTTTGTCATTTGATGTGAGGTGTTCAGCTATAAGTATGCAAAATTTTACGCCTCCAACCTAATTAGGGCTCAATTAGAAAGAATTGTTTAAAATACACATGCGGGAGTCCAAAGGGTTAAATGAACAACTTTATCAAAATTTTATAGTTTGTAATTTGATGTGAGGTGTTCAGCTATAAGTATGCAAATTTTCACGCCTCCAACTTAATTAGGACTCAATTGGAAAGAATTAATTAAAATAAACATGATGAGCCCAAAGGGTTAAATGAACGATTTTATCAAAATTTTATAGTTTGTCATTTGATGTGAAGTATTCAGCTATAAGTATGCAAAATTTCACGCCTCCAACCTAATTAGGACTCAATTGGAAAGAATTGTTTAAAATACACATGTGGAGCCCAAAGTGTTAAATGTACGACTTTTTCAAAATTTTATAGTTTGTCATTTGATGTGAGGTGTTCAGCTATAAGTATGCAAAATTTTACGCCTCCAACCTAATTAGGGCTCAATTAGAAAGAATTGTTTAAAATACACATGTGGGAGTCCAAAGGGTTAAATGAACAACTTTATCAAAATTTTATAGTTTGTAATTTGATGTGAGGTGTTCAGCTATAAGTATGCAAAATTTCACGCCTCCAACTTAATTAGGACTCAATTGGAAAGAATTAATTAAAATAAACATGATGAGCCCAAAGGGTTAAATGAACGATTTTATCAAAATTTTATAGTTTGTTATTTGATGTGAGGTGTTCAGCTATAAGTATGCAAAATTTCACGCCTCCAACGTAATTACGGCTCACACAGAAAGAATTGTTTAAAGTAGACATGTGGGAGCCCAGAGGATTAAATGTACGACTTTTTCAAAATTTTATAGTTTGCAATTTGATGTGAAGTGTTCAGCTACAAGTATGCAAAATTTCACGCCTCCAACCTAATTAGGACTCAATTGGAAAGAATTGTTTAAAATACACATGTGGAGCCCAAAGTGTTAAATGTACGACTTTTTTAAAATTTTATAGTTTGTCATTTGATGTGAGGTGTTCAGATATAAGTATGCAAAATTTTACGCCTCCAACCTAATTAGGGCTCAATTAGAAAGAATTGTTTAAAATACACATGTGGGAGTCCAAAGGGTTAAATGAACAACTTTATCAAAATTTTATAGTTTGTAATTTGATGTGAGTTGTTCAGCTATAAGTATGCAAAATTTCACGCCTCCAACTTAATTAGGACTCAATTGGAAAGAATTATTTAAAATACACATGAGGAGCCCAAAGGGTTAAATGTACGACTTTTTTAAATTTTTATAGTTTGTCATTTGATTTGAGGTGTTCAGCTATAAGTATGTAAAATTTCACGCCTCCAACCTAATTAGGGCTCACTTAGAAAGATTTGTTTAAAATACACATGTGGGAGCCCAAAGGGTTAAATGAACGATTTTATCAAAATTTTATAGTTTGTTATTTGATGTGAGGTGTTCAGCTATAAGTAGGCAAAATTTCACGCCTCCAACTTAATTAGGGCTCACTTAGAAAGAATTGTTTAAAATACACATGTGGGAGTCCAAAGTGTTAAATGAACGACTTTATCAAAATTTTATAGTTTGTCATTTGATGTGAGGTGTTCAGCTATAAGTATGCAAAATTTCAGGCCTCCAACCTAATTAGGACTGAATTGGAAAGAATTGTTTAAAATACACATGTGGAGCCCAAAGGGTTAAATGCACCTTTTTCAAAATTTTATGATTTGTCGTATGATATATGGTGTTCAGCTATAAGTATACAAAATTTCAAGTCTCCAACGTGTATAGTTTCTGAGAACGGGCTCTGTGACAGACGGACAGACAGAGGAGCGAGACGAATAGGGTTTTGTCAGATGACCGAAACCCGAAAAAATAAATTAATTAAGAAGAAATGATGCTATAAAGCAAAATATTTTATTAAACATCATATAATTGTTTCTAATTTTCACACGCGAAATATAAAATATGCTTTTGGCGATTAAAAAATGCTATTGATTAAATATCGCAAAATCTCAAATCAAAGTTTTTATGCCTTTTTTTCTTTTAAATGGAAAAACAAACAGATTTCTTTTCCTAATAATAAACACACATACTACAATATACATTAAAACACACATTCACACATAAATAACGCCTGCATTCAACAGTTAAATATTTTACAGACATAAATATTTCTTTTCCTGTTTGATTAAATTTAAATATGTTTTATGGCACTTCATTATTACTGCGTGCGTTTTTTTTTTTTATTATTATTTGCTCTATGTGTTCAAACAAGTTGTTTACGAAAACATCTACCGTGGAAAGTGACACACACCAAATATCTGTGACGCATGCAGACAAAATGTGCTTTTTTATCAGTTTTTTTAATATAATTTTTAAACGATTTGGAACTAATTTTTCATAGTAGGTGCATTCAGTAGGTGACTCTCATAGGTATCTTTTGGTGCAATCAGAAACGAAATCCGACAAATATTTTTTGAGTTATGCTTGACGAAAGGTTTTTATTAGGCTTTTTTTTTTAGTAGGACATGGCGTTACTATCCATCGTAGCTGTTATGTGACCAGACAGTAATGTTGCGCTGAGTATTAGCCTTCGCTTCGCTCAGACAATAAAACCTTCGATAGACATTCTCAACTTTGTTTTAAATGTAAAAATCTAAAGAAAAGTATTATATGTTTTCATTTAATACTCCTGCAGTATGTACTTGGGACTCTACATTTCGGACTTTGATTACCAGTTCATAGGGCATGACCGATTGCTTGAGCATCTTGTTTTTCCAGAACTTGTCCTGATTGTTATAACATTTCATGCAAGACAAGGTTCATATAGTTGCATTTTCATTGCAATGTTATTATTTTTCTCAAGTATTACCGTCAAACCACTTTCATTTAGGATGAAACACACCTGTGTTTTCGACCAAGTAAGTGGTTTGCGATGATATGCTCTAAGGCAATTTTTCATCCCCTTGATGCCTACTTTCCTTAACTCTGAATTAGCTAGGCGAATTAGGCAACACCCTGTATAAATAAGCACAATTTAACTTTAAAATGATACATACAGGGAGATCCTAAACTATTTTTAGAAATCAAAAAGGCTAATAATGCCCATAAACACAAGTATTTTGGTATAGAAATAGGAAACCATGGTACCAATTCAGTTATTCAATTAAAAATACAGGGTAGCTGAACTAAGATTTTTGTACAGTCCTTAAAAAAAGTGACCACCCTAATAACTCTGTCGTAGATCAACATATAAAAATTTGCTTGGTAACAATCAATTAGTAATAATGGTTTCTAATTAATGATATACTTACATTTTCCATAATGGCTCCTCTACGTATTGGATTTGTACCAAACTTTAACATTAGCAATATATTAAAGTTTTCCCATAGGTGAAAATGGGATTTCGTGATAGGTGAGTTTCACTGAAGCAGCCACTTAACGGTTTATTAATTGTTTATAAAAATTTATGTCCATACTTTTAAAAGCTGAAAAATACCCTAAAGAAAGTTATTTTATGCGGCATGACAGATTTTCTGAAACATTGATTTAAAATTTGACTTTCTTTGGGTTTGTTTTTTGTAGTGTGGGCGAGTTCTGTTTCTGATTCTGGAGTCTGATCCCGAAAATTTTAAATCTGAACCTACCCGAGTCCGAAAGCTTTTGTGTGATCAGAGATCGAATCCGTTGCCGAAAGTATTCAATAGAAAGTCATTAATTACCTTTTAAAGTTATTTCAAGATTAATTGTTTTCTCATGTAAAAATACTTCCTTTCAAAGAAATAAGTATTAATTTTAAATACTCCCCAACCAGGGCCTTACTAATGCATAGGCATGCGGCACAGCTGCCCCCCCCCCCCCCCCCCAATTCCGGGACACCCCGTGGGAAGTATCAGGATTTTCATTAAAAGTTGCCAAATGTTTAAAATTGTCTAAAGGTGATCAAAATTCATATATTTACAAATATTTAAGAAGAAAGTGCAGTCCCCCTTACCCTCTCTGCCTCTCATACCCGTCCACCCACGCACCTCCCCCGCCTCCCCCCACCAAAAAAAAACTATATCTTTAGAAAATTATTCATTAAAATTTTATTATAACTAACTAGCGAACTTGCCCGGCGTTGCCCGGGTACGTCAAAAAACTGCAGGAATTACGAAAAAGCTCTGAAAATCACAATAAGATATCGCGAAAAAATTTTAAATCGCTTCTCAAATTCTGAAAAGAGAGAAAAAAATTATATATTGTGTTCGAAGATTGTAAGTTGATTCCTTTAACTAATGTGGAAAAATAGTAGCAAATCGCTAAAATACACTAAAAATCACATACAAAATTCCCGAAAAATTCGAAAATTGCTATACGAAATCCGAATAAACTTTATTGAAATGAGGGTAGAATGTACTTTAGGTCAAAAATGGAATGTCAAAAAATTGCAGCAGATCGTGAAGAAACGTAAAAATCGCATTAAAAATCACAAAAAGCTCAAAAATCACGAAAGTCAAAATTTAATATAATTGGATAAAAGTTTCAAACCTAATTCCTTTAACCTGTGGGCTCTCTTAAAATTTATGTTTTGGAAATCCTGCTAAGCATTAGATCATGTTACTTTTATTTGTAATTAATTTACTTGGACTCCCTTGAATATAATTAATATAATCCCTTAAGTTAATATTAGTTTTTGTTGCATTAAAATATCTGAATTTGTTGATTTTCTGTAAGCAAGTAAAACCTATTGTTTTACAGTGGAAGTCTATGGGAATTTGGCGAAATATTAGAAATATCGCCAAGTTGGCGTCACTTTTGGCGACTAATTTTGGTCGCCAATTTGGCGACAAACTTGACGTTATTTGGTGACAGAACAGGATCCCCACTACGGTAACCCCCTTATAGGTATGGGGATGCATTACATGCTGTTCAATAATCGCATAAAAAATTCGCCAAAAATTCAAAAATTGCTGTACAAATTCCGGATTAACTTTATTGACAAAAGAACAAAATTTACTATATTGGGTTAAAAGAAAGAAACCATATTCTTTTTTCCTAATGTAGAAAAATCGAATTAATATAATCCCTTAAGTTAATATTAGATTTTGTTGCATTAAAATATCTCAATTTGTTGATTTTCTGTAAGCAAGTAATCCATATTGGTTTACAATGGAAATCTATGGGAATTTGGCGAAATATTTTAGATATCGCAAAGTTGGCGTCACTTTTGGCGACTCATTTTGGTCGCCAAATTTGGCGATATACCGCCAAGTTGGCGACAAACTTGGCTGCATTTGGCGACAGAACTGTGTCCCTCTACGGCAACCCCCTTATAGGTATGGAATTGCATTAAATGCTGTTCAATAATTGCATAAAAAATTCGCTAAAAATTCAAAAATCGCTGCACGAATTCCGAATAAACTTTTTTGAAAAGAAAACAAAATTTACTATATTGGGTTAAAAGAAAGAAACCATATTCTTCTCACTTATATGGAAAAATCGCCTCGCAACATAAAAAAAGCTAAAAATCGCATAAAAAATTAAATTAAAAAAAATCTAATCAAAAAATCGAAATTCGGACTTCGAGGTGCAAAACTTCATAAAAAGACGTACCTTTTTCCCAAATTTTGTAGCTCTATATGCAGTGGTCTCTTCAGAACACCGTCCACACACTCACTCACTCACACACAAACTTCTTTCTTTATTATTATAGATTATTCTTCTATTGTTTCCAAATTAAATTCTTTATTGACGTTTTCCTAGTTAATGAGGCAAGTTAAAACCATTAATTGTGACCCGTTGTGGGCATTTTCTTTTAGGCATGTTGTGACATACGTAGATAAGCAAAGTAAAAATTTGCAAACAAATACTCATGTCAAACAATTCATTATTTTTTCTACTATTATCCTACTAATATTTTTTCTTAAAGTTGTGATCACCATTTTGTGATACCATGTATGCAGATGTGAATAGTACCTGGTGCGAAATTTATATATATGTACAATATGTATGAAGTTTAGTACATTTCCACATTATTTTCGAAAAGCTTCTATGAGTAGATAGAAGGGGTCCGCATCTTACTGAAGAATCACTATTATAGGAACTGATCAAAGAATCTCGCCACTAAAAAACAAGTTGGAAATTGCTCGTCAAACGTGGCAAATGAGGTGCGTTCGTACTATAACTAGTTTTATAATTAGTATTTGTACCCCATATTGTACTGAATGTATATATTTTTTAACTTCATAAGTGCATAGTCTGTAACATCATTAAAATGCACTTGCAATATTTTTTCCCCCTTTCCCCGTAATGTAAAGGAAAACTTTTGACTATCCCTGTAATTAAACTATGCATCCGATTTTCATAAAATTTTAAATGGCTCGCCAACATTTTGCATCAATTATACATTTAAAATTTCAGACTATTCGGAAGGCTGTAACAACATTAAAATGCACTTGCAATAATTTTTCCCATTGGCCGTAATGTAAAGAAAAACTTTTGACTGTCCCTGTAATTAAACTATGCATCCGATTTTCATGAAATTTGAAATGCATCGACAAAATTTTGCAACAATCATATATTTAAAATTTCAGACCATTCGGTTGGGTAGTTTTTGCTCTGTTATATGCGGACAGACAGACGGACGGACGGACGGACTGAACGACGACTATAGGTGCTACGTATTTATATAATTACGAACGCACCTAAAAACGAAACTATGCAGCCGATTACACAATCTTAAAAGAAATATTCTTTCACTTTTAATATTCCTTGCTGTATATACGAAATCCGTTTATTTTATTTTATTTTATTTTATTTTATTTTATTTATTTATTTATTTTTTGTAGAAGGGGGAGAGGCAACCACCCATTTTCTGCGTTCGTTGTCAGAACTCTCATGCTGATGCGCACTTAAATTTTTACAGAACGGCAAGTGAAAAACCATTCTGCCTTGAAATCCCAACTCGACTCAACTGACTGCGCAAAACGTACTGCGATGTAAAAGGGGAGAAAGGTTACCATAATAATGAAAGACGCCAATCTGGCGGAACAAACATGTAAGAGCCTTGTATTGGCATAAAATTGCAGTGCTAAAGCATATAAAAACTGCTTTAAAAAAGAGGAAATTTTACAGATTTCATAAAGATAAGATGCCAAATAATAGTAAAGTCTTATGAATTTTGAAATTACGTATTAAACTGATTTAAATTTTATTGGCTAAGGGGCGGAGCTACAAAAGGAAATGACTTCAGAAATAGAAAGTTATGGAATTTTCCAGATAATTTTACCGGAAGTATAGACTTCAAAACGACGTTTATGATTTTAAAATGAAATGGAATGTTCTGCCAGAAAGAAAAGCTTACGGGGAAACTTTGAAAGAAAAGGGAATTAAAATAATTTTAGAATGCAAATATTAAAATTAAATTGATAAAGATTAATAAAAATATTTCCTAAATGAAATTAAATAAAAATATGGCAGTGGTTGTAAGTAACCACAACAATCATTGTACAAGTATTGCAGAAAGACAAGACATCTTTTCAAAATGATTATGAAAATAATTTCTGACTAAAAGAGAGGATAAGTAAGGTATATCCCACAGCTTCTCCAAGTTACTAACATTAAACAAGCCAACGTTCCAGAATCAGACATAATATTTCTCCTAATATTCCATCAATAACCATCCAATTACTTTTCAAACTGAATTTTCAGAGGATTGTAAAGCATATTAAAAAGGAGTACATTGTTACCTCTCAAATAGCATCTGAAAAGATTTCTATTCTTTTTAAAGCAGATTTTGTAAGAAACACTACCTAGTACATTCTCACCTATGTTGGAATTTCTGAAAAAAATTTGCAGATCTACGCCGATCATGACCCCTAGAACCCAAAGCTACCCCTAGTTAAAAACTTTATCTACCTCTATATATGTTATATAAAAGATTTTTATTCACGGTATTCCTTAAATTATTCTATTTTTCGGTATATTCAATCGTTCCTTACTTTTTAATAATATTTATCATTTATTCGTATTTAAATTCCCCTTAATGTAAAACGCATATATCAATAATATCTTATTCCAAAACATTAATTTAAAGCTTTAGGTTCCTTCATAAACTTTATAAGCTATCCTATCTATCATATTCTGAGTGAAGTTAATTTTTATGTTCGAATGTTTTCGAAAGCCATTTTGTTTCTTTCCAAACTTCCTTCTATTAAATATTTGTTCCCGCACTTGGCTTTTCACCTTAAAAAGTTCACGACCTTAAGCGGGAACCCTTTTCATTTAAACCGCCCCCTCTCTCTAGATTAGTTTAGACAATCGTCTGAGAGCGGCCGCCTTTCTTTGATTCGTTTTTTCCCGTGCAACGTAAATACCTGCCTCATTCCGCCGTCTTAACAAAACTCAGATGCACGGGCTCGGAGGAGAGTTTTTTCGCCTCGTTTCAAGTGTTAATTAAAAGACCGGACGTCATAGAATTCATGAATTAATCAACATCTTTCGAATGCGAGCGTACTGTATCGCGCCGTAAGGCGTTTTGGCCTACTCTATTAACTGCGAATTGTTGACACGTCCTGTTAACCAAATAAATAACTTACTACGCTTAATGGTGTCGTCTTATTCTTTGGGAGAAATTCTCTGTGGTTATCACTGACAGCATAAATTTCTCAGTGGTGATCATTGGCTGTCACTCTACCATGATTTTCGACTGCATAGAAATTTCTACTGTATGATTTTCTACATATGTGGCATCTCAACTGTGGATTATTCATTCAGTTATATGCCAATCTATCTGGAATCTGCCAAATTACCACACACACACACACACATATGTTGTTTATGGACACGATAGCTTCCATAATTCTGCATAAATCTCTTCCAAACTGATACATTGAATCAAGTGGCAGAAAATCTTGATGTAAATCGCACAGCAGGTGGTGTTGCTTTGTTGCGTTTTCTACGATTTCTGTGATAGCCTTATCTCAATAAATAATGCAAGAAATTTTACCAAACTTCATATCCTTCTAGACCTTAATGTTGCCGCTAGAAGCGCCATCTATGTGGATTGTTTGAGAACTTGTGAGAGGAGTCCCAGACGCCGATCCGAGAAGTAATGTAAACATCGGCTCTCGATAATTTTTATAGTGTTTTGAGAATTAAAAATAGTGATACAGTCCGCAAATTTATTTTTATTGTTAGTTGTGTGCAGTAATGACGTGGTTGAGCTATTGGCGGGAACACTTAATATAAATAGATCCTTTTCAGGTTTGGGTGTATACTACAAACATGTACCGTTGTTAGTATATGCTTTTCAGGATTTGAGCGATAGGTATATATATATTACGAAACAATTTAATGTGTTAAGTCGAACAATCGCGTCGTGCTTTTTACAACATATTACTGGATTCGTACCAACTTTTAATCAGCCGTTGGTGAGGTTGCATAGCAGGCGTACCACTTAGCGCAAGCATCGCTAGTGGAGGTGTCAACTCTGTGAAAATTTAGAAGTTGTGGAGCGATGATAAGATTGGTAGAGTCCAATCAAAACTTATTTATTCATGATGAATACAAGGCAGATTCAGCAGCATGAGTGGTGAAAGAAGTAAAGGCTTATGAAGAAATTTGGGGTTTTCCCAATAAGACATACAAACGCAGTCATAGGAAACTGTTTATTCCATCAGAATATACCAACATTAAACAATTCCCACAAGATGAGAAATCAGAGCATTCCGCTTGAGTATGAACTAGTTATTCATGCGAAATAGATGTTAAATAACGAAATAACATTCCACGCGACTTAGGACACCAGGTAACAAATTAAGTAAACAATCCAACAGCACAAAAAATCTACTCCTGATCTCATGCTCTAGCTATTTATTGGAATGCGCGGAGGAAATCCGATTGAAATGAAAACTTCAGGCTAACCAAACAAAATCCCGAACGAGACTCGAAGTGAAACTGCGATCCGTCACTCAGCCAATAGAGAGCGATCGAGAAACGTCACAGAAAAGAATCCCGGCGCTGGTAATGGAAGGATTTCGATGTAAAAAGTTATCGCCCAGCTGGCGGGAAAATAAGATGAAATAGAATAAAAATGTAAAAATGGCTTGTATAAACATTTGAAAAATAAGTAACTGCGTTCAGAACTTTACAGTTTGGTAGACGAAAAAATTAATGAAGGGATTAAAAGTTTAGATTACGTTTTGGAATAAATCTATTATTAAGATACGCGTTTTAAATTTATAGGAATTTAACTAGAAATAAATAATAGAGCGTATTAAAAAAAGGGAAATAATGAGTATGCCGGCAATTTAGAATAATTTAAATGAATAGTAAAAGTAAATTTTTTTATGTAACACATATAGCTCAAGAACAAATAGATAGTCATTTAATTTTGGTTGCAGACGATTTGATTTATATAGAAGAACAATTTGTGATGACCACAATACATGAGTCCACGTATGTTTTAAGGTAGATTTCGTAAGTAACACTACATATTACATTCTCCGCTATATTGGAATTTCGGAAAATTGTTTGCAGTCTACGCTGATCATGACCCCTAGAATCCCAAAACACCCCAAGTAAAAAACATTATATATATATATATATATATATCTTTCTTATGGGCACGATAACTTCCATAATTCTCAACAAATCTAATCGGATGAAGCGGGTGGAAATGGGGAGGGCTTTTGGGAAAACAGATCAAACCCTCAAGTTCTTAATTCTGATACATACGGAGTCAGTTTAATGTTATTATTACTTCTAGTAAAAAGATCAAAGATTTATCTATGCCAGATTTTTTATATAATTAAAAATGGCATCAAGGTGCAAAAAAGAAATATAATTTTAAGAAGAATCAAATTCACAACTTCGTCAATTCTCAAGATATCAGATCCACTTAAATTTATTATAAATTTTATTAATATTACATACAACATTTTACATCGACAATTTTTTGATAGGTACAACTCTTACAGCAAATAAATAAATAAATAAATAAAAATAAAGACGAAAAGAAAAATTGAGGCGATTGAAGAAGAAAGAATTTCATAACTTCATCAATTCACAAGATATCAAATCCGGTTAGATTTATTACAAATCTTCTTAATATTATCTACAACTTTTACATTGACAAGTTTTTGATAGGACCAAGTCTTACAGTAAAAAAATAAAATAAAAAGGAGGTTACTGGTCTTGTAGAAGAAAAAAATTACATTAGCATGATTCTGATAAAGCTAACTCTTACAGAAAAATTAAATTAAAAACTCGTTAAAAGCGGCCAGATATAATTGTTAAACTGGGTTTATCTCTAATTACGATTTAATTCATTTTGGTAAAATTAGTACTTAACTTAGAAATCTACCTGTGCCTGTAGGCCGAGCCGGCAGGGATATTTTAAATTTTAGAAAAAGTAATATTTTCACTGTCAGTCGAAGTTAGTTCGAACCCGAGCCCGTTTCGAGACCGCGCTTGGACTCCGGTTGACACCACCTCATCTCTACTTTATAGTATATTTTTTAGATGATACTTTTTTCCATTTTTGCTTATTGGTACTTTATTTTTCTTTTGTGATGTTCAAAAGATAATCCTTTACGGGGAAATCTTATTAAAGTTTCCAGGATTTCAGATTTGAAAGTGATAAAATAAATTTTTATCTTAATCTAACATAACCTAACAATAAATTTTTCTGACAATTTGAATTAAGGATGTTTCTCTCAAATTCTCTCAAGAAGAATCTGGAGATTTCAATCAAACGATTAAAAATTCGAAAAGCATAAAATATGTTTCTCATTTTATGCAGAGATATTTGACTAATGAAAAATTGAAAAATGTCTGTTGCAACAGTGAAATGTTTACAAACAATATGAAAGTTTGATTACAAAATCAATATCAGTATTTTTACATAAAATTTCAGAATATTCTTAATTTTGAATCATCCAAAATCTCAAGGATTTCGCATTTCATTTAAAGTACATGATTGTCGAATATTTTATAAAACTCTTAATGAAGGAATCTGGGTAAAAGATTTTCAAATTATTTCTGGTAAAAACATAAATAAGAATCAAAATTCTAGAATGCAGAAAAATGTGCAATGTATCTTTACAACCGGAAAAACGAAACAAAACAAACAGCAATAACAACAACAACAACAAATCACACACTGTAAAGAAAAACGTACTAAAATACGAAAATACTACTGGCAATCGAGATGCCAGTACTATTTCCGTATTTTATCGGAACTTTTACCCGGTAAATTACAGAAAAAAATCCGTGTTTTGGCATTTACGGGGAAAACCTCCGTTAAAATACGGAAATAGTACTGGCGTCTCGATTGCCAGTAGTATTTCCGTATTTTAATCCGTTTTTTTTACAGTGTATCATTCCTTGTAGCTTGTAGTTAGAAAAGGTTCAACATAGAAAATTTTATCTTTCTTTATTAATTATTTATACAAACAGCTTTAACTTATTGTTCTTGAATACTATTTCAGTTAAGCGGAAAATATTTTTTTAATGTTAAATCTTTGTATTCTCTTTCTTGTTGCCGAAAAGAAAATTCTTCATGAGCAAAATTTTTCAATTCTTGAGATTTCAAAGGGTAAAAAAAGAAAAAAAAATATTTTTCGGTATTATTTAACTTAAAAGGTAATTTTCTAACGAATTTAATTAAGTTCCTTCTTTTCGAATGTTCTATTTGCACAAGATTTCAACCAAAGAATTAAAAATCCAAAAAGCATAAAAATACTTTATAATACAGTATAACGATATTTGTTCCTTGAAAAACTGAAAAGTCGCTTTTGAAACTGCGAGAAATTGACAAATAATATCCACATTCAGAATCAAAATCAACATAAACATTTTTATACAACTTTTCAGAATTAACTTATTTTTTTAGGGTTCCGTAATTAAAAACGGAACTATTAAAAGATCACTCCTGTATCTGTCTGTCACAGCCATTTTACTCATAGGCTATGGAATGGGGAATGTTCAAATTGGTGGGAAGTAATAAAGACTATTCACCCACATATGTACAGATTATTAAACATTCACAAATATATTTAGGAAAATTGTTGAGGGGCTAATTAAGTTTCGTGAAAAACAAAATCTTTTCTTTCTATATCGTGTGAGGCATCAAGTGAAAGCTTTTGTAACGCCAAACTCAAAAATACATTTCTTTTAACTTTAGGTATTATATTTTTAGAGATATCGTCAAAAACGTAGTGCAAAAATATACCCCCCCCCCCACTCTATTTCCGAATCTACTGAAATTAAAATTATGAAAAAAAAAATTAGAGGTAGTAGACGTTAATTTAAACCTTGCAGGAAAACTTTAGCGATTACCTTAGGTCACATAGTTTTAGAGAAAAGCGCATTTTTCCGTTACACACAAATTTCGATTTGCGGGCATTCAACTAAGGTGTCGAGGAGCACTGGAGGTACCTATCGTAGCTGCAGTACAAAAAATTGTTGATAATAGTTTTCGAAAAAAAAATGGTCGGTAATTACCCGACTTATTAACCCTTAAAGACATGGATGGTATGGACATACTATAGGTGCAGATTCCCAAAATTTGTAAGGAGCCAGTGGCTCCTAAACCCCAAACATCAAATCGCCACTAGATTTTGGCTCCTAACCAAAATCTACTGGCCACATTGTGAAACAATCTCATAAAACAATAGCGTTTATAGGGAAAAAACTTAACAGAAAAATTCAGGAATTCAAAATGAAACTTAATAAATACACATGTACAACAAAACACATACTAATTACAACAAATGTATATATTTAATTTAATCCTAAAATTCTTGAAACTTTGATATTAAAAAAGTATAATGTAAATCTGGAAAAATCAGAAGATAAAGTTGGACAAGATTCAATTGAATAACAAAACATGTACAAGCTAAGCAGTCATGATAATGTGAAATATGAGAAAAACTTTATTTCTTATTTTGATTTTGTCATATAAAAGTATACATATAAAATATATTAGGAAGGTGTAAGATTGATTATATTGCACGATAAGAATCTCGCATTTGCAGAAAACATTTACAGAGCAAGAATATATCTCGTGTTAAGTATTTTTTCGTGCGAGCTTCTTTTTCTTTTTGTTCTTTTTTCTTCAGATTTCGGAATCCTCTATCTTCGCGACTCCATGTTCCAAAATCCTTAAATAATTACTGAAATCTCAAAAATTCCCATTTCTATTTGCAAAAGAAAAAAAAAACATCAAAATTTCGTGACGGGGATTAGAAACACTGGAAATTGATCTCTGGCGACTAAGGCACTGAAAGTTAGCCGCCACAGCAAAAAATTTAGTCGCAACGTGGCAACTGGTGACCGTAAATCTGCACCTATAGGACATACATAATGACAGGGGCGGCGTACTTTATATACCATCGGATTTTAAAGCCTAGATAATAAATTTTAATGATATATTAGTGTAATGCAATGTCCAGTAGAAGTATGAAAGCAATGTCAAATTGTTAAAAACAGACTAATTTAATTAGAATTATTCACATAAATACTATAAGTTTCGCGACGGTTGCATTGGTTGGATATCTCAATACGCCTCCCATGGCTTTAAAAGTTAATTAAAAACCTATCTGGAAAAACGCAGCACGTACAAAGACGGCGTTGCAACTCTGCGATCTCCTTTCAAAGCGCGCTTAGCACAATACCAAGTTTAAACTTTGAATAAGGGTTTATTTTAGCTACTCTGTAAAAAGAAAAGATTATTACTACGCTGAATTTAGTTTTTAAAAATGCAAAATGAAACTTAAATATGTACTACTTTTATTGTCAATCAAAAAACGGATTAGGATAAGATTAAAAATAGAGTTATACAGAATAGCAATATTTGATATTATTTAGGCTTCGTATCTCTTTGAACTTTTATTGTATAGTTCATGATTTCTGAATTTTTAATAACATTTTTAGTGACAGAAACAAAATAATTTTTATACAAAATCTTTCACTAAAAATATGTATACCAAAAAAGAAAGTTTTGTTTGTCTCTAGGTGTGAGTCTCTTTGTTTGTTCTCGATGGCTCGAGAAATCTACAGCATTTACAGGTCTCCAAATTTAGTTACTGATAGACGAAAACAGATCTCAATTCTGCTGAAAATCAGGTTTGAATTTTTTTTTGCGATTAGCCGAGATATTAATTAAAAAGCTTTATCAAATTAAAAACCCTGTTCAGTTTTCTTCAGTTCTCTGACCTTATGATAACTTTCATGTATGTTCAAGCAAAACCTTGTTTTCAAGCCCAGATTTCACAACACGAGATAAACATTCCTTTTTTTCTAAAGTTTAAAATTACAATCGCCCTGTCTCCGAAAGGAATAGAATAAGAACTTCTGCGAATACCAAGTACCTTTTTGATACCGATGGTACTTTTCATTAAAAAATATGAATATTTACTAGTAAAAAAATATTTTCTGAGGGTCGTTTTAATATTTTTCATGTTTTCTGCAGACTAAAATTGTCATTCACATGGCGCAGATGGAAATAACAATAATAAAAATATGTGGGTAAATACAAATATTAACGAATAGAAAGTACCCTTCTGTTCTCAATGGTTTCCTAAACTAGCTGGATGTACTAACCTCAAAACTTTCTTTTATCTCACATATTTTAATATTTCAAAATGTTGTTACAAATGACATTATTTTATTTTTATTAGTTCAATACTGTATCAACTTTGACTTTCATCTTAAATTCCTGCTTCAGTCAATTAATCGGGAGTGAAAAACAAGTTAATATCGATTGCGATACTTATTAAAATCAATAGTTTTCGTTATTCTGTTGCATATCAGCTGTTCGCGAATAGTCGGCTTATCAGGATGGGAAGTTCTCATCGATTCACGAACCGCCGGTGTACAATAGAACTACAAAAAGTCAAGAAAATTGCACAAAAATCGCTATTATAGTGCCTCCTTTCGCCGGAATATTTTTAAATTCAGGGAGGACCTTCTTGCCATGGACAAAAACATATACAAAAAAATTGGTTCAATTCTATGCATAACTTCATACACTTTTCGATGGTACAATATTGAAAATGGCACAAAAATTGCTATTACAGTGCCTTTTTCCGGCGGTATTTTTCCAAATTCAGGGAAGACTTTCTTGCCATAGCCATAAACATGCTCAAAAATTTGCTTCAATACTATGCATAACTTCATACACTTTTCGATGGTACAATATTCTAAATGGCACAAAAATCGGTATTACAGCGCCCTCTTCCGGCGGATTTTTTCCAAATTAAGGATGGACCTGCTTGCCATAGCCAAAAACTTCCCTAGTAGGACTTCCATAAAAAAAATTGTAGATTGCAATTCGTAATTTTTTCGAATATTAATTTCATAATTCATAATTCATGTCGTAAAATTATAAAGTTTGAAAATTCAACGTATTTATGTTGGGGCATTGTAGTATTACTGCTACGCAAAAAATTAGCTCATTAGGAGTATAATTTCAGGAGATATTAATAAAAATATGAAAATGTAATTTAACATTAGAAGCACTAAATTTTGAATGCTTATAATTCAAGAACCTACCATTCAAATGACTTAAAATTTGGTGTCTAGGCATAGTTTGAACCGAAGATTTGAAATATCTTGTTAAAATTGGGCATTGCCATTGAAAAAAAAATGAAGTTTGGGTTCGTTTTAATATGTAGATGGCCCCCTAAGCAAATTTTATATACATCAATTAAAAGTAGACTTTATTTCCAATCCTTCGGTACCAGTAACTTCCTCCTATGATAATTTGTTGAGGAGTTAGTAAAGGGTGTTTACATTTTTTTTTTTTTTTTTTCTACGACTGTACCTTGATTATCAATAGGGGACAAAGAAAATTTAAGCGGATATTTTGATCTGAAAATACTAAAATTTGCTTTATCTGCAGAATTCAATTATGAAAGTGTGGAGTAAGTCTTATTGAAACAAACAATTTTCACGATTTTCCCGACTGTACCTTGATTATCAATAGGGGACAAAGAAAATTTAAGCGGATATTTTGAACTGAAAATATTAAAATTTGCTTTATCTGCAGAATTCAATTATGAAAGAGTGGAGTAAGTCTTTTTGAAACAAAAATTAAAAGTAGTACCTCATCTTAGCCAATCTGTCACTTAAATAAAAAACAATAAATAAGGTCTTTTTTTGTAAGGCAGGGTCTTTTTTAAGACCCCGAAATGCAATTTTTTTTTGAATATTTTTTTTGTTATAAAAGCCAGCCCGTAAAACGAAGCAGATGTATCATTGAACGGTTAAATACTGATAACAGCCACTCAAATTTTCAATTTTTACACATTCGTATAGGGAAAAAAAGTACTTTTAAATGCAATTTGTTTGAAAACTGCATCTCAATTTATTTTTGAGATATTAATTTTTTTGTGGTGTTAAAACTCTAATGTGGCAACTCAAGTACTGGATTTCTGTAGAAAGTAAAGGGAAAATAGTAGATTTACTATATCTTTTGGTTGCCATTTTCTCAGAAAAACTGAAAAAGAAATTGTAATTAAAATATGTGCTATGCCAAGAATATCTACTGCTACAAAAATGCATATTAAAGTATATATGTGTGACTTTTATTCTTTGCATTTACTTAATTCCTCTCAAAAAGCTGAAATAATGCAATTTTATTAATCCGAGTGTAATAATGTTTTCCGAATTTTGAAAAAAGATAAATGAATGATTTTTGATAAAACATGCAGCTGTTATAAACTATATTTAATTTTAAGTATTCATATTAAAAACTCGAGCGCTTTCAACTAAAACATTAGTCGTCATCAGGGGAGCTGCTGCAGCCTGAAAGACAACCGCTGGTTAAATATAGAGGGCGAAACCAAAAACCACAAATTGGAGGGTGGTAAGGAAAGAAAGTAGAGGAGTTACTGTGGAAATCGGAAAAAAGAGGGGAAAGAGAGGGGGGAAGGAAAACCAAATTCACCAGTTACTCCCAGCATGTTAAACCATATCAGTAGTATATTATAGGACAGAACATCATTACAGGTACTCTTGGCTCTTGTCAAAATTTCCAGAGATTCTCTGGTTATACAAATATTATATTGTGATGCTTGTGCAATGTATTGTGAATTAAGTATCCACATTGTTTATCCAATAAAATATATCAATTTCATGGCAATCTGACTTTATTTACGCTCGTTAGAGCAAAGGACAGACGGACAAACTGACTTCATAAACACGTTTCAACTATATTGGAAAGTGTTTAAATTGTTTGGTTTAAATTCATTGACTAGAGATGCGCATCACTTAAACTTTTCCTTCATTACAGATTGATTTTACAGTGTCAAATTGAGATTCCACATCCACAGTGCGCTAATTAAATACTATAAAAAATGCCTTTGGAAGATGATGAATATTCAATTAATACATCCACTGAATATTTAAATTAATATTCAATTACGAATAAAAGAAAATGTTGAATTCACAAATAAATGCTTATTAGATTTAAAAATACTTACTTTTCTAAGAAAATATAAAGTATGTTCAAGTAATGAAAAACTTATAGGAAAAAGAACAACTAGCCACCCTTGGCGACTGGTTTGGTCTTCCTTAAAATTAATGTTTGGGAAAGCATGCTAAGGACTGTATCATGTTACTTTTATTCATAATTTAATGTACTTGGACTCCCTTAAATATAATTAATATAATCCCTTAAGCTAATGTTAGTTTTTGTTTTATTAAAATATCTCATTTTCTTGATTTTCTGTAAGCAAGTAAACCCTATTGCATTACAATGGAAGTCTATGGGAATTTGGAAAAATATTAGAGATATCGCCAAGTTGGCTTCACTTTTGGCGACTAATTTTAGTCGCCAAATTGGTGACTAACTTGGCGGCATTTGGTGACCGAACAGGGTCCCCCCTATGGTATCCCCCCCCCTTATAGGTATGGAGATGCTTCAAATGCTGTTCAATAACCAATGAGATGCGTTTCATTCGGGAGTTGCCGATAAACAATTAACAAATAATCGCGATTTCTGTTCCACATACGATAGCGCAATATATATACAGATTTCTGTGCCCCATACGATAGCGCAGTATATATATAGATATTAAAATAAATGATATTTTGGTTATTATTTTTTGAAACTTTCCAACATAGTAGAAAAGTGCTTATGAATTGATTTTGTCTGTCTGTCCGTCCTCTAACTCAAGTTCGGATTGCCATGTAATTGATATACGTTATTCAGGTTTACCATGGCATCTTCGGTATTGAAAATGAAGTGTGTAGCATTTATACTTTATTTACATGGCCATTCAAAAGTATTCCTTTATATTATGGTCTATCGGGAAAATTCATTTATGGTGTATTTTAATGATGTTAAACTCTTTTAAACATAATAAAATTTATACACCTCATTGGGGTGCGTTAGAAGATGGTTTCTATGGAATATTTTATCTCTAGCACTTACAGTACGAGTACAGGGGAACTCAAAAGTATTCTATGATATTCTATATGTTCTATTAAGAAAAATCATTTGCGGCGTATTTTAATGATATTTCTCTGTTACATACATAATGAAGTAGATATGTATAAGGTGCACAAAAATATGCTTTCTGTAAGAGGTGCAAGGCATCTATCATTCATTTACAGGGTCGCACAAATAATTCAGTTTTATGTGAATTAGGTTTGTAGTCTATGTGAGATAGCTGCTTGCAGTGCTTATGCGTTTTTAAGTTTAACTAAATTTTTACATACTGCATGGTGTGTATAAATTCTACAGATTATATACAGAGCTACGCAAAGGAATTCGTAAGAGTTGCTGAAAATGAGCATGAATTGCCTTATTATTATTATTATTATTATTATTATTATTATTATTATTATTATTATTATTATTATTGAGTTATGCATTTTCAAGATCAACTATACTTAGAAAGATAGGTTTGTTAAATATAATCATAATAATATACAAGGCTATGCATGAACTGGATGCATGTACGCCTATGACAATCTTTAGAACATATATGAGGACCCCAGAAGCCAGAGGATACACTGCAAATGAAAATGTCTGAAATTCAGACATTTAAGTGTCTGAAACGCAGTGTTCAATTTTCAGACGTTTTAAAATGTCTTAAAATTTTCAGACACTTCTTGCGTCTGAATTTCAGACACTTAAGTGTCTGAAACAGGAGTGTTCAATTTTAAGACGTTTTAAAGTGTCTTAAATTTTTCAGACACTTCTTACGTCTGAATTTCAGACATTTCAAATGTCTTAATTGCGGCCATCTTTGAGCCTTTTTTTTTTTTTTTTTTTTTTTTTCTAGCCAATATGAAGCCATCTTTGACCACTTTTCTTTCTAAGCCATATACGCAGCCATGTTTGACCACATTGAATCCTTTTTTATAAATGGGAATAATTTGTTACCATACAGCAGAGCTGATTGCAGCGTGGGAAAACTGGGGTGCTTCTCTGCCCCCTGATTTTAGGGTACCCCAAATTGGGTATGAAATTTTCATAAAGCTGATATTTTAAATCAGTTTTGACCTTATGAGGATTGTAATCAGTATTTTGTAGTTTTAGAATAGGATAATATATATATATATATATTTTCACCTAAATATGTATTTATGTGTTATCATATATGCCCTACGGCATCAAAAATCTTTATTACTTTTAGTGAGAACTTCAAATTGCTGCTAGTCCAAAGACCTAGTATTCATTCACCCCCTCCCCCCATTGCCTACATATACTGTTACAAAAAAAATTAAGCCTATTCTATGCCGTCAAATACATATTTGGATAAATATACCATTTTCTTTAGCCTAATCATGTTCTAAAAGTTCAAAATATTTATTAAAATAAGTGTAAGATCAAACCAAATTTAAAATATCAGCTTTATGGAAATTTCGTACCAAATTTAGGGGCCCGTACAGCTAAAGGCCCATAGAAACAGCCTAGTTTGCCCATGCTGCAATCAGCTCTGCTTTATGGTAACAAATTACTCCCATTTATAAAAAATGATTCACTTCTTCAGAAAGAATCCCATCCGTGCTATGTTATGCAATTTTTTCTTATTTAAATAAGATATTCCCAGTAAATTAGTTTAAGCATTTTTATTTCTGTGTTAAATAAAATCTAACACTGGATTCCCCCAAATTTACAGTATATCAGTATTATATTGTAATATTTATTAATCAATATTTATTATTAACCAATATTATGAATTTCTAGAGTAGAATAAGGTTAAAAACAAAATATATTTGTCTTAATACAGTAAAACCTGTCAATAGCGGGTACCTCGGAACCGTGGAATTTGTCGACGTTCGGAGGTGTCTGCTTTTCTGAGGTATAAGTGTATAAAAATTTTGCATATTTTCAATAAAAAAATGTGTTTCCTAAATAGTGGCGTCCTTTATTTAGGAGTGTCCGTTATGGAGATTTTACTGCAAAGCCTTCATACGAACAGTTGTCTTTAGCGAACACTCACCTTTATCAATATACAGTAAAACCTCCCTAAAGCGACCACTTCCGTTCCAATAAAAATTGGTCGCTCCGAAAGGTGGTCTCTTAATGGAGGTCATATTAAAATCTAGATTTTAATTGTTGAAAAAAATGTAACAATTAATGTTACTAAAATTATATTTTTGAAATTAAGAAAACATATGAAAATTTAAGTATCAAAACAAAAGTTAATTACATAAGTTAATTACTGCAGAGTTTAAAAAATGAATACATTAGCGTTTGCTTCGCTTTTATGGTTTTATCTACTATAAATTTTATTTCCAAGTCCTTTCGAAATTCAGTAAATAAATTCTTTTTTTTTTTTTTTTTGGTCTGGAACAAATTAAGACGATTTCATTACTTTATCTGTTCCTTTGAGCATTTCCTGACAGAATAGGGCAGTGGAGTTTATTGATCGTCATCCTTAATTTGTCATCAGAGTTAAATTCATTGCCTAAAAAGGAACAAGGCGGTTTAAACACTTAAAAGTTACCGGAATAAATAAAAATTCTAAACTTAGTTTAGAAGTTTGATAAATAATGCGCTCTCCGGAATTATTATTCTAATAAAACCTTTTTCAAGCGACCCGGAAAAAACGGAATTTGTTTCATTTTCTTCAAAGAAATGGGTCGTTCATGGAGGAAGTTCAACTGGGGTGGTCTCTGAATAGAGGTAAAATTAGTATTGAACCTATGGGAATAAATTTCGTTCCATGAAAAAAATGGTCGTTCAGGGAGGTGGTCACACAGGGAGGTTTCACTGTATGTAGACAACCTCATAAAAGCTAACACAATCGAATAGCAGACAGATTCAGCGTTCTGAAGGTGCCCGCGATTAAGAGTTTTTATTGTATTTAAAATTTTTTGTACTTAACTTTTAATCTTATTCTACTTTTTAAGTTCAAAATACTAATTATAACCAATATACAATGTCCAAACATATTTAACGTATAAGCTTTAAAAAAATTGCATATCGAATTTGGGGCAGCAAAAATCGTAGGTGACGGTGGTGGGGGCGGGGGTGGGGGACATGCCAAAGTTTACCCGTGCTTTCATCAAGTCCTTCTAGAAAAATCCCAACTCTGCATTGTGATTCGGTAAATATAGAATAATTCAGCTTTAAGTGCAAAATCTAGTAGTTATGCTCTAGTAAATATAGTATAAAATTCTATCTTTTTACTGATATTCATTTTAAATTTCAGATTTCTTTTTTACTAAAAATAATCAAAAAATCAATATTATAATTGATTTCAAATGAAATATAGCTGTATATATTTACCGTATTTTTACAATTATGTTAACAGCACATAATTACATGAATTTAAGAATCTACAAATAATCATGACTAATACAGAGATAAGGCGAGAACATTTTCTAAATCGTTAAATAAAAAGATTTATTGGCGACGCCAACAAAATTTTCTCCCCTTCTACGTCTACAGATTTCAGACGATTTCTGATGAGTCTTCAAATAGTGGTGTGAATCACCGGGCTTGAAAATGAAAACATCTGAAGTTGACTACTTTCAATATAGCAAATAGAATAGTTCTAAAATGCTCGGAAACAACAAAAGTATATAGCAGAAGGAAAAAACAGATTCCATGACCGGATTTAATGAGTTTTATCAGTCAAAACAGTTTAAAATAAATGAACACAAGTAATTCGCTGTATGTATGCGGGAATTAATGATATGGGTAAATGGAAGGATTTTCGAACTATATTCTTTTAAATAACTTAAAATTTATCGCGGTGTATAAAATATGACACGCAAGAAAACGTCATCAGACATGAAAAGCATACATAATAAATAAAAGCATACATAATAAATAAAAATTAAATAAGGATGTTTACTATAAAGAGTTGGGAATTTCAGTACATATCACATATTAAACCTATGGGAGATGTAAAACCGATGTGAACGTTACAAATGCTGTCGCATTAAATGCTTATAAAAATATTGTATTCATAAATAAAACCCATATAAAAGGTACTCCGGTGTAATAATTACTCTAAAAAAACACTGTTAAGATAGTCTTGATGGTAGTTAAGAAATTATGAGCCAATCAACAGGTGCTGTCACTGCTATTTTTAAAGTAATGGCGTGCGAGTATACAGAGAAAGAAGGCTTAGGATGGTGTATCTCAGTAGATTCAGTAACCACTAATGCACCATGCAGACACGCCAAAACTTATTTTAAGGATAACATTGGATGGAAAATAATTTAGAAACATGATTGCAGATGATTTGAATAGTAGATATTTAAATTTTAGCAAAATAAAATTTTAACATGGAAATACCATAGGCAAAATGATTTGAACATATTTTGGCATAACTCAGGAACTAATAAAGCTATAGACTCGTGTGAGGTATCCATTTAAAGATAAAACATTTACAGAGAGTTTTAAATACATAGTTAAGACCCCACTTACCTGGGAAAAGGTCTGATTATTCCAAAAGCACATTCGCCCAGAGGACGTCCGGATTGGAGGCTACGTTAGTATCCGTTAGTTAGGCAGAGTTTGATGTTTAAAAAATAAAATCCCCTTGCACATCCGGCTAGCTCTGTTAAAAGAACGGAAAATTTCCATCCTGAAAACATAGCCCGCCAGACAACAGTTCTCTTTACAAATTTGACGAGATGAAGAACACTATATTAGTGTTATAGATAAATATTAATACGGAGTACCACTATGTCGATAGAAATTAAATCCCGGAACTTCACATTCCGCAAAAAACAATCAAGTCAAAATAAATTATTAGTTAAAATGTACGCGTACATAAAAACAAACATTCAGTTTGAATTACAAACGAACATCGAGTTCGAAAGGAAGACGCATGCGCAACTGAGAGTGCCCCCTAGTGAATGCGGAGCGGAGTTACAAAGTGTCTTAAAATTAGACACTTGCAGATTTTTTAGACACATTTCTCAGTTCGTTTACACCATGATCATAGTAAGACACTGATATGTTTTAAATTAAGACATCTATCATGACTGAATTTTCAGATTCAGATACTTAAGTGTCTTAAATTCCTTTTCAGTCACATATATGTCTTAATTTAAGATGCCTCTATTTGCAGTGTATAAGTGACAAAATTGAAAAAACTGAGTTAAGTGCAGAGGCTATCTTGAAATAAGGCTATTTGTTTGGAGGGAAATGAATATAAGTTATTTTCTAATTATGCGCTGCGTTCTAGAGATTAACTACTTATACTAAAACTACTAAAAATATATACTACTACTATATATTATACTACTATATATATATATATATATATATATATACTAAATATATATTACTACTAAAAATATATAAATATATATTTTTAGACTGAAATTTTATACAAATACATTTAGTTTCGTATTATTAATTTGTTTTTATTTTCAGAAATCTTAGTCACTATATAAAATAGCAATTTTTTTAAAAACTATGAATAGGAGGTTGTCAGACAACTATCTGCTTAAAAGTTTGATTAAAAAAATATACTAAACTTTTACTAAAAATATTAAAAACAAATAAACATATTTAATGTTATTTGTGTCTTTGATCCTATTATAACATAGATATTTTTAACTATTCAACAAAGATATCTATTTATACTTAGTTATAAAGTATTTTGTTTGCTTTTATAAATTTATAATACTTCAGAATCTTCAGCAAGTAGATAATTTGAAAAGAGAAACTCAATGAATTTCATCTGAAATTTTTGTTTTAACTTGCATCGAATCAAAAAACAAAATTTATTTTATCTCATTAAAATCTTAAGTATTAAAAACATAAATAAAATTTGATCGCGACGAATTTTCTCTTTAAAATACATAAAAGAGACGTTACGAAATAAAAAAAGAAATTAAGAAAACTGTTTTCTTTAAGGCAGATTATCAAGAGCAATAAATTAAAGCTGATTGTAAAAGAATTCTGGGACGCAGTATACTTTCCTGGAAAAGTGATCAATAGATAGTTTTGACTTCGACAATTTTTCAAGTGTAATTATTTACATAAGGATAGGGATATATCACATGCTTCAAATTTTTATTTGATTATTACACATGCACAATACAATTACAAACTGAGAACCCACAAGAATATAAATACAAATTTTGGTCGTTAATTTCTTGTAATCAGAGCTGCCACAGGCGTATTCTATCTCGCACCATTATTTTAAACAAAAAAATTTTAAAGTACACTTTGACAACGTTTGCAAGATAAATATACTATAAAATTTATTTTCGTAAAAAGATGGTGCAAATAGAATATAACAAGTAATATACAAATTTTGTTTTTAAAGTCAATTCCTACTTAGGTCATCAAAGGAAATTTAATATAATCCATTAAGCTAATATTAGTTTTTGTTGCATTAAAATATCTCAATTTGTTGATTTTTTATAAGCTAGTAGGTTTACAATGGAAGTTTATGGCAATTTGGCGAAATATTAGAGATATCGCCAAGTTGGCGTCACTTTTGGCGACTCATTTTGGCCACCAAATTTGGCGATATATCGCTAAGTTGGCGACAAACTTGGCGGTATTTGGCGACAGAACAGGGTCCCCCTATGGTAACCCGTTATTGAAAATACTTTCATTGATCTTCAATAACCAATGGCCGCCATTTTGTTTCCCATGCAAAACTAAAATTAATTAATTAAAATTTAATTAATTAATTAATATTTGAAAAAAACTGTATTAACATCAATTGTCATCCAGTACAAATTTAAAAAAATGTATTTCAACTTGATAGGATGAATAATGAGTATCTTATTAATGATTCAAAATTTGAACAAGGTATATAAATATATATATAAATAAATATAGGGAGAGTGTGAACTAATAGTAGTAATTGAAAAAATAGTCGTCTGTGGCAGCCCTGTGTAATGCATTCCAGTTGAAAATAAATTAGAAAACTGGAACTCTGCTTTTTCAGAATTTAGTTGCGCACCCGATGAAAAAAAACATATAGATAGATAGATAGTGCAAAACATATTTCAGTTTTAAGACTTAAAATACACGCTTTTATTTTATATAAAATAACATGATTTGCATGCGCAAAGAATTTATCATTTACAATCCAGTCATAAACAATATCTATAGAAAAGTATGCATAGGGCGTCATTGTCGCGCAATTATACACAAACCCAGCAAAAAGCGATGTCGACATTCAAGAAACTCGACATAAATATTGGGTATCTATTGATGCATAAGCCTTCATTTGTTTGTAACAACATCTTCTGATTCCAATGTTTTTAACA
Organism: Maratus speciosus; assembly: GCA_963932465.1. NCBI lineage: Eukaryota > Metazoa > Arthropoda > Arachnida > Araneae > Salticidae > Maratus > Maratus speciosus. The sequence continues at coordinate 445,993,557 of OZ010786.1, forward strand.
CCTTGATTGTTTGAAATGTTTTTAAAACTTTTGTGTGTTTGCACCTATTTAGTGAAGAAATGTATTGTGAATTAAGTGTTCATATTGCTTATTTATTTTATTAAGGTGAATATGTCGTTACAATTTGATATATAGAGCTTCTATACATATTTTATGTTATTGGAGTTTACTATTGCGTGTTCGGTACTGAAAATGAAGTGTGTAACACTTACAGGAAAACTCAAAAAAATTTCGTTACATTTGGCCTATGAAGGAAAAACCATTTGCGGTGTATTTTAATGATATTTATATACATGAATGAAATTTATATATATATCACTGACGTGTACTACAAGGCATTTACAGTAGAATCTGATGTGCATGTAATTTATCGTTCATTTACAATGACACACAAAAGTATTTGGCGGCGGTATTGCAAATGAAATAAAATTGATGGAAGTGCGTTTTCAGTTCTGTTACGTATTTTAAAATTTAATTGTTTTTTGCATATTACTTAGTGTGTATAAATTTTATAGATCATATACAGGGTTGCACAAAAGATCTGAAGTATATTTCCGTTTATTTACGTAAATTGCTGAGGGGCAATTTTGAACTGTTTTTTGCATTTAATTGAACTAACTGTTAGCATAGTAGTATACATACACATCTATAGATCATATAAAGGACTGCACAAAAAAATTAGGTTATTTTTCCACTATTGATCGTAATTGCAGAAACTTGGTTTTCAAATGCGTTCTGCGTTATACATTTTGTAAATTGTTTATTTAGATATTTTTTACCTTACTAAACTGTAAAGTTTTGTTATAGTGTTCTGAATGTGCTGGAAAGTGTTTCATAATCTATGTTGGACGCATGATTTTTCGTTCCTGTTTTATGTATAAAAAAAATACGTAAAGTACGTATTCTGCATTTTATGAGCGCATTTTGCGACATCGAAAAATTTCACCAAATTTTCTTCATAATTGGTTTAATTTAACATCCTTAATAATCTGTCTATATAAAATAAAACTTTCTTTTTAGATAGATTATCCTCAGTACGGATGTTGACAATGAAATTCCTTATGTTCAAATCTTATTTAAATTTTCAATACTTCAGATTTTAAAGGGATAAAACAAATCTACCCATTCAATGCATTTTTAGTTGAATATATATATATATATATATATTGTATAAATCAAATTAAGTTCTTTCTTTTAAAATTCCCCGGTTACTGAAAATTTCAGATAGAGAATTGAACATTCGAAAAAAAGAAAAGAAAAAGGTTTCGGAACTCATTAGAAAGATATTATTTGAAGAGTAACTGAAAAATCTCTCTTGGAATAGGGAAAAGTTTACATATGTAACGTCAAAATAGTTTGTTTTAATTTTTAATTTTTTTTTTCTGGTACAAATTTAGAACAAACATTTTTACGAAAAATTTTGACTAAATTCGACTGCAAATTCTTATAATTTCTGAAGATAGTCATAGTTTGAATGCTTATTGTTTCATTTAACTTTAATCCCCTCATACACGGCAACAAGAAGAAAAACGTCTGCAAATTCTGATAATGTTTCATCAAACTTTAACTCTTTCATGCATGGCAACGAGACCAAAATTATCTGCAAATTTTTAGAATTTCTGAAGGTAGTTATAATTTGAAAGCTTGATGTTTCATCTAATTTTAACCCTCTCATGGTCAGCAACACGCTAAAAATAATCTGCAAATACATACAATTTCTGAAGTTAGTCATATTTTAAAAACTTACAGTTTCATCTAAGTTTAACTCTCTTATGCATGGCAACGAGAAAAAAAATGTCTACAAATTCTTAGAATTTTTGAAGGTAGTCATAATTTAACACTAGAAAGACGGCGAACGGTCATTTTGACCGCTACCAAATGAATATATTTCGGTTTGAACCAGAAATTTCTTTATAAAACAAGTTTAACAGATACAAAGCAAAAAAAAAAAGTTAAATAAATAAGTTAAAAATTTAAAATAAAAATTCTGGTGTAAAATATTTTTCCAAAATTTCAGTAAAATTCCCCGTCTTTCTATTGTTAAAAATTTGATGTTTTATCTCATTTTTCTCTCATGGGTGGCAAGACGAAGAAAATCGTCTGCAAATTCTTACAATTTTTTAAGTTAGTCATAGTTTGAAAGCTTGCTGTAAAATATTGAACTAATACTTCTTAACAGTTGTAAATGCTTTATGTGTTTGAGTGTCACTTTTTTAGAAAAGACTTCTACTCTTGGCATAGCGTATACGCTATACTTGCCCTGGGTATCTTTTAAAATCTTTGACGTAACTTTTAAACTGAAAATGTTCTAAGAACTTTTAAAAAATGTTTGCATCTACTCTTCTTAAAATTGGCTATTTTATATAACGCTTGAAATTCCTTAAAAATTGAAAAAAGATAGTGAATGCTAGAAAACCAAATAAACTTCATAAAAATTTATTCTAAAATCTTATTAATTAAAATAAAGCAGAATGCAGAAGTGGTATTAATGTACGTCTGATTCAGTTAATAAAATGTAATAGTATATTCTGTGCTTTCCCTGCAGTGTACATTAGCGACATCTTTTTCTTTCTTTCTTTTTTCATTAACATACATAGTAACAAACTTAAGACCAATTAATAACTATTTAATATTGTACTTTGATTCTCATTTATTTTTAATAGTTTGCCAATAATCTGTACTTTTGTAATACAATAAGTATTTTTCTCAATAATTCCTTTGATAAATGGAATTTTCAGCTTTGTCCAGTTTGAATATGTATTTATTTACCTTAGAAAGTTCAGTGTATTTTTTTAAATAATTATCGGATTATGGAATTTTAGTTTATATCTCTACAATCAATATAGTATGTACAACAATAGTATTTATACTTTCTTATTTCTTTCTACTTCATTTATTCTTTGCTCAGTCAATAAATTTAAGCCAAACATTTTTTAATCAACAAGTTATGTAAAATGTTAGTAATATTCTTTTGCTTAGTACTTTTTATAACATTAAAAATTTTCTGACTATATACTTCATAATTGGTTTTGAGACTGTTTAAGAAAAAAATACTTTTCTCCAATCAACAACACAAACTTTTCCAACAAATTCGCAGTGTCTCTTTATACGTGATAGCACTCAATTGGCAAACATGACTACTCAAGTGATTTAAATCAGACTAACGTTTTCCATTTTTCAGTAACTGTATTACACTCATAGCCTGATTGCTGCAGGGCAAACTTTTACAAATTCTTTGTAATAAAAATTTTCGTTTTATTTAAGACAGGAATTCTGCGCTTAGATACTGCGAAAACTTTTGTATTAAAATACTGGTAGAAGATCGGCTCTAAGGTAATCGGGCCCTGAACACTCTTTAAGCCCCGATTGCTGTAGATTGCCACGATTACTGTCTAAGAAAGTATTTCTGAGCTGTCGCGTCTCGAAAATCAGCCTAAGACAATGCTTTGAGAGCTTCTATTTTCAAAAAATATTTTAGATTTATCCAAAAATATAAAACGCTATTCGATTTCTCAGTTTATGAATAAAAGCACTGCTTATTTCGTGCATTTACTATCCGACTCTCTATATATATATGAAGGGTGGTTATAATTTTTAAAAAACTTTTCCTAGAAATGCACCCGAAGCGATCGTATCGTTCCAGGAAACTAGATGCCATTTGGCATGTGGTTATTTTATGGCACTGGCTACTTGTGAAGGAGGTAAAGAGCAACAAAGTCCAACAGTTACGGTTGCAGTGATAAAATTTCGAGAATTTAAAATAGCACAACCGAATTTTTTTTCATTGAAAAAGTATCATTAAAACAATTGGAAGAACGATACATAACGTTCAGAAACTAATTCAAGCTGTAGAAATGGCAACACAAAACAAAAGCACAGAAGACTATTCGGTGGTAGACACATGTGCTGCTAGAATGTGTTGGTGGCATTGTCATCTACTGCAATTTCACGTTTCCGTAATCAGCAGGGACACGCAAAAACACACCAATCGGTGTTTGTCTCTTAGGATATTTAAAATTCTTGGTATAAATCAATTTCAATCACGTGATTACAATTTTTCACTTTCTGTCCAACCAATTAAAATCGTCAATTTTTCAGCGTGCTCTATCACTTAACCTATCGAAATCATCAAAAACCGATGGGCAAAGAATGTGCCCACCAGGTTGATGTGACCAGTCAGTTGAAACTGATCTACACTTCTCCCATGTGTTATGTGAGTCGGACATTAAAAATGCCATCAAACTTTAGATTCTGCATAGCCTTACCATGATTTATTGCTACCTATAAACTACCACCTGTGATGCGCCAACAAAAACTCTTAAAAATTTTGCAAACCGAGTAAAAATATTTATTTTATCTCGTTGATATGTGCGCATTTGTCTTTCACTGCTTTTCTTTGCGTTTTTTCTATGTCGCTATTTCTACAGCTAAAATTAGTTTTTGCCACGATTTATGGTTTTTCATCTTGAAGAATGTTTTACGATGAAAAATAACTGGGGGTTGTTATTTGACATTTTCGAAATTTTGCCATGGTAACCAGAGCCGAAATTAGCCTTTTTTGCACCCGGGGCAAACATGGATTTTGGCGCCCCACCTCCCCTCTTCTGCAAAGCATATTTACAAAGAGAATTTTCTGATTTTATAATAGCCGACTTATTTTAAAATTTAAAATATGTAATCAAAAAATATGTAATACTGAACTACGTAATCTACAGTGGTGGATCCAAGGGGAAGGGGGGGGGGGGGTGTAGTCCCTCTGAACATCAACAAAAATATTCTAAAGATCATTTTTAAAATTACATATTCAGTAGAGTCTCGCCTAACCGAGTTTCCGCTTTCACAGAGTCATTTTCTTCTGATGGACTGATGGCTTCCATTATTATGAAACAGACATTATAAATGAAGTGTTAGGTGAAGATGAAAGAGCAGTCGTAAAAAGTTAGAACTCTGATTTTCTGGTGGCTGTTTCATAATAATGGAAGCCATCAGTCCATCAGAAGAAAATGATCCTTTCCAAAGGTATAATCCTGCATTTGGCGCCCGTTCGTTCTGGCGCCCGGGGCACATGCCCCCTCTGTTCCCCGCCCCCTTAGTTTCGGCCCTGTGGTAACTGTAATTTTGAGACTTCGATTGTTATTCTTTAGCTCATTTTCGAGCCTATGCCATAAAATATGTACACCCCAAATGGTACCTCGTTTTCTTGAACCGCTGGATCACAAGAGGCTCATTTATAACATCAAAGTTTTTCTTTTACATAATTACGCTGTATATAATCACTCTTTGCTAATTTATTTCTTCCTAAACTATGATCTACAGTCTGAATCTTTAAAAGCAAATTGAACTGGAGCAAATCTTATTTAAATTTTGAATACATCAGATTTTATAAATCTTCTCTTTTTATATGTTTTAAGCTAAAATTTAATTTTCGAAGGAATCGAAATTTCTTTCTTTTCAAATTCTCTGCTTACTGAAAGTTTCAGATAAAGGATTAAAAATTTGGAAAAGCATTCAAAAATATTTTATAATTCAGTACAAAGATATTTTGTGTAATGAAAAATCTCTATTGATAGAGTGAAAACTTTACAAACAACATCAAAGAAGTTTATTTGTCTTTTTATTCTTGTAGAAATTTATTCCAAGAACTTTTGCGAAACTTTTAGGCAGAAAATCGCATAAGAATTTTTTAAAAGTTTTGAAGTCAGTCATAGTTCTGAAAACCCGTTCTTTTTTAACATTTATCATTTCTTAAATTTTAAATGGTAAATGCATTGAGATTCAATAAATCAATGTAAGTCATTTTTGTTAATATAAAAGAATGAAAAAATTATATCGGAATATAACAAGAGTAATAATGTATTATTACTAAAAGGACTCATTACACCGTGTTACAATAAATAAAAATAAGAACGGCTAATCAGTGTATACAATAATATTAAAAAATCTTCAATTAAAATAACACACTACTCACAGTAATAAAACTCAAATATATTCCAACAGTTTCGAACAATAAAAAACTTGTTCATCATCAGGGAAATATCCAGGAGGAGCCAACACGTTATAATATCTACATTACACAATTTTCAAAAACTAATATTGATCTTCTTTAGCGGGAGTTTCCCAAGGTTCATTTTTAAACACGGTAGTAGTGCCATCTGTTGAATAAAATCCGATTGAATGTTTCATGGGCGTACGCAAGGGGGGAGGGGGCTGAAAGGGCTACAGCCGCCCCCCCCCCCCCCCACGAAATTTTCGAAATTGATACAAAAATATTGCTGATTTTCTTTCTTTTTCAAAATTTTTTCATTCTTTTCTATCATACAGCGGAATAGCGATTATGATTACTCCCATATTAGTCCACATTGATTCCAAAGAAGGGAAAAGGGGCTGATGAGGGTTACAGCCCCCCCCCTCCTCTCGAAATATTTGAAAATTAAATGAAAAAAGTGTATTTTCCCTACTTTTTTAGACAAGTCTGTACCTTTTTCTTCTGTCATACAGCGAAATAGTCATTTTAGTTAATCCCATATTAGTCCACATTGACATCACAGCATGCTCAAAGATGGGGAGGGGGCTGGTGGAATTACAGCCCCCTCATCTCTAAATAGTCGAAAATGAAATGAAAAAATGCTGCTGATTTTTTTCTTTCTGCTTGAGATAAATTTGCATTTTTCTCCTGTCATTCAACAGACTCCCTTCCCTTTAGTTCCATATTAGTGGACAGTGACATCACATTATACCCAAAGGGGTGAAAGGGGCTAATGGGGTTACAGCACCCTCCCAAAATAGTCGAAAATGAAATGAAAAAAATGCTGATTTTTATCTTTTTGTTTGAGATAAATTTGTGATTTTTCCCCTATCATTCTATAGACTAGCCGCTCTCTTCTCTTTAGTTCCATATTAGTGCACAGTAACACTATGTTATACCAAAAGAGATGAAAGTGGCAAATTGGGTTACAGTCCCCTCCTAAAATAGTCGAAAATGAAATGAAAAAATGCTTATTTTTTTGTTGTTGTTGTTGGAGATAAAATTAAAATTTTTTTTTCTATGACCCTTACTTTTTTAGATAAATCTGTCTTTTTTTCTTCTGTCATACAGCGAAATAGCCATTCTTGTTAGTGCCATGTTAGTCCACATTAACATCACAGCATACCGGAAGGGGGGGGCTGAGGGGATTACATCCCCCTCCTCCAAAATAGTCGAAAATGAAATGAAAAAATAGTGCTTTTTTCCTCTTTTGTTTAAGATAAATTTGTCGTATTCTCCCCCTATCATTCAACAGACTAGCCGCTCTCTTCTCTTTAGTTCCATATTTGTGCACAGTGACACCGCATTATACCCAAAGAAGTGGAATGGGGTTACAGCCCCCTCCCAAAATAGTCGAAAATGAAATTTAAAAAAATGTTGATTTTTGTTTCTTTTTGTTTGAGATAAATTTGCAACTTTGTTTTCTTTTTTTCTTTTTTTTCTGTCTAGTTCGTTATGACGTTCTGGTTAGTTCCATATCAGCACACATTTACTGCACAGTATACCCAACGACAGGAAGGGGTTGATGGGATTACAGGCCCCCATTCAAAATAGTCGAAAATGAAATGAAAAAGGTGCTGATTTTTTTTCTTTCTGTTTTAGATAAATTAGTAATTTAGATTTCTGATACCGCGGATTAGCCATTCTCGTTAGTCCCATATTATTTCTCATAGACACCACAGCATACCCAAAGAAGGTGAAGGAGACTTTATTTTCGGTGGTGGAGAGAACAATTTTATAGATTTTTTAAGCTACAATAACTTTCTTTTAAATGAAAGTATATTAAAAAAACCATTAGCGCTTTTCAACTTATTTCGGTGTTGGGCAAGTCTCAGAATCGGGCCCGTGCCTCTCCCCTACGGGCGATTCTGAGAGGAAAGAAATTTCTGAAATTCACAGCAAATTTTCTGAAAGGTTACAGCAGAGGAGAGGGGGGGGGGATCCCTTCACGGCGCTAATTATTTCCGTTGCTTTTTGGGTTAACACTGTTTTCATTTCAGGTCGATTTCAGGCTGAGTGTAGGTTCCTGCAATTTGGGTTCGGGTTAACCAGACTTTTAAAAAGTTAGTTCAGCATATTACTTCAGTTTAAAAACTATACCTATAATAATAAACATAGTGTTGTTCGCATGTGTGCTAGTTCCTAATGAGACCCCTGTGTTTTTTCCACGACCCTTTGATGAAATTCAGGTTTTATCACAACCCTTTGTCGAAATTCGCGTTTCTTTTTAGGATGCTTTGACGAGATTAGCTTTTTCTACGCGGCCTTTTGCTGGAATATGTACTTTTTTTCCCGATCCTTTGTCAAATTTCGAGTTTTTTCTCGCGGCCTTTAGACGAAATTCGCGTTTTTTTCAGCGGCCCTTGAACGAAATTCCATTTTTTCACTGCCCTTTGATAGAATACATGTTTTAACGTAATCCTTTGACGAAATTTCGCATTTTCCCGCGACCCTTTGACGAAATTTGCTTTTTTTCTGCGATCCTTTTTCGAAATTCGCTTATTTAAAACGGCCTCCGCGTTTTTTCGAGGCCCTATGTCGAAATTCACGGGTTTTTTTTTGCGATGCTTTGACGAGATTCGATTTTTCTACGCGGCCTTTGTCGGAACACGTACTTTTCTCGATCCTTCCTCTAATTTCGCATTTTTTTCCGCGGGCGAAATTCAGGATTTTTCAATTGGGCCTTTGGTGAAATTTGCGGTTTTTTGTGATTTTCTGTCGAAATTCGCGTTTTTCCGAGGCCCTTCGACGGAATACGTGTCTTTTTCGCGATTCTTTGTCGAATTTCGCTTTTTCCACCTCGCGGCTTTTAGACGAATTTCGCGTTTTTTCGCGCCCTTTGACGGAATAAACGTTTTTTTTCGCAATCCTTAATCTAAATTTGAATTTTGTCCGCGATTTTTTGACGAAATTCGCGTTTTTTCCGCGATCCCTTTTTGAAATTCACGTTTTTGAAAACGACATTCGCGTTTTTCCGCGACCCTTTGACGAAATTTGCGGTTTTTTGGATGCTTTGACGAGATTCGCTTTTTCTACGCGGCCTTTGTCGGAATACGTGCTTTTTCTCGCGATCCTTTGTCGAGTTTCGCATTTTTTTCGCGAGCAAAATTCGCGTTTTTTCCATGGACCTTCGGCGAAATTCGCGGTTTTTTGTGATTTTCTGGCGAAATTCGCGTTTTTCTGTGGCCCTTCGACGGAATACGGGTCTTTTCGCGATCTTTTGTCAAAATTTGCGTTTTTTCAGCGGCTTTTTGACGAAACTCGCATTTTCCGCCGTTTTTTGACGGATTTTGTGTTTTTTCTGCAATCGTTTGTCGAAATTCGCGTTTTTCCGCAGCCCTTTGACGAAATTCACGGTTTTTTGCGATGCTTAGACGATATTCGTTTTTTCTACTCGGCCTTTGTCGGAACACGTACTTTTCGTGATCCTTCTTCTAATTTCGCATTTTTTTCCCCGGGCGAAATTTGCGTTTTTTCTGTGGGTCTTTGACGAAATTTGCGGTTTTTTGTGATTTTCTATCGAAATTCGCGTTTTTCCGCGGCCCTTCGACAGAATACTTGTCTTTTTCGCGATTCTTTGTCGAATTTCGCGTTTTTTCCCGCGTCTATTAGACGAAATTCGCTCTTTTTCGCGGCCCTTTGACGGAATAAACTTTTTTTTCGCGATTCTTAATCGAAATTTGTATTTCTCGCTGTTTTTTGACGAAATTCGGGTTTTTTCCGCGATCCTTTTACGAATTTTACATTTTTCCGCGATCCTTTTTTGAAATTAGCGTTTTTCCGTGGCCCTTTGACGAAATTCGCGGTTTTTTTGCGATGCTTTGACGAGATTCGTTTTTTATACGCAGCTTTTGTCGGAATACGTGCCTTTTCTTGCGATCTTTTGTCGCGTTTTGCATTTTTTTCCGCGGGCGAAATTCGCGGTTTTTTGTGACTTTCTGGCGAAATTGCGATCCTTTGTCGAAATTTGCGTTTTCCGCGGTTTTTTTCACGAAATTCGCGATTTTTTTCCGCGGCTTTTTGACGAAATTCACATTTTATTCACGATTCTTTGTCGAAATTTGGCCTCTTTCCTCGTCTTTTTTCCAGAAAATCGCATATTTTTTTCGATCCTTTGACGAAATTCGCTTTTTTCCGCGGCCCTTTGATGGAATATATTTTTTCGATATCTTTTGTCGAAATTCGCGTTTTTCCACGATCCCTTGAATAACTTCACTTTTTTCTGCAGTCATTATGCGAAATTCACGTTTTTTCAGCGATCATAAGACGAAATTCGCGTTTCCTCGGGGTCATTAGACGAAATTCGCGTTTCCTCCGCGTTCATTTGGCAAAATTTGCGTTTCCTCCGCGATCATTTGACGAAATTTACGTTTTCTCCGCGATCCATTTACGAAATTTGATTTTTTTGCGATCCTATGACCGATATTTTTAAATTTTTGGAAACATATGACTGAAATTTTTGGAAATTTCGGAACAGATTCACCCCCCCCCCTTTCCCCTTTTGGCTACGCCACCCCCCATTTTTGTCAAAAATGATTTCCTTTTTACAACAACATTCAACGTGTTTCGTAAGATATGGAACATTATGGACATTTATGTCAGCCTCCCCCCCCCCCCCCCCACGAAATAAAATCCTGGGTATGCCACTGGAATGTTTATTGAAACATAATTGAAGTTTTCAGAAATTCGATCCAAGCGGTGCAGACTTGGTTTTTTCTTGTTAATATTTCCAGTGATTCACGAATCTTGGCTTTGTGGGGGTTCCTTTGTCGAACAATAATTCCTGCATTTTCAAAACCGATTGATTTCATTTCAACATTGGAAAAAAGTCTTGATAGGGTTGTGCTCAGTTTACAATATTTAATATATCTTTTATGTTCTTTAAGTCTTTCGCCGTATTTACGTTTAGTCATTCCTATATAATATTTGAGTTCTTTGTTATTTAACTGAAATGGTATTTCATATGCTCCAGTATGATTTGCGGGGTCCAGTTTCCTACTGAAAAAAAAAGCTAAGAAAAAACCACGTCTGCAACGATAATGTATCCTACATTATGCCACGCGCTTAGATCGAATTTCTGAAAAATGTAATTACGTTTAAATGAACATTAAATCGGATTTTATTCAACAGACGGCACTACTAACATGTTTAAAAATGAACCTTGGGAAACTTCCGCTAAAGAACGTCTATAATAGTTTTTGAAAATTGTGTAATGTAGATATTATAACGTGTTGGTTCCTCCTGGATATTTCCCTGATGATGAACAAATTTTTTATGGTTCGAAACTGTTGGAATATATTTGTATTTTATTACTGTGAGTAGTATGTTAATTTAATAGAATATTTTTTAATATATTGTATATACTGATTAGCAGTTCTTATTTTTCAATTCTTACTATTAGTTCACACTCTCCCTATATTTATTTATATATTTTGTTCAAATTTTCAATCGTTAATAAAATACCTATTATTCATCCTATCAAGTTAAAATATTTTTTTTATATTGTACTGGATGACAATTGATGTTACTACATCAGATTTTTCAAATATTTATTTATTAATTAAATTTTAATTAATTAATTTTAGTTTTATATGGGAGACAAAATGGCGACCATTGGTTATTGAATAGCATTTAATGCATCTTCATATCTATAAGGGGGTTACCATACGGGGGACCCTGTTATGTTGCAAATTCCGTCACGTTTGTAGCCAACTTGGCGATATATCACCAAATTTGGCGACCAAAATGAGTCGTCAAAAGTGACGCAAACTCGGCGATATCTCTAATATTTCGCCAAATTCCCATAGACTTCCATTGTAAACCTACTTGCTTATGGAAAATCAACAAATTGAGATATTTTAATGCAACAAAAACTAATATTAGCTCAAGGGATTATATTAAATTTTTCTTTGACGACCTAAGTAGGAATTGACTTTAAAAACAAAATCTTTATATTACTTGTTATTTATTGTAATAATGTATGTCTGATATTGAATTTATTAGAATGTATAACGTCAAAGAAACAACATCTTATATTTCGTATTAACTCTCATATTCTATTTTTAATTTTACATTTTGAAACTTGTGGTTCCGAAGTTTGCCATTACGTAATCAAATTGCAATAATCAAGTGAAAGGTAAAACATGCAATATGTCATTGTCACCCAAATACAATGTGTCCATAAAAGAATTTTCCAGTTTCAATGGTATATTATAACAGTTTAATTTAGACTATTTACAGCAAATCATACATCAGATTGATAATAAACAAGTAATATAAAAATTTTGTTTTTAAAGTCAATTCCTACTTAGGTCATCAAAGAAAATTTTAATATAATCCCCTAAGCTAATATTAGTTCTTGTTGCATTAAAATAGCTCAATTTGATGATTTTCTATAAGCAAGTAGGTTTACAATGGAAGTCTATGGGAATTTGGCGAAATATTAGAGATATCGCCAAGTTGGCGTCACTTTTGGCGAATCATTTTGGTTGCTAAATTTGGCGATATATCGTCAAAATGTTGAGAAACTTGGCTGTATTTGGCGACAGAACAGTGTCCCCCTATGGTAACCCCCCTTATAGATATGAAGATGCATTAAATGATTCAATAACCAATGGCCGCCATTTTGTCTCCCATATAAAACTAAAATTAATTAATTAAAATTTTATTAATAAATTAATATTTGAAAAATCTGTATTAACATCAATTGTCATCCAGTACAAGTTAAAAAAAAATTATTTCAACTTGATAGGATGAATAATAAGTATTTTATTAACGATTGAAAATTTGAACAAGATATATAAATAAATATATATATGGAGAATGTGAACTATTAGTAGAGTCGGCTGTACAGTTAAACGCCTCATCGAGTTCACGGCTTAAAGTCCAGAATTAGTTTAAAAAAAGTCACACATAAATACTTTAAAATAGATTTTTATTGCAGACGATAGTCTTGGTATAGCACATATTTTAATTACAATTTTTTTTTCTTTTTATGAGAAAATGGCAACCAAAAAACATAGTAATGTACTACTTTCCCTATACTTTCTACAGAAGTCGAGCACTTGAGTTGCCGCATTAGAAAAATGACTTTAAAACTACAAAAAATTAATACCTCAAAAATAAATTGAGTTGCAGTTTTCAAATAGAGCGGGAGCTGGCAGCACAGACAATCACCTCACCGAGTTCACGGATGAAATTCTAGGATTAGTTAAATCTTGATTAGCATATTAAAACGCAATCGGTCTGCTAAGTCATATCTTGGTGGAAAACACCTGAAAACCTGATTTTAGCGGCTGACTCGTGGGTTTACCATTGTGTTTTCCTGCTCCCAGTCCTCCATGTTTTCATACCTTTGGGTGCAAGAAAACATAATGATAAACTTCAAACCTGCAACATTGAACGATTGTACACATGCCATTCTATGACACAATTTTTTTAAATTCCCAGAACTTCCAATTTTTTTTATCGAAATATTTTACAATGCTCTATTTGAATATGAATTGAATCTGTGTATCAAATTTTATTAAAATAGGTTACTATGCAGCCACGACTTTTTAAAAATTTTTGCTCATTTTGTGTGAAATGACCCAGGAGTATCTTATAACGGTTCCGTTTTTCTTTCTTAGTACGGAACCCTAAAACTAGAAATCGATTCATTACTTCTCGAGAAATAGATAAGTTTTATTAGCAGTTTGGCTAAATTTGCCCATTTGCTGTTACCCACTTAAGTTTATTCTCTCCACATACTCTTGCTTGCTGAATGTTTTTGTCGAGAGATTGAAAATTAAATATATCCCGATGAAATTATTATTTGAAACTCAATTCAAAACAGATTCCTTTTATAAATAGATGAAAAATCACCGCTGAAATTGTGGAAAATTTAAAAATAACCATGAAATAAATTTAATTTTTACGTTTTTTGATAGAAATTTGGAGCAAACATGTGTGCAAAACTTATCAGATGGGAATAATCGCAGAAACTATATAATTTTTAAGTTATTCATGTCTTTAAAACTTCTTATAACATATAATATTTAAGATTCCTGAAAAGTTTTAAAAAGGACGAATACTAGGGAATTAAAAGAAAACTTTTATGAAATGTGATTATAAAAATGTAATACTTAAAACTTTTCAAGCTGTGGAATTTTGAACGGGAGAAAAAAATATTAATTTTCGATTTAAGTTAAATAAAAATAAAGATTTCAGAAAAGGATTGCATTAATTTCCTATTTACAGCCTCTCTGCCTAATGGGAATTTAGGCGGAGTATTAAAAATTGAATCTGTGCAAAAAAAGCCTTTTGTAAATTATCTTGGAGAGATTAGGTTGATAAATAACTGAAAAATGAAACTGCGAAAGATTTACAAACAGAATTAAAGAAGTTTGTTTGTCTCTCTTGTAGTTTGTATAAAAATAATGCACACATTTCTACACAACTTTCTAATGAAGACTATGTGGGATTACTATTATTACTTTTTTTTAATCTACTAGGGGAGCTCCGCCCCCCTGCTCGCTACGCTCACCACCCCCCCCTCCCTCCCGCGTAATCGCGAATCAATCCCTATTTTTTATCCAATCACAGACGTAATTGTTTCGCGTTTCCATTCTGGATCGCTTCGTCATTCCTCATTTTCTGTGCATTCAATTTTTAGATTCCACTTTGTAAAAACGCGTTCCTCCCCAACTCCTGACAATTTTATTTCCTTATCACCAAGCACATAATAACTAGAGCTTACAGAGATTCATAATTAAAAGAATAATCAAATGTAAAATCATGGAAAAAAGGTAAAATTTATAATTTATTTGAATAATTACAAATTAAATAAACATTATATATATAGTGTTACGAATATTGTAAATAGTTAGTGTTTGTGCTTAAAAATAATGTAAATAGTTCAATTAAGCTCTGTTCATAAGCAAATATTACTTTTTGTTGCATTGAAATATCAAAATTTGTTGATTTTCTTCAAGCAAGTAAACTGTATTGGATTTCAATGGGAGTCTACCTAAATTTGGCGAAATACTGGAAATAGCGCCAAGTTGGCGTCACTTTAAGTGTCTAATTTTGGTCGCCAAATTTGGCGACATATCTCCAAGTTGGCGTTAAATTTGCGACGTTTGGCGACAGAGCCGGGTCCCATTCCCCTCTTGGTAACCCCCCTTATGGCGTCAGAAAGCTCTGACCAATCAAAAGTGTTTCGCGGTACCTACGCAGATTTTGGATTTGGGCAGATTAATGGGCGAAGAATATATTCTGCCATTTCTTCAAGACTGTACTCCGAATTATAAAAATATCTTAAACATATCTAAGCCAAGTGTGGAGCGTTAATTGAAATTTGCTAAAAACTTCAGTTTCTAATGGGCGAAGAATATATTCTGCCATTTCTTCAAGATTGTACTCCGAATTATAAAAATATCTTAAACGTATCTAAGCCAAGTGTGGAGCGTTAATTGAAATTTGCTAAAAACTTCAGTTTCTAATGGGCGAAGAATATATTCTGCCATTTCTTCAAGACTGTACTCCGAATTATAAAAATATCTTAAACATATCTAAGCCAAGTGTGGAGCGTTAATTGAAATTTGCTAAAAACTTCAGTTTCTAATGGGCGAAGAATATATTCTGCCATTTCTTCAAGACTGTACTCCGAATTATAAAAATATCTTAAACGTATCTAAGCCAAGTGTGGAGCGTTAATTGAAATTTGCTAAAAACTTCAGTTTCTAATGGGCGAAGAATATATTCTGCCATTTCTTCAAGACTGTACTCCGAATTATAAAAATATCTTAAACATATCTAAGCCAAGTGTGGAGCGTTAATTGAAATTTGCTAAAAACTTCAGTTTCTAATGGGCGAAGAATATATTCTGCCATTTCTTCAAGACTGTACTCCGAATTATAAAAATATCTTAAACATATCTAAGCCAAGTGTGGAGAGTTAATTGAAATTTGCTAAAAACTTCAGTTTCTAATGGGCGAAGAATATATTCTGCCATTTCTTTAAGACTGTACTCCGAATTATAAAAATATCTTAAACATATCTAAGCCAAGTGTGGAGCGTTAATTGAAATTTGCTAAAAACTTCAGTTTCTAATGGGCGAAGAATATATTCTGCCAATTCGTCAAGACTGTTCTGCCAAATTATAAAAATATTATCAACATATCTTAGCCAAGTATGGGGCGTTAATTGAAATTTGCTAAAAACTTCAGTTTCTAATGGGCGAAGAATATATTCTGCAAATTCGTCAAGACTGTACTGCCAATTATAAAAATATCATCAACATATCTAAGCCAAGTGTGAGGCGTGAATTGAAATTTGCTAAAAACTTCAGTTTCTAATGCACGAAGATTATATTCTGCTAATTCATCAAGACTGTACTCCCAATTATAAAAATATCATCAACATATCTAAGTCAAGTGTGGAGCGTTAATTGAAATTTGCTAAAAACTTCAGTTTCTAATGGGCGAAGAATATATTCTACTAATATTAGCAGAATTTCTAATATTAGGAAATTTCAATTGACGCCCCACACTTTGCTTAGATATGTTGATGATATTATGTAATTTGGCAGTACAGTCTTGAACTTAAAATATTTACAAGCCATCAAAATTCAATGAACAGTAGCATTAAATTCACTATTGAAATTGAACAGAATAAAAGTCTTCCATTCTTTGACATAACATTAGCAAGAACAAATCAATCTATCGACAGATCTGTTTTCAGAAAAAGCATAGCTAACCAGGCCACCATACCGAATAATGCATGTTCTACATTTATGTATAATATTTCAATCTAGAGATTTTTCGTAAGAAGAGCTTTTCTAATATGCACACAAAATAATTTAAATGATGAATTAGATAATATTCGCGGAACTGCTCATAATAATGGTTTTAAAATTCGACGTATTAAAAATTAATCGTAGATATTGCCAATAATAAGAATCCTGAACGTAAATTTGATTCGCAAAAATACAAACTTAATATTATTCAATATATTCCAAGCTTTTTTGAGAAATTAAACTATAGTTTTAAACGTTTCAATATCTTCTAAGTAGCCAACCCCCTCCGAAATTGAAGAATATCATTTGCGCTGGAATTGACCCAAGGCTAATTCCATGAAAACTTGTCATGTCTGTCACACAGCTGAAAATCCCTATGCTTGTTGGCCACCGTTATTTTCGAATAGTTTGCTTCGCGTTATTCAGTTGATGAGATATCTTTGATAAAACAAGTCCCATTTTTCCGTTCTAAAATACTGGTAGCCAACAAGCATAGCGGTTTTCAGCTGTGCACAGACATGACAAGTTTTCGTGGAATTAGCCCCAGTTAATTTTGAGAATTACTCAGGGGTGCATATAAAATACCATTTATTAGAGCAAACGGATCAAAGAATTATTATATTCGTACGACTAGCAGTAAATTTAAGTATAGAAAAAATGAGCTTATAGCTGATATTAAAAATAATAGAAAAACCACAGCTCTAGCAATATTTTATCAAGAAGAAACAATGCAAATAAATTTCAAAAAAAGTAAAATAATTTAACCTCCAGTCTCTACTATCCATCCGTTATAAGAGGAACCATAGAGATTGTAAGGCGCAAAGCAATATGTAACAATATAGCATCATTTCACTTACCAAAAATATGGCTCGAGCTACTCAATGGTTATGAAAAAAAAATAACCATCCAAGTAAAATAAAAAATAACGTGCATAGTATGAAAGAATGCGTGGGAAATGGAATGATGGCGTGTGGAATACTTTTATTTATTTCTTTTGAAAATGACTCGGGGTGAGTCGAAACATGTCAACAGTCGAAATAAAATTTGAAATTAGTACAGTCAGACCTCGTTATCCCGACAACCGGTTTTCACGTCACTCCGCTTATTACGTCAGTTTTTTTAAATTCCCGATTTTCTGCATATGATTTTAATGTAAATAAACTCCGGATTTTACGTCGCTAAATAAATTTCAACTCCGGATATCCCGACGGTTTAGGAAAATTATCCATCTTTCATCATCCATCTTATAAGCACTGAAATTAAGAGGTAAGAAATGTCTTAGCCAAACTTTTTACAAAATTGTCTAAAATACCCATTGAGATAAATGAGAATTTTTACTTCAATCCTTTATTTGATTAAGTAAACTCAAACACTATGACTGACCCACTTAAGCTCCGATAGACATATCTGCCTAGTCGCGTTTTTTTTCTGGTCAGACGGCGTTTTCTTGTGGTTACATGGCGTTTTTCATTCGACTAAAACTGAAGCATTGCATTGAAACGATCAGAAATTATCTAACATCTATTTCTGACATAACGAATATTGATTACAGTTCCTTGTATAATACTGAAAAAAGAATTGTAGAAAGTACATCTAGGGATAAGCAAACCTTAATTCAGCAATATTTCAAGTAACAATAAAAAAAGTCATCATAAATCTGATTTTTTATTCTTTTCAATTCTGTTTTTGTGTTTATTTTGTTTAATAATAATGTTTTATTGCTTAAAACTGCAAGAACAGTAATGATTTTAAAATTGCCTTAAATTAATTAAAATACAGCTTTTATAAACATTTTTCTCCAACTCCGCTTATGATGACACTTTTTCTAGTCATTAGAGTGTCGGGATAACGAGGTTCGACTGTATATATAATTTGTACTAAAAATATAAAACGATAACAGAATTTTTGTTAAATGAAATGATGAAAAGCAACAGTTGCAATTCTTTACAAAATGATAAATATTTCAAAATGTTATTATATTAACTAATCTAAAACTTAATTCATATAAATTAAAGTTATCTTAAAATTTGCTCTAAGTGATTCCTTTCACTTGAAATGTAGAAAATTGCCATAAGTCATGTAATTCAAAGTTTCATAACTCGGTCAGTTTCAGATCTCGATGTTACTTTTTTTGTCTTACTTGTTAGTGTAATAGAAAATTTTTATTAAATATCACTTATAGGACCAGTGAACCGTATAAAAATGTAAATTTCGTAACTTTTTAGAAATGTTTTTATTGACCCAAACAACTATTAAAATGATTTTTTACCTCATTTAATTAATTTTTGTAATTGGTATAATATGTCTATGACTAAAGGTTTAGAATTAGTCATTGGACACCATTGAGAGCGGACACCTGTATAAGTGCAAAGAAACAAACAACATTTTCATTTTTCTTATAATTGCGATACATCTTGAATTATAACGAATTACTTCATAATGAGGAACTTTCCGAATACATTTACTTTTATAATTTTCTAAACTTAGGTGCTATGCATATATAACGTTATCAACTTTTTGGAAATTTTGGACCCCCTCCCCCCCCTTACTATATCATACGTTATCATTCTCTGACCCCACCCCTCCTCCCTAATGATATCGTTATCAGTGGTTAAAATTATTTTTATCTTTGCAATTTTTTTCTTTGTTTGCAGTAACATATAGAAACAGATATGGTTCTACATTTAATATTCGTATACTTTGTTGATTCAGATTAAGAAAATATAATTTTATATCAAATAAAAGTATGTAATAATAGCTTTTTGTTATATAATGCATTCAACAGTAATAATGCCGTATTGCACTTGCCTCCATATGGAGACAGGATTTCTTATCAGCAAAACAGGTGCACAACATTCTTTCTCTTTTCTTTTCTAGCATACACAAAATGTCATTTCAAACATACTTCGGACCTAGTTTCTCGGATAGCGGGTTATATATTCAAACACATATGACAGAAGAGGAATACCAAATTTTGTGGTATTCGATATTTTGGAGTTAAAGTATTTTATAATAATTTAAGGATTTTAATCATTTCTTTATTTTTTCATAAAAACATATAAAAGGCTATTTTGTTGTAAAGAACAAATTACACACACACACACACACACACACACAAAAAAAAAAAAAAAAAAAAAAAAAAATTAGTTGAATCGAAAATGATAACGATATAAAAAGACATTATCCCTTCTACCCCTAGAGATATCTTACGATATTATGTGCCAGACCCCCTAAAATGCCTCCCCCTAAAATGATGACATTATATATTCAAAGCCCCTTATTACAGTTTTTACCTATTTTTCCTGCTCAATATTGTGAATGCTTCTGATACTTTCATAATTTGTTTGTGCATAAATGATTGAAAATTTTTAGACGTTGCTGCTTAGCTGCATAAAATTCAATAACTTTTTCATTTTCCTTTAAATAATCTGTATCTTGAACTGTAACCAATTCCGTATTGATCACGATCTTTCTCTGACTGTCATATACTAAAAACCATTTCAAAATAGATTTGACACCATTTTGTAAAAGATCGATTTTTTAAATAGGAAAATGAGAAATGCGATTCCATTTCTTCGTGTATGAATGAGACTAATATCAATTTTTATGCATTTATGAATGAAAATGACTTTGAGAACGTGCCAGAGAATAGTGAGTGTGGATTTAAAAACCAATACTTAGCAGTGAAGTACCTAAAACATAAATTATTACAAATGCTATTAAAGAGAGCATTTTGAGAAGGCACAAAAATTTCTTTAAAACATGTTTTGTAATAGCATTTACTTTATTGTGTTTGACAGACTGTCTCAAAAATGAAAACTAGTTTACATTGTTTCCTTTTTAAGAAGTTCATATTCCTTTTCTACGCTGTAGCACCAGAGGTGACCGGTCACTTGCAATTTTAGACGTTTTGTTAAATATCTAGAAAAATACATGAGGAATTAAACTGAAACTGCAGATATGTAAACAATGTAGAATATATCATATATTTCTGCGAACATTTTTTCCCGAAACCCCATAGGGGACCGTCAACAAATTGAAAAAAGAACGAATATCTTTCGGATAACCCTGTAAAAACAAATGTAGCAAAAGCGTTCAAATTCGAGATTATTAATAAATGGCTTATTGTAATATATTACGTTCATTTTTATGAGGATACCCTGTATACTCGTAGAGAAATTAAGATTTTTATAAAAGCAGTCCCAAATTTCGCCAAGTTTTTTGCTTATAATTTGCAGAGTTCTTAATATAAAAAAAAGTTATTTTCCAAAAATATGACAAACAACATTGTACACACTACTCTGCAATCAGAATTAAAAAATAATAAAAATTAGATAAGAATTGAGCAGGTTTACTAAAAAATTTTTAACTGCGCATGCGCTAACGCAATCAAAATATAATGTTCATAATGTATTAGTAAGTATATAGAGCAACTTTTGTGAAAGTCTCAAAATCATAGTTTGAAAATTCTGAAAATTATCGTCGATAGAATAAGCTCGAAATCAGTTGTTCCCAAAAGGAAGCAAAAAGATGAGGGGTTGTATCCAAATATAGTAGTACGTGCAATATTGTGTACGCTATCTTAGCACTAATCAATAGATATTTGATACAATCCCTCATATTTTCGCTTCTTTTTGGGAACAACGGTTTTCGAGCTTATTCTATCGACGATAATTTTGAGAATTTTCAAGCTATGATTTTGTGACTTTTACAAAAGTTGCTCTATGTACTTAGCTAATACATTATGCATATTATATTTTGATTGCATTCGCGCATGTGCAGCGAAACATTTTTTAGTAAACCTGCTCATTTTTCATCCAATTTTTATTATTTTTTCATTCTGATTGCGGGGAATTGTGTACAATGTTGTTCGTCATATTTTATGAAAATAACTTTTTTTTATATTAAGAATTCTGCAAATTATAAGCAGAAAACTTGGCGAAATTTGGGACTGTTTTTATAAAAACCTTAATTTCTCTACGAGTATACATGCTAACTTCATAAAAATGAATACAGTATTAAATTTATTATTAATACGTGGAGATAGGCCACGTAGTAATAATCTCGAGTTTAAACGCTTTTGCTGCATTAGTTTTTACTGGGTTATCCAACAGATATTCGTTCTTTTTCAATTTGTTGACGGTCCCCTATGGGGTTTCGGGAAAAAAATCTTCTCGGAAATATATGACCTATACTATACTATTTACACAACTGCAGTTTCAGGCTAATTCCTCGTGTATTTTCTAGATATTTAACAAAACGTCTAAAATCGCAAGTGGCCGGTCACCTTTGGCCATATAGTGTATATGTTAAGAACAGAAATTGTCTCAAGCAAATCTTATTACAATTTTTAGTACATCGGATTTTAAGGCGATAAAATAAATCTTCTCTTTCAATATAAATTAATCTAAAAATGATTATTTTTCGACGAACTGAATTAAGTTTCCTAAACTTAAATTCTGTGCTTGCTGAAGATTTCAATCGGGGGATTAAGAATTTGAAATTCATGAAAAAATAAGCTTACAGACTTTTAGCTTAATAACGGAATATAAATATTGTCAAATAAAATGATCTTGTATGCTTTCAGTAAAATAACAAGTCGGAAATTGTACGCAAAAATGGAAAATGAGGTGCGCGCGCACTATAACTAGTTTTATAAATATTCTGATCTCGCTGTAATAGCTGTTGCACACTTAAGAAAAAATGCATAAATACAGAATTTATTACGATTATATACAGTATGTCCACGTATAACCTGACCGACTTTTATTTTCACAACGGTTATTCCTAGATGCATACTTCAAATTGCAAAAATGGTTTAAATAAGGTAAAATATTATTTTGAAAGCGATTTGGATCAAGAATAACATTTATTAAAAAATTACGAAATTTAAATTTTTATACGGTCCTCCGGTCCTATAAGTGATATTTAGTAAAAATTTACTGTGACACCAACAAGTAAGACAAAAAAGTCCCATTCATCTAACATTAAAATTGGCCGAGTTATGAAACTTTGAAATGCATGACATATACCACTTTTTTGAATCTCAAAACAGATTATTTCTGCCCTGCTTTCAGGGGTCGTATATAAAGTACTTAAACGTATTTCAAGGTATCTGTGCTCTGAAAGAAATCAACAGTACAACTATTACGATTGAGTTAACTTTTATTAGTTAAGTTTCAGATTAGTTAAAATAGTTGTATTTTAACAAATGATTTATTTTGTAAGGATTTGAGGCTATGATTTCTTTTAACAAAAATTATGTTATTTTCATAAGGTTTTATTTAACTTGCAACGATCGTCTTTCCAGTTTAAAATTTGTACTCGAACTTTAACTCACTTTTCAATGTTCCATCGAAGTTAAATTTTACATACTGACTTAAATCCGATGACAATGTAATAATATTATTGTTTTCAACGTTTGTGTATTTTTTAACGCTGAATTAAAAATTACCTTCACTTTTAACCATCATGTCAGGATGTTTCGCAAATCGTAAATTTTAAGGTTAAAAAATAGCGAAAAATCTGATGCTATAAAATAGATGTAATGCTTTTTTATTCAGTTTAATGTTATTTAATTCAATAATTTATTCGATATTTTCGATTGTACTGGGCTTCTTACAGCTAAACAGCTCAGGGATCCGATGAGATTGGGAGGGGAGGGGGGGGGGGACAATTTTAACTTTGAGCTTTTTAACTTTGAAATTTGCGATTTGAGAAAAATCCTAACGTGATGGTTTAAAATGAAGGTCATTTTTGGATTCAGCGCTAAAAAAATACATAAGAATCAATTTTCAAAAACTGAAAACACAACCATCACATCTATTTTATAGTATCAAATTTACGTTATTTTTTCTTTTTTTTAAATTTACGATTTACAAAAAATCTTTTCCTGATGGTAAAAAATAAAGGTCAATTTCGGATTCAATGGTACAGAATACATAAGAATCAATTAACAAATGCTAAAAAACATGACATAACCCAACTTTTGCAGGCTAGTGTAATCTAATAACATTTTAAAATATGTATCATTTTGTAAAGAATTGAGATTGTTAATTTTCATCACTTTATTTAACAAAAATTCTGTTTTTTTTCCCTTCTTATATGTTTATTACAAATTGTATATTTTGCATTAATATGTCAGGATGATTAAAGATTTCAAATTTATATCGCATTGTTAATTTTACTCTGAACCATCTTTTTAATATATCTGACGAAATTATATTTTTACTAAATTTGTGAATGACCCCTAAACTGCAGCAAAAATATGCCCCAACTTTATACAGCTATTACTCGGTCAATTTTAATCGTAGAATAACGGGATTTTTTTTGTCTCACTTTTCAGCGCAGCAGGAAAATTTTACTAAATTTAACTTATAGGATCGGGGGATTTATGAAAATTTAAATTACGTAATTTTTAAAGAAATGTTTTTATTGACCCAAATCGCTTTAAAAATAATTCTTTACCTTATTTATAAAATTTTTGTGATTGGAAGTATGCATCTAGGACCAACAGTTGCGAAAATAAAGGTCGGTCAGGTTATACGTGGACACCCTGTATATTAAATTTAGTAACACGGAAATAATAAGACTCCATCTTAAATAGGACTTAATCACCATGGCAACCTAAAATCATTACCTATCATGGGATATAATTGAATTAACTACGTATAATAGGATTTAATTGAATGAAGAAAACTTTTATTAATATCTTTTTACGTTTTGATTCGATTTTCATAAAATTTGAAATGACTCGACAAAATTCTGCAGCGATTATTCATATTAAATTTCAAACTATTCGGTTGGGTGGATTTTTGCGCTGTTATATGCGGACAGACGGACAGACAGACGGACGGACCAGACGACGACCACAGGTGCTACGTAATTATATAATTACGAACGCACCTAAAAAAGGGTGATGACATTTTTTGTAAAATTTTAACGTGGAAAATCGTCGGGAAATTCAAAAAGATTGTGATGTCACACATAATTCTGAATATTCGTTATTTTAAAAATTTCTGATTTCCCGATGTTTGAGGATTTGGTGAACGAGAGAAACTCAAATTAATGAGACATGTTTTACTAAGACATAAACGAACTAAAATTTTCCGTCAATGTATTGAAAGAGTATGTATTTTTCATATATTTTGCGAAATATGGCACTTGTTCTAATACGCTTAATTCAGTTCGTTGGAAAAAGGATTTTCTTTGAAACTATTTATAATTTTTTCTCGATTTCAAAAGGAATTTTTCCGATATTAAGCTAAATGCGAGTGTACTATTTTTTCATGGATTTCGAATTCTTAATTCTTCGAAATAAATTTTCAGCGATAACAAAATTTAAAAATAAGAAACTTAATCACCGAAAAATAATCAATTTTACCTTTATTTATATTGAAAGCTAAGATTTATTTTATCTCCTTACAATCCGATTTACCAAAAGTTTCAATAAGATTTGCTTGAGAAGATTTATGTTTTTAGCACATAAAAAAAAGAATACATATTAACCTATTCAAGCGAGTTGTTATTACAAACGCATAGTGTGAAGGAGAAGCCCCACACATTTGAAATTGTAGATTTTGGCCAATGATGTGAAAGTGACAGTACATTGGGATGCTGCACAAAACCCAATTTTATTATTGAGCTCTCATCGCATTGACTGCGAACAGATTCAGCAAAAGTAAAGATAAAGATTTTATGGAAGAAATGTTGACGTTATATAATGATGGGGTGGGCCGCTTAGAAAAGTATGTCTTTACACATTCAGAGTATCAGCCGAATGATACACTTACGAATGCACGCCACATCCAGTGGAATACCAAGCCAATATGAGAGCTAAGCAAACGCCAAATTATCCGTTGCATAGAAAAGCAATGGGAGAGAATTCAAATTATTGGCGAATAAACTGATAAAGACAAAATCGTGAAAATAACTCAAGCAACCCTACCGAACAGTAACACACCGTTAGAGCGTATTTATTTTAAAGATGACAGATATCATTAATGATTAAATTTATTGCCTGAGTTATTCCCATAGTTAATAAAAATGATAGCTTTCTTTTAATAAACAGAAGTAAGGGAATTACCCACATAAATCACGAAATAAAATAGATTAGTATTAAATTAATATCGAAATGACAAAAATGTAAATTATCGTAAATTCTATAAGTATAATATAAGCTGTTGAATTGGAGATATAAAATGCGAAATCAAAATGATAATGAATCATTAAGTTAAAAAAGACATGTTTATTATTTAATGTTTTACTTCTGCATGAAAGAGTCGAGAAATAAGCCTGAAATTACTTTTTAACAAATCCATTTATGACAGATTGAATACATGGAAAGAAAGAGTAAGATTAATTTAAAAAAGAATAAAAGGTCAATATATGATGATTGCATCATCATACATAGGAGTATGCTTCAGTTATAACTTCAGCTTCATCTTGGGCTGCTAGCTATAATAACATTGTACAACTTTTCAAATCTTTAAATAAACAGGTGTCTTAGGAGACATACATAGCCGAGAGGTTGTGCTCATATCATTATATAGGTCTCCTTGCTAGGTTGGAGCTTCAACTTGTTTACTAAAGATATCTTCTATAATCGCACTAAGCGATGAAGTCTTGTGATAGTACGATATTCTGGGCGTATTGGAAAGTGCTTCATAATCTACGTTTGAAACATGTTTTTTTCCCATCTTTGATTCGAGTTTGAAAAACAAAGACATTTTTAGGGTTTCGTTCATCTGACGAAACCCTATTCGTCTCGCTCCTCTGTCTGTCCGTCATAGAGCCCGTTCTTAGAAACTATATATTTTAGAGACTTGAAATTTTGCATACTTTCAGCTAAACACCTCACATCAAACGACAAATCCTAAAATCTCGAAAAAATCTTATATTTAACCCTCTAGGCTCTAACTTGGGTATTTTAAGCTTTTCTTTCTAACTCAGCCCCTAATTAACCCTTTAACCGTTTGGCCCGGATTTTTCCGTTCCTAGAAATCATGTTAAAATGGCTGTAGACCAAAATATTTTAAACAAAATTCTATTTTTAACCTTATATAGAAAGTAGTGATATGAAAGATATTATAGCATCAAACTGAGATTTAAAAAATATATATCCTGGGATTTACAAGCATTCTTATAAAAATACTGCAAAACCCTCGGCCGGTGAAAGGGTTGAAGACTTGAAATTTTGCAAAAGTATAGCTAAGCACTTGCGATTAAACGACAAATCATAAAATTTCGAAAAAATCTTATATTTAACCCTCTTGGCTCTAACTTGTGTATTTTAAACTTTTCTTTCTAACTCAGCCCTCAGCCTCTAATTAAGTTGAAGACTTGAAATTTTGCAAAAGTATAGCTAAGCACTTGCGATTAAACCACAAATCATAAAATTTCAAAAAAATCTTATATATAACCCTCTGGGCTCTGACTTGTGTATTTTAAGCTTTTTTTTTTTCTAACTCAGCCCCTAATTAAGTTGAAGACTTGAAATTTTACAAAATTATAGCTAAACACTTGCGATTCAACGAGAAATCATAAAATTTTGAAATAATCTTATATTTAAACATCTGGGCTCTAACTTGTGTATTTTAAGCTTTTTTTTCTAACTCAGCAGCTAATTAAGTTGGAGACTTGAAATTTTGCATAATTATAGCTAAACACTTGCGACCAAACGACAAATCATAAAATTTCGAAAGAAATCTTATATTTAACCCTCTATGCTCTAACTTGTGCATTTTAAGCAATTTTTTATCCTCCCCCCTTTTCACCAGGGGGGCATTTTTTAAACTTTTGCCGACACCTCTTTGATCACTCTTTCATATTATGCACCATAGACTTACATATTTTAGTTCACCTTTTTACCGCCAGGGCCGCCAACGTATCTCGGGTGCTATCGGCTCAATCTCCTCGACTAATATGTCTACGGATAGTATATAAAACGGAGTTTCGTTCGGATACAGGTTTATGTAGAATAGAGTGCTCCCCCTGATTGCGAAATGGGGAACTAACAGATTTTGCAAAAGGATAAAGTGTTTTGAAAGGAATATTAAACGAAACCCTCTCAGCGATCTGTGATCACACTTACCCACTTGTTCAATATTATTATTTTTTTTTTTATTTTTTTCTGAACATCGAAAATAAAATTCTTTCTAAATCAAAATGTATCAAATTTTTGAATTTTAAGCCGGTGAAGTACATTTAAATTTTCGGTACAATTTATTCAAAAATGAAATTTTCGAAGGGATAAAATTAAGTTAATTATTTTTAAATTTTCAGCTTACTGAAAATTTTTAAGAAAAGCTTTAAAATTCGAAGAAGCGTATGCAAATATTTTATAATTCAATGCAAAAAGATATTTGTTCTTTGAAAATCTGAGAAATGTCTTCAGGAACAGTTTACAAACAGCATTAAAGTTTAGAAATAAAATTATAATTTTTTTTTACACAACTAGGCATTGTAAAGCACTGTGTTGAGAAAATTTACGCTCATATTTTATGTTTATATAGAGTTTTAGTTATTTTCAGGATCAGGTATAGCTTACGCAGGAATTCGTTTCTGTAATAGCTCCACGTTTTAACAGAAATCATTCTTTTATATATTTTTTAAAATAGCACGTATTTTAATTACATTTTCTTTCGGTTGTTATGAAAAAATGGCAACAAAAATATATAATTACTATTTTAGAACTATTTTTCCTTTACTTTCTACAGAAATGGAGTACTTCTGTTGCCAATATTAAGCAAATGGTTCCAAAAACTACAAAAACATTAATATTTCAAAAATAAATAGAGATGCAGTTTTCAAACAAATTGCATTTAAAAGTACTTTTTTTTTCAATAGGACGGTATAAAAATTGAAAATGTGCGATTCTTAGAAGTTAAAAAAATTGCTATATTATTTAATCGTACTGCTTTGTTTTACGGCTGACTTCTGTAAGGTAATGTTATATTTTGTAAACAACACAAAATGACCTGGGAGAAAGAAATAGCATACCGCACCGGGGGGCTCATAAAATAAAATAATATAAAATAAAATAAAATTTTTGATAACACAAAATGTGCACCAAAGTAAAGCAAACTAGGGGCATTTCACAGGATCTGAAAACTGAAATTTTTAAAAATGCATTCTAAACCACATTTTGATTTAAATAAAAAATAAAATATGCGATGCCATTTACCCTTAACCCAAAAACTCTATGATCCTATTTAATCCCAAAATGCTATTTCTGGGGTAATTAGAATCACATAGATTATTAACATTATGCGTCGTCTGTTGCAAAACTCAACCATTTTCACTTAAAATCAACGATTTTTCTAAATTTAAATCTAAGCTATATTTTCATATTCCTACATTTTTTTTACACAGGGCCTTTTTAACTAAAAAATTCTCACCTTTACGGACAACGTTTTTATTTGTGTTCTGGGAAAACAGTGATTACTTCTACAGGAGCATATATTTTCTCTCAAAAAGTTTTGCACTTGTAAAATATTAGTCAGACTTCATAATTAGCATGGTCATTATTTTTATCGTTACAGATTGCCCCTGGAGTGCCCCTGATCCCAATTACCCCTGATCCTAATTACAACTACCTCCCTTATGCCATTTATGTGGATACATACTAATTTTATCACCACAAGGACACCTTTTAAAAAGAAGAATTGTTATATTTTCATCATAGATTATTTACTAACGTCTGTGAAAGTATTTACTAAAGTGAACGTTATTCCTACACTTGTATGAAAAAGATTTTGGTTTCAGTGATTTTGTTGGATGTAATAAAAGTTTCCTTTTCTTTTAAAAATTATTATATCCATTTCTTAGATAAATTTTAATAAGAGATTTTTTATGCTATGTTAAGGCTGTTTTCAACTGCTCTGCTCAACAAGCGCAAAACGTTTTGACACATTTACAAATTCATTTTTCAACGGGAAGGCATAAAATTGGAAGGCCTGACTATGGAAGCGATTTGGAATCGAACTGTGTTTTCGATTTTTTGATCAATGAATTACCTATTGAGTTATAATTGACCACGTGACAAACACGTTTTTCATCCTTTCTTGAGTGGTTAATCTTCTTTCGCGCGGAAATTCGGTTCAAAACGTCCACTTTGACACTATTTTCTGAAAGATCGATTGCGGTTGCAAAAAACGGAAAACACAGTTCGATTATATAGTTTCTGAGCTTCAACACATGCTAGTTTAATGCATTTCCGAACATAAAATAAATTAAAACTTATGTCATAAAGTTGCCTTTTTGGATTTGAGAACAGCCTTAAGTTTATCCATTCGAAATAATTGAAAGAATAAATCTACTTATTATTTATTGTTGTTAATATATTAAAAATATTACTTTAATAT
Organism: Maratus speciosus; assembly: GCA_963932465.1. Classification (NCBI taxonomy): domain Eukaryota; kingdom Metazoa; phylum Arthropoda; class Arachnida; order Araneae; family Salticidae; genus Maratus; species Maratus speciosus. Next base: position 446,023,723 of record OZ010786.1, read on the forward strand.
TTTTTGCTATACTGAAAATAAAGGATGCAAAAAACAAAAAATTAATACAGTAAACGCTCGATTTTACGAACTCGAGCGGACTCCTATAATGTGTTCATAAAATCGAAAGTTCGTAAATGGGAGGTTACAAGAACAAAAAATAAAGAATGTGAAATAACTCACCTTTATTTGCTTATGTTAAAAAACTCGGTTATTTTTGTTTGTTTCATTGAAACACCTATAAACATATGATTCAAGACTATGGATGTGAGAAAGGTAATTGCTATAAATTGAGAATACTTATTAAGGAAAAGTTTTTTAAGAATGTTAAGGATAAAAGAATCTATTGATGTTATACTATAAAAGATTTAAAAAAAAAATGGTATCTGAACCATTTTCTCAAGTGCGATAAAAACAAATAGTATTCCAAGAGAAAAATAAATAACCATCTTAAAGACTGAATTTTATGTTGCAAATTGACCAAATGTCACTGAATTGGTTAGTAACATTTAGTCACTGCAAAGCTCACTACAAGAATACATTAAAAATCTAGGCTATGATGTGTGCTGCTTACTAAGACAGAAAAAAATATAATGAAAAATATTATTTTAAAGTCATTTTTTAACTGAAATTAATTAAAGGACTAAGTTTAATTGTGGAATTATTTAAGACTTAAATCATTCACCAATGAGCATATTAAGACTCTGTAGTAGACATTAATGGACTTTCTTATTATTGAAACAAATTTTGTCATTTACTCTTATTTATTATTCTTTTTCTTATTTATGTACTATTCTTTTTATGATATTTACAAAATGTAAGTAATTTTTGTATTTGATTATGGAAAATCCTTTGCTACTTATTTTTTCTTTTTTTGCTTTAATTCAAAAGTTTAATCATAGATTTTTTCCCTTTCTCATCTAAGTAAAATTAACAGTAACTTAATTCCTTGATGTCTGCTAATTTTGTAAGTTTCACGAACTTGTAGGCAAATGAATCTTTAAACCGGTCTTTTTGGAAGGAGGGTTATTTTACACATTAAACATTTTAACCTATCTTAAATCAATTCTAAATCTTCTTTAATTTAATCCAATTATTTTCCTTTCAAATATATTATTCCATTTTTAATGTCTATCTTACTTTTAATTCTTTTTCTACATTCCTCTATTTCAAAATTCTCTTTGTTGGATTTGAATCCTAAAATTGTGGTAACTTCTCAACTACGTAGCATGCTAAAATGCTACCTATAATTTCTGTATTTATCTCAGCAACGCCAGAATGTGCTACAACTGCGCTTCAGCTATAATTTGGTTAATTTTTGTTGAGAAGAACGTCATGTAACTTCGTATTTCCTTGTGAACCTTATAATCTGTTGTAGTAAGAAATAGCTACATTTAAGAGCAAAGAGTAACACATTAGTTTTCATAGTGATCACCTGGAAAATGGTGACTAGTGGTATAGGCTTCATATACACTATATGACCATTAATGATCGGACACTTTCAATTTTAGACATTTTGTCGAATATTTAAAGATATATTTGTCGGATTTTTCTGGAACTTCAGGATTATGAAGAATATGTTCGACTTCATATTCATCAGTGGCGGTTTGGTCAGAAAGACAATTAAGGGGCCAACAAAAAATCAAAGGAAAATCACTAGAGAACAGGAATTCTGCTTTTTCAGAATTTAGTGTCGCCCCCAACATTTCCATTATTTCATTTTATTTTGATGGACTGATGGCTTCTATTATTATGAAACAGCAATTATAAATGAAGTGTTAGGTGAAGATGAAAGAGCAGTCGTAAAAAGTTAGACCTCTGGTTTTCTGAAATTTTTTTTGAAAAAAAAAATTATGGCCATTTTTTCCCTATTCTGACCAGAAAATCAGAGGTCTAACTTTTTACGGCTGCTCTTTCATCTTCACCTAACACTTCATTTATAATGGCTGGTTCATAATAATAGAAGCCATCAGTCCATCAAAATAAAATAACTCGGTGAAAGCGGACACTCAGTTAACTGGGACTCGGATAATCGGGACTCTACTGTAGCCCAGTTTTAAGACGTAAAACACGCGATTTTATTTTAAATAAAACGACGTCATCCGAATCCGCTGAAGAATTCCTCATTTACGATCCAATCATAAACATCTACAATAAAGTATGGGTAGGACGTCACTATCTCAGAATAATACACAAATGCCCCAAAAAGAAAGCAATTCATTAATATTTTTTCAAAATAGCACGTATTTTAATTACTTTTTTTTTAGTTTTTATAAGAAAGTGGCAACAAAAAGATATAATTGCTATTTTTCAACTATTTTTTCTTTACTTTCTACAGAAATGGAGTAGTTGCCAAAATGAAACAAATGTCGCTAAAAACTACAAAGAAATTAATATCTCAAAAATAAATGGAGATACAGTTTTCAAACAAATTGCATTTAAAAGAACTTTTTTTCCCTAATACGACGGTATAAAAGTTGAAAATGTGCGATGAATAGAAGTTTAAAAAATTGCTAAATAGTATTTAATCGTGATGCTTTGTTTTACGACTAGCGTCTGTAAGGTAACGTTATTTTTTGGAGACAAAATAAGCTGGGAGAAAGAAATAGCATACCGTCCGGGGGCTAAAAAGAATAATGTTTGAAATCACCATGCAACATAAAATGTACGAAATGATCTACCGCTATAGCTTATATGGACATCGTACAATATATGTACTCGTTTGTGGAAGAATAGGACATATATTCATGGAGATATATCGATAGTCAGTTCTATGGAGCAACTCATAAAAAAAGCCAGTCAAACATCGTGAAAGATCAGAAAGATATCGGCAATAAAATGAGCTGATTTTTAGTTGTTCTCCAAAAACAGCTAAATGACAAGGGGTTTTCTATAAATTGTCGTTTTTATTTTTTACTTTTTTAAGTTTTCATTTTCTATAGATGCTTTAGTTCTTCTTAATAAAAGGAAAATAAACGGAACGATCCTATTCAAAGAAAAAAAGAAGTATTAAAATCTAAGCATTTCTTCTAAATGTACTCATTGACATTCATTAAGTACAAACTCCTGTGCTGAAAACCAGATAATAAAAAATGACACTTTGTGGAAAATCTCTTATCATTCAGTAGCTTTTAGAGAGCAACTAAACTTTCGTTCACTATATTGTCGATATCTTTCTGAATTTTCCCGATATTTGACTGACTTCTTTTATCCCTTTAAGACCGGGAGTTTTTTTGGTAGAAATTGAAAGTTTGTGTGGTTTCCCCTTATCGATAGGAGCATATTTGATTGAAAAAAAATATAAAAAAAAAATAGCCGATGCCAGGTTATGCCAAGGGAGAACTCGCACAATTGTGCGGGTTCGGCTTCCGTTTTTGGGCTAAATCTACACAACTGTGCAGTTTGGATTATGTGTGCAAATATCTAAAGATAAAAGTTTAAGCAAAACATGTTGTTGTTCATTTAGATAATTTTCATCAGCCACAATGAAAATATTTGAAACAATTTTTGTTTTTGGACAGACCACTACAATTTCATTTTCTGAGACGTGCTCAATCTTCGCACTCCTCTTAAGAGCTGTTGACAAATGGTATGCCCTTCACTACGTTTGGATTGTGCCTGATCCTTCAAATTTATTTTTTTTAGTTTTTCGAGCAGCGGTATTTTGTTGAAATACTGATCAAAGTACATAAAAATAGGTCTGAACCAGTAAGGACTAGAGCAGGTCCTAAGCCCAGATCCTTGTGGACCAGGTCTGTGCTTTCCCACTGGTATACTAAAAAATTTAAAACTATCCCAGATGATACTGTTACAACAGAGTTTGGTTTGTTTTCTATACACTGCTTTACTGACGCACGTCCTAAAAAAAGGAATTGTCTGCTTATCTATGAAAAATTTTTCCCCGATCTCCTAGTAAATTGAAGCAGACACTACGGAATCTGTAGAGCATTTGCTGAAAATTCCATAATTTATTATTTATTCCTGGTAGTTTACTTGCTGTGTTGACAAAATGAACTGAATTTATCAAACTTAAAAATCTATCTCGTGATATGCATATAACTCATATAAAACTTATAAATCATGTATGACATCTATAACTCAGAGGAGAAGCATACAGTTGGTTTACATGAGCATATTATATATCTAATACAATCAATTTTAAATAGAAATCATGAATAGTACAAACTTATTAATTTAAAATTAATCCGCTTTATAAATGTAATTAATAAAAAATAAATTGCTAAAAACATAAGTAAAAAAAATCATTTAAAAATAAAAATTTTATATATTAGGAATTGTATCCATTTTGGAAGTGGTAAATGCCGGACTCGCACAATTGTGCGGGTCATTTATTTTTCAACATTTGTAAAGCCTAATTAAATTTATCAAAGACAAAATCAATTAAAATCATGAATAAAGTATATAAAAAAAAGAAAAATTATATCTAAGCAAACACTAAAAATCATATTTAAAAGAAATTACGACAGTACATACTTTTTGTCTATTGCTGTCAGATGATATAGTCTTTTTAAAAGCAGAAAATCTAACCCTGTATTTTAGTTGGTGCCCCCTAGTTGTATTTTATCAAAACATCTGAAGCCAATTAACTCATATAAATGTGCAGATTTGCTTTTAAATCTCACAAAACCAGGAAATAGTCATTCTCTTTTACTTTAGTATCACCCGCATTTTGTGCGTGTCGGGGCTTAAAGGGGTATGAGTTGCTCCATAGAGTTGGCTATCAAATCATGAAAAACAATTTTTTTATCGTGCGCGCATGCCCATATAAAAATATTTAATTCAATTGCTCATATTTCAGTAAACATTTAATATATTTACATTCCAATTGCACCATATTATTTCTACTACATTTTGTTAAATTTTTTGAAACTGGCGTTAAATGTAGTAAAAAACCCTGCATGATATAAACAAAAAACATGCAAAAAAGTTTTGAATTTTTTAAAAAAATCGATATATCTCCATATACGTTCTATTCTTCCACAAATGAATATATATGTTGTACAATATCCATATATTCGTAAATTACAGCAATAATCATTTCGTGCATTTTATTTTACAGGGTGATCGCAAACATTCTTCTTCTTCTTTGATTTCTTGTTGGCCCCCTAATTGTCCTTCTGATCAAACCATCCTCGATAAATATGAAGTAGAACATATTCTTCATAATCCTGAAGTTCCACAAAAATCCGACAAATCGACAAAATGTCTAAAATTGAAAGTGTCCGATCATTAATGGCCATATAGTGTATATACAGGGTGCAATATGTTATCTATCGCCGACCTTTAATTTCTCAACCGTTGATTGTAGATATATAGTTCCAATTTCGAAAACGTTTCAAATTAAGTAAATATTCATACTGTGGCGTTATTTAAAGTAAAAACTCGATTTCATAAAAATTACGAAATCTAACTTTTTATACGGTCCCCCCAGTCCCTATAGTTATATTTAGTAAAAGTTTGCACACATATATCACAAAAAGTTTGACATATGTACTACAAAAATTGACACAGTTATTAAATTTCAAAATTTGAGATTTTTGCGCATGATTTTGTCTTTTATTGAAGGGTCAGTTAAAAGATGAATTAAAGTAATTCGAGATCAAAATCAAGGTGTTATGTCCTTTTTACGACAAAATCAACTTTAGCCGGTATCGAAAAATTGGGGTATCGTCAAAGAGGGTTATTTCATCTAAAATTTTGAGCTGACTTTTAGGGGTCGTATACAAAGCGAAGGATGAAATATTTAAATTAAACAGAAAAATAATTTTCATTTTATTATAATATCAGAAAACGGTCTACTATAAAAAATTAATACATAAAACGCCAGAAGCTACTAGAGATACTGCTCATTCTCCATTGGTCGCAATGAACAACTGAATGCCTGACAGTACTGAGTCCTGGACACGTTACAGTATAGCAGGTGTGCAAACTGTGCGGCAATCAAGGATGATGCGCTGCTTCAGATAAACCATAGATGTAGTCTCAGTCACATAGACTTATGCCCTGATGTAATCCCAAAGGTAGAAGTCCATGAGAGTCAAGTCCGGTGAACGCAGAAACGGCTGCTCTACCGGACCACCATATCCAAGGATCTGTTGACCGAGTTCGGTGGCCAGATACGCCCGGACGTTTGATGTTTTATGCGGAGAGGGCCCAATCATGTTGAAACCACGCCCGACATGCATGTCGGAGAGGCAGCTCTTCATACCAGTCACGTACCTTGTTTTGTAGCAGATGCAGGTAACGATCACCCGTTAAGGTTCCATCGAAGATGGGTCCAACAATCCAGGTACCTTATATACATCACCACACGTGCCGTACTGTCTGGGCGATGTGGATGTTTCTAGGTCGCATCATCCTTTTGATTGTTGCACAGTTTGGACACACCTACTATGCTCTAACGTGTCCAGGACTCAGTACTGTCAAGCATTCAATTGTGCATTGTCAGCAATGGAGATCACTTTGAGCAGTATCTCTAGTAGATTCCGGCATTTTATGTATTCATTTTTTATACTTGACCGTTTTCTGATACTATAATGAATTGAGATTTATTTTCCTGTTTAATTTCAATATTTCATCCTTCGCTTTCTATACGACCCTAAAAGTCAGCTCAAATTTTTAAATGAAATAACCCTCTTTGGTGATACCCCGGTTTGGCGATTCCGGCTAAAGGCGGTTTTGCCGTAAAAAGAACATAACACCCTGATTTTGATCTCGTATTACTTTAAATCATCTTTTAACTGATCCCTCAATGAAAGACAAAATCATGTGCAAAAATCTCAAACTTTGAAATTTAATAACTGTGTCAATTTTTGTAGTACAGATGTCAAACTTTTTGTGATATACATGTTATGATATGCGCAAACTTTTACTAAATATAACTATAGGGAATGGGGGACCGTATAAAAAGTTAGATTTCGTAATTTTTATAAAATTGATTTTTTACTTTAAATAATGCCACATCATGACTATTTACGTCATTTGAAACGTTTTTGTAATTGGAACTATATGTCTACGACCAACGGTTGAGAAATTAAAGGTCGGTGATAGATAACATATTGCACCCTGTATATATATATACTATATAACTCTTCAGGAAAACTTTTAATTCTCTTTCTGAATATCGAATATTAAATTCTTAACAAATAAAGATTTTTATAGCTTTCATTATTCGAATTTTAAGGGGATGAAATAGATTTTCGCCTTCATTATAAATTAAGCTGAAAATGAAATTTTCTGAAGAATTGAATTAACTTATTTCTTTTCAAATTTACCTCTTGCTGAAAATTTCAAGTTCAGGATTAATAATTTGAACTTTTTTTTCTCTATATCAGCACAAGTAAATTTGATTGATAAAGAGTTGAATAAATGAAATGTTCAAAATATGTAAAACGTACAAACAATGTCGAAGAAGTTCGTTTGTTTTTCCATGTATTTGATATAAATTTAGAACAAATAATTCTATGGAATTTTTAATACTTAAGTGTCTCGGAGCTTTCCTGCATTTTTATGAAAATACTCACAAAATTCAGATTAATTTAATTTTCTTTTTCAGTTTGCTGTCAAAATCTATTTCATGCACTTTCGTCGTACAGTATTCTTTAAATATTATTAAGATTTAAAAAAATAATTAAAGCCAATATAAATTATTTAAAGGCACGGTAAAAAGCGGAATCAGAAAGTCGTCTAAGAATCAATTAATAACTAAAGTTTTCAGTAGTAATAAGAATTAATAATATGATTTAACGTTAATGATTTTCGAATGCTTAAAAAATATATAAAATAACAGAGACCTAAAAAGTGAGTTTTTTTTCTTTTGTGCCTTGCGGTGACCTTTGTAGCTTAAATTTGTCTTATCTGAAATTAAATAACTAGCAGTCTTTAAATAAAAAATATTTATTATATTGCCTGGACGAAGGATTTTAGGAAAAATTTTCTTTATCAAAATGGTTGTTATCTAAAGAGAAAATTCAATTTTTATTTTAAAAAGAGACTGTTCCTTTTGAGGAGAAAAGAAAAGAAAGAAAAAAAAAAATAAACTAAAACCGGAAAAAAAATTATTCCACTAAATTATTGCATAATTATACAAGAAACAACTAACAAAATTTTGACTTTATATTTGGATTCTTCGGTGAATCTGGTCTTTCCTGTACCTTCGGATACCAAACAGGAAGTCATCATGTCAAGCAGTTTAGGAATAATACAGATTTAAGGGGACAGTGGAGTTTAAAATCCTTAAAAATATTTTTTTTTATTTTTGTAAATTTCACCTTAAATATTATTCAAGGGTACATTATAGGCATTATGGCATGCATTTATCACAAAAAAATTAAAAAAAAAAATTTATTTTTGAGAAAAAAATGGAATTTTACGCGTCGTCTTAGAAATCTTCGAAATGCCCCCTGCGCATTCCATATCAATGAAAATCCCCAATATTTTTTATAAAAGTTTGGTTTATATATATAAATAAAATAGAGCATAGAATTTTATATATTTGAATTTAAAAGTAAAAAAAAAAATTGAAAAATTTTGAAATTTTTTCGAAAAATTTTCAAGATTTCAAAATTTTTCAATTTTTATTTTTTATTTTTTGTAAATTTCATCTTAAATATTATTCAAGGGTACATTATATGCACTATGGCATGCATTTATCACGAAAAAAAAATATTTTTGAGAAAAAAAAAATAGAATTCTACGCGTCGTCTTAGAAATCTTTGAAGTGCCCCTTGCGCAGTCCATATCAATGAAAATCCTCAATATTTCTTATAAAAGTTTGGTTTATATATATAAATAAAATAGAGCATCGAATTTTATATATTTGATATTAAAGGTTAAAAAAAATTTTGAAATTTTGATTTTTTTTGTTTTTTTTTTTACTTTTAAATTCAAATATATAAAATTTGATGCTCTATTTCATTGATATATATAAACCAAACTTTTATAAAAAAATATTGGTGATTTTCATTGATTTGGGATGCACAGGGGGCATTTCGAAGATTTCTGAGACGACGCTTAAAATTCCATTTTTTTGCTCAAAAATAATTTTTTTTTGTGATAAATGCATGCCATAATGCATATAATGTACCCTTGATTAATATTTAAGGTGAAATTTACGAAAATAAAAAAATATATTTTTAAGGATTTTAAACTCCACTGTCCCCTTAAAGTTCGGAATCATAATCAAAGATTAATTTTTATTCGTTGTGAAATAAACATTGCAATGTCTGTAATGTTTTAAACAGAATTTTAAAACTACCTGACGGAATGAGCTATAATTTTCAATTCACATATTTGAAGTTTCTAGCATTCGATTTCTCTTTAAAAAAATTATTGTTTACAATTCATACTTTTATTTGAAACGTAATTAAAAATATATATATAATCGAAATTTAGGCATTTTTGATTCTTTAAATTACTTTAAATGGCTACAAATACATTTACATATATGATATACTATTAAATATTTTTTTATTCTATTCTATAGGATGCATTTTAAATTACCTGACACAAAAAATGCTTGTGAATTTACTCTAAAAATTAAATCTATTAAGGTAATAACAATTAGCTGTTAAAATATTAGGCCAACACCTTCCATGTTTATGAAATCCATCATTTAGAAAAAAAAAATGAAAGTAGCATAAATTAATGCTTTATTTAAAATTTAATTATCCGTCCATTATTATTCTATTACAGTGTTACAATATTTTAATTATTTTTAAACCTCCTAGTATTTTTGGGCGCTTTGTTAATAGATGTGTCTTAGATGAGTGATTAATCTTAACCAGACTCTTTCAACAACTCAACCGTTTCACAGAGTACCACTTTTTCAGAATAGTAATAGTCACCTTATTTAATGACAGAAATCCTATGATTAATAAAAAATAAATTTAAAAAATCAAAAAACCAGATTACGTAAAATGCGAACTAATTAATTATTTCTCATCAATGTTAAACTATTTTTTATATACTTCCCTATTTTTTTTTATTTACTTGTATTGATTACTTTTAAGTTGTGTTTAATTGTTAGTTCCTATCTATAAACACTGTTTTGATAAGGCCTATAGATGTCTATGAAGGAAGCTAGAGATCCTACCTATACAACTTCCAGGTTGAGTAATATTAAAACGGAGCTTGTGAATGTAAAATAGTCAATGAAACATTGTCTTCATTTTGAAAGACCTATCCAATGATATGCCACTCAATAGGGTGCATAAATTTTTATTTTCGTCTCTACCGCCATTTTGTATTTTTAGTCCGCAATTTTGAATTTATAAAAACAAAAACTAGCCTATAACCATCGAATGGTTAAAACGAATCCATAGAGACCTTATTCATTAAAATCCATCCAGCCGTTGGGATGTTTCCAGAGTATAAAGAATTGCACATACCCAGATAGGCGTGAAACACATAACCCTTCTTGGCAGTCGGGTAAAAAAGGGAAGATTTCTAGTACGAAAATAGTGGTAGCTTCGAAGTCAGTGGTCGAGTTGGAGGAAATATCTGAAATTAATTGTATGCACATAATTCGGGATTCGTACGGGTCCTTGAATTTCCAGACTAAGAAATTCTTCTGTACCAGTATTTTCTTATAGAACATAAATAGTTAAATAAGGCGAAATTTCGCGCGTTTAAACTAGAATTATTTTTCTATTAAAAAATACTGATATTTAGCCTTAAAAATAATGGTACCCGTACGAACACCTGTACTTATATATCAAACATTCAAATTTTTGTTGCTTTAAATCCTATATTAAACCAAACTAACTTTCACTAAGTTTCGAAATCTAATTTTGATTAAAAATTAATCAGGATATATGAAAATAATAATAAAGATACACTCAGATAAATCTTTAAAATCAATCAACGGACAACTCAATAGTATAAACCATTTATTGTATGAATGTATAAATGTAAGTCATTATAAATTTTCATGTGACACATTAGAAGACTAAATCTGACCAAATTTGATCTTCATGCATCATGATGAAAATCTTCATCTAGATGGAATTGCGGAATTTACATCAGGTTATGAATTCGAAATTCATAAGTTTTCAGGGTGAGAATTATATCAGGTTAGGAATGGAAATACTTCAATCAAAACGACCACTTTATAGTATTTACCAGAATTTTCTTTTATGATAAATGCTGTCCATGTAACGTAAACAGTCCTATAATAATAATAATAATAATAATAATAATAATAATAATAATGATAATAATAAAAATAATAAGAATAGCAATAATAACATTAATAATAATAAAACTAGCCGGATGTGGTAATCACAAAATTTTCTTCTATCTCATACATGCTAATGCTTCAAAATTCGCGTTGCCAAAATTAAATGGCAATCTATGCCCATCATAAGGATTCTAAGGATATGAAATTCTGTGCATTAGTTCTTGAGACATGACTATCACTAAAATCGAGTAAATCCTGAAAAATTCAGCATAGCAGTGCCACCTATAGGGCAATTTACATCAAAAACTAATCAGCACTAATTTATATCAGGGAATAACTGAATATAATTTTTTATTAAATTCCGTGCATTAGTTCTTGAGATAGAGCGCCTACAAAATTTGTGTCACATGCAGACGGACAGATGGACAGACAGAGTGAGTCACAGGCTCAGAGACAGAGAGTTTGTAAAAACATGTTTTTTCGGAATCTCTGACCCCTAAAACGTGCAAATCCGTTTAAAACCGGATTTCGAAAATTTTCACGAATCCAATACTTTCTTCTTGTAAAAATAGATGAAAGTAAAAATTATCTGGTATATTTTAAATGCAGAAAAAAATGCATGATTCATCATAATAGGTCTTTTGAGCAAAATTACATATTATTTTAACATTATAAACAATAAAACTCTACTTATCTACACTTTAATTATGCAGATCGGTGTCAGAAAAAACAAAAAAAGAACATTCACACCTTAAGCATAGATTATGAAACATTTTCCAATACATTCATATTACTGTTACAAAGCTTCATCGCTTAATAAGGTAAAAGATGATGTTTAAGTAAAGTAATTGGAAAACGCATAACGTAAAAAAATACAATTTTCTGGATTACCACCTATAGTCGAAAAATATTGGAATTATTTTATGAAACTCCGTATATGATCTATAGATTTCTACATGTACAACATAGTAAGCAAAAATTTAGTTTAGTTATGGCTGTTCTCAAATCCAAAAGGGCAACTTTATGACATAAGTTTTAATTCCTTTTTGTTCCGAATCGCATGAATCTATCTGGCGTTGGTATTCAGAAACAATGACATCAAAAGACTTTTTCCGTTTTTTTGCAACGCAATAGATCTTTCAGAAAATACCGTCAAAGTGGGCGTTTTGAGCCGAATTTCCGGACGGAAGCAGAAAAACCAGTCAGCGAAAGAAGAAAAACATGATCAAATTCGCTTATAACTCGATAGGTAATTTATTGATAAAAAAATGGGAAAATCATTTCGTTTCCAAATCGCTTCCAGAGTCAAGTCTGACAGTGTTTGATACCTATCCGTTTAAAAATGAGCCCGTCATTGTCTCTGAAAATTTCGCGCTTGTTGAGCAGTGAACTTGAGAACAGCGTTAAGAAATGCATAATACATTTGATAAAAATTAAATTTAAACAATCAAAAAACCCGACTGCATAAAAAGCGAACTAATAAATTCTTTCTTACCAATGTGAAACTATTTTTTATATTACTTACCTATTTTTTTTTTTTCATTTACTTGTATTGATGACTTTTAAGTTGTGTTTAATTGTTAGTTCCTATCTATAAACTCTGTTTTGATGAGGCCTATAGATGTCTATAAAGGTTAGAGTAGCAGTAAAGATAGAGATCCCACCTACACAACTTCAAGGTTGTGCAATATTTAAACGGAGCTTCTGACTGTAAAATAGTCAATGAAACATCGTCTTCATTTTGAAAGACTATCCAATGATATGCCACTCAATAGGGTGCGTTAAAATGTTTTTTTCGTCTCTACCGCATTTTGTATTTTACGGCAGCCATTTTGAATTTATAAAAACAAAAGCTAGCCTATAACCATCGGATGGTTAAGACGAATCCATAGAGACCTCATTCATTAAAATCCATACAGCCGTTAAGATGTTTCCAGGGTATAAAGAATTCCACTTAGTCAGATACGCGTGAAACACATAACCCTTCTTGACAGTCGGGTAAAAAGTCCTTATCATCAATTTCCGCCAATAAACGGAAATGTATCCAAATTTTTTGTGCAGCCTTGTGTATGATATAAAGAATTTATGAACATAAAGTAACATGGAAAAATATTACTTAAACTTAAGAGGTCTCAAGACACTTAAAGCTTCAAAATTTTTGAAATTTTAATTTTTTTAGATGTTAAACTCCTATCTATTCTGAACATCTGGATAAATTGTTTTCTTTAAATAGCTCTTAGAACAGGAGTTATGACTTTTAGAATTATACCCGCTTAATAGCTGAAGTGGCGTTTCCGAATCTTTGATTGAAGTTATTTTACTCCAAATGACGTTTGAAAGTATAACGCACAGGATGGGTCTAAAACTTCTGGATATTTTTTCATGAAATTTTAAAAACATATGTTTCATGATAGTCTGTAGAAACGGAACCTAATATTTCCTTTTTTATTGTTCAAAAAATATTTTTTTAGGGGATTATACTGTTGATATTTTCAAATTTTTGTATTAGCTAAATACAACTTTCTATTAAAAATATAAAAATGCTTTAAATACAAATTTATTTAGGTTCGGGGTAATTATTAGAATCTGAAGTGTAATTAGAAACAAAATATTTCATTCTAGTTGCAAAATTTATTTTGTAATCCAACGCGTAATCTGTTATACCAATTTTCCACTCGAAAAATGTCTGACAGTTTGGACCCCTATAAATACTAATTTTGCATCTTGCAATTTTTTTAAATACATGAAATGAAAGAACATAGTTATCTATCTTTCAGCCTATTAAAAATTGTGTTTTAAAATCATATACATTTCAAGATACTAAATGTTGTAAACGGTCCTTTTTTTCATTTTTTCCAATTTCAAGAGTTCAGAAACCCCTTAAAAAATCATACCGCAATTGAACGCGAATCTCCAGCAATTATTGCTAGCAGACGATATTGTAACTGAGTTCATTTGTGTGACCTGTAAATGAATAATAATTGCTATACATGCCCTGTTCTATAGTAAGCAAGGTCTATAGTACAATTTTTAACACAAGATATGACATCAAACGTTCCGCTATTGCTAACCACTCCCGGTCAAATAATCTTAATTTTAAATTTCCCGAAGTCTCAATAATACAGAAATGCTCAATAATTTACGATCTTGATTTTTGGGAAGCGTATCATATATGTAAAAATTCAGACAGTTTAGTTAACGATTTGTCCAGCACATCCATTTTTTAAAGATATGGCTTAAATCCCTTTAATTCATTTTTCTCCCCTCCCCCCTTTTATCTTTTTCTCCTCTTTGGTTGGGCTGTCCCGAAGTAATTGGGCATTTCTGATTGGTCTCCTCGTCAGCACGAGACATCGACTCCGCGGTTGTTTTCTCATCCATGAATCGCATTTCGCCGTTGACACTCGAGCTGTGAAGTACGCCACTCCGGCTCTTTGCATCCCCCCTTTTTAATGTACATTTCATTTGATTTTATCTTCATTTCAATTTTTATGCACTGATGATGAAGCCTTAGAGGCTTCGAAACATCTGTTTGCGATTTATCACTCCTATTTGTGCTTTTTCTAACGTTTGTTTTTATTCCTTAATTTTAAAAACGTCGGAATATGCAAATTTTGAGCAGACTAGTTTCGGTAGCCTTTAACGTACCGTCCCCAGTGCAATGAATAACGAAAACTTGCTCAATAATATAGGAGACAAGCGGATTCGAGTGAGAAGTTCATTAACCAATAGGAATACAGGAAAATACGGATACCAGCCAGAAAGTGTGAAAAATGATGGTAGTAATTAAGAAAAAAAAAGGGGTTTTATGTAGTGTTTCCAACAGTCTGATAAAGGGGAAATAGCGAATTCACAATTAACAATATTGTCATAATTTTTACAGATAAAATAAAAATAACTCTTTATCAGTATCTTTTATTCGACATAATTTTTATAGATAGTCGTGAAAAGACACATCTAAAAGTATTACATTATTCTTTTTCTGTTTCAGAACTTTAAATTATAATTATTGTCTGAAACGTCACTGGTTCCTAAAGTGTTCCATTTGGAAGAAGACCACCATATTTCCCTATCTTCATACATCTTCTGGGTAAGGAACATCGGATGAATGCTTTAGCCCAGGGCCCCAATTTCTGTAAGTTCACTCTAAATCGAAATGTCTTAAATTCAGACACTTAAGTGTCTGAAACGGAGTGTTCAATTTTCAGACATTTTAAAATGTCTGAATTTTTTCAGACACTTTTTGCGTCTGAATTTTAGACACTTCAAACGTCTGAATCGCAGCCATTTTTTTAAAGCACTACACGTAGCCATGTTTGACCACGTTGATCCTAGAAAAGTATATGGCCATTATTCTGCTCTACTCTCCCCCCCCCCACACACACACACAGCCTAATTTTAGGGGCTCCAAAATATGGTATGCAATTTTCATAAAGCTGATAATTGAAATCTTTTTCGACTTTGTACTGATTATAATCAATATTTTGAATTTATAGAGTAGAATAAGATTAAAAATTAAAATATTTGTCACAATACAGTAAAACCTCTCAATAGTAGGCACCTTAGAACCGTGGAATTTGTTCGCCATTCGGAAGTGTCTGTTTTTCTGAGGTAAAAAATATAAAATATGTGCATGTTGTTAATAAAAAATGTGCTTCTTAAATAGTTGTGTCCTCTATGTAGGAGTGTCCGTTATGGAGATTTTACAACAAAACTTTCATAGGACAATTTTCTTCAGCGAACACTGACCTTTTTCAAGATAAATACATTTTTTTTACCTCATAAAAGCGAACACAATCGAATAGCAGGCAAATTCAACTTCCAAAACGCGTTCAATTCGCGAGGTGGCCGCGATTGAGAGTTTTTACTGTATTTATTTTTTTATTTAGTTTTTAATCTAATTCTACTTTTAAAGTTCAAAATGCTGATTATAATCAATAGAATGTTGAAACACATTTAAAATATAAGCTTTTAAAAAAAAATCCATATCGAATTTGGAGCACGTAAAATCGTAGGGGGGGGGGGGGGAGGAACTGCCCATGCTTTAATCAGGCCCTCCTTCTGGAAAAAGTCCAACCCTGTATTATGATTCGATAAATGTACGTGTCAGTTTTAAGTGCAAAATCTAGCTATAAAAATCTACCTCTTTACTTTGTATTCATTTTTAATTTCAAATTACTTTTTAACTAAAAGTAATCAAAAAATCAATATTATATAATTATTTCAAATGAAATATATCTGTATATTTTTACCGCATTCTTACAATTACGTTAACGGTACATGATTACATGAATTTAAGAATCTAAAAATAATCATTAAAATTTAACAAAGTGACTACAGATAACGCGAGATCCTTTTTCTAAATCTTTGTTGACATCAACAAATTTTTTTCTGATTCAACGTCTACATTAGTGACGTCAATTTCCGTTCAAACAATCACTGTGGTTTTTGACTTTTGAATCATAAAAAGATTACATGTTGACTATTTCAGTATGGCAAATGGGATATTTCTAAAATACTCGGAAACACTAAAATTATAGCAAAGAGAAATCTTTTAATTAGAATGACCGGATTTAATGAGTTTTATCAGTCAAAACATTTTAAAATAAATAAATGAACACAAGTAATTCGCTGTATTAAATATATGGGGGAATCAATGAATGGAAGGATGTTCGAACTATATTCTTTTTTAAAATTTATGATGTACACACTATGAGGCAGAAGAAAACTTCATTAGACAAGAAAAGCATAAATAAGCAGCTATTAACAGGAATGTTTACTATAAATGCTTTTGAATTCCAGTACATAACACATAATAAATCTATCAGAAATGTAAAAATCGATGTAAACATTACAAATGCTGCCGCATTAAATGCTTATAAAAATATTGTATACGTAAATAAATAACTAAAAAGGGTACTTCAGAGTAATAATTACACCAAAAAATACTATTAAGGTAGTCTTGATGGTAATTAAGAAGTATGAGCCAATCAATAGGCGATGTCACTGCGATTTTTAAAGTAATGGCTACATAAGAAAAGGCTTAGGAAGGTGTAAAATTAATAAATTCAGTAACCGCTAATATACACCATGCAGAGACACCTAAATTTATTTTAAAGATAACATTGGATAGAAAATAATACAGAAATATGATTGCAGATGATTTGAAGAGTAGAAATTTAAATATTAGCAAAATAAAATTTTAACATGGAAATACCATAGGCAAAATGCTTTGAACATATTTTGGCATAACTCAGGAACTAATAAAGGTATAGACTCGTGTGAGGTCTTCATTTAAAGAGAAAACAATCACAGAGAGTTTTAAATACATAGTTAAGACCCCACTTACCTGGGAAAAGGTCTGATTATTCCAAAAGCACATTCGCCCAGAGGACGTCCGGATTGGAGGCTACGTTAGTATCCGTTAATTAGGCAGACTTGGATATTTAAAAAATAAAATCCCCTTGCACATCCGGCTAGCTCTGTTAAAAGGATGGAAAATTTCCATCCTGAAAACATAGCCCGCCAGACAACAGTTCTCTTTACAAATTCGACGAGATGAAGAACACTGTATTAGTTTTATAGATAAATATTAATACGGAGTACCACTATGTCGATAGAAATTAAATCCCGGAACTTCACATTCCACAAAAAACAATCAAGTCAAAATAAATTATTACTTAAAATGTACGCGTTCATAAAAACAAGCATTCAGTTTGAATTACAAACGAACATCGAGTTCGAAAGGAAGACGCATGCGCAACTGAGAGTGCCCCCTGGTGAATGCGGAGCGGAGTTACAAAGTGTCTTAAAATTAGACACTTGCAGATTTTTTAGACACTTTTATCAGTTCGTGTACACTATGATCATAGTAAGACACTTAGGTGTTTTAAATTAAGACATCTATTGTGACTGAATTTTCAGATTCAGACACTTAAGTGTCTGAAATTCTTTTTCAGTCACATATGTATCTTAATTTAAGACGCCTTTATTTGCAGTGTTGATGATTCTGTAAGTTTCTATAAGCTCCAGGTGGTCCCTTGCATTAGCGAACTGTCGTAGACTGTCAAACGTAGTAGATCGATGATGATCGACCGGTTTGCTTTGTCTTGTCATCCAGATTAGTGAACTTAGCTATATTTTTGCTCTGTTATAGAAACACATTAGGTTTTCTTATATATCGAATCTGTGCCACGGAGGGTTTTTCTGCAGGGAATATAGTGATACAGCTCAAATCTGTACATGGCTTTAACACAATAAAAATTATAAATGTTTCTTAATCTAGGAAAATGCAATTTATATTAGATTAATTTGTAACACAATTAGTCAATTGGTAAATAAACCATAACAGTTGTAAATTTCCAAGTGGGTGAAAAAAGTCCGATCCAAGATTCGGATGACTTGGCTGAAGCCGCTAACGCTCTACCAACTGAGCCATCCAGGACGAATCTGGAGGACTAATTCAGCTAAATAACCTTTAAAGATCACAACATCTGACCTTATATCTGAATCAGCTCAACAGAATAAATCGAAGGTTATTTTTGGAACTGCAGTAAACACTGCATGCGTAATTATATTAGATTAATTTTCAACACAATTATTCGATTGGTAAATAAATCATAACAGTCCTAGATTTCCAAGTGTATGTGTGTGTGTGTGGGGGGGGAAGTCGGGACTAATCTCCAGATTCTTTCGGGAGGGCTCAGTTGGCAGAGCATTGGCGGCTTCAGCCAAGACATCTGATTCGAGTCCTAACCTGGACTTTTTTCACCCACTTGGAAATTTACAATTGTTATGAAATATAATTTAGTTAAGTATGATTAAATAGGTTTTTATGTGTATTAATCAGTTTTGCCGAACTGGGATATTGATATAGGTCTTTTGGATATTATCCGTTTTCAGGAAAACATTTACAGGTTCAACAAGCATGTTTTGCTGACAAACATGATATATTATCAGCATTAACATTAAGCTAAAAATAATATTTATTTTTTTGTCTTGCATGTATAAATTCAGTTATGCAGATCAAAATGTTTATTTGATAAGGGATAGCATTTTAAAAAACGATATTTTGGTTTTATAAAACTGATCAATCTAATATATAAAAATAAAAATTTGTCATCTGTCTGTAATTCTATACAAATCCACAGTTTTGAAGCCAGAAATGTGAAATGCTACATATACATATGTATTAAAACACGGCCGAGCCAACTGAAGTTATCCGCAATCGAAAAAATTTACAGTTAATTTTTAATTAATCTAAAACCACCAATTTAACAGCGATTTCCTATCAAATTTAAACATTTTTCGTTATCGCATACGCCAACAATAAAAAATCCACAATAAAATTCTTACCACAACTATTAATTTTTTATTGCAAGATGCCACGTGAAAGATGAAAATGAAATAAATTGTTTGACGAAAACAAAAAAGTGAATATTACGTCAAAACTTTACTATTGCAAGATTTCCACGTGAAAAATGAAATAAATAGTTTCACGAATTTTTAAAAAAGTAAATATTACATCATATTGGAAATATAATGGACATCAGCAGGTAAATATATAACGTCATACGAGTTTGAAAAACGTATTCAAACATGATAAAATCCCGATTATGGAAAGATTGGCATATTTTAACATTTTGAGGTTCTCTGAATTCGTTTTTGCCATTTTTAAGTCTAATCCATATATATACGTGTGTGTAAGCCTGTATATTAGAATTTCCACAAAGGTTTTGGTCCCTAGAGCTCATTCTTAGCGAAGAACTGAAATAAAGATTTCAGATTTTTAAAAAATGAAATTAATAGAATTTTTGAACTTGCCATTTAACTTTAATCATGAAAAAATTATTTAAATAACAAAATACTCGGAAACAATTTTCCATCAAAAGGTTTTAATATCGGTCTCAATCCAGATCACATATTATATATATCAAGTAAGTAGGTAGTCTATCGTCCGGATTAAATGAAAAAAAAGAGTGAAAATTACTTAAATTAATACTCAATCGTTGATTTTTCAAAACAAACTTTCTTAAAATTACAGACAACGCCAGGAACTTTAGCTAGTAACACTATAAAAACTACTCGGAAACTTTTCCAAAAAATCAGCGGCACCAAAAGAAATTTTGTTTTATAAATGTTTTTTAAACATCCTTTCTGAGGTTTCTAGAAATAAAAAACGCTTTTCGGAATCGTGGATAACTTGGAAGAGATTATCGAACATATTCGTACGTGGTTTAAGAAAACGTGTCTTTTTTACAGTGTATATATTAATATTATTCTTGAATAAAAATAAATAAATATAAAATACTTACACGCATTGAAGTTTTATAAGAGGATCTCTCTAAATCTGGTCTCTCAAAAACTTCATTCTGCAAAAGATCAATCGAACACCATTATTAAGAATTCGAAATATAATGTGGCATAAATTTTGGAAGTAAAAGTAAAATTAAAATGTCTGTTAATAAAACAATCATCAACAAATTACGGACGGCAGTTTATCACATTTTAAACTAATAAGTAATAAATCAGTAATTACCTCACTTATTTCATATTTGATATCCTCTGTAATGTTTGGTTCCTGAAAATTTTAATAATCAAAATAAATTAACTGGTATTAAAAATGTAAACAAAAACAAGTAATCTTTGCTAGAAAGGTGCATTTAAAGATGACACAATATTGAAAAGTTGTTATATTTAAAACTTAAAACTGAATACTATCATCTGAGAAATATTCTGAATAGTGATAATTTGAAAAATAATCATTGACAAATAACTGACAAATTCCTAAGATAGATTAAAATTTAAGATATAATTAAAATTTAGGATTTAATTAAATTTAAGATATAATTAAAAACATAATTATTACAGACTAGAATTGTGCTACGACGCGACGTTACGATATATCTTAAATCGTTTGGTTGTACGGTCAGAGTTCCTATAAAGATAGATGTATGTTTCTTATAATCAACAACTTCAGAAAACTATTGGTATCCTATGCTTACAAAGAAAAAAAAATTCTGAACTGGTATATTGTGGCCATTACACATTTTTCTTCCATATAAATCAAATCTTCCGTAAGCAAAATTAAATGACAATGTATTATGTCCTATCACAGAAATCGTGAAAAACAGAGATTAACAGCTACACCTGCATGGCAGTATACACTAAAATCTAATAAGGATCTATTTATATTAAGGTCTAACAGAATATGAATTTTGGGAAATTCCTTGCATTAATCTTGAGATAAGTCTATCACACAAATCGTGAAAAATGCTGCATAGCAGCGTCCCCTGTTGGGTGATTTACACCAAAACCTAATCAGAATAATTTATGTCAAGGTCTAACTAGATATGAAGTTTGAATAAATTCTGTACGTCAGTTACAGTTACTGAGACAGAGTGTTCAAACTATTTGTGTCACATTACAGACAGACTCGTGTACAGACAGGGCCTTATAACAAACAAATACCAATCCCTTGCTTACGCTAATTTAATGACCTATGAGTTGTCCGTGGATTTTGAAGAATTTATTTATGTGGACCATAATCGAGAAAAGTTAAAGGCCCTGATCATATGAATTAAATGTATATGAATTAAAAGTCTTGTTATTTCATAAATTCTGAATTTCTTATCCCGATCTTTAATTTTCTCAGCCGGTTATGATAAATTTTGGAAAGATATAATAAACTAGCAAAGCCCGGGGCTTTGCTCGCGTAATAGTTGAAATATCCTAAGTAAGTAGAATTTGTGTCACTATTTTTATTAGAAGAAATTGTACTGCTACGTATAATTCAAAAATTAGTGATTGAGCCAGAATTTGACTAAACTTCATTATTCCCCTCGCTTTTTCGTTTGTGGCACCGACATAAATTTTAGCCTATGGTGGGGTAGGGACTGTCACAATCAATTTGCCGTCATTACTTTTGAAATCTGTTTGGTATTTTCTGAGATTTCATAGAAGGTGTAATTTGGAACATTTTTAGAACGCTTTTCGCTCATTTCACCCTTTTAAATTTCGGAAAGTTTTAGAAAATGTTCTTAGAGAGCTTTTACATCTTATACGTTTCTACCATGCCACATTTCAAGTTTCTATCTTTAACAAATCCATAGAAATTGTATTTTAGAAAGTTTTTAGAACGTTTTTCATGCATTTTCACCCCTTTTAATTTTCGAATTTTTTAGAAACTGTTCTTAGACAGCATTTACACCTTATAATTAACTACCATGCCAATTTCAAGTTTCTGTACCCTTCAGTGTCACAGAAATCGCACTTTTAGAAATTTTTTGCACCTGCAACCACCTTGTGGTAGTGGAACAGACAGAAAATATTGCTTGAGTGGTAGCAGGGACTTTCACTCTCATTTTGCAACTATTACTTTTGAAATCGGTTTCGTATTTCTGAGATTCTATAGAATTCGTACTTAAAAACATTTTTAGAAAGCTTTTTGTTTATTTCACTCTTTTAAATTTGGAACTTTTTAGAAACTATTCTTAGAGAGCATTTACATCTCATAAGTTTCTGCCATGCCAAATTTCAAGTTTCTATCTTTAAGAAATCCATAGAAATCGTATTTTAGAAAATTTTTAGAATGTTGTTCATGAATTTTCACCCTTTTAATTTTCGATATTTTTAGAAACTGTTTTTCGAGAGCATTTACATCTTGTAAGTAATTACCGTGCCAAACTTCAAGTTTCTATGCGAGTAGGTTTCAGTATCACAAAAATCGCATTTTTAGAAAGTTTTTTGCTCTGCACCCTCCTGGGGGTAGTTTCACTGGCATGAAATATAGCCTATGATGGAACAGTAGTTCTCACCTTCAGTTTACCATGATTAATTTTGAAATCTGTTCGGTAGTTCTAAAGATTACCCCTACAAACACTCAAACAAACAAACAAATAAACGTTATCTCTTTATAATATTAGTATAGATTACAATTTAGGAACTTCAGTATTAAAAAGCTATTCTTAATATACAATGTATAGCAAAGTGGAAATATGTTAAATACCTAGCAGGATGAAATTCTTCAATAATGTTCTGAAATACGGCTTAACCGCTGAGTGTCAATAGTAAGAATTTCAGAGCTGTTATTGAAATACTTTAATTTCATTCCTTTACTTAAAGCCAATTGGATTTTAATCTCGGATTGCCGTTGATTTATTGCACCGCATTTCTAAAAGCCAAGTAAGCGTTAGCGTATTTCAGGATTACCGTTTATTTATCGAATATTTAGGTGATCAGGACGTAATTGATTTTCAAAACTAATTTTTATAATTACCAGTGAACGTCACTCAAAATTACAGGAAAAGTGTTTAGCGCTAGTAAGTATTTATACAGAAGCTATGATGAAAATATTTCAGTGGGTGAATGTATTTCACTATAGCAGGAAATATTTTTTGAGTAAGTAAGTGTTCATATAAAAGTTCTGATTAACTCATATATTATTACCGTTCTATATATAGTACAGCAAAGATTTATTGGAATTTTCACAAGTAATACAGGGTTGCCAGTTTGGCCTCCATTTTCATTCCGAAATTCCGAATTCACACCGGAACATTCTAAAGTAGTATATTTAACCCGAATTTGCTCGCGCTGGGTATGTCACACCCAGGGCTGCTTTTTTGCAGTTTTTCTCCCTAACCTTTCTCCAGAAATGGATGAGTCTTTGTGTAGCTGCCTCGAAGGTCATAATCTTAGAGGGGGAAAAGCGGTTAAATAATTCGAAATAGAGATCTATCGTAATCGCCACATATGGGTCAGTCACACACTGGCTGTTAAAATCTAACGTCCACCCAACCAATCGGGGATCTCATTGCCTGCTGTGAACCTCACCAGAGTAAGATCGGCAAGCTCAGAGGTCAGAATAAGATGGCCAAACTACGCAGGAACTCCAAATGCTTGTTTGACTCGTTTTCCAATGTTTTGTGATCAACTTATAAAACTGCTACAGAAAGCAGTGGAGAAACCAGTAATCTAGGCTTATCAGTTCAATGAAATGGGGTGGGGGGATATAAAGAAAAACTTACTAAGACAAAATTGAAAAAGACAGGGGAATTTTTCGTTTTAAGCAGGTTTTCGTCATAACAGGTAGCGCAATTCTAATACAATGAAATCTGCTTAGACGGAATCACATGGGACCAAACGAATTCCGTTTTAGACAGATTCCCGTCTTACAATAAAGGTGCAGATTCCCAAAATCTCGAAGGGCCCGGTGGCTTCTAAACCCAAAAAATCCAGTGACCACATTGTGAAACAAATGAATAAAAAAAAAAAAGTGTTTATAAGGAGGGGGGGGGGGGGAACTAAAAAAAAAACCCTCAGGAGTTCAAAGTGAAAAATTTGAAATTGGATGTACGACATGTATGTACATGGGTAATGATATTAAATGAGACGAAGGATTACTAATTTTTGAATATTTAGCAACATGTAATGAGCTGACCGCCTATGAAAAAAAACATGTATTTTTTTTCTTTTTGATCTTAGTTCAGTTTATATATGTTTTTGCACTAAACATGTAACAATTTGTTCGCGTGACCTTAATTGATTTATGTACTTGAAACTATAGTATATAATTTATTTAATAAATATTTCAACATTAAAACAAAAATTCAATATTTTAATTTTTAATATTTGATATAAAAAGGTTAATTCTAAATTAGAATCTAAAGTGTGTAATATGACTGAATGAATTTATTATTGCTGTTGCGATTCATTACTATGAATTTTCAAATTAATAAACAATAGTGCCAATTTTGAGTAATATTTCAAATGAAAATATGACTATTTCGATAAGTGCAAAAGCTGTTTTAAAAAAAAATTGTATCAAAATTGGTGTTTTGAAGCAATTTTTCAGCACAGACAAAGCGAAAAAAAGGTCCCCATGAGACATTAATCACACATGACATAAACCAAAATGAAATTGTAATGCATTTATCGAACAATAAAAAACGACATTCCATTCTAAAGTACAATCTGCTAATTTCATGCTTTATGTTTAAGAATGAGTTTGCAAATGTCAGAAAATTTGTCACTGTTAAACGAATTTTTTTAGGAAAGGGGGAGGGTATGTTTGGTTGGGTTGATTTTTGACGGCCGATTTATCTACTCGAGGGATAGGCCTGAGGGAGAGTGCCCTGTGTGGGAATCTTTCTAAGGGAGCCTAACCCGTATTTACGCCTGGAAATCCAAGGTTCGATGAAAACCACGAAAACTCCGAACGATTAGGCCGACGGGCGCGATTGAGTTCGAACCCAGCATCCCCCGTCTACTAGCTTCGAGAGCAGAACCTCTCGGCCACTGGTGGGGCGGGGGGGGGGTGGAGATTAAGTATAATCTACTTTTAAGTATACTGTTGTACAGGGCTTGCCTTCACCTTAAAGTTAAAATAAAACGGAATTTAGATCTCGTTAGGTGCAGGGCATAGTACAAACCTTTTTAAGACCCAATTTATTTAATTTTTTATTATGTTTTTCATGTAGAAAAAAAAACGTATTTTAGCCTCATCGGAGGTCCCTATAATTGCGGGGCCAGGCTGCATTACACCTGCCACATCACTTTGCTGGTGTCCTTTTTTTTGTATTACAGAATATGGGAAAATATACCCATAACAGTATGTGTTTACCTAAAAGTGCGAATTACATGAAAAAATATTTTTATATATTAAATACTCGTAAGAATCGTTAAAACATTTGCAATTCTAGACTTCGGGTAACCTTTTTCAAAAAAGCAATGAACACATTAATTTCAAAAATTTTATGCCTCCTGAAAATTCATCATAAAAGAATAATAAGCATCAAATACATATTAAAAATAAAGTAAAATATATATTGTGGCGAATTTTGAAAATCATTGAAATATTTTTACGATTTATCTTCGCAATTTTTATGCTGTTCTAAAAAGATTTTTTATGTGTAAAGAAAAAAAACAAACTTAATAAGCATTAAAATTTTCAATCGGGAAAAGAATAAATAAAAGAAAATTTTCAAAATCCATACGATACAATGCAGTGTTCACATATTCAAGATTAAAAAGATGACGTGACATTAGCAGCAATAGTAAAAGGCAAGTTCTGGGATATTTACTCATTGTTAATTTAAAATGCCTTATCACATATGAACAGCTACTTTGAAATTTTCATTTAAAGATGTTCTCAAATCCAAATTTGTCTACTTTCTGACGCATTTTTTAATTCATTTTGTTCGCAAACGCATGAAATTGGCAGTTGCTCTTAGTCAAAAACTATGCAATCAAATAGTTTTTTCCTTTTTATAAAATCTAATTTTGATCATTTCCTAGCATGTCCAATTTCTATTTTTTCTATTTCATTACATTTTTCATTATTATTTAATTATTTATTTTTCAGCCTGGAACAAAATTTATTTTACCAATGACCATCTGTTTTCGTTCTCTTATTGACACCCAGAAATCCCAAATGACTGAAATGTTTTGCTCCATGTTTAACTTTTTGCCTTTTCAATTTGTAGTTATATTCATAGTATGATGAAATTATAAATATTAGTGTCTTTATTTGGAAAAACGCGCGAAAATATAATTTGATAAAATTACAAATTTATTAAAACGTGGTAACTTGACTTAGAGTTGTCATCTTTCACAATTTGTCCACCCGTCAAAGAAAAACAAACTGGCCGTGCCATTTTGCTAAAATCGCTTTGAGCCCACTCAATATTTTTGAAAATTTGGAGTCACTGTTATGTGTGATTCATGTCTCATGGGGACCTTTTTTTCGCTTTGTCTGTGCTGAAAAATTGCTTCAAAACACCAATTTTGATATATATTTTTTATTTAAATAGCTTTTGCACTTATCGAAATAGTCATATTTTCATTTGAAATATTGCTCAAAATTCGCACTATTGTTTATTAATTTGAAAATTCATAGTAATGAATCGCAACAGCACTTTAGATTTTAATTAAAATTAACCTTTTTATATCAAATGTTAAAAATTAAAATATTGAATTTTTGTTTTAATGTTGAAATATTTATTAAATTATATACTATAGTTTCAAGTACATAAATCAATTAAGGTCACGCGAACAAATTGTTACATGTTTAGTGCAAAAACATATATATACTAAACTAAGATCCAAAAGAAAAAAAATTACATGTTTTTTTTCATAGGCGGTCAGCTCATTACATGTTGCTAAATATTCAAAAACTAGTAATCCTTCGTCTCATTTAATATCATTACCCATGTACATACATGTCATACATCCAATTTCAAATTTTTCACTTTGAACTCCTGAGGGTTTTTTTTAGTCCCCCCCCCCTCCCCTTATAAACACTTTTTTTTTTATTCATTTGTTTCACAATGTGGTCACTGTATTTTTTGGGTTTAGAAGCCACCGGGAAAAAAACCCCTCAGGAGTTCAAAGTGAAAAATTTGAAATTGGATGTATGACATGTATGTACATGGGTAATGATATTAAATGAGACGAAGGATTACTAGTTTTTGAATATTTAGCAACATGTAATGAGCTGACCGCCTATGAAAAAAAACATGTATTTTTTTTCTTTTTGATCTTAGTTTAGTATATATATGTTTTTGCACTAAACATGTAACAATTTGTTCGCGTGACCTTAATTGATTTATGTACTTGAAACTATAGTATATAATTTATTTAATAAATATTTCAACATTAAAACAAAAATTCAATATTTTAATTTTTAACATTTGATATAAAAAGGTTAATTTTAATTAAAATCTAAAGTGCTGTTGCGATTCATTACTATGAATTTTCAAATTAATAAACAATAGTGCGAATTTTGAGCAATATTTCAAATGAAAATATGACTATTTCGATAAGTGCAAAAGCTATTTAAATAAAAAATATATATCAAAATTGGTGTTTTGAAGCAATTTTTCAGCACAGACAAAGCGAAAAAAAGGTCCCCATGAGACATGAATCACACATAACAGTGACTCCAAATTTTCAAAAATATTGAGTGGGCTCAAAGCGATTTTAGCAAAATGGCACGGCCAGTTTGTTTTTCTTTGACGGGTGGACAAATTGTGAAAGATGACAACTCTAAGTCAAGTTACCACGTTTTAATAAATTTGTAATTTTATCAAATTATATTTTCGCGCGTTTTTCCAAATAAAGACACTAATATTTATAATTTCATCATACTATGAATATAACTACAAATTGAAAAGGCAAAAAGTTAAACATGGAGCAAAACATTTCAGTCATTTGGGATTTCTGGGTGTCAGTCAGAGAACGAAAACAGATGGTCATTGGTAAAATAAATTTTGTTCCAGGCTGAAATATAAATAATTAAATAATAATGAAAAATGTAATGAAATAGAAAAAATAGAAATTGGACATGCTAGGAAATGATCAAAATTAGATTTTATAAAAAGGAAAAAACTATTTGATTGCATAGTTTTTGACTAAGAGCAACTGCCAATTTCATGCGTTTGCGAACAAAATGAATTAAAAAATGCGTCAGAAAGTAGACAAATTTGGATTTGAGAACATCTTTAAATGAAAATTTCAAAGTAGCTGTTCATATGTGATAAGGCATTTTAAATTAACAATGAGTAAATATCCCAGAACTTGCCTTTTACTATTGCTGCTAATGTCACGTCATCTTTTTAATCTTGAATATGTGAACACTGCATTGTATCGTATGGATTTTGAAAATTTTCTTTTATTTATTGTAGAGAATTTGAAGAAAGAAATCCTTGAAATTTTCTTATTTTATTTTACAACACAAAAACAAATCTTGACATTCACGAAAACTTAACACACAATGAAACATATAGTTCTGGTTTCAGAATCAAATTTCTCTAGTTAAAATTAACACTCTAATTAGTATGCTTTCATCACATGAAAGCCTTAAATTACATTATAAAAATATATCCCCTGCCTAACTGGGTGCAGATAATTAAATAGAATAAAGAAAGACAATAATGCAGCAGGAGCAACATTCTCCATACCACACTCTCAGGAAACCAAACATCAAATCACTGATGATGTCATAATTAAGATTTCACAACAGCACAGAATGCATAGTGCTGCCATCTGTCAAAAAACAGAATAACTAAAATCTTATATTTGATTCTTAATCAGTTCAGCACTGAACATACTCCCACCCATCAAGAAACTATTCTTGATGCAAAGGAAGTAAACAAAGTTTTACAATAGGTCTTTTGAAAATTCCCCTAGCGGTTTTAACAGTCACTATACGGACTATACCATCCTTACCTGGATGAATTTCAATAATTTTGCCTAATGGCCAAACAGAAGGAGGAACATTATCCTCTTTCAAAATCACTACATCATTTACTTTAAAATTTTCAGTATTTACTCTCCATTTTTTTCTATTTTGCAGAGTACTCAAATAATCAACACTCCACCTTTTCCAAAAACATAATTTCAATTTTTGTACAATATCCCAACGAGATCTTAAAGACAAATTTTCCTCATTTAAAGGTTCAGCTGGGGAAGTTATGACATCACCAGTTAAAAAATGAGATGGAGTCAATGTATTTATACCATCTGAATTATTATCACTATCAATTGCCACTAATGGTCTAGAATTAAAAATAGCTTCAATTTGAGTTAAAAATGTATAAAGTTCTTCAAAAGTTAAATTAGTATTTCCAATTACACGTTTGATATGGAATTTTACAGAACGAACAGCGGCTTCCCACAGTCCACCAAAATGTGGACTCACTGGAGGAAACATATGCCACTCAATGTTTCTTTGAGACAAAAAATAACAAATTTTTTCATTTCTTTCAATTGAACAAATAAATTTATATAAATCTGAGAGTTGCCTTTTAGCACCTACAAATGTTGTGGCATTATCACTATACACATGTTGAGGAGCTCCTCTTCGAGAGCAAAATCTGTTTAATGAAGCAATAAATGCCTCGGAGGTTAAATCACTCACCAACTCTAAATGTAGAGCTTTAGTTGCAAAACAAACAAATAGAACAATATAGCATTTGGTAGTTTTCGCTCCTCTACCTCGATATTTCAAAATATTAATAGGCCCTGCATAATCGATTCCACATGCAGAAAATGGCCTGTTAGGAGTGACTCTGTTAAGAGGAAGATCTCCCATTAACTGTTTGGAAGAAGCTGCTCTATATCTACAGCAGGTAACACATTTATGAATACAATTTTTAATTATCTTCTTGGCACATACAATCCAATAACTCTGTCTAATGATACCCATTAACAAATTTAACCCAGCATGAAAATGCATAACATGAAAATATTTAACAATTAGCACACTTAATTTATGTTGAGTTGGCAAAATGACAGGATGTTTTGCATTGTACTGGAGGGGTGAATTTCTCAGCCTACCTCGCACCCTAAGTAAACCATCACTATCAATAAAAGGACAAAGTGAAAAAGGAGAACTTTTTTTAGAAACTGGTCTGTTTGATCTAATATAACTAATTTCATCTGCGAGATATAGCTGCTGAATATAAGAAATAATCAAATTACCTGAATGTCTTCTTTCGTTTGTCGATAAAGGAAGAAATTTACCTTTACTCAAAGGACTGGTGTTCATTTTGCCAACTTTCTGTTTGCAATTTCTCACAAAACCTAATACAAAAAGCTAAAACAACAACAATTTTAGTAAAAGAAGAATATTTTTCAAAAAGTAAATCAATCAAAGAATTATTCACAGTTACTGGAAAACAAAATTTAGAGTTCTTTTTCTCTTTATTTACAGTGTCTAAATTAGTTTT
Organism: Maratus speciosus; assembly: GCA_963932465.1. Taxonomy (NCBI): domain Eukaryota; kingdom Metazoa; phylum Arthropoda; class Arachnida; order Araneae; family Salticidae; genus Maratus; species Maratus speciosus. The sequence goes on from OZ010786.1 coordinate 446,054,629, forward strand.
TATTTGAGGTTGTTCAGGCCAATGTTCTTGACTTAAAGAAAGCCACTTTGGGCCCTCCCACCAAAGGGAACATTCAGGAAGATCTTTAGGAGATAAACCTCTAGAAGCAATGTCAGCTGGATTTTCCTTGCCTGGAACATACCTCCAACAGTCAGATGGAACAGAGTCTAGAATTTCTGAGGTTCTATTGGCCACATAAGGTTTCCAACACCTAGGATGAGATGACAGCCATGATAGAACTACTTGCGAGTCGGTCCAAGCATAAAACTTAATAACGAAGGTATTCAAAATAGTCACTAATGTAGAATATAGTCTGGAAAGTAGTAAAGCACCATTGAGCTCCAGCCTTGGAATGGAAACTGATTTAAGGGGTGCTACCTTGCTTTTAGCAACTAAAATGGTCACCTTTGACTTCATTTCACCAGGTTGAACCACATACATGATGGCGGCATATGCTGATTCTGATGCATCGCTAAATCCATGTAAAATGAGCTCTTTACTGGAAACTTGGATCCATCGGGGAATTCTAATAGAGCAAACTTGTTCAAATTCCTCTTGGAATTTCTTCCAATTTGCTTGGAAATTTTCAGGAAGAGCAGTATCCCAGTCTAACTTCATCAACCACAATTGCTGGTAAAACATTTTTATAGAGACAGTACATGGAGCCAAAAATCCTAATGGATCAAATAATTTGGCAGATTGTGAAAGAAATTTTCTTTTAGTTATGTTATCATCAAACTGTAAATTAACTTTAAAGACAAAAACATCATTTGAAGAATCCCAAATAAGCCTTAAGGCTTTGGAACAGTCATCAGGATGAATTTCTAAATTTGTTGACTCAAGAGAATTTGAAGATAAATGATTCACTACATCAACTACATCAGAAGAATTAGATCTCCACTTCCGTAAATGAAAACCTCTATTTTCTAAAGCCAGTGAAAGTTTCTCAACCATTTTAATAGCTTCTTCGCTTGAGATTGCACCGGACATACAATCATCAACATAGAAACTATCTTTAATTATTGAAGCTGTTACAGGATCATTCTTTTCAATATCCTTTCCAATTTGAAATAGGCAACGAGTAGCTAAAAATGGAGCTGATGATGTACCATATGTAATAGTTCGTAGCCTGTATTCCTTTATAGCTGAGTATGCTGAGTCACGCCAAACAATACGCTGTAAATCTTGATCTTCTGGAGCAATCAAAACTTGTCTATACATCTGCTGAATATCAGCGGTAAAAGCAATAGGATTTGCTCTAAATCTTATCAAAATGGTAAAAAGATTTGGTTGTGGAATTTGTCCAACAGCTAAAACAGAATTTAACGAATTAGCATTAGGAGGTTTGCATGAACCATCAAACACCACACGTAACTTTGTTGAAATAGAGTCGCTTTTTATAACAGAATGATGCGGAAGATAATATACTTTGTTGCTTGCAGGATTTGAGTTTTTGTCGATAAGTGTCATATGACCAAGGTCTTCATATTGCTTCATAAAATTTCTATAATCATTTTCAAAATTTTTATCAAATTGAAATTTTCTCTCCATAGCAAACAAACGTGACACTGCCATGGATTTAGAATCGCCTAATGACATCACATCTTTATAAACTGGCAATTTAACTTCAAATCTACCTTCTGGTGTTACCTTGTAAGTTGAACAAAAATGTTGTTCACAAAATTCTTATTCCTCAGACAAATGGGGTTTATTAACATCTATTTCTTCTGCTTGCCAAAATTTTTGTAATAATAGATCAACATTGGATTCGTTTTCAACACTAAGAAAATGAGATTGAATACTAGAAGAATATTTACATTTAGGTTCCAATTTTCCGGCTACCACCCAACCAAACATAGTGTTTTGGGCAATTGGCTCATTCTCGGTACTAACAATTCTACCATATCTTAAAATAGTAAAGAAACAGTCAGATCCCAAAATAATATCACATTCCTGTGGTTTCATGAAATCTTCATCTGCTAACGTAATATTTTTAAGGTACTCTATATTTTTCGTATCAAGTAATTCTGCAGGTAATTGAGATGTCACTTTAGGCAGGATGTATGCCTGAACCTTTAAGGACTCAGTAGAAAGCTTTGAACCTACTGTAAGAGTTACTGAACCACGAGTTTGTCCAGCCAATACTCCAGCAATTCCATTTAATCGAATTCTGTCATTCTTTCTTTTTAACCCTAAAGTTCTTATGACATTTTCACTAACAAAAGAACATTCCGAACCAGAATCGAGCAGAGCTCTAAAAGAGTAAGGTTTATTTTCATTATTATATAAGAGAACTTTAGCAGTAGGTAGGAAAGAAACACATTTTGAATTATTGAAAGAAGCACTAGAATTAATTTGTAATTCGTGAGATGTTGACTCCTGTACAAATTCTTTATTTGACCGGTGGTTTTTATTCTCAGATGAATTTGGAAAAACTTTATTTTCAAACTTAGCAGTGCAAGCATTATTACTTTTATTCTCTTCATGTAAGAGTGTATTATGTTTACTTTCACATTTAAAGCATTTCAAATGAGAATTTGGACATTCCTTAACTTTATGAGAGTTTAAACATAAAAAGCAACAGTTATTACGCTTAATAAAGTTCTTTCGAGCAACAACTTCCATGGATTTAAATTTAATACATTTATAGAGCGGATGTATTCCTTGACACTTTAAGCACACCTTTGATTGCTTATTATTAGAACTGTACTTGGAACCAACAAAATTTGAACTTTTGGAATGTTTCACATCACTTTCATTGTTAGAGATGAGCTCTAAAGAAGAACATCTTACACTTAAGAAATCAAAAAATTCTTTCAAAGTGGGAAATTCATTTTCTGTACTTTCAATGGACCAAAGTCTTCGGCTTTCCGGATCAAGTTTTTGAAATAACAAATATATTAACCATGGATCTCTATTTGTAGCTTCATCACCAACAGCTTTCAAACCCCTAATAACTTCATCACTAGTATTCAGCAAATTCCTTATATTTATGCTATTAGGATGCAGAACTGATTTTTGTTCTAAAAATAATTTAATCAAAGAATTAACAATTTGTTTCTTTTTATCATATCGATTTAATAACTTTTCCCAAGCTTCTTGATAAGATTCATTAGAAAGGGGGATGTGCTTAATTAATGTAGCTGGTTCTTCAGAAAGTAACCCTTTAGGATACTGGAATTTCTGAATGTTACTTAAACCTACTTGTGAATGGACAGTGGAAACAAACACATCCTTAAAATTTGTCCATTCTGAAAATTTTCCAGAAAATACTGGAATATTCAATTTTGGTAGTCTAATATTACATTGATTAGGAATAGTAACAGAAGAACCTTGCACAGAATTGTGTGTTGCAACATTAACAACTTCTGAAGGATTCAAAGAATCTAGTTTGTTTTGATATTTAGTTTTCAACTGAAAATACCTGTCTTCAAATTCTGCTAATTCAGAATCATCATCATTTAAACAAGAATCTAATCTTAAGAACTCTTTAAGTAAATCATCTAATCTTTGTAATCTAATCAAAATTTCATTTTTAGTATTCACATTATCAAAACTATTCTCTAATCTAGTTACAGAGCATTTCACCCTACCTCTCTCAATTTTAATTTGAGCAGATTTTTTCTCATAATCCTCCATTTTATACAATAACTTATAAGCAGAATAATTTCCAAAATAAAATTAATCAGATAACTTGAAAACAAAACTAATCAAAATTACTTCAAAATCAAAAGTAATCAGAATTGCTTCAAAACAAAACTAATCAAATTAAGCTCAAAAACAGAAGTAACTGAATCAAATTCAAAAACAGAACAAATCAAAGTCAAAAACAGAACTACTATAAAATGTTCATAATTATTCTTTCATACAAACAATAGAATTTTCTGTTCTCAAATGTGCATAAAATTAAAAATCTTCAAAATTCTTCAATGTAAAATAATAATTCACCATAATTAAATATTCAAATATTTCAAGCAAATAAATCATAATGTTCTTGAGAACAAGAAGTAAATAAATCACAATAATCTTGAGAACAATTTTCTTTTTCAAGAACTATCAAAACATAATATTGTAGAATACTATTTTTTCTTATTTTATCAATTCAATAAAGAAGATACTAAATTGTTCTCATATTCTAAAATAATATCTTGCTAAATGCAACTTCAGTAGAAAAAATTAAGCTTTAGCATCAAAGAACAATTTCAAAACAAAGCAAGTACTCACATATCACGCCTAAGTGCCTCCAATTTTCTTTATGTAGAGAATTTGAAGAAAGAAATCCTTGAAATTTTCTTATTTTATTTTACAACACAAAAACAAATCTTGACATTCACGAAAACTTAACACACAATGAAACATACAGTTCTGGTTTCAGAATCAAATTTCTCTAGTTAAAATTAACACTCTAATTAGTATGCTTTCATCACATGAAAGCCTTAAATTACATTATAAAAATATATCCCCTGCCTAACTGGGTGCAGATAATTAAATAGAATAAAGAAAGACAATAATGCAGAAGGAGCAACACCATACCACACTCTCAGGAAACCAAACATCAAATCACTGATGATGTCATAATTAAGATTTCACAACAGCACAGAATGCATAGTGCTGCCATCTGTCAAAAAACAGAATAACTAAAATCTTATATTTGATTCTTAATCAGTTCAGCACTGAACATTCTTTTCCCGATTGAAAATTTTAATGCTTATTAAGTTTGTTTTGTTTCTTTAGAACAGCATAAAAATTGCGAAGATAAATCGTAAAAATATTTCAATGATTTTCAAAATTCGCCACAATATATATTTTACTTTATTTTTAATATGTATTTGATGCTTATTATTCTTTTATGATGAATTTTCAGGAGGCATAAAATTTTTGAAATTAATGTGTTCATTGCTTTTTTGAAAAAGGTTACCCGAAGTCTAGAATTGCAAATGTTTTAACGATTCTTACGAGTATTTAATATATAAAAATATTTTTTCATGTAATTCGCACTTTTAGGTAAATACATACTGTTATGGGTATATTTTCCCATATTCTGTAATACAAAAAAAAGGACACCAGCAAAGTGATGTGGCAGGTGTAATGCAGCCTGACCCCGCAATTATAGGGACCTCCGATGAGGCTAAAATACGTTTTTTTCTACACGAAAAACATAATAAAAAATTAAATAAATTGGGTCTTAAAAAGGTTTGTACTATGCCCTGCACCTAACGAGATCTAAATTCCGTTTTATTTTAACTTTAAGGTGAAGGCAAGCCCTGTACAACAGTATACTTAAAAGTAGATTATACATAATCTCCACCCCCCCCCGCCCCACCAGTGGCCGAGAGGTTCTGCTCTCGAAGCTAGTAGACGGGGGATGCTGGGTTCGAACTCAATCGCGCCCGTCGGCCTAATCGTTCGGAGTTTTCGTGGTTTTCATCGAACCTTGGATTTCCAGGCGTAAATACGGGTTAGGCTCCCTTAGAAAGATTCCCACACAGGGCACTCTCCCTCAGGCCTATCCCTCGAGTAGATAAATCGGCCGTCAAAAATCAACCCAACCAAACATACCCTCCCCCTTTCCTAAAAAAATTCGTTTAACAGTGACAAATTTTCTGACATTTGCAAACTTATTCTTAAACATAAAGCATGAAATTAGCAGATTGTACTTTGGAATGGAATGTCGTTTTTTATTGTTCGATAAATGCATTACAATTTCATTTTGGTTTATGTCATGTGTGATTAATGTCTCATGGGGACCTTTTTTGCGCTTTGTCTGTGCTGAAAAATTGCTTCAAAACACCAATTTTGATACATTTTTTTTTTAAAAAACAGCTTTAGCACTTATCGAAATAGTCATATTTTCATTTGAAATATTACTCAAAATTGGCACTATTGTTTATTAATTTGAAAATTCATAGTAATGAATCGCAACAGCAATAATAAATTCATTCAGTCATATTACACACTTTAGATTCTAATTTAGAATTAACCTTTTTATATCAAATATTAAAAATTAAAATATTGAATTTTTGTTTTAATGTTGAAATATTTATTAAATAAATTATATACTATTGTTTCAAGTACATAAATCAATTAAGGTCACGCGAACAAATTGTTACATGTTTAGTGCAAAAACATATATAAACTGAACTAAGATCAAAAAGAAAAAAATTACATGTTTTTTTTCATAGGCGGTCAGCTCATTACATGTTGCTAAATATTCAAAAACTAGTAATCCTTCGTCAATTTCAAATTTTTCACTTTGAACTCCTGAGGGTTTTTTTAGCCGCCCCCCCCCCTTATAAACACAATTTTTTTTTATTCATTCGTTTCACAATGTGGTCACTGGATTTTTTGGGTTTAGAAGCCACCGGGCCCTTCGAGATTCTGGGAATCTGCACCTTTATTGTAAGACCGGAATCTGTCTAAAACTCAATTCGTTAGGTCCCATGTGATTCCGTCTAAGCAGATTTCATTGTATTAGAATTGCGCTACTTGTTATGACAAAAACCTGCTTAAAGTGAAAAATTCCCCTGTCTTTTTCAATTTTGTCTTAGTAAGTTTTTCTTTATATCACCTCCCCCCCCCCCCCCTTTCATTGAACTGATAAGCCTAGATTACTGGTTTCTCCATTGCTTTCTGTAGCAGTTTTATAAGTTGATCACAAAACATTGGAAAACGAGTCAAACAAGCATTTGGAGGTCCTGCATAGTTTGGCCATCTTTTTCTGGCCTCTGAGCTTGCCGATCTTACTCTGGTGGGGTTCACAGCAGGCAAAGAGATCACTGATTGGTTGGGTGGATGTTAGATTTTAACAGCCAGTATCTCACACCCAGTGCGAGCATTTCTGTAACAGCTCTGAGTACAGATAGACGCAGGAAATTTGCAGAATAAATGTAAATAACATTTTAAATATGTCTTTAAAACTATATTATTCCTTCCTTTTTCGTAGTGTTTTATGTTTTTATGTAAGTTTTAAGGTAAAAATATTGGTGGAAACCACCATGGGTATGACATACCCAGAGTGAGTAAAACCAATAGTTTTTCTCGCGCGTGCATTCAATATAGATAGACGCAGCGAATGTAGAAAATAAATGGAAGTAACATGCTTAATATCTGTTTAAAACTCTATTATCCCTTCTTTTTTTCTAGTGTTTTATGTTTTATATAGATTTTATGGTAAGAAATTGGTAGAAACCGCCATAGGTATGACATACCCAGCGCGAGTAATCACGTTCGTTTTTCTCGCGCGTGTAATGTCGGGTTAATTTAACTTATAACGAAATGTCTGTCATTAAACAAATAAAAAAAATACTGTTTCTATTTTCTGGTCGATTCGAAATTTCGGAATAAACAAGTTGGAAATTGCTCGTCAAACGTGGCAAATGAGGTGCGTTCGTACTATAACTAGTTTTATAATTATTTTTTGCACCCCATATTGTACTGAATGTGTATTTATTTGCAATTCATAAGTGCATAGTCTGTAACATCATTAAAATGCACTTGCAATAATTTTTTCCCATTCCCCTTAATGTAACGGAAAACTTTTGACAGTCCCTGTAATTAAGCTATACATCCGATTTTCATGAAATTTGAAATGGCTCGACAAAATTTTGCAGCAATTATATATTTAAAATTTCAGCCCATTCGGAAAGCTGTAACATCATTAAAATGCACTTGCAATAATTTTTTCCATTGGCTTTAATGTAAAGAAAAACTTTTGACTGTCCCTGTAATTAAACTATACATCCGATTTTCATAAAATTTGAAATGGCTCGACAAAATGTCGCAATAATTATATGTTTAAAATTTGAGACCATTCGGAAAGCTTTAACATCATTAAAATGCACGTGCAATAATTTTTCCCATTGGCCGTAATGTAAAGAAAAACTTTTGACTGTCCCTGTAATTTAACTATACATCCGATTTTCATAAAATTTGAAATGGCTCGACAAAATTTTACAAAAATCATATATTTAAAATTTCAGACCATTCGGTTGGGTAGTTTTTGCTCTATTATATGCGGACGGACGGACGGACAGACGGACGGACAGACGGACGGACAGACAGACGGACTGAACGACGACTATAGGTGCTACGTATTTATATAATTACGAACGCACCTAAAAAAGGCCAATTTGGCAACCCTGAAGTAATAGTGCAATCTTTGATTTAGCTCCGCTAGCAAAATTGAATCTCTGATTGATAATCACCATTTGTAATCATATTAAGTTTAGTTTATATTATAAACAAAAACATATCTGTGAGTAACACTGACGTCATATCAAGGGTGGGAACTACGGGAATGATTTTCCTTTTTCGCAGATTTTGACTTCTAAAAACTATGAATTTATAGTACAGCATATCTAGTATATGAATTAAAAACCTTGTTATTTCATAAATCTTGAATTTCTTATTCCAATATTTTTTAATTTTCCCAGACGAATATGATAAATCTTGAAAGATATAATAAATTTCAATTTAGAAACTTCAGTGTTAAAAAGCTATTCTTAATATACAATGCATAATAAACTTAACCACTTAACCGCTGAATGTGAATAGTAAGAATTTTCGAGTTGTTATTGAAATACTTTAATTTCATTACTTTACTTAAAGTCAATTGGATTTTAATCTCGGATTGCCATTGATTTATTGTATCGCGTTTCTAAAAACCAAGTAACCGTTAGCGTATTTCAGTATTACCGTTTATTTATCGAATATTTAAATGATCGGAACACAACTGATTTTCAAAACTAATAGAATTTATGATTAACTCATACATTATTATCGTTCTGTATATAGTACAGCTAAGATTTATCGCAATTTTAACAAGTAATAGTGCAATCTTTACTTTTGTTATTCTACTAAAATTGAATTTTTAATTGAAAATCACTATTTGTAATCATCTTGTAGATTCTATTTATATTATAAAGTAAACATACACCCGTCAGTAACGCTGAAATCATATCGAGGGTGGCAACGACGTGATCGAAATCATTTTCCTATTTTATTAGATTTATTGAATTCTAAAATTTATTAATAAAAGGTATAATGTATCTAGTATATGAATTAAAAACCTTCTTATTTCCCAAATCCTGAATTTCTTACCCTAATCTTTCTATTTTCCGAGACGATTATGATAAATCTTGAAAGATAAAATAAATTACAATTTAGAAACTTCAGTGCTAAATAGCTATTCTTAATATACAATGTATAACAAAGTGGAAATATATGAAATACCAAGCAGGATGAAATTTTCATTAATGTTCTGAAATTTAACGACTCAACCGCTGAGTGTGAATAGTAAGAATTTTCGAGCTCATATTGAAATACTTTAATTTCATTCCTTTACTTAAAGTCAATTGGATTTTAATCTCGGATTGCCGTTGATTTATTGCAGCGCATTTCTAAAAGCCAAGTAAGCGTTAGCGTATTTCAGGTTTACCATTTATTTATAAAATATTTAGTTGATCAGTACGCAATTGATTTTCAAAGCTAATTTTTGTAATTACCAGTGAATGTCTCTCAAAATTACAGGAAATATTTTTAGCTTTAGTAGGTGTTGCTATAGAAGTTATGATGAAAATATCTTAGTGGATGAATATTTTAACACTATAGTAGGAAATATTTTTAGAGTTAGAAAGTGATGATATAAAAGTTCTGATTAAATCATACATTGTTATCGTTCTATATATAATACAGCTATAAAATTTAGGAATAAATACAAATATAATAAATACAGAATAAATTACAAATTAGGAACGCCAGTGTTAATATCAACACCTACAACACCTATTAACACCTGTGTCTATATCAACAGCTACTAAAGCTAAAAATATTTCCTGTAATTTTGAGAGACGTTCACTGGTAATTACAAAACTTAGCTTCGAATCAAAAGCTATTCTTAATATACAATGTATAACAAAGTAAACTTAACGACTTATCCGCTGTGTGTGAAAAGTAAGAATTTTCGAGCCGTTATTGAAATATTTTAATTTCATTCCTTTACTTAAAGTCAATTGGATTTTAATCTCGGATTACCGTTGATTTATTGCATCGCATTTCTAAAAGCCAAGTAAGCGTTAGCATATTTCAGGATTACCGTATATTTATTGAGTATTTAATTGATCAGGACGCGATTGATTTTTAAACCTAAGTTTTGTAATTACCAGTGAATGTCTCGCAAAATAACTCGAAGTTTATCATTAGTAGGAGTTGATGTAGAAGTTATGATGAAAATATCTTAGAGGGTGTTCTTTCTATATATACTTCTACCTATGGTTCTTCCGTTATAGCAGAATTTATTTTTAGAGTTAGTAGGTGTTGATATAAAATATATGATTAGCTCATACATTAGCTTCGTTCAGATTAGTACAGCTAAGATTTATTGCGGTTTTCACAGGTAATAGTTCAATCTTTACTTTTCCTCCGCACTGTTAAAAAATTGCAGCATTCTGGCAGGTCATTTGACCGTTTTTTTCCGAAAACGGTTATACAACCGTAATTTTAACACTATTCTGACCATATTATTGGCCATTTTATGATCAGAATATAGTTAAATTATTGTTATGAAACCGTTTTTTCAAAAAAACGGTCGAATGACCTGCCAGAATGCTGCAAAAGTTTTAACAGTGCGCTACTAAAATTGAATATATGATTGATAACCATTTATAATCATATTAAGTCCAGTTTATATTAAGAAAAATTCACCAGTATTGGGCCACTTAAGGACATTTATCTACTTATTATTAAAGTGTTAGTGAATTACAAAAGATATATATATATAATTTTAGCCTAATAACATGCATACCTGCATGTATCAGAATAAGCATTCAAAGTTTCGATATATATTCTTCGGAAAAAATTTAAAGTGATAAGAATTACGCTCCCCTATGCTCCAGTAAATTTCTGATGCATGAATTTTAAGTGTTCGGATTATCCAAAAAATTATTTGCAATGTAATAAGTATATCGACTGCAGTTTGATTCAAAATAAAACATAACAGCATAACAATGTTTTGAATAGTGAAGAATAATTGGAGAAACAATGTTTTGAATAGTAACATATCTCTTAAAGAAATCTCTAGAAATGTGCAAAAAAATCTGTTTTTAAAGACACTCTAGAAAATAAACAAATGTAAAAAAAAAAAAAAATCCCTGCTGGCTCGGGCCTACAGGCGGATGTAGATTTCGAAGTTAAGTACTAAATTCACCAACAAAACTTAAATCAAGATTAGAGATAAACCCAGTTTCTTCACTAAGAATTAGCTCTAAGGGAGCTAAACATTTTGTGAAAATTCTAATATACACGAATACACACACGTATGTATATGGAATAGGTTTAAAAATGGCTAAAGCAAATTCAGAGAACCTCAAAGTGTTAAAATATGTTAATATTTCCATAGTCGGGTTTTTATTATGTTTTAATAAGTTTCTTCAAACTCACATGGCGTTACATATTCACCTGCTGAGGTCCATTATATTTCCAATATGACGCAATATATATATATATTTAATTCGTCAAACTATTTATTTCATTTTGAGTTTTCATGCAGAAATCTTGCTCTAGAAAACTTACGACGTAATATTCAATTTGTTTTCAATTCGTCAAACTGTTTATTTAATTAAATTTTTCACGAGAAATCTTGCAATAGAAAAGCAATTGTTGTGGTGAGAATTTTATTGCTTTTTTTTAATTGTTGGCAACTGCTATAACTAAAAATATTTATTTTTTCCTGTCATTGTTGTGTAAGAGCTGGTTTTATCAGAATCATGTTAAGACGGTATTCAAAATTTTGAGCCCTCCCCATTTCTATTCCCTTGGGCCGATTTTGCCCATTTTCAATCCACGCCGAGATATTAACCATATCAAAGTTGTTGGCGAGTTTGAAGAAGATCCGTGCATAATTGCGACTTTATCGTGCGGACAAAATTTAGTACATACATACATGCATACACACATATATATATATATATATATATATATATAAACTTTTTAGGTGGGGGTGGTTTTGGGTTCCTGGGGTCACATAATGAAAAGTTATGAAGGAATTTTTCAAAAGTCGCACATGGTAACGACTGCAATAGGTAGTATTTCTTACGAAATCTACCTAAAAAATTATTCCAAACAGTTTATGTAAATTTAACATTTAAGGATGTTAGTCAATCAGATTTATTTCAGTCGTTTTTCAGAAATGCATTTTGGTCTTGATTTTAAACTTTAAAAATTAATGTCCCACTACTGGTACGTGGCCTACTGTAGGTGCATTTAACTTTAAAACAAAAACACATCCGTCAGTTACTCTGGCGTCATAGTAACAGTGTCAACGACGTGACCAGAATCATTCTTCTTTTTTCGCAAATTTATCAACTTCTAAGAATTGCCCGATTTCAATTTTTACACCATCGTATAGGAAAAAAACATGCTCTTTCAAATGAAATTTGTTTGAAAACTATATATCAATTTACGGATTTTTTCGTATGGATTTTTAAATAATTATCCAGCATGATTAAAAAAAAAAATCTATATGTATTTCACGTGCACCTGACTACGGAAAACATAAACAATATACATAGCATCTGTTTCCATTTAATAATCTATAACGAAACTAAAATTTCATAAAAAAATATAAATAAATAAAGCGCAAATTCAACAGATATGTGGAACTATGCGCTTAAAAACTGAAATAGTCAGAATAAAAAAGTCTTCTGTAAATAGTGAAATCTTTGACGATATCCTCGGCTATTAGCATTTGATATTAGCACCGGAGCTTAATACGAACGTGTCGCTTTTAATAGTTTTAAAACATTATTTGAATGATTGGTATATTTCATGTTAAAATGCTTTTTAGATGCGTTCGTAATTATATAAATACGTAGCGCCTATAGTCGTCGTATGGTCCGTCTATCTGTCTGTCCGGCTGTCCGCATATAACAGCACAAAACTGTCCAACTGAATGGCCTGAAATTTACTATATATAATCGTTGCAGCATTTTGTCCGGGCATTTCAAATTTCATGAAAATCGAATCAGAACTTAGAAAGATATCAATAAAAGTTTTCTTCATTTCATTAAATACTATCATACGTATTAATTCAATGATATCCCATGATAGGTAATGATGCTAGGTTGCCGAGATGATTACTCTCTACTTAAGTTGGAGTTATATTATTTCCGTATTACTGAGTTTAATATAAATCGTAATAAATTTTCTATTCATGCATTTTCGTATAAGAGTGCAACAGCTGTTGCACCAAGATCTGAATATTTGTAAAACTAGTTATAGTACGAACGCATCTCATTTGCTACGTTTGACACACAATTGCCTACGTTTTTATGTTGTTGTTGTAAAGAAATTATTATATGTAAAAAAAAAAAAAAACTATTAGAATTTTTAATTAAAAATGGTTTTCGTCTATGTCTTGTACAAGGAGCAGTAGGCTCTATAACCCGAAAAACCCATGCTAGATTTTCGGGTTATAATAAATAAAACTATGAAATACGTTACACGCGTTTATCAGGTAGTTTATTATATCGGCATGCAGTATTTTAATAAACAGTTAAAATTTTTGTCGATAGATGACAAACTGTTTTTATTGTTATGATTCCGAATTTTAATGACGTTCAAACAAAAGAGATAGAACATTAAAACACAAGAAACAAATAATTATGCCACTATTTTGCAATAGTACATAAAAATAGTATTAGTATATAAAGTGTCCTGGGGTAATAACGCCGGGGTGGGTAATAACGAGAAGTGCTAATATTACGCGTAATTATGAATGAATCCGGGAGATGGCACCTACGGGTTCTGCGTAGAAGGGCTCTGAGTCATCTGAATAACAAACAACAGATAAAAGTTAATTTGTTCCATTTGTAGACCTTATCGCTGGAAGAAGCACTAACGAGTCAACGTCCGATCTAAAATTTGCGAATTACGTTCTGTGACCTGTTAATCATATTCTCTATATTATGAATTCCATTGATCCCTGCATTCAATTTACCTATGAAATTGACACCAATAACTGTCTTTCTTTCCTGGATGGATGTCCTTGTTATTCGTTGTGAAAATGGCTTTCAGACTACCGTCTTTCGTAAACCTTTTACTGTCAGTCTCCCACCTCACAGGTATTCTTCTCATCCCCCTAACCAGAAATCCGCTGCTTTCAATACCTTTGTTTTCGGGTTACCAATATTTGTTCACTCCTCAGCTACTCAGTGCTGAGCTGAATTACCTCAAAGCTATTGCTGTTGATCGTGGTTATTCCTCTAATATTATTGATTCTATTTATAAGAAATTGACGAAATCCGTCCATTCTGAAAAGCATTCTAATTCCAACTCTAATACTTCAGTTGTGTTACCATTTTCCCCTAAAATTAGTCAGCAAGTTGCTAAAATCTTAAGAAGGTTTGATTTTAATGTTACTTTTTCTCCTGTTAATAAAATTACTTTTTCAAATCTCAAACACCGCGTTGATCACCTAGATAACTGGGGTATTTACCAAATCTTTTGCCAGTGCGGCCTTTCTTACATTGGCCAGACTAAACGTCCTCTTAGAGTTCGTTTAAAAGAGCATGAAGGTTATGTTAAAAATCATGAGCTCAAACGTTCTTCTATTGCTCAACATTCTTGGTCTTCTCAACATAGGTTCGATTTTTCCTCAGCCACAATTATCCAAAAATCTTCTTCTAACCTTGATCTTGATTTTTGGGAAGTTTACCACATCATTAAAAATTCTCACTCTTTAGTCAACGACTTATCTAGTACTCCTGATTTTCCAAGTATTTGGAAAGCATTAATTTAATTTCCCAATTTTTTGGTTTCTTTCTCTCTCCTTTTCCGGTAGATGTCGCTACTTGTCCACACAGTCGTTTCCACTCATTGGTTGTTTTTGGCGCCTTCGCTACCAGCATAGGGTATATAAGACAGCGCGTCTCTGTCTATCATTTTGCTCAGCCATGCTTTTTCTAGCACGCTGTTCCTTTTCCCCCTATCTTGCACTGAAGAAGAATCTCGCTAGTAGATTTGAAACAGCTGTTTGCTGCTTTTCATGTATTATTTGTGCATTTTTAAGCGTTGGTTTTTCTGCTTTTTAATATTGTCGCACAAAGGCTTTATTTTCTATTTTTATATCAAATGGTTATTACTGCATCCTGATATCGCAAGTAATAGTAAGAAAGAAAAATTTGTCAATTTCTCAAGCTCTAGAGTTTGTATATTTAGAATTGGACATATTACATGCCATTATTCCATCTTATTTTATAGTTTTGTTTGCATGGCGTTATTACCCACCTATGTGGGTAATAACGCCAAATAGCATTGGTCAAGAAATCACGCCAATACGTTTTATGAACACATATCCGCTAAAATATTTTTTCTTGCATACATAGCCAATAAGTTGCTGTATCAAATCCTATATTTGTTTAAAAAAAAATTCTACAACTACTCCGTGAAAATTGATAGATTGTTATTACCACAGAACTCCTTATAAAAATATATGTATTCTTTCAATAAAAAATATATTAACAGTCTGACGAATTTTATTCACTACAAAGCTTGATGTCAAACCGCACCTATTTAAACTTTTTGAAAAAGTAGGGCCGAATTTCTTGTTAAATAAAATTATAAATTATTTTTATATTTTTTACACTTTTATATTGTATCCTCTACATTGAATTTTGCTTTGTGTAATATACTTCTCTTTCTATTCTCAATAATAATTTATAGCTGAAACCTTCCATAAAAGAAAACATCTGGAGAAATTATCGTCTGCGCAGATATTTTCAAAAAATGAAACATATTTGAAAATAGTATATTGAAACGTAACTTTACATATTAAAATGTGTGGTAGTGGGAAAAATTATTCGTATTTAAATAGCTTATATACCATAGTATTAAAGGTTTTATTTGAATTAAAAAAAAAATAATACGTATTGTATTAATGTGGATATGTAAATATTCACAACAATGCAACTCATCTAACTCAAGGGTTTATTGAATCGATACGCAATCATATATGAAATAAAAAGTACAACACGAGGAGCGTGGAAAAAAGCTAAAAATATGTGGCAACGGTTTTGATGAATAATAAGTAAAAATTCAAGAGATGTTTTATGTTTTTAGGGTTTCGTTCATCTGACGAAACCCTATTCGTCTCACTCCTCTGTCTGTCTGTCTGTCCGTCTGTTTGTCTGTCTGTCCGTCACAGAGACTTTACTCAGAAACTATACATGTTAGAGACTTGAAATTTTGGGTACTTGTAGCTGAACACCTCGCATCAAACAACAAATCCTAAAATTTTGAAAAAGTCGGTAATTAACTGAATTACGGGCTAATTAACTTCTAAAATTAACCAATCCACCTTTTTAACACAGGTTCAAACGGACATTCTCCAAAACTTCGGAGTTTCTCCTAAGGGTTGCCAGTAAAATCAGTCGGTGCACGGTTACCACGGAGGAAATTAAGCCGAAAAATGAAGTGGGCATTTTAAAGCGAAATCGCATATCAGAAAATATTGGTACGAGAAATTTGTAAACGGTATAGACAGACGCGGAAAAAAAAATCTACTTTCATTTGGTATAAAGTTCACATTTCTGCGTTGGGTATAACGCAAAAAATCCACTATAAATCGATCGATAAAAATTTAATTTCTGTATTTGAAAAGACAATAATAAGAGATTTCATTTCGGCGCGAAAGCAGGTTTGCTCAACTTCAGACATGACGGCGACCTTGCGGTTTTCGGTAGTAGAATATTTTAATACGAAATTTTAACTTTTTAATTATTAAATTTTTTGATAAAATTTTTTGCCACCCGGACGGGAAATCTCTCGCAGATTTCATACATACCCAGTTCAAAGCGATAACTCAATTAGAAGCTGTGATATTAATTATTATTTAATTAATCTGTTTCATTTCTATCTAATGAATAGAATAAAATGAAGGCACGTGCTTTTTTAACCATGAAATTATTTAAATTAGGAAATCTAACAATTTGCGTGAGGTTTTTCGACGCCGCTCTATGAGACAAGTATAACTTATTCATTATAAGAAAGTTTGTAAGTATTCATACCACTATTTTAGAATAGTAATTTCTGCAAATATCTTAAATTATTGGTTGAGATCGCCACTCGATCTGGTTGAAACTTTAAAATAGTTTATAACGCATAAGAAAAATTGTAAAACAAAATGGAGTGTGATATTTCGAGGGGAGACTAGCGTGCTTCGCCCGCTATCGTATAATTTGTATTTGTAAGGTTTGAGTAAATGGAAAGGAGGGGGGAGGGAAATACTTTTGATTAAATATCCCAACAGAGTTTCGTTCTGATGCACTTTTATTATGAATAGTGTACGCTCCCTGGTGGTGGAATGTGGAACTAACATAAAGCGATTTTGTTAAAATTAGGAAAGTTCTCATTACAGATATTATTATGACATAGACTAGCGTGCTTCGCCCGCTATCGGATTATTTCAGTCCGTGCGAGGCTGATGTAAAATGAGATGCATTCTTCCAGCGAAATTGAAAAGCGTGCTTCGCCCGCTGTCGCATAATTTTATTTTGTTAGGTTTGTGTCAATGGAAAAGAGGGAGGGAGGAAACTACTTTTGATTAAATATACCAGTTAGTGCGCATTACAGATATTATTATGGCAAAGACTAACGTGCTTCGCCCGCTACCGCATAATTTTTATTTGTTAGGTTTGTGTGAATAGAAAAGGGGGGGGGGACTACTTTTGATGATAAAGACTAACGTGCTTCGAAAATCTAATAATTTGCGTGGGATAATTGAACAGCGCTATGAGATAAGTATAACTCATTCATCATCAGAAAGTTTACAAGTATTCATACCACTATTTTCGAATAGTAATTTCAGGAAATATCTTAAATTATTGGTTAAGACCGCCACTCGATTTGTTTGAAAATTTAAGATACTTTATAACTCATAAGAAAAAGTGTAAAAAAGAATGGAGTGTGATATTTCGAAGAGGGGGAGGGGAGCTAGAATTATTTTTAAAATCTTAGCGTTTGTTACCGCAGACCGCCACCATCCGGACCCATGTATCTACGGAAAGATTGCGTAAAGGAGTTTCGTTCAGATATGCTTTTGTTAAGAATAGAGTGCATTCCTTGGTGGTGGAATGTGGAACTAACTTAACGTGATTTTGTTAAAATTATTAAATCTAACTAAGATATTTTATAAGATAAAGTGTAAAAAAGAAAGGCACGTGAAATTTCGAGGAGGGGGGGGGGGGGAGGCGCTAGATTTCTATTTAAAAAGTTAGCGTTTCTAACCGTTTTAGGTGCTATTTTTGAGGGAGTCCTGAGATATAACCTACTTATTTAATATAAAATCAATCTATTCTAAAAAAAAAGTAACTACCGCTGTCACCGCCGCCGGTTTTGAATTTTTTTGTGACAGGAGGTCTTTCTTCGTTAATATTAAGAAAAATATTGCGTACAAAAATATGAAAATCGGTGGTATTATAGAGAAATGTTTGATAAACACGTGGATGCAGACAGTTTTCAAATCGAAGAATTATTTAAGAGATATTTTATGCTAAAGTTGGACAAAATCGTTCCATTAAAAAAGTTTTATAGCAGCAAAAACCATACATTGGAATGTAATCATTTTTAGATAATTTTATGCGATATAATTTGCCAGTGTGCAGATTGCATTAATTTTTTTAATTTGAATCATTTTTGGGGGGGGGGGGGGGTTATTTCTATTTTAAATTAAAATTTTCAGCATTTTGAGAGATATTTTTTACATTATTTTAGAAAACTAGGGGGCTCGGCCCCCTACGAGCTACGCTCGCCAACCCCCGTCCAGACACCGCAGACTCTAAATGCACGCTAATTTGATAGGATTTAAAAAGATTTCGAAAGATTGAATTATAATTTAAAAAACAGTGGCGATCTCCTTATAAACGAATTTCTATTCATTTCTCTTTGATTGGGGAATTTTAACGCCAAATCCGCTGCGGTACTACTTGATTATCCTGTCGACCAATTTCGCCAAATTATATAAATCGCCAAACCATTCGCCAAATTATACAAATTGATATAATTTTTATTTTAAATAACGAAAGAACAAATAAATTCGTACAACATTAATAAAAACACAAATAAAACGTCGAAATAAAAATAACTTGATGACGTATACACGTGTAACAACATTTAAAAATAAGCTAATATAAAAAGAATTAAGTAAAGAGAGTCTTTGTCTCCTGGTATTTTTTAACAAAGCGAAAAGAAAGCTCTTTTAAATGAGACATTTTAAATTAATTCTGAAAATATCAAATAAATGTCTAGCGCAATTTCTAAATTTAAACTTTTTTGCAATATTATTTTGTGTTCATTTTATGTAATAACTATAATGTGAAGTAAATATGACGTAATTTCTCCTGAGACTTCTAACGCATGTTAATGAATTTATTATTTTACAATACCCTTTCTCTTTTAAAATTAACGTGTATACTTTTTATGACGTAATTTTTAATAAGTTCCTGCTTTTTATACGTAATTATTTAATTCTAATTTGAAAGTTTTTTTCCTGTTTATAATAGTCACGTGTAAATAAATTTTTAATTTGAAGCAAACATTATTGCTTGCGCTTTTTATACAGTTGGCAACGGTTTAAATTAGTACAATTTTCTGAAATCTGTAAAAAATATCTCTAGAAATGCTGAAAATTTGAATTTAAAATAGAAATAAAACCTGAAAAAATGAGTCAAAATAAAAAAATTAATGCAATCTGCACTCCGGCAAATTCTAACGCATAAAATGATCTAAAAATGATTACACTGCCTTGTATAGTTTTTGCTGCTATAAAACTTTTTTAGTGGAACGATTTTGTCCAAATTTAGCATTAAATAACTCTTAAAATAATTCTTCGATTTGAAAACTGTCTGCATCAGCGTGTTTATCAAACATTTCTGTATAAAACCACCGATTTTCATATTTTTGTATGCATTATTTTTGTTAATATTAACGAAGAAAGGCCTCCGGTCACAAAAAAATCAAAACCGGCGGCGGTGACAGCGGTAGTTACTTTTTTTTAGAATAGAGAGATGGTATTAATTTATACTGTCGCCAGATATATAAACAGCGCAAACAATAATGTTTGCTTCAAATTAAAAATTTATTTACACGTGACTATTATAAACAGAAAAAATCAATTGGAATTAGAATTAAATCTGGGGGCACGGCAGTGCCCCTGCCAAGTCTAGAAAGCACAGCCGTAAGCATCCTTTTCTGGGACCAACTCAGGGTGCTTTTGACAGTCCCATATCCCTGCGCTGGAATTTCCCAGGAACTTGAAACTTTGTTTTTCTAAAAGTACTCCTCAAGCGGAAGCAAATGTTTAAAATTCCTCGTTTCTATCTTTTCTAGTTCAGAAAATATATGAAATCAAAGTTTCGCTTTTTCGACACTGACTGACTCACGGATCATCAAAAATCTGAGGTACATCCTGTAGCCCTAGAAATTTGAAATTTGGTAAGAAGGTAGTATTTGGGATACAAAGAAAGGAAAAATTAAAAAATTCGGAAAATTCGAAAAAAAAAATCGAAAATCTTTTGTCTTCCGTAATCGGAATTCTTGCCAATACTGTTGTTGATTGATTATCAACACGATAAAACGCAGTTTGTCAACTATACTAAATCGAGCACGAAATAGCTGGGGCCTGAATACAGTAAAATTCGTTTTAATTGACTAGAGCAAATAAAGGTACTACTTGATTATCCCGTCGACCGAAAAACTATCGCCAAAGTATAAGATTAAATGCCAGTAATGGATGATCGTAAATGTCGCATTCACTTGACATTAAACACCATACACGTGTTTGTTACGTCATCAAATGGTTTTTAATTCGACTTTTTACTTGTAGTTTCATTAAGGTTTTATTAATTTATTTGTTTTTTCGTTATTTAAAATAAAATTGCGGCAATTTGTACAATTTGGCGAATTATTTGGCGAAATTGATCGACGGGAAAATCAAATAGTACCCAAATAAAATTAATTTATTTTACCAAATGTTAATTTGGTGAATTTATATATTTTATAAACATACTGCAAATATGCTAACATTTCTTGATAGATAGCTTCTCTTATACTTTTGCTATATTTAACATCACTACCATATTATTTTAAACATTGCTGTAGTTTGATGCAATGGCAATAGACCATGGCGCAAAATTAGCAGCAGTTTTAAAAGCAAGAGAATTTTGCTGTCAAACTTACCTCATATTTACAAAATAGTTCACATTTGCTGCCAAACTATTGACGAAGACAACAATTGTTGAAGAATAATAAATTCAATTTTTATAAAACATGGAGAGTGACACTCAGTATATGACTAACATAATCGCATACGTACAAAAAAGTTTATTTTTTTTAATGGCAATACAAATTTACCTGCGATGTATAATTTTTTTAAATATATTTTTAGGTACTCAAATTATCGTTGTGGAATACAAAATTAAAATTCTACATTCCCTTCTCCCCCCCAAAAATGACATATTGAAAAGAAATCAATTATTTTTATATTTAAAACTTAAACGTCATCACTTTTGCACCACTATGACGTCATTTTCTCTGACTTTTCACTTTCAACCGTGCAAAGACTACGAGCGCTAGATATGAATATTCAGTGAACAACCGTTAGTGGGCTTCCAAGGGAGGTCATTTTTCATCTGTACTAACCGAAATCCGCAATAAACGATGCCTTTAACATTAATTAAAATATGATGGGGAAATGAAACTGTTCGCATTAACCGGAGATACGTCTTAAGAGGAGACGCAATAACGAAATTTCCGCTATATTCTCCGCAAATTATTAATGTTTTACGGATAGTATCTATCACATTTCTACATTCACTAAAACAAAATAAATATTTAAAAAAAACTACCAAGCTATGCTCGGTCTACTGTGTACTAAAATCATTTAAATAAAAAATTATTACGATTTACTTCAAATTCAAAATTATGAAGGTTTGAATGTTTAGTGTAAAATTGTTTCACCTACTTGTTTCTAAAAATAACTTGATTGTAAGTGTTACATATCGAAAAGAGGAATAACTGAATTTCAAATTTTGGCGACACAGTTTTTTATTGTGTAAAATTTGAATTCTAGATGTCAGTGTGCATCTGCAAAACTGCTAAAAAGACGCGGTGACGGAGGGAAACGCGAAATTGTATGATATTCCAACGAAAGACATTGTTGATCGAAGAAAGTTTGAAAGGAAAAACTGAAATGTTATATTTTGATCATCGCATCGAGTAGTTCCTACATCTGGAGATCGTTCGTATCTCTTTCATCTATATTTTCCTTCCTGTGCTAGGTAACATAGCCTAGTCGTATGATATCAGATGTGCTACAGTTGAGTATGTGGTTGCGCACTGGGATTAGCTGTGATTAGTTTCTTAGGAGGTCACTTTGACGTTCTACTTCCTCTTCTTAACAGCTAGCAATAATCTATAATTTTTCCAAATGAATACCTATCACAGAGAGAAATCAGCTAGAGAAAAAAATTAGAAGAACTATTGAGGTCAAAAGGGGAAGGCCTAATCGTTCCGAGAAATCACGTTCTCAACAGCTCCAAGAAGCTAGAGCTCTCTATCGTCAAAACCATCTTCGAAAACAAAAACACACATTAAAACGTTACAGCGATTCGCACCCTGAAATGGGAAGACGTAGTTCGCTAAGAAGTCGCGCGCTGTTCTGTTGCCCATCCTGGTATGATTATTGGAGCTTACAGAAGAAAAAGTTCTTGAGGTAAGCTGCAGTCTAACATAAACACTTTAGAAAACATTACGAGAGCTATAACTAAAAAAATGGGAAATAGACGGGAAGCAGACAAAGTTATAAAATGGACTCTGCACTGTAGAATTAACTTTGGAGGACTTTGATTGAACAGCTGATAAATTGAAACAAAAGCTAATATAGTTACTAGAAAAATTCAATGAATAGATTTCAAACAGTAGCACACATGACAAATTCGCTTTTCTAGGAAAAGCGGAACATCGAACCAATCAGGAGCCATAAAATATATGAAGTAAAAGATGTAAAAGTAGTAAGTAAAAGTAAAAGTAGTGTAATTGAAATCGACGCCACTGGAAAAGCTTTCTTCGGCTTTCTCCTTACAAAAACAAGTGAAATCCCATCAAAAACATCTCATGTAAAAAAAAGCCAAGTCTCCTGACTCTTTGACCGTAAAAAGTTCTGAGATCATGTGTAGAGCCAAGCTTAGCTCTCTTATTAACTCTGATATTTTAATTCACAAATTACTCCTAGTCTCTACACCTTTAGTAAATGATTATTTTGTGACTTGGCAATGACGCAGCACGAGGATGTAAAGTCTGTTGTTTACATTTTAATATTAACGTTTATTTATAAAGTTTTGCATAAAATAATTTCTATAAGAGCACTGAACGTATATGTATTTGTAGCATGGAAATAATTTTACATTACATTGTAAGCCCGGATGCGAGAACACTCTACTGGTTAACCTTGATGTCTGGAGTTTTGGGTGATTTTCTTCCTATGTAACGTGAATACGAGCCAGACCCCTCTTTTACAAAGACCCCCAATCGG
Source organism: Maratus speciosus (assembly GCA_963932465.1). Taxonomy (NCBI): domain Eukaryota; kingdom Metazoa; phylum Arthropoda; class Arachnida; order Araneae; family Salticidae; genus Maratus; species Maratus speciosus. The sequence goes on from OZ010786.1 coordinate 446,078,210, forward strand.
TGCATCCCTCCTTCAGGCTTCCATCCCTCGCGTTCATATTCAGCCTTAATCAAATAATTTAATCCCAATCCAAAACATAAGTAAAGTGTTTACGTAATAACTTTCCTGTGATGCGTAATTGCCAAGTCACAAAATAATCATTTACTAAAGGTGTAGAGACTAGGAGTAATTTGTGAATTAAAATATCAGAGTTAATAAGAGAGCTAAGCTTGGCTCTACACATGATCTCATAACTTTTTACGGTCAAAGAGTCAGGAGACTTGGCTTTTTTTTACATGAGATGTTTTTGATGGGATAATTATGTACAAAAAGCAGGAACTTATTAAAAATTACGTCATAAAAAGTATACACGTGAATTTTAAAAGAGAAAGGATATTGTAAAATAATAAATTCCTTAACATGCGTTAGAAGTCTTAAATAGGAGAAATTACGTCATATTTACGTCACATTACAGTTATTACATAAAATGAACACAAAATATTGCAAAACGGTTTAAATTTAGAAATTGCGCTAGAGATTTTTTTTATATTTTTAGAGGATCTTTTCAACTACTTTTGTTAGGAAAGCGCAAATAATATTTTATTTCTAACAAATGTATTTTCACGTGAATATTTAAAAGAGAAAGAATAGCTTGGTCAAAATTACGTCAGATTAAAAACGATTAATTTAAAATGTCTCATTTAAAAGAACTTTCTTTTCGCTTTGTTAAAAAATACCAGGAGACAAAGACTGTTTACTTAATTGCTTTTATATTAGCTTATTTTGAAATGTTGTTACACGTGTCTACGTCATCAAGTTATTTTTATTTCGACGTTTTATTTGTATTTCTATTAATGTTGCACTAATTTATTTGTTCTTTCGTTATTTAAAATAAAAATTATGTCAATTTGTATAATTTGGCGATTTACATAATTTGGCGAAATTGGTCGACGGGATAATCAAGTAGTACCGCAGCGGATTTGGCGTTAAAATTCCCCAATCGAAGAGAAATGAATAGAAATCCGTTTGTAGGGAGATTGCCACTGTTTTTTAAATTATATAGTTCAATCTTTCGAAATCTTTTTACAGCCGATCAAATTAGAGTGCATTTAGAGTCTGCGGAATCTGGACGGGGGTTGGCGAGCGTAGCTCGTAGGGGGCCGAGCCCCCTAGTTGTCTAAAGTTTAGTTACCACTATTTCCGAATAGTAATATCTTCAGCAAATTAATTCAGCAAATATCTTAACTTCTTATTAATTCCACATTAATTCTTATTAAATCTTATTATTATAATTACCGCCACCACCTCGAGTAACATATCTACTTATAGGTTGTTTAACGGAGTTTCCTTCCGATACAGTTTTGTTAAGAATAGAGTGCGCTCCCTGGTGGTGGAATGTGGAATTGACATAACGCAGTTTTGTTAAAATTAGGAAATATAACAAGGCGATCTGTTTGAAACTTAAAGATAGTTTATAACACATAAGAAAAAGTTTATAAAAATGGCGCGTGAAATTTCGTGTAGGGGGGAGGGGCGCTAATTTCACTAATTGATTTATTTCTATTATATACTTATTTTACAAGGCAGTCACGTGATTTTTCATTGCAGTATACTTCTGAACGGTGTCCGATTTTTAAAAATACAGCATAAATGTTACTTATGCCAGATAAAAATGTCAGAATTATTGATACCACTATTTTCGAATAGTAATTTCAGCAAATATAATAAATTCTTGGTTAAGACCGCGACCCCCTCGACTAGCATATCTCCTGATAGGTTGTTTAACGGAGTTACGTTCAGATACAGTTTTGTTAAGAATAGAGTGCGCTCCTTCGTGGTGGAATGTGGAACTAACAGACCGCGATTTCATTTAAAGTAGGAAATCTAACAAGGCGATCTGTTTGAAACTTTAACATAGTTTATAACACACAAGAAAATGTTTATAAAAAATGGCGCGTGAAATTTCGGGCAGGTGGGGAGAGGGGGAGGTGCAAAATATTTATTTTTTTTGTTTCATACCGTTTCAGGTGAGTTTTTTTTTTACGGAGTCCTCAGATACATGGTACTTATTAAATATAAATATGTCAAAAGTTAAATTACTACTATTTCCGAATAGTAATTTCAACAATTATCTTAAATTCTTGCTGAAGACCGCCACCCCCTCGAGTAACATATCTACTGACAGGTTGTGTAAAGGAGTTTCGTTCAGATACGCTTTTGTTAAGAATAGAGTGCGCTCCCTGGTGGTAGTATGTGGAACTAACAGACCGCGATTTCATTTAAAGTAGGAAATCTAACAATGCGATGTGTTTTAAACTTTAAGAAACTTTATAACAAATTATAATGAAGTATAAAGAAGAATGGCGTGTCGCATTTCGAGATGGGAGGGGGAGGAAGGGGCGCAAACAAAATTAGGAAATATAGCTGGACGATCTGTTTGAAACTTTAGTATAGCTTATAAAACATAACAAAAATTTTCAACATCAGGCCGCGTCAAAAATCATGGTGACCATTACCCCACTTCACCCCCCCAAAGGGGGCACTTTTCTAAATTTGGCAAATACCCTTCATGTGATATACGTAGAATTTTGAAGTGGGGGGGGGGTGGCACGAACAAAATTAGGAAATATAACAAGGCGAATCTGTTTGAAGCTTTACGATAGTTTAGCAAGGATTTGCCAAAATTTAGAAGATGTTCCATGGCGATAAATGTACTGGACGTTTTGAAAGGAATATTAAACGAAACCCTTTGTGCGATCTATGATCACACTTACCCACTTGTTTTAGAAGTTCGTTAGTTTTTATCTCAACATGAAGATTGAAGATTCGTTGTGTATCAAATAAAAGATTTGAGTAAGAATTCTAGGTGAATTCCAGTATTTATGTAAACAAATGTATTATATTATTGATGTGGATGAACTGTTGTCATCTTCCAAGCATAATATTTGTTCGAGTGAATAATAAATGCCGTATTAAATTGACGAACTAATAGATGCATTTATTTATAGTTATAAGCCAAGTGAGCCTTTTAGTAATTTTCAGATAAAATACTACAAATTTTGGGGGCTCAGCCGGGATTTGAATAAAAAATTGAAACGATTACGGAAAAAACACATCATTATGTCGATTTTGAATAAAGCGCGACGAAGCGATTTGATTTAACTATGCGAGGAATGCGGAATAAACACGCCAGAGAAGGTAACCATTCTGTCATTAATTGAAGCAATAAAAACTTGGGAAAGTTTTGATGAAGACTTTATAAAAGACCGTCTTGAAGTAATATCATCGGCTAGCAAAGAGAAAAGAAAGTTAGAACTTGAAGCGCAAGCAGAGAAGGAGAAAGAGCAAAGAAAAATAGAAGCAGAGAAGGAGAAAGAGCAGAGAAAAATAGAAGCAGAGAAGGAGAAAGAGGAGAAGAGAATAGCGTTGGAAGAAAGAAAATTAGAACTTGAAGCAGAAGAGAGAAGACGGCAGGCAGAACTTGAAGCAGAAGAGAGAAGACGACAGATAGAGATAGAGGACAAGAAATTGATATTAGAAATAGAGGATAGAAAAAAATGAGGGAATTCGAGCTAAAGAAATTGACAATGCAAGCCGAGATAGACTCTCAGAAGGATGCAGAAATACTAGCTCCAAGAACGGGAACAGGCAAAAGTTTTGATTTGTTGAAGTTACTTAATCATTTTGACAGTGAAAATGGTGATATTTGTATGTTTTTAACATTATACAAAAGACAAGTATCTCAAATAAAAATAGGCAAGGATGAATGGGTTTCATATCTATTAAGTTTATTACCGTTAGAAATAGCTAGCATAATTACAAGAGAAAAGGAACCGGATGTAAATAATTACGAATATATAAAAAATTTATTGTTGAAAAGACTCAAAATGTCGCTGGAAGAATTTAGACAGAGGTTCATGACTCATACAAAAGAGCCAACAGATAATTGGCGCGATTTTGGTTTTCAGTTAAAAACGTACTTTAATGAATGGGTACGTGGAATGAACGTAACAACTTTTGAGGGATTAACGGACTTATTAGTAACTGATCAAATTAAGCGAAAAATGCCGCGAGAAACGAGAGAACGTTTTATTGAGGAATTTTCAAAGATAAAAGAAGTAGATGTATTAGTGGAAAAACTAGATGATTTTGATACGGCGTGTAGATGATTTAAAACCTCCAAATTGTATAAGGCGCAAAATAGCGTGGACAGGGAGGAAATAGATAGCCAGTGGAATCAAAATTCTCATCAAAATAATATAGGACGAGGCGAAAGAGCTATTAATTCAAGAATTATCTGCCATATTTGTGGTTTGCCTGGTCATATCACCGCCAAATGTACAAATAGGGATCAAATGAGCACACAAGAATATTATGGTAACCCGATTAGGAAAGCAAACGATAATGGCGCACAAAAAAGAAACATAATGAGCTTATCAAAAGCGGAAAATAACGCCAAATCGACAAAAAAGATACGCGTAGTTCCAATAAATGGGAAACCCACGAAAATTATCATCGATACAGCAAGCGATATGAGTTTAATAAATGAAGAATATTACACCGAAATAGGCGCACCTGAATTATGCCAAGAAAATTTGCATATATTGACTGGATTTGGCGGAGAAGAAACACAGCCAATAGGATACTTTGAGCATGAAATACAAGTAGACGGCGTGAAACTGACAGATAATTTTCATGTAATATCAGGTCTAGAATGTGACATATTGTTAGATGTAAGTGCAATATCAGGATGCATTTTAACAGTCACAGAAGAAGGTGTCAAAATAAAAAATCTCCCCAAGGAAGAAAACGCCAAAGGCAAGACCATTATGTATTGTAGATATATTAGGGCGGTAAGGAATACAAATGAAAATTTAAAATATGTGGCCAATGAAATAAATAGAAAAGCTATAATAAGAAAAACGGAAAGATCTCGTGAGAAAAAATTAAATTCAATTAACAAAAATTTGAATGAAAGAAATGAGGTATCACGAATAGTACGAATGAGCGACCTAAAAGAAAAACTCAATTTATATGCACGCGCGAATGAAAATAAAAATGAAATGAAGAATCTTGAAAAATATTATCCGAGAGACAATTTTGTAAATAGACGTCCCAGATATTGTAAACAACATACATTTCTTGACGATAGAAGATATTTATACGGAGATCAGAAAGAAAGAATACGGGAAAATTTTAAAAAGGAAGAGATTGAACTGTGTAAAAGAGGTGTAACTTCTGGAGTAATAGTAATCGTAGGCAGTGTGAGCAGTCATTAAACCATACTGATAATTCTGTTTATGGTAGATATGAAGCTAAATTTAAAAGAAGATATGATTTGAAAACACGTTCCGTTGGGTCACCGGACTGTCAGGATGACCGAATGGGGAATGTAAATATTCTCAACAATGCAATTCATCTAACTCAAGGGTTTATTGAATCGATACGCAATCATATATGAAATAAAAAGTACAACACGAGGAGCGTGGAAAAAAGCTAAAAATGTGTGGCAACGGTTTTGATGAATAATAAGTAAAAATTCAAGAGATGTTTTATGTTTTTTTTAGAAGTTCGTTAGTTTTTATCTCAACATGAAGATGGAAGATTCGTTGTGTATCAAATAAAAGATTTGAGTAAGAATTCTAGGTGAATTCCAGTATTTATGTAAACAAATGTATTATATTATTGATGTGGATGAACTGTTGTGATCTTCCAAGCATAATATTTGTTCGAGTGAATAATAAATGCCGTATTAAATTGACGAACTAATAGATGCATTTATTTATAGTTATAAGCCAAGTAAACCTGTTAGTAATTTTCAGATAAAATACTACATTAATATAAAAATTTAATTTTATCACGAGTATTCCATTTATCATGAAAAACATAAATTTTCTATTGAAACATTTGAAAGTAAATGAGATCTTACCCACACAGTATTATGCAAATGGGATGTATGATTTTCTTGTAATATTTGGAACTTGCTTGTTTTTACGAGGGTTACACTGAAATTTATGAGATGCGGCTAAATGGTGCAAGTTAAATTTACCAACTCTCCAGAATGTTAAAAGTCTTCCAAGATTAATACACTTTTGAAAAAGAATTTTCCAAAGATTACACGCTTCAAGCCATCAATTTCTTAGAACAGAGAAAAAATTTGCTTTTATTTCCTCATGAATCTCATCATTAGAATGAAACTGGTGTGCACGTAAATTATTTTAGATTAAAAAATAATCAAAAATCATGCATAGCAAGATTAGAAGAATAGGGTGAATATTCTATCTCCTTATTGTTTTTTTTGTTAAAAAAATTTGACTGTAACCCTTGCTGAATGGGAAGATGCATTGTCATGAATCATGAGTCCCCTAACATTCACCCCTTGAAGAATTTCAGCAGACACTTAATGTACCAGTTAGCTGTAACTGTATCCCTGACCCTCTAGCTTTATGGTTTTTGACCAACACTATATTTCTGAAGAATACGGCATATCTTATTTTTTTTCATTGCTCGTTGTCTTTTCACCATTGTTGGTATAGCTCTGCATCCAGGAGAGAATCTCGACCTATTGTAAATTCAAAGACTAATACTTTAATTTCTTGAAGTGCGCTGTAAAAAAAAATTCCGTTAAAATACGGAAATTGCACTGGCAATCGAGACGCCAGTACTATTTCCGTAAATTCCAGAAAAAATTCTGTTTTTTTCACAAAATTTACGAAAAAAAAAATCCGTTAAAATACGGAAATAGTACTAGCGTCTCGATTGCCAGTACAATTTCCGTATTTTAACGGATTTTTTTATAGTGTGTTGGAACTTCAAAAAGTGTATGTTCCAGTTATGATTTCAGAAATAATGCGATGCCCGCCATCATTAAATAATTTAGGGCTGCTTTACTGATTCTGAAAAGCTTCTCCTTCTGTTCTTCTAATTAATTATGGGGAATCCAAAGACAAACTAATTTTTAAATATGAAGTTCTTTATGAATAAGTTTATGTATTGCTGCAAATCAAGTGTTAAGTTCCTTCTATCACTTAGTAGGTACAGGTATTATTATCGATTGACACTTTCCGTAAGGTCGACACATTTTTAGGGGGATACAGCTGACAAAGATTTTCTTGTGTGCTTTGCATTCAAGGGAGAATTTAGACCTCTTGTAAATTCTGTAAAACATCTGAATATAGTAGAACGAGATGGAGCTTCATTTTCACATGATTATTGTAGACGTTGAAAGTATTATTCTTCATACAATCCCACTTTAAAATCGCTGAAATTAAAAGCTTGATAATGCTCTCGTGTCAACTCTATTTTTTCTTCTTTTAAAATTTATTCTACGATAGCTAAATTGCAGTTGTTGCTCAGATTATCGTCTACGAACATAAAAGAATTCTAATTTAAGTAACCGAGCAATCGGTATTTGGTGATTAATCTTAAACTCTGTGATTTAAGATGAGATTTGATTTGAATCTTGAACACATTGAAAATGTATCTAATTTAAATCTATTTAAAGTGTGTTACTAGCATTCATCGAGAGATTAACTGATTGATAGAAGTTTCCAAAGCTTTCACGAACTTCGAATAAAACTAATGTCTGATAATCTTGTGATTCATCAAACATCCATGACTGATCCCAGTAAGAGATTTTCTACGAACATAGAATATTGCAATTCTGGCTTAGTGAAAGGGATAGTTAATTTTGCAACTGAAGATTTCTTGCAGGCTACACGCTCCCAGTTTTCATGTATATATTTTTACTTTCTTCTATCTTCAATAGAATTATTTTCTTCTATCTTCTATAGAAGAAAGTTTTGTAATCGAAATTGTTTTAGCCCTCCGGTTTTCGAAGGATTTACACGTTTTAAGCGTCAGAGATCCCCCAAAACATGATTATATAAAATGTCTGTCTGTCCTTCCATATGTCTGTGCCCGTATGCATGAATATATGCCCGTTTTGTGAGATCGAAAAGTGTAAGACGTTATGCATATAATTGAACCAAATTTTTTGTGTGCGTTTTTAGCTATAGCAAGTAGGTCCTTCCTGAATTTGGAAAAAATCCGCCGAAAGAGGGCACTGCAATACCAATTTATGTGCCATTTTCATTATTGTTCCATTGAAAAGTATACGAAATTATGCATAGAATTGAACCTTATTTCATATTTATATTTTTGGTTATACCAAGCAGGTCCTCTTTCAATCCCTAAATATTCCACCTGAAGGGGAAAGGAGCTGTAATAGCGATGTTTGTATAATTTTCTTTATTTTTCATAGTTCTATTCTACATCGGTGGCTCGTGCAGCGATGCGAACTTCGTATCTTGCTAAGTTCGCTATTCGCAAACACCTGATGTACAACAGAATAATGAAAAACTATTGATTTTAGTAAATGCCATGATCGAGATTACCTCTTTTTTATTCCGATTAGTTGACTGAAGCAGAAATTTAAGAGGAAATCAAAGTTGGTATAGTATTGATCTAACAATATTAAAGTATTAACATGTGTAACTACTTTTTGAAATATTAAGGTATGAGATAGAAGAAGGTTTTGGGACTGGTATATCCAATTAGATTAATAATAGTAATAATGAATGATATTTTCATTCAAAAACGTCAAAAATCGTTGTTGCAAAAATCATGACTCTCTCTTTTTTTTTAGCTTTATCATAAAACTCGCCCCTTAAGCAGAACTTTAAGAAATGTACAGAAATGTATCAAACTGTTATTCTAAATTATGAATTAAACTCAATGATTTAAGATAATATTTTATTTGCATCTTCAATATGCTTTAAAGATATCAAACTTAAATCCAATTAGAATCTCCTTGAATTATTCTACAGATAAAATGTTTGATAGATGTTTCAACGGTTTCTCAAATTTTCATTAAAACTAATGTGTGATATATAATCTTGCGTTTCATCGAACATCTTATGCATAGGTGATATCAGTAAAGGAAGCCCTACAATATTGTAATTATGGGAGAGTCTAATGGATAATTTAACTTTTCATCTGGAGACATCTTATATGGACATATGGACATCTGAAGACACCTTATCCATCTACTTTCAATTTTCATGTACTTCTTTTTAATACACGATGCGAAGAGTTTTGGCCGATGATGCTTTTGACAAAGATTTTACATAAAATATTTTCTCAAATGCTTTCTCAAATATTTCTGATATATATTTGTTAAATTTTGGGTATATATTTAATGTCATTTAATGTTGCTATAACCTTGTATGATACAATAAGATTAAAAGAACTTCTTTAAAACACCGTAAAAATATATAGATGCGCAGGGCCTTCGAAAAGATCTTTATCTTTATTCAATCAGAAGTAAAAAACAATTGTTACTACTTTGAAACACAAGTAAATGTAAGTTATATCGTAATGATTATACAATTTTTAGATGCTTCAAATACTAGCATTTTTATAAAAATTTAGTAAAAACTAACCTGTGATAATCTTGTCATTTATCAAACACATTCTTGAGAAACAGTCAAGAACTTTCAACAAATTTTGAATATTTTAATTATAGTAGACTGTAACAGTTAGTTTAATCATTTTTTCCTAGTAACGTGGTCTCATCACTGTTTGCTTTCTTGTAGAACAAAATAAAAAGTTATTATCCCCCCACCAAAAAAAAAAAAAAAAAAAAAAAAAGGATACATATAAATAGTTAATCTTTAAAATTAAAATGAACTATTTGTTATAATCTCGGAAAATATATGTTTCATGTTACCCCCATATTTGAAAATTAGCATAAAAAGTGTTAGAAAAGCATATACAGTAATCCCTTAACATTCACGAGTTTTAATTATTCGCGAAATAGAAAATGTGGAACATTTCAACATTCGCGAATAATTAAATTAGTTATTTTCGAATTTTGTTTTATAAAGTACATTTCGTACAAAGTAAACCCACTTCGTTTTACCAATTCCATGAACTACGTGACACTGAACATCTATCTACTGTATAGCCTACTGTATTACTGTATGGCCTAAGTTGCGAGAACTTAAGCCCTTGTGTTTAGGGAAAATATACTAGATAAGTAATTTTTTTTTTTTTTTTTTTTTTAGTTTTCTACATTTTTATTGGAATTGAAATATTTTCTGCAAAATGTTTTTGGGGGAATCTTAAAACATCAACATCAACTTGTTGAAAAATCAATAGAAAGTTACTCTTTACTGGTGAGGAGTCTCAAAGTTAGCATAGAAATCGAGGCCGTTACTTTTCCTTACATGGAAATTCATAAACAAAAGATCTGTGAAACAATCGCTCATTACAAAAATTTTTCGCCGTTAACTAGCAAATAAATTTTGTAAAATATGTATATAATTGAAGAGCTAAGTGGAAGAACATGTTAAGCAACAAAAATTACATTTGAAGAAATTTGAAGTGAAAGTTTTTGCTGTAAATTTTAATGATTTATTTTCTGTTTGATACCATGTGTTTAAAATATTAAGAGGTATGGTACTAACCTCTCTCAGAAAAACTTATTCATATTTAATTTTCAAATATTAAAAATTATTAACATTATTGACATTATTAAATATTAAAATATTAAATATTAATGAATAATATCTTAAATCTTCAAGGCTAAATAGAATCTTAGTATTTTAGCTTCACCATGTGATAGGATACCTCATAACGCTTTCATCCAAAAGATAGAAATTTTTTTTAGAAAATGTAGCATAACATGTTCATCCACTCAGCTCTTCAATTATTCTCATTTAGTTAAAGCAAGTACATTTCATGTATAACCCTTAATAAATATACATTTCCAATTTCAATTGCTCTTTTCCATTACAAATATATATATATATATATATATATAACAATAACCCACTTTTATGTAGGGGAAGATAGTCTCAACATTCGCGATTTTGACATTCGCGGAGGTTTCCGCGAACCTAACCCTCGCGAATGTTAAGGTATTACTGTACCGTAAAAAAAGACAAATATTTCCTAATCTACGAAAATATTACATAAGCAAAAACAAAAATATAATACGAGGATAGGCTGATAAGCAATGCACACATACTTGTACAGCACGAAAAAAATGACCTTCAGAAGTGCGCCTGGTGACATGTGGGAGTAACGTTCCCCCTCCATACGCATGTGGAGATTTGAAGTCGCTGATTTCATCCAGTGTGTTTTGAGAAACGGAAGAAGGGAGACGTGTTTTAGTGCTATGTCAACGCGAGTTAAACAGCGTGCGGTTATCGAAATTTTAACTGCTGAAAAAGTGACTCATGCTGAGATTCATCTTCGTTTAAAGATGACGATGCTGTTGATAAGTCTACTCTAAATCGATCGGCAGTAAAATTTTGTGATTGTAAGCCTAGAAAAGCCATAATTGTTGATGAAAAACTCAGCGGACGTCCGATCACTACCCAGACGATAAACATCGTAAACTCGTCGACGTTTTGATTCAAAATGACCATCAAATCACTCAAATGTGTTTCGCAAACCATACTAGAATATCCAAAGAACGTGTCGTCTTTATTATTGAACAATTGGGACACCGTAAAATCCGCAACTGCAGAGGCTCTGCGAAACCCGAAGTTTGAACCGATTCCACACCTTCCTTACTTCCCCGATCTTGCACCTTGCGATTTTAATTTTTTCCCCTTTCCTCAAGAGTGACCTCAAGGGTAATCATTACACCTCCGACGATGAGGTGAAGGCAGCTGTGAAGTCCTGTATTCGAGAAAAATCGGAAGAAATTTTCAGTGACGGAATAAAAAAAAAACTTGTTACACGTTGGGAGAAATTTGTTGACCTTAACGGTGATCATGTTGAAAAATAAATATATGATTTTAATGCTTAAGAATTGTACTTTAATGTACATTTTCTCCGATCTTGTTGTTTGTTTTTATTCGTATTCTACAAGCATGTGTGCATTTCTTTTCAGCCTACCCTCATAAAACACCTTTCGAGTTACCCACTATTTGGAAAAGGTTTCGTTTTTAGGTCCATTCGTAATTATATAAATTCGAAGCACCTATAGTCGTCGTTCGGTCCGTCTGTCTGCATATAACAGAGCAAAAACTACCCAACCAAATGGTCTGAAATTTTAAATATATAATTGTTGCAAAATTTTGTCGAGCCATTTCAAATTTTATGAAAATCGGATGCATAGTTTAATGACAGGGACAGTCAAAAGTTTTCCGTTACATATGATGGCCAATGAGAATAAATTATTGCAAGTGCATTTTAATGATGTTACTGCACTTTGAACAGCATGAAATTGATATGCACTTATGAAGTGCACTAAAATACACATTCAGTACAATATTCGGTGCAAAAAATATTTATAAAACTAGTTATAGTACGAATGCACCTCATTTGCCACGTTTGACGAGCAATTTCAAACTTGCTTATTTTTTAAAATGTCAAAAACCAACAGGTTTTCGAGATTTTTCAAAAGCACTTATAAATACAAAATTAGTTTTTTTTGTTGCCCGTAATTTTCAGAAACATTAATGAGAAGATATTACCATGTATTAATCAGTTTTCTCAACATGGAATATACATTTTTCGGATACTATTAATTTTCAAGTAAACGTTTATATGTTCGAGAAACGTGTTAAAATAACAGATTTAGCTTTAACATTAAATTTAATATTATTTCGATATTATTGCATGTATGAATTCAATTACGCAGATGAAAATATTTACTTGAGAATCGATAGTATCCGAATAATTGATATTCGGATTTGAGAAAACTGATTAATTCACTGCAAAAGCCACTCGTAAACGTTTCCGAAAATTACGGGAAACAAAAAGAATCTTTGATTTTATAATGATCTAAAAAAAAGTTATAAAAAATTTATTGTTTTCCGTGGTTTCTAAAGATAAAGAGATGTTTTTAGGAATCTTGGATACTACGGAAGGAGTAAGTATTTCTTTTTTTTATTGGACGAATTCATTATTGTTAAATAATACAGCTATTTTAAAACAGTAGTGTACTTTCATATTGCCATTAAATGTATCTTTAAAAAAATAATGATAAAGGGCTAGAAAACGTTTTCTGGGAACTACACTGTAAAAAACAACAGATGTTTTTTAATTTACGAAAATGTCTATAATCACGAAAGAAAATATACAATATCCTGTTCCGATTCACCCAAGATTCAGAAAAGCGTTCCTTTATCTTTATAAAGCTCAGAAAAGAATTTACCTTTGAAAGTTAAAGAATAATTTATAAAAATAAATTTTGTTAGCTTCCCGTAGTTTTCGAAAACGTTTCCGAGTAGCATTTACTGTGCATTATTGAGCTCTCTCTACCCAGAAAACCGGTTTTTCGGACGTTATGAGTTCTCAAGTAAATATTTTCATGTTCAACAAACATGTTTATCGGAAAAAACATGTTGAATTAACAGGATTGTCGTCAACGTTAAAATTAACATTTTTCTGTTACAATTGCATGCACAATATTAGTTATGCAGCTGAAAATGTTTAGCTGAGGCATGATAGCATCTGAAAAACCGATTTTGCGGGTTGAGAGAACTGTTTAATGGATTATAAAAGCTACTCGGAAACGTTTCCGAAAATTACGGCAGCTAATAAAAAATTATGTTTCTTCTTTAAATTTCGAACAGAAATTGTTTTCGAAGGCTTCTAAAGATAAGGGAACGCTTTTCGGAATATTGGGTGACTTGCAAGCGGTTATCGAGTATTTTCGTTCGTGATTATAGAAAATTTTCGTAGTTAAAAGAAACATCTGTCCTTTTTTACAATGTTGATTGGTACACTGTAAAAAAGACAATTGTTTCATAATCTACGAAAAAAGTAATACAAACACAAAGAAAATTATTCTATAATTTCTTTTGAGTTACCCATTATTTCGAAAACCGTTCTTTATCTTTAGGAATCACAGAAAACAGTATATTTTCGAAAATTAAAGGAGAAGTTTATAAAACAAAGTTTTTTTTTTTGCTGTTACTGATTTTCGGAAACGTTTCAGAGCAATTTTTTCATAGAGTATTAATCTGTTTTTTCAAACCGGAATATGGGTTTTTATGATTCTATCAATTCTCAATTAAATATTTTCAGCCGCATAATTGAATTTATACATGAAAGAGTAATATTAACTTCAATATTAATGTTAATATTGTTAATGTAGCATGTTTGCCTTTAAAACAGGTTTACTGAACATAAAAATGTTTACTTGAGAATTTATTTTCGTTGGTTTTTAGGTGAGTTCGTAATTATATAAATACGTAGCACCTATAGTCGCCGTTCAGTCCGCCTGTCTTAGAAGGTCCGTCCGTCCGTCCGCACATAACAGAGCAAAAATTACCCTCCGAATGCTCTGAAATTTTAAATGTATATTTGTTTCAAAATTTTGCCGAATCATTTCAAATTTTATGAAAATCGGATCTATAGTTTAATGACAGGGACAGTCAAAAGTTTTCGTTACGTTACGGCCAATGGGTAAAAATATTTCATGTGCATTTTAATGATGTTAAAGCCTTTCGAATAGAATGAAATTGATATGTACTTATGAAGCGCATTAAAATACACATTCAGTGCAATATGCGGTGCAAAAAATACTTATAAAATTAGTTATAGTACGAACGCTCCTCATTTGCCACATGCAATTTCAAACTTGTTATATTTTCGTAAATTAAGAAACATTTTTTTTTCAGTGTATGAATGATTTTACGTTTTATAAAAGTTGATAATGTCAAGAATGAATACAATAAAAAAACAAGGAAAATTTGAACTTACTTGAACACGATCCGCCGCTCTGCATAAACATTCAGCGGACTGAAAAAAAAAAGTTATTAAAGGTTTTGCAGCCTAAAGAAGACATGAAAATTTACGAGACTATCCGAAAACGTTTTGTTAGGTACCTTTCATTACAAAAAGTAAAAAGCTACCTATTACAGCCGCCCGGAGGAAAGCAATTCCGGAAAGTTTTCGTATATTTTCATCGATCATGACCCCCAGACCCCAAAACTACGCTCCGTTCAAATGTGACTTATATATATATATATATATATATATATATATATGCGTGATTTTTGTCATGCGATAACTCTTGTAAACCGATTTGGATGTAATTAATTGTATGCATAGTTCATCCCAATGTCTCGACCAAGTTTGTTGGCCAGCTTCATCCACCGTTTTGTTTAAAAATGGCGGCCATTCAAAAAATTTTGAAAACATTGAAAATTTAAAGAGCGGTGCAAATAAATTAAAAACTGAGAAATATTTTTTTCCTTAAGAGTTTCATCTTAATAGAAGAATTTCGAAGCATGTTTTGTTTCGTCTTTATCATAAAAAATGACTGAGATATAGCAGTTTGAATGCTTAAATATTATTAATATCCGTTAGTTTCAAATTCTCGAGAAGTTTCGCGACACTTGGCGAAATTTTGCCAAATTTTGCGACCAAAAACAAGTAACCATACATGATGCTAAGTTGGCTATAGCTTACTAATTTGGTGCAATTCTCATTCGATTTAGTTTTGACGAATATTCTCTTATGGGGTTCGTCGCATTTTATCTTCTTAAAATTTGAGTAAAATTAACTTCGACTAAAACTTGCAAAATTTTAAAACCAAGAAATATGAAAGCTACATTTTACTCCCGGCGCATGCTGAAAGGACATTTTAAAATATAAAATTGGCTTTATCATTGACATTTAAAATTTAAACATCAGGATTTAAAAAAATATTTAAAGTATGTTTTTGCGAACAATGAATAAAGAATAGAAATAAATTTTATTTCCCTAAGTATTCAAAACGTGTGTCACTATAAATGTTTTTTAGACTTGAAGGACCAGTCCGTAAAAAACGGACAAAATGTCTTGTATGTGACACTTACATAAATACTTGTATCTATTGACTTGTAAGTTGGCAAAATGTAAACTATATATTAAAAATAACAAAAAATCCTAGATTTTCATATTAGCTTAGTTTATTTTAATTTCAGGGTACAATAGCATTATTTAAACAGCTGTAATATGTAGAAAAGCTATCCCACATGTGATATGGAATGGCTCTTTAATAAGTTTAAAATTATTCACATTTTTACCCTAGAGCTGACAAGGAGAGGGTCCGAGGTTGGTCTCATCGAATGCGATGAACATTTGTGTATCGATAGAGTATAGTTAGTATATAAATATATGAGCGTCATAAAGCGAAACCCCGAGGAGAATTCTTGAGAAAATAACTCGTAACGTTTAAGCTACAGTTCGTAATCGGATAAATTTCCTTCCTTGGTAAGCGGCTCAGTAGCGTGATCGGTAGGACGCTGGAATTCAGTTTTTTCGGCCCGGGATGAAATCCGGCTCGGACTTGTTTTTCGGAAAGAAAATTTTTATCAATCATTTTCGAACCGCAATTGAAAAGATATCTATGATAATTGAAATTTACAAAAAATATGGATTAAATGTATGTTTTGTAGCATATAAGTTCTTTTTTAACTACGAAATTTTGCATGTTTAAATATATAATGAAAGTATTTAAAAAAACAAAACGAAACAAAACAAAAACGCATATTTATATGTCTATAGACCAGAAATTTTTTGCTGTTATTTAAAATTATTTACAGTTATTTCAATGAATATCAACAATGTTTAACATAAAAATAAATTACAACACTTGATATAAAAGCGTGAACATTTATATTATTTTAATTTTGTTTCTATATGAAAGTATTTCGAATATTTGATGATTTTTTTAATACGCCTTTTAAAATTCTTAATATGACTTTTCTTTATTTCGGATTTTTTGTTTTGTAATTATTACCTACGTAATAACTATTTTCAGAAATTCAGTATCTTTTTAGAACTTATTTTTAAGCACAAAGATAGTTATTCTAACAATAATCATAAGAATCCAAGATTTAAAAAATTCAAAAGTTAAAAAGCGAGTTCGTAAAAAAGATATATTTATTTCGCTGTGAAAAATAGTATCTCATTTATGTAAATAACTGTAAATAAAAAATTTTTAAAGCTTAATTTTATGGTCTATAAAAGCTCCCCCCCCCACACACACAACACACGCACACACAGACAGAGAGAGAGAAAGAAAAAACCCTTCTTTTATTAATATATAACTTTTTTTTATATCAGAACAGCATAGTAGATACACAATGAGGCATGTCTCACTGTGTACCACAACTGTGTGTCTCACTGTGTACTTTCGTTACGTTGTAACAAAATGGATGCCATATCTGTTTCATCATCAATTTCACAGCTTTGAATGCTTGTGTCGTTTTGTCGACATAGTCTATTGTTAGATATAACTAGGTTTGGTTAAGTAAATATATGCTATAATGAAAGAAATAAACTCTAAAATGGATGTTTATGTAACTTTAACCCCTGTAAAATAAATAATTACTTACTATTTTGTTGGACGAGTAACCGAAGTGCCGAAACTACATCCACGTGTTGCATAAGATGAGGTGGTTCAGTGTGAGTTCCAGCTAAGAGAAAAAGTTATAACAATATATCAAAATGGCTGTTGTCTCACTGTGTACCATGTCTCACTGTGTACTCCCCTACCCTATTTGTTTATTTATTTTAATTCATTTCTCTGTTAAAAATTGTTGATATTCATTGAAATAACTATAAATAATTTTAAATAACAAAAAATTTCAGGTCGATAGACATATAAATATGCAGGTTTTTTTTTTCATTATATATTTAAACATGCAAAATTTCGTAGTTAAAAAAAAAAAAAACTTAATTGCTACAAAACATACATTTAATTCATATTTTTCGTAAATTTCAATTATTATACATATCTTTTCAATTGCGGTTCGAAAATGATTCATGAAAATTTTCGTTCCGAAAAACAAGTCCGAGACGGATTTGATCCCGGGCCGAAAAAACTGAAATCCAGCTTCCTACCGATCGTGCTACTGAGCCGCTTGCTAAAGAAGGAAATTTATCCCATTATGAACAGTAGCTTAAACTTTGCGAGTTATTTTCTCAAGACCCCATTGGGGGTTGCGCTTTATGACGCTCATATATTTATATACTAACTATACTCTATCGATACACAAACGTTCATCGCATTCGGGGAGACCAACCTCGGACACTCTCCTTGCAAGTATTCTGGCAGTTTTTAAAAGGTCTAAAAATCTCCATATTTTAAACCTTAGACCAAAGTAATCTGCCTGTTTAGGATCATTCCATGAAAAACGGAAAAAATGTCCTGCGCGTGACACTTACTTAACCCATTTATTCCCAGCGTCCCATTTTTGGGACGTTTCGAATTTTAATACATTTTTATAATTTACTTCTTCTTTACAACATGAACATTGTATGAAGTAATTGTTTATAAATCTCTTTATGTATTACCGAGATATGACAGCATAAGATTTATATTTATTTGCTTAAATGAAGGCCCTTTTTCGGTGTTTATAGATTTTTCATTTTTCAAGATAGCGAAATGTAAAAAGTAAGTTTATTTGTATTTTTTGTATCAAGGATCCAAATAAATAAATCATAATCTTAGCTTGTAGACTTCCTTGAAATATGTATTTTTTTTTTTTTTTTTATTGCGAAATAATATGTTCAAGCCTATTTTTTATGCACGCAGAGCAAAATTCGTAGAGTTTCTAAAAAGTTTCAAAACACATTTCCCGATTTCCACTGTACTAGAAGTAAGAGAATAAAAATTTTACTTTAAAGGAATTTCAAAGGATTGAATGGGAAATAATTGCAAAATTTTATTTCGCTAAACAAGCTGTATTAAAAAGGAAAATGGTTGACAACTACTGCATTTTGATAGTTCGAGAGCTTTTATTTTCATAATGATATTATTTCTTTAACCGAGATTAAGCACTCATTTTTTTTTTATCGAATCTTATAAACATTTTTAAATAGTATCTTTAAGTTAACTTTTTATCTCTTAGCTGATCTATGAAATATACTTGCGCTTGTTTAAATTGTTTACTTGAATGTTGCAGTGAATTATTTAGGCTAAGGTGCCCTATTATCGTCCCCCAGTCACTTTTAGGCCCGTGAAAGTTATAATTTTCAGTGAAAATCTACCAAATTTTGATTTTCCATAGACTATCTACCCACGCACATAGAAACATACGCAAATATCGTACAAAAAAATTATAACAATGCGAAAAATCGTTTTTTTTAAAGTATCTAAAAAATGCAAAAGAAAAAAAAATAGTCCCAATTTCGTCCTCCCGAAAAGTCCAATACGCCGAGGCTTAACTTATAACTAAATCAAAATTTATTTCTAAATGAGTAAGTAATTTAATTTACATTAAAGTAAGCCACAGAGAAAGGTACTAATTATCAGTGGAAGACGAACCTAACGAATCAGTGGACCTAACGAAAAATTAGCCATCCAAACATGAGGAAAAAATTGAAAAAAATGTCATGGAAAAGCATTCCTAATTTTGTCCACTCGACGAAAATAAGAACTGCAAGGGGGACGACGAAATTGGAACCACGCTACTTTCCAATATGACGGAGCTTCAGTTCCCGTAAGAGGAACTGAGCGTCCTAAAACTCACTGTATGCTACTGTCAGCATCTTACCAACGTAAAATACATGCAATGAATAAGAAATAAATACGTACAGTGCAGTAAATAACGTTCTACAAATGACGTAATAACCCTCATAGCATGCATGGTCACAGTGACGTCATTGTGACGTCACTGTAAGTCACTGTGGTCACGTCACATCTGTGACCAAAATGCCACCACTCAGTGATGTCACATTGTGACTGAGATGTGAACTTCTTAGGAAACTTTATAAAATTACAAAAGCTCTTTAAAACATGCTATTTACTGTAAAACCGGCAATTAAAAAAAATTTTGTGACGTCACTGTCATGTCACTGCATGTAACATACGTCACGTCACATATGTGGCGAAAAATCCTCCATATTGTAAACTCACAATGTGACAAAAATATGAATTTAGAAAAGCTTTAAAAAGGAAGAGAAATATTTTAAACAGGCCGTCTTAATGCATTTTGGAGCATGGATCGGATTGATTTTGTAGTATACTTTATTATAATAAATAAATTCACTTTTATACTTTCTGTAATATTCTCCTTTTCTGTTAATGTTTAACTAGTTTAAGTCACTATTTAAAAATAAATGTTGCTATTTGTTTCTGACTTTTTTAACAAATTTAACATTTTCTGAATATATAATAAAATATACAAAATATATCCAAAACGCATGACATATTTATTCATATTTTAATTTTTTTCCCCAGAAATTTCTTTAAAAAATAGTTATTGTCCACGCTGATTTATTCTACAGGAAATTAATACAGAAAAAAATAAAAGATTATAAAGAAAAAAAACTTTCTTTGCCCAATAATCTTTTTTTTTTTTTTTTTTTTTTTTTTTTTTTTTTTTTTTTTTAGGAACATATTTGGTATTTATTACATGTGATAAAAACGTTTTCTTTATTGTCCATTAAATTGGTTTTATATACACTAGAAATTTCAATAATGTTTTATTTTATATACTCTAATTATGACTAATACAATTTTTATAATTTACAAAAAAGAGACAGTCCATTTTTACTTGAATTGATTTCAAATTGATTGAAAGCTAAAATGAAATGCACACACAAAAAAAAAAATAAAAGAAATCAAACAGAACATTTTAATTAGCCACACTTTTATAAATGTATTACGCATTTAACTTGCAAATCTACAATAACAAATAAAACCATCTGCCCGCGAATCAGGGGCGTAGCTACCGTGGAGCAGTTGGAGCAAACTGCTCCAGGCGCACGAATCCTAAGGGCGCAAAATTAGGAAGAGCGAAATAAAGATTTTAAAAAATATTTGCACATTTTTTTTTTTAAATTATTAATCATATATTATAGATTAATCTTGTTACAATCAGCATGTTCCTATGATATTTTACCTTGTGTTTAAATCAACTATTTCAATTTAAAACATGTTTTTATACACAGTTAAAAGATATGACTTCTATTTGCGAAGTTTTAATTTTAATTCATGCCATATTGTAGCCTCAAGTAACTAAGTAACTTCTTCAACACCGGTTCAGTATGCCTGATTTTTTTTCTGTAACTTTTTCTGTAGACGACAGTTGTAGATTTTCAAATCTTAAAATAATCACAACTTATTAACAAACTTATTTACATCAGTCACTTTATTGGCTACCACTATTTCCAAACAGTAATCCTCCTGGTACATTTCTATTGAAAATGTTTTGGAAATTTATCATGATGATTAATTATACGGAAATAATGGTACCCAAAGAAGCCACCGCTGGGAAACCTCCGGATTTAGGCATATTCAACACCAATCCACGGCGACAAAATTTAGAGGGAGGGTTGAGGGGGAAGCGGGAAATGAAATTTTGTGGGTATTGTTTTTGAGATTTTGAAAATATGGCAAATCTGAAATGCAGAATTGACAAGTTCTTTCCTTCCAAAAGAGTGAAAAATTAAGTATCAAATTCAGTGATCCTTAGGACTTGATTAGCGCCTATACACCGCTTTTTCCTAAAAGGAGTTTTCCGCATTAAACCTTGTTTAATTGCAGAGCTTTAAGATTAAATCAGGCAAAACATATTTCTCAAAAATAGTGATATGAGTTTGCTTAGGCCGTAATAAGGCTCTGCCACCGCTTCCCCGCTGCACCACCATCAGATTTCACATATTAATAGTCAATGAATTTTCGGATTATAAAATGAAAAAAAAAATTTGAGTTACACCACCCAATTTTCCGAACAGTTTACAGAAATACTGTTTTTCAAAACAGTATAAAAATGAATAAAAACTTGGATTCTAATTTTATACAAAGGTGGTACTGGTGATAAAGACCTCGTGTTTTAAAGGAATCGTGCACTTTCATTCATAAAGCTTAAAAAATTTTCTATGCCAAGCTTAAAATTTTTTTCTAATGACATGATTTTTAACAAAATTTCGTTCCGCCCATGCTGAAACAAAAACAATGCGTATGAATAATATAAAAAAGAGGGGGCTTTACTAAATTAAGTCCCATTCTGGCACGCTCTAGACTGGCGCGTCGGGCAACAGACCTGCGTGTCGGTGCGCCCTAAACCAGGTAAAGCTGCGCCCTCCCTCGGCTGAAGCTAATAGTTACAAAATTTGCTTCAGGGATTAGATTTGAAAAATATTGTTATTTAATAATTTTTTTTTAAAAAATTAACTTTTTTGAAACACTTTTTTTCTCTTGCAAAGCAGAAGAAATGATTTTTTTTTTCTTCTAGAAAGTTTCTTTGTTTCAGACGACTTTCAAAATCTTTTAAAACCTAATGTATTCGTATAATCTGTAATTCTCTCTGCATCAATGGCGACATGATCTGCCTCAAGAATTTTCAGCCTGCCTGGTACTAAAGAGCTTCGTCTCTATTTCAAAATGTATGTAGGTGTTATTTTTATTATTTTTATTTTTGTGTAAAGTCATTTATTAAGTATTTATTCGAAATGTGTAGGCTTCGTGTATTCGTACAATGTAATTTTATGATTGATTGTAATTTCTCCTATATAAATGTTTATTATATAGATTTTTGCACTTGACGCACAAAAATATTTATAAAGAATATTTTCTTAAAAATTACATTTTAATATGAAATAGAGATTGTTTCAATATTGTCTATAAATGTTATAATCAGAACGACGGTCAGCTAGTTTGTATTTACTTTAGTACAGGACTGTTCAACGCGGCGCCCTTTGAATGTTCTTTTTGCGCCCTTTCGATTATACCCTATTGCTAGAGTTTTTTAAATACAGTACATTCTGCATAAGACGAAAATCTTTCTTACACAGAGCTTTAGAAAGAGTTTACTGTGTGAAAATCTATTTTAAAGATACTTAGCTTTAAAATTAACAACATTTACATGTTTCTTAATATTACTAGCAGCATTAAGATTTTTTTTTCCCCTCCCGCTGCAAAAAAAGTTTAAAATAGGTTTCAATTGATCATAACATTCTTATTTAGTACTAAAATTCTGTATATTTTAAATCATACACTAGTCACTTGCAAGCTGATGTTAAACCAATGGCAGCGTTCTGTACAAATTTCTCATTTACATTTCAATATTTTAAAATGATTATTTTTATTGCACAGAATATATGAGGTAGGTGTCTAAACGGTTATCTTTATACTGTTTCGAATTTTTGTTTATTTCTAAGGATACTTTCAATTTCGGATCCAGTTCCGAAATTGAAAGCATCTGTAGAAAGAAAAACTGGAATCATAACGGATATTATTGATTTCTACTAGCAAGGTGGTAAAATAATGAGTTTCTAAAATTGCACCCTCCAAAAATCCAAGGTCTGTATATTTGACAGTGACCGAGTCTGACCTTGTACTCAGCAGCAGTTCTTCAGGGGTTCACATTTATTTTCCTACAAGAATATTGGTATATAAACTTTGATCTCTTTTAATCGTGGGATTTTCTACGATTGAACAGGGAATTTTTTTTCATTAAATGACTGGTAGTAAAGTGATTGTGAACACGTTATCGAGCCGCCACTGTCTGCGTGATGAAATGTTCTTGTCCAGCTATAAGATGAACGTGAGCAATAAAAATAATTTAATTGAGATATCATAGAAAATATTCTGGTTATCGTCACAGAATGGTTGAAAACTAGTTTAGATACCAAAGTCATCGGCCGATTTCTTCGAAAATTAATAAAATTCTTGTGACAGATTTATGAAATATCTGCCGACATCAGCAAAAACACACCAAAGCGTGCTCTGGGAATTTGAAAACGTGAGGAAATTCTAATATATAGGCATACGTACACACATACATGTTGAATCATTGTAAAAATTGTGAGAACGTATTCAGAGTACAGCTCATATTCAAAATATTAGAATAATTACTTTTTTTTTCACAAATTGAAAATATCGTTTGATAATTTAATGTCTTTTAATGCAAATATGCAAACGATATTTTTATTAAGAAATTACTGTTGATTAAACTTATTTATTATATATATATATATATATATATATTATATGATTTGTTTACCAATTAGAATAATTGTGCTAATATTAATCTAGTGTTATTTATTATCTTAAAATTAATATCATTTTTGAAAAGATTAATTAAAAAAATATTTTGAAAAGTCAAATATTAGAATATTTATTCAAGTGGTTCAAAGTATTAGAATATTTATTCAAGTGGTTCAAAATATTAGAATATTTCACATTAATTCTCCTTTAATTATCACCAATTCATAACTGGCGGCATCATTGATTAAATACAGACGATTTTATTTAAAATCAGTATTCTTTTTGCAGTTTGTTTGCTTTTTAGTCTTAAAATGGGTCGTGTTAGTGATATTTCTGAATCTATTAAACTTCGTATGGTTGATTTTGATTTGTATCGGCACGGTAAAAATCAATGTTATATAGCAAATTATTTACATTGTAAAATACTAACACAATATTCGAAAAATAGAAAATTTCAAAATAATCGCCGAAATGGCGGCCAAAACCCAAAAACATCTGCTAGAGATGACAGGAAACTGAAGCTTATAGTTAAGAAAAACCGTTTTAAAAGTGTGTGATTCTTGCACCGAAAATGGAAAGAAGAAAGTGTTGAAGTTTCTAAATCGACAACATTAAGGCGTGTCAATAAATTTAAGTTTGAATCTCGTGCACCGAAAACAAAACCTCTCATGACTGCAAAACAAAAGCGTATAAGATTGAATTGGTGTAAATCAAGACGTTTATGGAGCGAAGAAGATTGGGGAAAAATATTATTTAGTGATGAAAGTATGTTTTGTGTTTCATATGGTAATCAATGTATTCGAGTTTGGAGAATGAAGCAAGAAGCATTTGATAAAGAATGCCTTAAACGTTCCGTAAAATTTGCTGCTAGTGTCATGGTTTGGGGTTGCATGAGTGCAGAAGGACCTTGAAAGTTATGCATCGTCTATTAATAGGTTAACTCTCTGATATATCAAGAAATTTTGGAATATTACATGATTCTATCATCAGAAGATTTATTTGAAGATGATTTCATCTTTCAACAAGATTTAGCCTCACCGCAGTCAGCGCAACATTAAGGTACTTCCTTGGCCACCAAACTCACCAAACCTTAATCCCATCAGAAACTTATTGTGTATAACGAAGAAAAAACTCCAAGAAAATCCTCCTTCAAGTAAAACTGTGGTAGTGGCACGTATAAAGTCTATTTGACATAATATTGATAGAAATGTTTGTAAACACCTTGTATGTAGTATGCAAGATCGATTGTACGCTGTTATGAAAGCTAAAGAGTATGCTACAAAATATTAACTACCATTTACTTCATATTCATAAGGTAATATTGTTGCGTAAAATAAAATATTCTAATATTTGGAACTAATCTAAATTTTATTCTAATATTTTGATGTGTTTCAGAAAGCTGTATACATACTTTATTGTACTGTATTTTATATTTTGTAAATGTTAAAATCTTATATAAACATTTCAGATTTAATTTATAAGAAATTTAATTGCATTTACTTAGTATCAAAAATAAATAAATGAAAAATAATTTTTTCTTATTACTTTTTCTCAATTATTCTAATAGTTTGAATATGAGCAGTATTTGAAAATGTAAAAATATACCATTATTTTCACTATTTTAATTTATTTTTATTGTGATTACAATACTTTCCTATTTCCTTCCTTACATTGTATATGTAAGGTTCTCGCTGCTGATCGCCACTGCACCCAAACGTTTCATTTGGCGAGAAAAGTAAAGATTGAAATCGCCAAAGTTCAAGAAATATTTTTTCTTTCGGCGACACTCTGAAGGATGTTATTGTACGACGAAATCTTTTCTGTGTTGTAATTCATTACTTGTGTTTTGATATTCTTAGTGTTTCACGACAAATCTATTTTTACTATTATTTGAGTTGGCAAGTTTTTCTTTAACGATTAGCCAAATTGCTCCTATTATTCAAAAGCCCGTGAGAACCCCGGTGTCAACTTTTATCGTTGTTCATTGGCTAATTTTCTGATCCATTATTTGTAGAAATATAGTTCCAATAGTAAAGAAGTTTCGAAGTTGTTCTTCATCTTCTTAAAAGTACTTTATGCCAAAATAGTTATTTTTGAAAAGTTACGAGTTCACCTTTTTATTCGTTCCCGGGGTTCTATGTGTTATATTTATAAAAATCTCCTCCGTACTTTAACAGGCAGAATAATAAAATTTTCTTTTTTGTGCGACCAAAACTTACCGAGTTATTATACTTTGAATTTTGTGGAATTTCAGTATTTTCTGGTACTAAAAAGAGAAAAACGTGTTTCATCGAAAAGGAAAAAAAATTGAATTACCTTGACAATAGTGTGTTTTTTATTAGTATTCTACAATGCGTCAAAACACTTGAAAAGAGAAACAGGTATTAAAACCCCCTCACTGACAAGCCCGTGTTAATACGTTCACTAAGCTCCAGGTTTCACTGCAATACAAGCAATATTTAAAGTAATATAATTCTATTGATTTAATGTATTTTTAATACATTGAACAATGATTAATACTTCCAAGGATTGCATTCATATTCGTTAGTAAGTTTTTTTATAAAATGTTCAAAGAATAATTTTTTTTAGCATTTAAAACAAAATGCAAAGAAAACAACATTACAATTTTGCCCTTTTCCAAGACAGTCGGAGGGTTAATGATGGCAGATTGTACTGATGACAAGACGGCGCAATGCTTGACAAACAATGACAG
Source organism: Maratus speciosus (assembly GCA_963932465.1). Taxonomy (NCBI): domain Eukaryota; kingdom Metazoa; phylum Arthropoda; class Arachnida; order Araneae; family Salticidae; genus Maratus; species Maratus speciosus. The sequence continues at coordinate 446,104,855 of OZ010786.1, forward strand.
GCGCATTTAAAATGGAAATCCGGCCCAATTTAGAAAATATTGGTAGGTACTCTATACTTAAAGAATTATAATTCATTTCATTATTTATTATTTATTTTTGATTATTTGTATTTAATACGTTGTTAAAATACTTTGGCTTTCAAATAAAAGTATGAGAATAATATATAAATTTTAAACTTCAAAACAAAATTGCGCATAACTTTTTCGAGTGACAAGAGGGCGCACAAATTTTACTTGCTCCAGGGCGCTGAATATGTAGCTACGCCACTGCCGCGAATTTTGTTTTCTGCAGACGATAACAAGAGGAAACAGTGTATTTATTCTTTTGAATAGTGGCAGCAGCTGGAAACAGTAGCTCTTTTATGAATGTGTGTAGTTGGCACTGGTTTTTTAAATTCTACAAAAGTTATACAGGAACGCGGTCAAGAAATATTTTACATAAAATATCAGTCCGAAAAAGTACAATGTGCAGTGACCGGTTAATCTCAGCTGGTCAATGTCATTGTGTCTAGTATTCGGATATAATTCTTCGACTTTAAGAACTTTCGCTTTTTGGATTACCATAATGGAATTATAGAAGACGATGTCAACAAGAAATGGGTAAGAAAAAATGATTTTTTTTTGCTTTCTTTTATTATGATTTGAGTTAATTTCACATAAAAAACATGTTATAAAGTAATAGATACCATTAATTTAACTTTTATCTATTCAATAAAATTTAATAAATTTAATGTTTATTTTGAATAGTTGAAAGAAAAAATAGTATTTCAACGATTTTAATCAGATGGTTAAAACCATTAATTTAAATTGCAGTTTAATCGCATTTATTTTCCTTTTTAAAATTATCTGGTTAAAATCACATTTTCGTAAATTAAAAAATATATATAATCAATAATTCACATAATTAATAAACATTTAAAGCTAATTAAATTACTGAATAAAAAACCTTTTATAGAATAAAAGTGTTTGCAAACTTAAATTTTTAATTTTGCGTTAAGTAATGCTCTGAAATAATTTGCATTGCATGTTTTTATATAATAAAAAATGGATATCTGCTCAGCGATACGGAATCTTCCACATCAAAATTTTATTTATCTTTTGAGCAGTTTCACATCGTTATTGCTAAAAGCAACTTCTTAAATTTTATAATATTAAAAAGGCTGGTGATGCCCAGAAAAATATTTTTTTAAGGTACATTCGTACTCTTTACAAGTTTGTGTTAGAAAATTGACAGTATTATGAGAAGTATGGTAATTTTCTGTTTATTGCAAATATAAAAAAGAGATACCTTTTAGCCAATAATTTTTTATACTTAATTTTGGTTTTTTATATGCTTAAAATGATTTATTCTAACATCCTAGTAATTTCAACTTTAAATAGTTCTTAAAATAGTTCTTTGATTGAAATCAATATAAAATTTACTTGCATAACATTTTATGATGTATATGACGAAATTTAGTCATATGACATATATATGTGACATGTGTATAAGGCATATATGAAGCATATCACATAATAAAACACATGAATATTATACAGGATAGGTGTGAAAGTAATGGATACCCTTCCAGTAATTGACACCCATGAATGTTTTTGGTTTCTAAAAAAATAACCAATAAAAATTTAGCTTTTATTATTTTTTTCATAACTCCCTCTTGCATGTTTTATAAACTGGGTTATTGATGATATACTCTTAATCAAAGCAATCAGGAAGCAGAAAATAATGTTTCGAAGTTCTACTGTTTTTCAGTGAAAATCTTAATGAACCTGTTAAAAGCTTAATTCACTTAATAATTTTATATATTCTTTACTTTCTTACAAAACTTCTATGTTTTTGTTTTGGTAGTAATAGAAAACTTTGAAACGTTTAATTACTGAATGTACAGTATGGACATCCCATGTGGACATTGCTAAAAATGCAATTTAAGTAATGTTCATAGTAGATAAAAATGTTTTGACAAAACTGAAAACCTAAGTAATCAAATTTAATAATTTATATTGCACTTACCAGAATGTAATAACACAAATTTTATATAACTTTGCTAAAAAATATTTTATAATCTGGTAATAAATAAAACAAATTAGGAATCAGAGAATATTGTTTAAGGACATAGGGGAAAGAAGTGCTCAATTTCTACCCATTAAAAAAAAGTTACAGAAGTTGTTAAAAATATACTTATTATTTCCTGTCTTAAACGTTTTTCATTCTTCTCTGACCAAAAAAAAAAAAAAAAAAATAAAATAAAAAAAAAATAAAATAAAAATCCCATATTAGTAATTAAATTTATACTTATAGTAGTAAATGGAACTAGTAAATCTGCGGATCAGTGGCCTCAAACATCAGTTCTGAACTTTTATTTTGAAATTATTTTATTTAATATTTAAAACATTCAACCTGCAGTATTATTTCTTTCATATATGTAATATTAATTACTGCAAGTAATATATCAAGTAGTTTCGGGGTGTTTCACTGTTAAAAATAGTGGTAAATATACGAATTTATGCACTAATATTCCAAAACGTTTTTTTCTTCAGATTTTTTTGAATTACCTTCCTAAATCCACCACTGTCTCTAAAATTTGACAACTGTAATTCCCTGTCATTTATTATTTTAAACCATCTATCTAAAATAATTAAAATATTGATTTTGTAATAATCACAATAATTGATTTAAACAGTGAATAATTATCACATATATTTTATTAATTAATGATAACTTAATTGTTAAATTTATTTGAAAATAACTATTTTGTTTCATTAGTTAGTATGCTTTCGATAAATTCTGATTCTAAATACAGTCATAAAAACAATTATATGTACTATATTTTCTGGAGTGTCCATGACTGGAATTGTGGGTATTTTGATATATTTCTTATTTACAATAAAATTTTGATTAATATTGGGAAATGAGACTATGAGAATAGTTAAATATTATTGATATATTAATATAATACTGGAAAAACTGGAATATAAAAATTATAGGTATTAATTATAGTTTTAAAGAAATTCCTTAAGGGTGTCCATTACTCATCTACCTTATATGACATATAAAACATATATAAGACCTACACATAATATATATATATATATATATATATATATATATATATACGTATATAAGTTAAACTATCACTTTGGCTAAATCGCAACTGAAACCTTGGCGTAATCGTACATGCACAGACCACTATAATAAGGAAGTACCAAAGCGTAATGGCAGAAGTAGTTGCATCGTCTTCATTTATACTCAAGATTTTCAACTAAAATCTGTATGTTGAAAATATTGCGCAAATAATACACGTAGTTTTATCAAAAGATATTTCTATATTAACTTTAACAGGATGATTCTAATTGGTAAATTAATCAACAAAGATTTAATATCTCTAACTGAGTGAAAAAGTGTTCAAGTCAGGATTCCAACCAGAGACCTTTGACGTATGCTGCCAATGCTCTGCTAACTGAGCCATTCCGGACAAATTTCATCCAGAGAACTATTATTATGTACTTATATGAGTAGTATGTGTTATTCATACGGGTAGTATGTAAAATAATTAAAGTATTATTATATAAGGTTGTGTAATAATAATAAGTACAAAATAATATTCACTGGGTGAATTGTGTGCGTTAGATTTATCCAGAATGGCTCAGTTGACAGTTAATAGAACATTGGCAGCTTACGCCATTGGGCCCTAGTTCGAATCCTGACCTGGACACTTTTTCACTCAACTGGAAAAATTACAATAAAAGATAATTTTGCTTGAACATCAGCGTTATTGGTCAGAAATATTGGCAAGGTGTACAGTTTTACATATGTGCTGATACCTTTAGGTGTTAACGTGAGTAAAAGCTTTTAAAGAGAGTGCAAAAATACTAATGGCAAAAAAGTTTGCAATAACCTTCTACAAAATGAGAGAAACAAAAACTTTTTTTTTTTTAACTTTTCGCCTTGCCCACCACAGCAACAGAAAATAGTCACTGTGTGTATGTTATAAATACAATTAAAGCTGTGGTGTTTTTAGCATGTGTGTGTGAGGGAATGCATAAATATTTTTCAAAGGCAACATTCATCAAATATTGAAAACAATACAATCTGTTACAGTTGTAAGGCAAGTGAGGGAAATTAAATTTTTAACTTTAATTTAGAAGAAAGTTTGTATATTGTATATGACTATTTATACATGTTATACAGTATTTATTCATAAATTGTGAGTATACGATTTTAGGATTCCAAACCAATTCTAACAGAAAGATCGCGTGCAGTAATAATAATTTCAAACGATCCTGTTCTTTTAAATTGTTAGAAAATCTTCAAAAGAAGTTAAATCGAAACAGAATAATCCAGTGTTAATAACAATTTCGTTACAAATGGCACATATTTCACAAATTGGTCACAAGCAATGTTCTTCAAACCAAATGCAACTTCAAAGCAATGTCGCTTTCGTCACAAGTTCGTCACAGAGTTATAGCCAAAATAGTCACAAAAGACACATTTTTCACAAATTTGTCACATCGTGACTTCCCAAATTGGTCACAATGGGACGTCACAAACGAGCTCTAAAACGGCCATAACGACTTCACATTGTAGTCACCATGACTTCACATCGACGTCACGTGACGTCACATCGACGGTCACAAAGTCACAGTGTGACTTCTCAGCGACGTCGCTGTGACGTCACCATGCCTTACGGGAAGAACTCAGGTCTCCTAAATATAGGAAATTCGCCGTCTTTATTTTATGTATGCGTCTTGGCGAACGAAACTTTCAACAATGACCCCTTTTTCCCACCGTCTCCTGTGCCTTGCGTCATAAGTGGCGCCACTTTCGTAGAAGTTAAGGAAAAGTTAAGGAGGACGAAATTAGGAGAGGGACAAAGTATGGGCACTTTACCCTACTAAAGCTCTCTTTTCTTCTCAGATTGCAATGAAATTTTATATCTTGTAAACGTAAACCATTGTTAAAGAAGTTCTCCAGAAAAAATAAAATAAGCAACAAAAATGATGGTGAGATGGTTTGCATGCAAAAAACTCTCAGTGATTTTTTCCCTCAACCTTTTAATATGAAAAACAATAATAAAAATGATGAAGAAAAATTATTTTTCAAGTGAAAAATCTTTCTTAATGTCGATTTTCTTTTTTTTTACTTAATAAAATTGTTGTACTGAAGCCTATTTTTATTTGTAATTTAAGATACATCGTAATTTTCTGTAATATTATTCCAGTATTTTGCATTAAGCAAAAGTACTGGTAAGCTAATGTAAATCCAATGGCAGAGATTTATTATTATTATTATTTTTTTTTTAATTTCTCGTTCAAATTTTAACATTTTTAAATGTTTTTTTTCTTCACAGTATCCACTAGATCAAAGTCTTACCAGGTACTTTCGTACTTATAGATTTTAGTTGCATTTTTTACAATTTTTTTTATTATTTTTTATAAGGTTTTATATTAGTTTCAGAACAAGTTCCGGAAGTGCCTCAGAAAACAAAACTGCAACCAAAATCGAAAAAGTAGAAAAGAATTTTGTTAGACTTTTCCCTCAGATATCCTATGCAAAAAATAGTTAAAAATATTAAAATGCAAACGAATGTATTAAAAATAATCATTTATGCTCTTATTACACGTGTATTCTGTTTTAAATATCCCGTATTATCAGTTTTTATATTATAAAGTAGAATAAAAGATAGACTTTCAAATAAAAAATAGCAAATAAAACCTTTGTGCATAAACATTAAAAGGCAGAAAACCAATGTTGAAAAAATGCACAAATAATACACTGCAAATAGTTGTTTCGAATTCACAGGCGAGAAGAAGAAGTATTCACTTAAGAAGAATATCACTTGTGGATTCGAAACTGCTTGTATTTGTATATTATTTGTGCATTTTTAAACGATGGTTTTCTGCTTTTTAAAGATCTTCAAAGATTTAAAGAATTTATCTCAGTTTACAGATTTTTTAAATAATGTTCAAGCATGATTAAAAAAAATCCACCAATGAACATTCTTTGTTACAAAAATGTAAATTAACATTTGCAGTAGTAACACTAAGAAGAAAGTGGCAGCATTATCACAACTGGACATTGATTGTCCTTGCTTGTCGAGTAAATATAATTCATTAAATGTGAAAAATCTATCTGTTTTTAATTAAAAATTATTTTCACTTATGTTCTGTATACATGGCAGTAAGTTCCGTAACCCAAGTAACCTGGGTTGGGTATCTTGGTTTATATAACTTACATATTTTGTCTTGAAAGAAATTATTTTCCACAATCAGTGCGTTTCTACCTTGCAATGTATTTTGCTTTTAGTCATCTTAACTGTTTAAAAAATATATAGAAGTATATAAAACTGAAAAGTAGTAATAAATGTAAAGGTCAGTTCATGTCAGAAAATCTGTTAGAACCCAATATGATCACAGATATCCTGCAAAGAATGTTGAAAAGTGTTTGCTGGAGTACAAAACCACATGATTTTTTTTTTTTTAATTGCAAGCTGGTTTTGTAAATAAATCTTTTTTTGTGTAAAATTTCATAGACTATTTTTCACACTGACTATAAAATTTCACTTACTTCTTCAATTGTTTCTTCATAACTACATATGTATTGTAAAGTACTATCCAGATTGATTGGATCAAAATTCAATTCTTTATAGCAGTAATCGAGTACTCCAGTGACCTGTTGAAGAGTAAGGTTCTTATAAGTATGAAAAGATCTGGTTAGAGAAAACAAGAAATACTTTGTTTTTCATATAAAAAAACACGTCTAAATTTTCGAAATTTCCTCCTTATAGAGAGGTCTTTGCATTTTTCAAAATATCGTTGGCGCAGTTTGGGATTAATAAAGAGAGATTTGTTGACAAATTATATAAACAGTGAGTAAAACAAAAATTTCTGCACTTGCTTGTTTATGTATTTAATAAAATATTAGTCCTGCATTGTAAAAAAAAAAAAAAAAATTCCGAACAAGTTTCCTGTAGGAGACAGAAAAATGGTTGCCCTTCTCGGGACGGAAAATTTTTTGACCCAGCTCGGAATAAAATCCGAAAAAAAAAACTAAATAATAACTAAAATGGTATTTTTCGGATTTTATTCCGAGCTGGGTCGGAAAATTTTCCGTCTCGAGTAAGGCAACTATTTTTCCGTCTCCTACAGGAAACTTGTTCGGATTTTTTTACAGTGTGGTACACTTATTAGATAAATCCCCTCTATCGCTTTTTAATAGGTAAATGGATTCGGTAAGTGAATGTACATATTAAATAAATTGAGTAAATATTGAGCAACTTGGCTTTAGTGTATGAAATAGGAAATAGATTGTCAGAAAGTCCCCACGAGATTTTTTTTTCTCCTTCATGCCATTTGAAAAAGTGCCAAACTACAATAAAAGGATAAATACCAATTTTTCAGAGCCATATATATATCTAGCTTTGTTTTCGAAATTTTTGAGTATTCAGATTCGAAGGACTATACCTATATCATATTTTATCGGTCGAAATTGGATTTAGAAAATGTACCAAAATTCATTTAAAGATTTATATGAAAAAAAAAAATCTTTGTGTTTTCAAAAATACAGCCTTGTCCAATAGCATTGAACACCCACATCTTCTTAAAGTATCTGTGCCTTCGGAATATTTTTTTATTGATTAAAAATTTTAAGTTTAAAATTGTTAATTACTATTTAACACTAGAACCGCCATAGCGGTCGTTTTGACCGCTACCAAATAAAAATACTTCAATTATCACCAGAAATTTCTTTCTAAAATAAGTTTAAAATGTACCACGGAGAAATAAGTTAAATAAATAAGTTAAGTAGTTTAAAAAAAAAAAATTCCGGTGTAAAATATTTTTATAACACTTCAGTAAAATTTCCGGCGGTTCTAGTGTTAAACTGTCATAAAAATGTGACATAAACATATAAACAAGTAATTTAATTTCTTAAAAAATTTTTTTGGAAATAATAGTATAAAATTAACCGAAAAATTGCTATTTTCTGAAAGCTATTTAAATTTAAAATTATTAAATATAAATACATTTCAAATGAAAATCAAATTTCAAAGTAATTGCTTAAAAGGCGCAAAGGCCAACATGTATGCAAGGCGAATGTTTCTCTCAGGAATAATTTCCATGTATTAACATAAATACAGTTGATGAATTCCGTAATAAATATAAAAATTCTATAGAAGAACTGCACTATTTTTATGGCAAAAACATGATTATTTTAAAGTTATAAGTATAAAAAGATAAACAGCGCTGAAAATTCTAGAAAAAAAGTAATAATGTATAAATTAAAACTGCGCAACATAATCTTTTTAACAAATCAGTCTAATAAAGTCTATTGCCTTTGAATATATATTTAAAACATAATTTAAGTTTTTGTGGTAATTTAACTATTATATATACTGTTATTTATTGAGTTTTGATAATATTTTCAACGGAATCTTACAAAAAAGAAAAATCACTCTTGAGAAAAATCATAAAACAACTTCCAGCTGAGTTTTTTTAGAGTTTGTAAGAGATATAAATGTTTAAATGGCTCTAAAATGTAAAGAAAAAATAATGAAATTTTATATTTATTTGAAAAACAGAAAATTGAAATTTTGATCGAAATTAACGTTTTAAAGGCGTACCTTAATATATGTTAAAAAGTAATATTCGAATATAAATGTTTATCGGCGTAGAATTATGAATGTCTTTTTGAAGTTATTACAGTTTGTAAAACATGGCTGAAGTGAACGCATCAACTTCAAATTAACCTTTGTAATTAAGACAACTGCTTTAAAAAATGATCTTTTTAAATTGCTGAACTACTTTGTTTTGCAGGAAATTTTGTTGCTAAGTTAAAATATTAATAATTAGAATAATTCTTGAAGAAATTAACAAAAGATAAAGAATTTACTTTTTAGCAACGAAAATAATAAAAATAAATAGTGCGAAAATATTATTCAATTCAATATAATGCAATTTTTTAAAAATTTATATGTAATTCTTTTCTTATTTTAATTTTTAATATGACCTAAAAGAGTTTTAATATGTATTTTTATTTCCTATTTCTTGAAAAATTACCCTACGACTTTGTTTTTCTGTGAATTTCACTTTTGTGTTTATTTATTAACGCGTTAAAAATTAAAATAAAAAATAAAATAAATTTTAAAAAATGCTTTTTTGTGTATAATATTTTTCTTATTATTTTCGTTGCTGAAAATTAAGTTATTTATATTTTGTTATTTTTCTGTAAGAATTAATGCAAAATTTCCAGTAAAACAAAATAGTTTAGTTATTAAAAGAAAAACATGTATCGTTTTAAAGCAGATTGTTTAATTAAAATAACTAACTTAAAGTTGAGTTCTTCATGCACTGTCATTTTTTACAAATTATAATAACGTGAAAAAAAATCATAATTGTATGCAAATAACCATTTGCAACCGAATATTACTTTTAAAGGTATATTAAAAACATGACGTTGCTCACTGCTTTTAATCAGGACTCTAAATTTTAAATCATTAGTTTTTAATGTTAAAATATAAGAAATTATTTTTTTTAAATAACAGTTGAGTTTGCGCATCTATTATGATACTGACGATAAACGCATTTTTTTTTCATTAACAAATATTGACTAGTTGTTCTATTCTTTTTAAGCTAATCTTTGAAGAAAAAAAAGCCATCTTAGTTTTGTTAAAAGCTAATGTAGTGCTGTGAAAAGCGTATGCAAATTTCTCTTCAGTCTTGTAATGGATGGAATTTTTCAAATAGTAAAGAAATAAAAAATATATTACATAACTAAATTTATTTATCACATAAAGTAATTCTTAAAAACTATATATATATAACGTATATAACGTATATGACATAAATATTTTTAATCCAAGACCAGGATAACATTCTTTTAAACCACATACATTTATGATACACAGGCATAATAATTTCAATTACTGGAACATAAATATTGCTCAAGTTTCAGGTGTCTGCGATGAAAACAAATGAATATAACGAATAATGAATTGAAGGAAATTTATTGTATTCTAGTATTTTAGTATTTTAACATATTTATTTTTATTGAATTATTTTAAAAGAATGGACAGATTAATAAACACTTTACTTACATATGTTGTTTCGATATTCAGGCATTCTATTGCCAATTTTTGCTGTGCTGAAAAAAAGAAAAAGACAATTATCAATATTTCATATCGCTTTGATATTTCACCTTGATACGTACAATACATGGCATTCAGTTAAACTGTCACAAACAGGCAATTATAAAGCAATTTAAAAATTTAAAATTTAAATAAAAATAAAAATTCCAAGTCTTCATTTTCTAACTTTAAATCTTTTAATCAAAAAACTCTTTTACCCCTTGTAAGTTTTTTTTAGCACGACATTGTTTACGTTCATCGTTAAGGTGGGTCCTAGACACATTTTAAAATAATTTTTATTTATTGAGTTAAAATTTGAAATTTTTTGTGATGATTAAATATATTATTTGTAAACAAAATCAAACGATAAAATTTCTCATAATTTTTTTTAATTTAAAATTTAAAATTTATTAAAAAAGTGGGGTAAATTAAAATTGTTATAACTCAAAATATTATTTGTAGAATTTCAATTTGTTGTCATTTAAATAAACAGAAAGATATAAGTTTTTATTTTGATACAGCATTTTAAAAAATATTGAAATAAAAATAAAAAATATTTAAATAAAAATTTTTAAAAAAATGATGTAACTTTAAAAAAAAAAAATCCTGAATCAAAATTAAAGTAAACCAATTGAAAAAGACATGTTCAAAGTTTGAGCCGTTTATCTTTAACGGTTCTTGAATTATATCAATTTAAATTCGAGAAATGGTGAAAACACCCATCATGAAGAAAAGCGCATTTTCACAAGAAGTCGTTTTCACGACAACCATTGCTTGAAAGCTAGATTTTGAAAAAAAACCAAAACGAAAAAATTAATATTTCCTTATTTGATTTATTTTCTTTTTCTAGCACGCTGTGCCTTGCTCTATCTTGCACTGAAGAAGAATCTCGTTAGTAGATTCGAAACAGCTGTTTGCTGCTTTTCACGTATTATTTGTACATTTTTAAACGTTGGTTTTCTGATTTTCAATATCCCTGCACAAAAGTTTTATTTGGTACGTTAATAATATTTCCTATTCCAATTAACATAGAAATATGATTTATACGTCATTTTAAGCAGGAAAAAGAACAGAAATTTTTAATGCAATAAAAGTTTTTTAGAAAATTTGAAAATTTTTGTGTCCCGGACCCCCTTAAAATCAGAGAGCAAATTTAACATAAAAAGTGCTGTGTTAAGACATTTTTCCTTTGTTTGTGGTTAAGGGGTCTCAGGACTCTTAAAATTGGAAAAAATGGAAAAAAAGACCATTTTCAACATTTAATATCTTAAAATGTATTTGATTTTAAGACACAATTTTAATTGGAATAAAATATATAACTATGTTCTTCCATTTCATGTATTTAAAAAATTATAAGATGCAGAATTAGCATTTACAGGGGCCTCCAAACTGTTAGACATTTGACCAGCAAAAAATCGGCATAACACATTACGCGCACGATTACAAAATAAGTAATGCAACTAGAATGAAAATTTTTGTGCCTACTTATACTTCAGATTGTAATAATTACCTTGAACCTAAATAAATTTGTATTTAATGCTTTTTTATATTTTTAATACAAAGCTGTATTTAGCTAATGCAAAATTAAGAAAATTTCAACAGTATAATCACCTAAAAAAATATTGTTTTGAAAACTAAAAAGGAAATTTTAGGTTCAGTTTACACAGACTAACATGAAACATATGTTTTGAAAATTTTATGAAAAAATATTTATAAGTTTTTGAGATATCGTGCGCGTTATACCCCAAAAAGTCATTTGGAGAAAAACGGCTTCAAAGTTTCCGAAACGACGCTTCAGCTATTGAACGTGTATAAATGTAAAAGCCATAACTTCACTTCTAATAGCAATTTCAAGGAAACAATTATGTCAAAATGTTCAGGAAAGATAGGAGTTTAACATCTAAAAAAATTAAAATTTCGAAAATTTTAAAGCTTTAAGAGTCCTGAGACCCCTTAAAGCTTTCCACGTCAAAGACCCCGGGAATCGAGCGGGTCTTGACAACGTATCAATCCAAAGCTAGCATCCAGTTAAATGAAACTATCCTTTTAGTTTGACAGCTTCGCCCCCTGCTGGAAAAAACACCAAATTCTTAACAAAACCCCTATACTGCCGCCAAATATTCAGTTTTTTTTTTATAGAGATTTGAGCCTGCTTTAATAACCTCATCATGTGAGGCAACGAAAAGTATGGTTTCTCGGGGACTCGCAACTATTGTCTACACTGAAAAAAATTCTTCTACTGGCATCTAGAAGATAAATTGTGTCTCGAGAAAAAATAGTCATCCTTATGAATTCTAGTTCCCTTTGCTAACGAGTTCTGGGTATCCCTATTAAAATTCACGGGCGTTTTCCTGTATTATCACTGTCAAATTTACTTAAAAATCTCTGCAAATAAATGCGAACACAAGAAGTGAGTTTAAGTAACTATAAATCTAGTATATGAAATAATTCAAGAAATCAAGTGATAATTTCTTCAGTTAAAACGATTCACAATATCGTTTCACCACCTAGGAAATTATAGACTAGAAATTCTTGATCATTTCGTCTATTCAGTTTGTTTGTTTACATTGTTCGCATAAATCGGAAATCTATATTCTAAACTATATATAAAAATCACTTCAAAACATCAAAGTACTCAATAATTGCTATAAGTGATTAAAAAAAAATTTAAAGGCAAAAAATACTTTTATTTATTTACATTTCAACATGTTTCATTGCATCCGACGGCAATTTTCTCAAGAAAATTAAATGATTTAACTAATGATTTAATTTATAATTTACGCTTCTGTTAGCGTGATTTTCATTTTTGTTTACTAGTTTTTCAATTTGAGTTTTTTGCGAAAATATTTTTATCATTTTATTTTCTTGAGAATGTTGCAGTCGGATGTAATGAAACATGTCGAAATGTAAATAAATAAAAGTATTTTTTGCCTTTTCAAATTTATTTTTACCACTTATAGAAATTATTGAGTACTTTGATCTATTTTCTAGTTTAGGGATTTAGAAAAATGACTATCAATTCGTTCTAGATGAAGGCGGTATACATATATTTTTCAGTATACAGTTGAATTGGAAAATAAATTAAGTTTTAGTTCAAAGAGTGAGGTCGTGAGTCAAATGCTACCAAGAGTCTCTCAATTATGTGGATTTAAACTATATAAACTCCATTTGATGACAGAAAACTGACCCCGTGAAGAAACGTATTTCACACACATACCATGGGAGTCTACTCTCAACGGTGTCCAATGGCTAATTCCTAATCCGTCAGACATACAAATATAGTTCCAAATACAAAAATGTTTTAAATGATGTAAAGAAGTAGTTTAAAAGCGATTTGGGTCAATCAATTCATTTCTTAAAAATTACAAAATTTAAATTTTTATAACGTCCGCCGGTCTTATAAGTTATATTTACTAAAAATAGCCTATTACTGTAATAAGTAAGACAAAAAAAATCCCATTTTTCTACGATTAAAACTAAACGAGAAATATCAGTTTAAAGTTGAAGCACCTTTTTTGCTGCAAAATAGGGGCCATTCACAAATTTATTAGAAATATAAATAATCGGCAGATATAAAAAAATTATAATTGAAAATAAAATTAACTGTACAATATAAACTTGAAATCTATTTCATTCTGAGATATTAAATAAAAATATACAACTTGTACTAAAAATATAAGTTAAAAATAACGGACTTTTTGTTAAATAAAATTACGAAAAGTAACAGTGGCAATTCTTTACAAAATGATACATATTTTAAAATTCTATTAGATTATCTAATCAAAAATTCAATTAATAAAAAATAAAGTTATCTTAAAACTTGCTCGTTGTGACTCCCTTCGACCGCAATGCAGAAATGCGCACGCGAAATAAATCCTTCTAATACTTAAACCCTTTGTGTACGATCCCTCGAAACATGGCACAACTCATATGTGTTCAAATGCAGAAAATTGCATAAGTCACGCAGTTCAAAGTGTCATAACTCTTTCAATTTTAGTGCTAGATGAATGAGTTTTTTGTTACTGACTTGGTAGTATAAATGGAAATTTTTACTAAATATCACTTAGAGGAACAGGGGACGTATAAAAATTTAAATTTCGTAACTTTTTAAGAAATGTTTTAATTGATCAAAACGACTTTTAAATTATTTTTTTATCCCATTTAAAACATTTATGTAATTTAAACTATATGGCTACGACTAATGTTTAGAAATTATCCATTGGACACCGTTGAGAGTGGATACGCTGTATATGTAGGTAAGTATGTATATGTTACGGTCAATTTGTTAAATTCGGTAATTATTAATAATAACCGGTTATTATTAATAATAACGCGTCTTTTTGGTAAATATGATAAATTTTGCATATTAATCATATTTACCGGTTATTATTAATAATTACCAATGAAGTTCGGTCAATATGATTTATTCAGCTTAGTAACGAATATTATGTCCTTTGCTGGAACATGTGCTTTAACTGTGAAGCTAATAACAAACATGATTGCTAAGAGACAATAATAATCATCCAAAAAATGTCTCCTATTAATAGGACGCCAAATCCTAAAGGATAAAATATAATAATTTTTATAATTACTGAACCAATTAGGTAAAGATCTTAAACACTGAAATATTGTAAACACTGTAATATTGATAATTACCAATGAAGTTCGGTCAATATGATTTATTTAGCTTAGTAATGAATATTATGTCCTTTGCTGGAACATGCGCTTTAACTGTGAAGCTAATAACAACTAGTATGTTGCCATATATGGCCATCACAAAACTTTCTTCTATATAAATCACGTCAATTAAATCATTTAAATAGTAAAAGAAATTATATCAATTTATTCATATAAAAGTATACCTGAATTTGAAGTTTGATGAAAATTCGTGCATTAGTTACTGAGATAGAGCTGTAGGGGAAATTCTAAAAAATGCATCATAGCAGCGCCATCTGTTGAGCGATTTGCACCAAAACACAAACAGCACTAATTCATATTAAGGTATACCGGAATCTGAAGTTTGATGAAAATCCGTGTTTTAGTTCTGGAGCTAGAGCTACTGTGGAAATCACAAAAAATGCAGCACAGCAGCGCCACCTGTTGAGCGATTTATACCAAAAGGAACAAAACATCATTTCATGTCAAGGACTAACTGAATCTGAAGTTTGATAAAAATCCGTGCTTTAGTTCTGGACATTGAGCAATTGTGGAAATCGAGAAAAATGCTGCATAGCAGCGCCACCTGTTGAGCGATTTACAGCAAAACATAAACAGCAGTAATTCATATCCAGGTATACCTGAATCTGAAGTTTGTTGAAAACCCAAGCATTAGTTCTTGAGATAGAGCTACTGCGGAAATCACAAAAATGCAGCATAGCAGCGCCACCTGTTGAGCGATTTACACCAAAAGGTGCAAAACGTCAACTCATGTCAAGCGCTAACAGAATCTGAAGTTTGATGAAAATCCGTGCTTTATTTCTTGAGATAGAGCTATTACGAAAATCGTGTAAATGCTGCAAAATGCAGCATAGCAGCGCCATCTGTTGGGCGATTTGCACCAAAACATTACCAGCACTAATTCATATCAAGGATTAATTGAATCTGAAGTTTTATGAAAATCCGTGCATTAGTTCTTGAGATAGAGCTAGTGCAGAAATCGCGAAAAATGCAGCATAGCAGCGCCACCTGCTGGGCGATTTACACCAAAAACTAATCAGCACCAATTTATATTAGGGACTATTTGAATATAAATTTTTATTAAATTTCGTGCATTAGTTCTTGAGGTAGAGCGCCCACAAAATTTGTGTCACATACACACAGACAGACAGACAGACAGACAGACAGACAGACAGACAGACTCACAGAGTCACAGACAGACATTTTCTAAAAACATGTTTTTTGGAATCTCTGACCTCTAAAACGTGTAAATCCGTCGAAAACCGGAAGTCGAAAATTTTTACGAGTCCAATACTTTCTTCTTGTAAAGATAGAAGAAAGTAAAAATGATTGCTAAGAGACAATAATACTCATCCAAAAAATGTCTCCTATTAATAGGACGCCAAATCCTAGAGGATAAAATATAATAATTTTTATAATTACTGAACCAATTAGGTAGATCTTAAACACTGAAATATTGTAAACACTGTAATATTGATAATTACCAATGAAGTTCGGTCAATATGATTTATTTAGCTTAGTAACGAATATTATGTCCTTTGCTGGAACATGTGCTTTAACTGTGAAGCTAATAACAAACATGATTGCTAAGAGACAATAATACTCATCCAAAAAATGTCTCCTATTAATAGGACGCCAAATCCTAAAGGATAAAATATAATAATTTTTATAATTGCTGAACCAATTAGGTAAAGATCTTAAACACTGAAATATTGTAAACACTGTAATATTGATAATTACCAATGAAGTTCGGTCAATATGATTCATTTAACTTAGTAACGAACTAGATAGTACCCGTCAAGATTTGACGGTAAATAACTTGGATGTTCCATTAGAAAAATTCTTGAATTTTGAATTAGTTGCTTTTAAATTAATTATTGAAATCGTGACAAATTTTTATATTGCATAAGTGATTCCTATTTCTTGAAAGCGCGCTAGAGGGTGCTGTCAGTCTAACCTATTGAATGAAGTGAAAGAACTTTAAGTTTATAATTTACAACCAATTATGCATTCCTTTTATCAGAAATTTACCGAAAAATACTGGGCAGAGCATTTATTTTTACTTACTACAGTCTCATTTTTCTTGTTGAAAAAATAACAAAATAACAATATCTATTTTTATTTTTATTTTTATTTTTTTAACTACACATTCCTTTTATCAGAAATTTACCGAAAAATACTGGGCAGAGCATTTATTTTTACTTACTACAGTCTCATTTTTCTTGTTGAAAAAATAACAAAATAACAATATCTATTTTTATTTTTATTTTTATTTTTTTAACTACACGACCTTTAAAAGCTGCCATGCATTTTATTTATATCAGTCTCTAAAAGCCTAAATTTTAAACTTGATGCAATTAACGATTTATAATATATATTTTTTATTACTTGAATTTTATTTTACTTTTTTCTTCATTTTTTAAATATTAAACCATGATATCAATATAATTTATTTTATTGTTCTTATATGAATATTTTCCTTTCTTTCCGTTTTATTTTTTTTTTATTTTTTTATTTTTTTTTTTTTTTACGGAAAAGAATAGTAAACTTTTCCTTCTGACTCACATACTTATATATTCTTGATAATGGTAAAAAAATATAAACAAAAGTTGTAGATCAGCTTAATTTATTTAATTGATAATTACATGCAAAATATTTTAGGTTAAATATTTTAAATATAAAATTATTTTTTCAAAATATTTTTGAGTGTCAAATTTTATTTAATGATAAACCTTTCAAATAATAATAAAATCAAAATCATATAACTTCTCCTCTAAATAAAATATGTCATTAACGAAATGAATTATCGCCAAAAATGACTTTGCCGGGCGTTGGGCTCGAACCTACGTTGTCTACGAAAGTTCGGAGCTTTAAACTGGTGCTCTAGACCACTCGGCTAACCAGACCTGCTCAACCTTTCCTCTAAATGGAAAATCTAGTAAATTTAACTTCACGCATGCGCAATTGCGTGAATATTTTAGTCTTATCTTACAGAATCAGGTTTACGCTTTAATATATATGATATTATGTCCTTTGCTGGAACATGCGCTTTAACTGTGAAGCTAATAACAAAAATGATTGCTAAGAGACAATAATACTCATCCAAAAAAATGTCTCCTATTAATAGGACGCCAAATCCTAAAGGATAAAATATAATAATTTTTATAATTACTGAACCAATTAGGTAAAGATCTTAAACACTGAAACACTGTAATATTGATAATTACCAATGAAGTTCGGTCAATATGATTTATTTAGCTTAGTAACGAATATTATGTCCTTTGCTGGAACATGCGCTTTAACTGTGAAGCTAATAACAAAAATGATTGCTAAGAGACAATAATACTCATCCAAAAAAATGTCTCCTATTAATAGGACGCCAAATCCTAAAGGATAAAATATAATAATTTTTATATTTACTGAACCAATTAGGTAAAGATCTTAAACGCTGAAATATTGTAAACACTGTAATATTGATAATTACCAATGAAGATCGGTCAATATGATTTATTTAGCTTAGTAACGAATATTATGTCCTTTGCTGGAACATGCGCTTTAACTGTGAAGCTAATAACAAAAATGATTGCTAAGAGACAATAATACTCATCCAAAAAATGTCTCCTATTAATAGGACGCCAAATCCTAAAGGATAAAATATAATAATTTTTATAATTACTGAACCAATTAGGTAAAGATCTTAAACACTGAAATATTGTAAACACTGTAATATTGATAATTACCAATGAAGTTCGGTCAATATGATTTATTTAGCTTAGTAACGAATATTATGTCCTTTGCTGGAACATGCGCTTTAACTTTGAAGCTAATAACAAAAATGATTGCTAAGAGACAATAATACTCATCAAAAAAATGTCTCCTATTAATGGGACGCCAAATCCTAAAGAATAAAATATAATATTTTTTATAATTACTGAACCAATTAGGTAAAGATCTTAAACACTGAAATAATGAAAGAATAAATTGTTTTAAAGTACATACTTTTAGCAATGAATATTAATAAAAATGTAACATAAGTAGAAAATTTTAAATTTAGACTTAAATTAATTTTAACACATAGCAAATATATTGAGAGAAGTTACTGTGAGAATAAAACAATTCTTACATTAATAAAATACAAAAAAAAGAAGAAAAAGTCCTCGAAGAGTCGAGTAAAATATATACTGTCAATAAGAAAGAAAGATTCAGTTTTCCAAAAACAGTATTATTATTTTTATAGCAAATAGTAAATTGCAATTTAAATTAGAAATTCAATATTAGTACATTTATAACAAATTATTTTTTAGCAGGAAGGGATATTGTGGCATTTGGAATCACAAAAGTTTTTGATTTTTTATTACATTTTTAACAAATTATTGATTTTAATAAGGAAAGATATCAGGGCATTTGGAGTTACAAAGAGTTTTTGTTTTTTAGTACATTTTTAACAAACTATTTATCTTGACAGGAATAGATATTGTGGGATTTGGATTTACAAAGTGTTTTTGATTTTTTACATTTGGAGGAACTTGAGATACAATTGTCTTTACAATTGTAATATTGAAATCCTTTACAACCTAGGTTGGAATTTTTTACGAGCATAAGTTTATTTAATTCACTGGAACTTCGTTAACTAAATTAAAGCTTTCTTGAAGACAGTATTATCTTTCATTGTGTACAGTTGATTTAAAATGCTATGTTTTGTACTGAGTTTGTGTAAGTTTTCCTTTTCCTTTAAATCAACAGCTATAATATTTTGGACATCAGGCTCACCCATATCTACCTCTGATATTCTTACTCGAATTGTTTCTCCTACATTTGCACTTAGAAACATTGGAAGCTGTAACTTTTTTTTGCTCGCTTATTTAATGACTGTTTAGCAGAGCATCGAGCTTCTTGAATATTTTTCGAGACTTCATCAAGTGAAAAAGAATAGTCTTCGTTTTTTTCTTGAAAATCTTCCATTTTAGCAAAACTGATTTTTTTTTATCTTGCTATGCTAATTCCCCCCCCCCCCACCTTTCACTTTGGCGAACATTCTTATTACCATTTTTGACTGAACCTAGAACAGTTACAGCAAATCTTCGTTTGAATTATCCAGTTCGACGTTCATTTTATCATCTATCATTGCGTCTATATCCTCATCTTCAGTTGAGATTGCTGTCTGAAGTTGGATATCGTTACTAGACTGCTTTCTTAAACATCTTCGTTACTAGTAATTCTTGGCAAAGTCCAGAAGGGTAAACAATTATTAAACCTACATTCGCTTCATAGCCAAATAAAGTTGCATATGGAGTGCGATCTATTTCCAAGTAATGTTCTCTATTTTACATAATTTGAATGAATTTTATTCCTTTTCTTCACTTTGTTGTATTGTCAGTTTCTAGGCAAGTGTATAATGTCTTTTCAATGTCTTTCGATTGACTGTGTCTTGATCTTCCAAGAAAAAGTTTGACTAAATTCTACATTCTAGAAACTTCTTCAATAACTCTAATTGCAAATTCTCGCCTATTGTCACTTATCAAGATGCATGGTGCACCAAACATTGTGAATACATCTATTAGCTAATAAGCAGATTCCTCGGCTCCTCTTGCTTTTAACGGTCTTCATTGAATAAATTACGAAGTAAACACTAAATTGACACTACGTAGGATGTAAAACATTCGAAACTGATAAAAAACAAATATTAGTGAGCGTCCCGAAAGATTCGGACACCCGCAACTAAAATAAACTGTCCATTGATATTTTGAAGTTGTTGCCAATAGATAAAAACAAACTTTCGCGCTCACAAAAGCTGTTTTCGTAATAGTGAGGCGCTGGCAATGAGTAAATATACGCATACGTAATGAAAATCTCAAGCTAAAAATTGAAATTTATTATAATGACAAACCTTGATTGATAATTATTAATAATAACCAGTTAATTTGATAAATTCTCATAAATTAATCATATTAACTGGTTTGTTTGGATATTTTTTGGTAATTATTAATAATAACTGGTTATTATTAATAATAACCGATTAATCAAATTGACCGTAACATATGTACCATCTATCAATATCTTTAAAAGTACATTCGGATCGTTTACATTATCTATGTTTTACGAAATATAAAATTTATAAATACCCTAGCAAGTATAAAGCTGTACATAAAATCTATAAACACTATCTAAACTAAACTATGCAATCGATCGATATCTATAGATCGTAAATACTATGTCATGTGCACTGTTTAAAAATTTTCAACGAAATGTTGAAAGTATTAAAGTTTTAAATTTTTCATTAGTTATGGAAAGAAACAAAAGTTCAAATTCAATCAGAGATTTCTTTAAATGTACTTGGAAGAAATATAACGATTGAAAAATTAAAAACTTCGAGATGTTCTACGTAATTGTATAGAATGATATTTTTATTTTATTATGAAAGACCATTAATACGCTTTCATTTTAAGTTGATATATACGGAGTTATAATTTTTTTCCCACATCATAATGAATATTCATGAAAATATATCATACTCAAGTCCTTTCTTGTGTTTTCATCAAGATACAGAATTTTCACCAGTTTAAAAAATTACGATAGACACGAACTGTAACTTCTGTATCATATTAAGATTATGGAATATTTTCCTTGTATACAAAAGTTTTGAGGTTAAGATACATAACATATGGATGTAATTTTTATTTTAATTTTTCTGGATCGCAGCTCTGTTTTCGTATTACACACTAATATATAGGATAATACAAAAATCATAGATACATACGCTATATCGAAAATTACTCTCTGTGATAGATTTTCATTTTTCAAAATAACTTTAAAAATTTTATCGTTTTTAAGTAATTTTGCAAGTATTTGTGCAGTATTTGCAAATGTAAAAAAATCTACATATTGTAATTTAAAAAAAAAGAGGTTTTAACTGAACTTCTGAAACCCGAGGAGCCCGTGTTCAATCCCTTAGTATGTACAATAAAAAATATATTACATATATTCTTAAATATATTATAACGCATCCACCTGAACATCTATATTTTAACCGAAAAAAAAAAAAAAATACTATCTTTTATAATCGTTTGAACATATTCTATGTTATCCAAAAATTCACAAAAATTACAGTTTAAACACATTTGTTTTAAGAAAAGTGTATTCTTATTCGATAACCTAACTCAATACTACATTAAAATAAATGAACATTTCTACTCAGAAGCAGATTTTACGATAAAAATAGAAGAAAAAACAAAAAAAAAGTGCTCATTTATGATAAAGTATGAACTCCTTTGTAAAACTTTATCTATTCAACTATCTTGCGTTTATTTAAATGAAATGAGGTCATGAAATTTCTGAGAAAATTAAAAAATAAAAAACAAATTGCAATTATAGAAATGGGTTGGCCCAAAAAACCACTAATTGTCCAGTTTTTGAATATATGCCAAATGCACGGATCGTCTTTGTAGTATGCTTTAGGTCACCTGAATTTATTATTTTTTTTAATTGAAAGAAATTAAAAGGGAAATATTAACGACACAAAAGTAAGCTGTTAAAAGAATGGATTATCGGTAGCATTAATTAATATTTATAGCAATAATTTCTCTTTATTTATTACCAGATCGAGACTTTGGCATGTGTAAATTAAATTTATTATTTAAGAATCTGTAAAGTTTCGATATATATACCCTTAGAGTATGTACATTATATATTGAATTGTACGTAGTTATTGTAATTTAACCTACGTATATTGAATAGAAATTTCACATGTGTACATAAATAAATATTATGTATTGATAAAAGGAAATGAAAATAAGGCAAAATAAATCGAAGGACTGATACAAGAAGAGCCCTTATACATAGCAATATATATATGAAAAACATTATACTCATGCGCATAGGTAGCTATATATAGGGTGATTCAAAAAAATGTTTACAAAATGAATTGGCAAATCAGGCATACAACAAGAATAAAAAATCACACTGGGACATAGGATCACAAACACCTTATTTAGTCACAAATTCAGAGTGTTTCATCCTAACTGGATTTCGATTGACGGTTATAACTTTCACAAAACTGAAGTATATTATTATAAAGTATTTAACAGATATTATCATCTTTGTTGTAACACCAAATACTTGTGATAACATCAAAGGGACTGGTAGAAGTTTGCATTATATGCGCCAGCAGTATGCAGTTGACGACCACATTTTGGACTGTGATTATCAATTCATACGGTATCATCGATTACTTGAGGAACGTGTTTTCTAAATCTTTTCCTGATGTTATCATATTTCACGCAAAACAATTGCAGATCATGGCATTTTCATTACAATGTTTTTATTTTTCTCGAAATTACCCGGGTTTAGTTAGGACAAAACACCCTGTATTTGTGACTAAATAAGCTGTTTCCGACTCTATGTTCCTATGTGATTTTTTATCCTTGGTGTCTGATTTGCCATGTCATTTTGTAAGCGTTTTTTTTTTTTTTTTTTTTTTTTTTTTTTTCTTTTTTAAATCCTCCTACGTATCAATTACTTTTGAAGAAAAAATCGATATTCAATATTCATTTCTAGTAGGGTAATTCCGGGATTTATGCCGCACATTTTTTTTAATTTATGTATAAAGTCCTATGTTGGACATAAAATTAAAAAAATCATGCTGTGCTAATTAACGTTAAATACACAACGCGTGTACCGCAACAAAAAAATTCAAAACAAATTATTAATATTTTTTAACAATTTTTTTCTAAAGCATTACACTGCGGCACGTCACCCGAACATTCAGGCTGAGACGCCGCACTTGTGCGGTAGTTATACCGCGCTTGTAATAAGAACAGAATGAAATTATAAATAAAAATATAAAAAAAAAAGTATTCATATCTGGACTATAATTAACGATGTAATAACAATATGAAACTAAATGAGTACAATAAAACGTATTAGTATATTCAAATTAGTAATTCTTGCCTACTTTCACTATAAAAATTATCGACTTATTATTTTTACATTAAGTTGTAATTGTTATTTCAGCAACAACGTAATATCAATGTATTAGAAAGGGAAAAGAAAAAAGTAAAATTGTGTTTACATAATTTATTTGTTAACCCTTTCGGGACCGGTGGCTTTTACACAAATTTTATTCGGTTGGTACCACTTTTTAAAAGAAGTTAACTTTTCTTAAGTAATCATGAAAATGCTCTAATTAAACAAAGCAAATATTACTTTTCTTTTTTACTGGTGCCAGAAAAAAATTTTGTAAGCTCTTTATGAAGGTGCTTATATGCACCTATAGTCCCGGACGGGTTAAGAGAGACCTGTTTTTTCGACAAAGATCTACAGAAAAAGTGTCGAAAAAGTACAGTCTTTATGCAACTATATTTAAACACATGATGCAACGCAGCCAATTACACTTCCTCTTTTTTGGAGTAGTTTGCAAAGAACGTCTACATTACGCGTAATCCAATTTTTGATTATTATCATCTTGACTTGCATCTTTCTTGCACTTCTAACTTTTTATTTTCCCTTTTTCTCCTTTGGTTTTATTAAACTTGATAACATGTCTAACATGATTTGTCTGTGCAAAAAGAAACGGAAAAGTTAATAACACTTAATCATCCTGTACAAAAGAAACTACGGCATGTATACCGGAATAGTAGTGCGGCATGTATCCCATTTTGCATAGTGCAGACGTCGGCCATCACAGTTACCTGCCATCGCTAAGGGGAATGCCGTAACCATACACACAGAACTCTATACAACCGCTACACTTAGTTTTGACTTTGAAATCATGCATGCATTTAGTAATTAGTGTATAAAAAGTATTTAAACATAACGTGTTTAAAAGTTTGGACAGTGAAATCATGCACTTACGTCAAATTAAGGATTGTACTTCTACAAGTAAACATCGAAATGGGATTCACGCTATACACTGGTTTAAATAACTCATTGCGCACCTATACTGTGCGTTTGACGACTATCTGTTGATAATTACAAGAAATACAAGGAGTGCGGCATCTATCCCGTATGCGGCGACTCTCACGGAGTTACCCTACTCTGCGGGCTTTATCACAACTGACCACACTTTAATTTTGTTCGTTAAAATTTGGAACACATTTGTCCTATGCAAACTGTTTCGTTATTCGATAAATGAAGTAAACAATATTTATAGGGATATAAAAAGTATTATATTAACATAATTTTACGTTTACTAGCAAATTTTACTTTAGAATAAACGACGATAGTTTATATATTTTTAAATATGAAGTCCTTCTGTTAAATTTTGTATGTATATGCAGCTATCTTCCGTTTTAAAGAAATAAGGCAAAGAAATTTCTGGAAAAAACAAACAGACAAGTTGCAGTTCTAGAAATTGATTTGCCAGAGAAAACAAACAAATTAACCATTTTTGGAATTTATGCTGAATATGTCTCTGTTAGTGTATTTGTAGGTCACCTGGCTTAATATTTTTCTATTTATAAGAGAAAAAAAGGCATACGGAAGTAAGCTTTTTAACGAAGGTATTAATATTATGTTGAATTTTTTAAGTGATCCTAGATTTCTCATCTGGAATATTTTAACTAAGATTAATAAATTAAATTTTTAGCTTAATTTATGATTATTAATTTGTAGCGGAGCTTCATCTGCCTTGCTGGTCATTTTCCCGAACAAAACTCGAATTCTATAAATCTGGGATTGTGGACAGCATTGCCTATGGCAACGACGTGCGAACCACGGTCGAATCAAACGAATCTTGAATTGTTGTGATTTGTTTTATTTAGACTAACATTAAATTTTAATTTTCAACATTGTCGTTCACGTCGCTCTAGGAACAGAATTGGTATTCTCTCAACTTAAATTTAACCTTGAGTTTTTTTCGTCTCAGGAAAAAAAAAATCTGTTAAAACAAATCCCCACAAAGCGCAAAAGATGCTAAAAATCTCAATAAATTAGCTAAAATTTGTAAAATTTTACAAAAATCGTAAAACATCCAAACATTGCAGAGGACTTTATAGGGCTAAAAAACTGACATTCCTTTTGACAATGTTAAAAAATTGCCACAGAACGCAAAAATAATGCTAACAATCGAATAAAAATTCATGAAAAACTCATGAATTGCAAATAAACTTCAGATAAATGTGGAAAGACACATGAAAAGAATAATCTATATGCATAGTGATAAATAGTTATATAAATACATTGCTTTATATTATAATAATAAATTACTTGGCGTAGTACAATATAAATAAAAACAATATTTAAAGCACCAAAACATTTTATTGCTGTTCTTTATTTTGCTGTTTTTCTACCACACCATGCTCGCTCATTTCATCCCGCTTGTCAGAAAATGACCGCTTTTTATACATTTGTAAATCGTGCGTTGCATCTTTGCTCTCATTCCCACTCACCAAATGCAGAAATTCAATATCTCAAATCCATTGCTATTGAGTGAGGTTACAATCCTTCCATTTTCGATACTAATTTATTTAAATTACAGCATCCTCGTTCCTCAAGTTCACGTAAATCTCCTTCGCCAAATAATAACATCGTTTTACCTTTCTTTCCCAAGTCTTACTGTTACATCGCCAAAATCCTTAGGCAATTTGACCAGAACAATTTTCATCCCTGTGCTAATAAACCTACTCTCTCTAAATTGAAAGATCCTATTGAGATAACCAATTCCTGGGGTATGCACAGTATAAGTTGTCAATGTGGTCTTTCTTATATTGGACAAACCAAGCGCAGTTTAAAGTTTCGAATTAAAGAGCACAAGCAATATGTTCAGAAAGAAGAAATTAACAAATCTACCATTGATAAATATTGCTGGAAAATGAATCACATTTTCGACTTTAGCGCAGCAAAAAATATCTCATTACCCACTTCCACTCATGAACTTGACTTTCTTGAAGCATCCTATATTTATAAAAATCGATAGGTTCATAAATTCCACTTGCATGTTTTCACATTACATTTATTATATCTTATTGCCTGTTCTCTAAACTTTCTAAAATTCTATTGGCCAATAAACTTGATCTTCGAATGCGCTTACATGGCCCGTTTCCTAAAATTTCCTATCGTAATTCTATTGGATAATAAACTTTATCCTTGAATCCACTTGTCTTTCATTGGCTGTTTTCTGTAATTTTATTGGCTAATAAATTTTATCATTGAATCCTCTTCTCCTACATAAATTTCATCAATTTTCTTTTCTGAGCAATCATATTTTGCACTGATGACGGTACGCCATGGCTACTGAAACTAGTTTGCAACGGGAATAAAGTGTTTTGATGCTTTAAACGTTGTTTTTATTTACATTGCATATATGCTTGCAATTTACGGATTCATGTTTGAATACAAATTACAACATATGTAAATTTTCAAACATCATATATTGATTAAATTTTCCCTTATTTTTGTGTTTCTCCGAAAATATAAAAACTATTTAAAATTTTTTTTTTCTAGATAAACTATTTCATTATTCGATGATTTTATCAAATAACATACGTCAAAATACGAAAAAATATGTATAATTTTACGTTTAATAGACGATTTTACAATATCATAATTGACTACATTTTATTTCTTTATGCATGAAGTCCATGTAAATATTTTTACTTATGTAGCAGTCTTTCATTTTAAAGTAGCAATGTCAAGAAATGCTTAAAAAAACTATTGCATTTTTGAAAAAAAAAAAAACTTAAAGAAAAAAAAAAACATATTGCAATTATTGAAATCAGTTGGCCTAAAAAAAGCAGTGATTAACCATATTTTGAAATTATGCCAAATGCATGCCGCATGTTTATTTCCGTAGTGTTTGTTTACAGACTTGTTTTATGGGCGTTTCAATTTAAAATGTTTATTATTTTCAGCATTTCAAGGTCAGTTATTACACTTCTGCCTGAGTTTTTATTTTTAATCTTTAGAAAACGGGCTAGAAAAAAATCACAGGTCAATTGCGAGTATTACTTGCGCACAGAGGGTTCCATACAATAGATAATTAGTAACTGGGCATTGCATTACACAAATATGTCATTAAAAGTTGTTATCAAGGCTTTAAAAGCCGATTGCGCGTTACAGTACGCCTCCTGCGTCTTTATGTATGTCCAAACCGCCCGTGTATTTAAGGGTTAGGCAGCCTAAGAGAGACTGCTCAGGGCCGGCTAGGCCTGCACCTTCGAGCTTAACGTCTCTCCCGGTATGTTCCCCGACACGTTGGGGCTCGTTAGTGAGTCCAGCCCTGTCCGGCCGTATGCAGACGGACAAACACAAAATGCTCAAGGGGCGACGCTCACCCGCTAAGGGCGTCTATGCACCATCGACCACAGAACCCAGAATTTATTTGAAAAAGAACAAAGTGGGATTACAAAAATTAGACGAATGCCTTCCCGCTAGGAAAACGCCTACTCGCGACAGAGGGCGGGAGTATAAGAACATTTAAAGTAAAAATAAAATAAAATAAATAATAAAAATAATAATAAACATCACTGATCCTGGCCGCCAGGGTATGAACCCCTCTCAAGGGGCGGCAGGAAGAGAAAAGAATGGAATGCGTGGCACAAGTAAGATGGCACGAGCAAATACTCAAGCGTCCATTGGAGATGTATCTCTTGATAGAATGGTCAGAAGCACGAGCAGAGGCTCTTGCGATCGTAGGAAACCACACATTGATGAGTAAGAGAATTTAATTGGAGCCTACAAAGAGGACTGGATTCTGGTGCTGTTTGAAGATTGATATGGTGGCAGTGAGACTGGATAAGCAGAACCAGGGCTTAAGTTAAGTTTGTTAAGTATGTAAGGAAATTGTGAATGTGTTTTAATTTGTTGAGTAGGAGGGTGCGGGAAAGGACGTTTTGGAGCCAGTTGACTGGCAGTATGTCTGGACGCCTCAAGTGCCAGCGTTGCGTGAGAGTACAACTGTAGTACGGGTGACTTATAGTGCCATCTTCACCGCAGACGCAAGTGGCAGTGGATCTTATTTTGAAGCGGTCCAGATATGCCATGAAAGGGCCATGTCCTGTTAAGAAGCTAGTGGTGTAGGGTGTTAAGTTATATAGTGTGAGAGAAACTTTAGAAATTAGCTTATATGTGTGCCTGCCCTTTTTTGAAGTATCCCAGTGCTCCTACCATCGCGTCAGTATCCTTGCTCTAAGGACCCTTTTGACGTATGACTTTGGTATTTAAGGGTTAATATCTCAGCTAATTACCGACAATTTTTCTTTTCGAAAATCATTATCAACAATCCTTTTATACTTCTGAGACGATAGGTATCTCCAGCGCTCCTCAACTCTTTTTCTGAATGCCCTCAAATCGAATTTTGTGTGTAACGGAAAAATGCGATTTTCTCAAACACTATGTGACCTAGGGTAATTGCTATAGATTTCCTGCAAGGTTTAAGTTAACTTTTACTACCTTTAATTTTTCATAATTTTAGTTTCAGTAGATTCGGAAATAGAGGGGGGCATATTTTTGCATTACATTTTCGACGATATCTGTGAAAATATAATACCTAAAGTTAAAATAAATATATTTTTGATCTCGGCATTATGAAAGCTTTCGCACTATACCCGACACGATATACAAAGAATTTTTTTTTTCAAGTACTAACTTAATTAACCCCTATACATTTTTTCATAAATATATTTATGAACGGTTAATAATCTGTAAATATGTGGGTCAATAGCCTTTATTGCTTCAGCCAATTTGAACTTTCCATAGTTTACGAGTAAAATGGTTGTGACAGACGGACAGTCAGACACAGGAGTGATCTTATAATGGTTCCGTTTTTTAAGTACGGAACCCTAAAAATAGAAGACTAGAATTCAAGTTGAAATAATTCATTACCAAAATAGCCATTAGAACGGCCATTTCACACATAATCCTAAGAAACTGTAACGATCTCATCTCACATGATCAGTATAAAGGAGTTACTAGCTTAGAGTAACTGGCTTGGCCTTTTGCTCGACGCTAACGTTCTCGCCTTCTGATCATGAGATCCCTGGTTCGTATCCCAGCGGCGCCCATTCACACACTCCGTAAATTCGTAATCCGGTCAAACACGCAAAACAACAACCTTCAACAACAATCATCTCTTCTCATAACCAACAGATGGCAGCAGCAAATAAATCATTTTCAGAAAGAAAAACCTGCGAAACGCTTACAGTACATAAGTCTGTCATACTGCGCATCACACATGCGTAAGACAGCATCATTCACGAGTACATATCGATCGTCAGATGTCAACGAGATGTCATTCTCACTGGGGATGGAGTGTGTAGCTATGAGCTTGTTCAGCAACCACGACGACTTCGCCGGGGCGCGAAGGAGACAGATGCATATGGAGTGGGATATATTTTAAACGTTTAGTTACGGTGAACTTGGGAGCTAAATACTCAGCAGCTTTGTGTTACCCTCAGAGTAAAGATAATAAGAGATTATATGATAAGTCTGTGGTATTACCTAACATTTTTATTAGTTAAAAATAAGGCAGTGTTCCGCAGAGTGTTTTTAAAAGAGAATAGCAATGCACATAGCATGCAACAAGAGAATAGCAATGCAGAGAATAGATGCACAGAACGCATGTTCTGTTCCAAAGTTTTTGTCCAATCTATGGCAGCCCGGCAGAGCTTCGTGATAGCCTAGTCTTTTCCTTTGCTTGAAAAATAGTGCTTTTTTACAATTATAACTTTCATTTTGATGCATTTTCTGATAGAAATTTTGATGAGTACTTTGTAATTGTTGAATATTTGCTAAATAAATTATGTCCTTTTGATAGTAAACTGCATATTAAAGCACATATTTTTCTTTTTCATTGTATTTAAAGATAAAACTTTTTTATTCATTACATTTTATAACGTTGGAAATTATTTTTTAAATCTATGTGTGGCACATTATTTTTTTTTGAAACTTGAGAAAAAAGTCATTAGGGAGTACAACTGCTTGTTAAGTTATTTGAATCCAACCACTGTTTTTTTATGATGTAGTTTGTTTTTTTGTCAAGCTGTTCAAGCGAATCAGTCAACCCACTAAAACGAGTGAAAACATAAACAAAAAAAGCCCAAGCACGTGATCATAACGACCACAGATTTTTTGCGGGTCAAGTGAGCGAAGACCGGGTGTAAAATTTGCTGCTGATTGGATTTATATCAGATCACGTGATACTTTTCATGAATGTTTTGGATTTTGTCTGAGTGAATATAGACATGTATTCCTATTACGAGAGACATTGTTTGGAAAGACAAGAAGATTTAATTATTGGTTTCACCTGTTTCGAACCATAAAATTACAAAATAATTATATTATTTCGAAATTCCTTACTTTTATAAGACCTACTCCATGAGGTATATCTCCCTGCGCCCGGGCGGCCCGATTTGCGTCGCTGAACAATCTCTATCTCATCTCATATGATCAGTATAAAGCGAGTTACTAGGTTAGAATAATTGCTTTGGCCTTTTGTTCGACGCTAACGTTCTCGCCTCCTGATCATGAGATCCCTGGTTTGTATCTCAGTGGCGCCAATTCACACACTCTTTAAATAACCATTATTTTTAGATAGACAAGCCGTTATTTGATATCAAAGCAAATGTTTGTTCGAAATCTAAAAAGCATTAGAAATCATTTTGGGCAACATTTTATTGATTTCAATTTTTACATTATGTATATTAAGTTGTTCCAAACAGCGTTTATAAGAACATAGGTGAAAACCATTGTTTTTTTACTGTCCACCAAAAAGCATTTTTACTTGAAAAATATCCATTATGTATTCAAATTACCAAAGATTTCGCTACTTACAGCAGCCTTTTTAAAATTTCTGATCATTTCAGTTGTTTAACAGACTAGTTAGATTGCAAGTCCGTTGCAAATTTGTGTTTTAGTTATAATTTTATTTATTTATTGATGAAATTTTAATTTTGCTATGGATTATTAGCCAGAAACAATTACTGAACTATTGATATTGTTTTAAGTGCAAAGAAGTTTGTCTTTCGTAAGCGGACTGCATGCGATAAAAATAAATTAAAAAATATATCATGGTTGAAAATTATTTTAAAAACTACAAATAAAAATCAGTAAATAGAGATGCAGTTTTGAATCGAATTGCAGTTGAAAGAAAAATCCCCCCTCCCCCCACCCCTCCCATTGGATGGTGTAAAAATTGAAAATATGCGATATTCAAAAGTGAAAAAAAAGGGCAGGTAAAGCGATATTTATTGATTAGGTTGTTGTTCCCGTCATTATGATCTCAGCTTTACTCATAACTGTTTAAAATTTCCGGCAAACTGTCCATTCAGGAGACGGTTTTTAGAAAAAACGGTTATATAACAGTAATTTAATTCTGTTCTGACCATAATATGGGCAATAATATTGTCAGAATCGAGTAAAAATACAGTTAACTTACTTTTTTCTACAAAAACTGTCGAATGACTGCATAGTTTGCTGTAAAATTTTAACAGTGATGGATATGTTTTTGATTACTAATATAGATATATCTGATGTTTATAATGTTTATTTTAGCTAAATATAATGAAAAAATATTATATAATTTACTATTAAATGTCATCCTTTACTGGCTTTAACTCAATTTTAGTCGAAAACTTAAAAAATATATATGTATTATCCAGGAAAATGAACTAGTTAGCCAAAAATGTAAAATAAATAAATAAATTTAATAATTAAAAATTCTATAACATTTTGATATTTGCAATGTCTTTCTAAAACCCAATAAATTTACATTTTAAACACATTTACTTGAAGGAAATTATATCGTCACACGGTAACTTAAGTATACTACATTATCCGCCCATGGCGACCAGTTTGGTCTCCCTTAAATACACTGGCCTCCAAAAGTTAAGGTACAGGGACTGGATGCTTTCGATTGTATACGTTTTGTGGGATGTCTACGAAAATTATTGGCGAATTGTTCTTGAACTTCTGGGATGTAAAGAACATGTTCGATTTCATATTTCTCGGTGAAGATTTAGTCGGGAGGATAATTAGGGGGCTAATAATAAATTTAACAATAAAATAATATTTGCGATCACCTGTGTAACGGAAAATGCTGGGAATGGTTTGTCACTGTGATAAATGACTATTTGGGTCCTGTTTAACGTTTGTATGCATTTCTGTAAGCATAGAACCCATATTAGTGAAGATGTTAACGTTTTTGTGAAAAATTCAAAAGTTTTTTGTTTATAGCATACAGATTTTTCAACCAAATTTAACACAACTTTCCCAAAACCTGACAAAGAACTGTAGCAACAGTATGCTGCAATTAAAACATGAATATATTGAATATTTGATGAGATATAGGCATTTGTATGAAATAATTTTTAACTGCGCATGCGTGGAAGATCCTAAAACTTTTATTATATAATTTGGTAGTCAGCTATTTAGGGAAACTTATATAAAAAGTCATGTCAAATATCGCGAAATTTCACAAAGATAGGGTCGATATAGTGAGTTGCTTCCTAAAAATAGCTTTATTATAAGGGATTTTTCACAACTTTTCAATCAGCTCACTATATCTTTCTAAGTTTTCACAACATTTGACTGGACTTTTTATAGAAGTTGCCCCAAAATACTGACTACCAAATTATGAAATAAAAATTTTAAAACCTTCCGCGCATGCGCAGTTAAAAATTATCACATAAAAATGCCCATATCTCATCAAATATTCAATATATTCATGTTTTAATTGCAGTATACTATTGCTACTATTCTTTGGCAAGTTTTCGGAAAGTTGTGTTAAATTTGGTTGAAAACTCTGTATGCTATAAGCAAAAAACTTTTGAATTTTTCACAGACACAATAACATCTTCATGAATAAGAGTGCTATGCTTACACAAATGCACACAAAAGTTGAACAAGACCCAAATAGTCATTTAACACAGTGACAAACCATTTCCAGCATTTTCTGTTACATAGGTGATCGCAAATATTATTTTATCATTAAATTTGTTATTAGCCCCCTAATTATCCTCCCGAATAATTCTTCACCAGGAAATATGAAAACAAACATGTTCTTTTCATCCCAGAAGTTCAAGAACAATTCGCCAATAATTTTTGTAGATATTCGACAAAATGTGTGCAATCGAAAGCATCCAGTCACTGTATCTTAACTTTTGGAGGCCAGTGTATATGCTAAGCATTGTATCATGTTGCTTTTATTCATAATTTAATTTACTCGCTCAATCCTTTGCGAAATCGGAAGATTATGATTGAGAAATAACAAACTCGGTACTTTCATGTTGACAGGACGCAGTTGATAAATCAGCAAACATAGTTACCGTCGCATTTTTTCGTATTGTAGAGATATGCAGCCGGCTAATATAAAAGTACCAAGAACTCTTTACGATCATGCCAACTATTATGTAGTTTTATTCAAAAAATTATTTTGATTAAAAATAGCTTTCTTGCATATGAAAGGCGAACTCGTAATTGTTTAAGACTTTCACATTAATTAGACTATTATAATATAGATTTAAAAAATGAAACTTTTCACTTAAAAGCATATTTTAACGATTGAGGAAAAAAAAAAAAGAAACCTCTAAAGTATGAACTTCTTTGTAAATCTTTATTTATCTCAAGAAATTTCCTAAAAAAGTAAAAAAAAAAAAAAAAAAAAAAAAAAAAAAAAAAAAAACAGAAATTGCTTGACCTAAAAAACCACTAAATGAGCACTTATTTTTTTGAATTTATGCCAAATGCACAATTTGTCTCTGCAGTGTCTGTTTAAAGACACCTTATTTTCCTTGTTCCTCTGTTTATTTGAAAGAAAATAGAGGTTTGTTAAGAAAAAGAAGTAACAATAAAATAATTAAAATGTTCAACAGAAGAATTAATTTTTTTACAGATTCCAGGAGAATTTTACTAAAATAATTATTAATAGTAAAATACTGCGGTTGATAAAGTTTTCTGTGTGGCCATGAGACATTCCATAGCACAATTGTAAATTAACAATAAACTATAAAAAATGTTTAAAAAACTCTAAGTAAATAATATAATATCTATATTAAAAAATGGTTTGACATAAATTGATACTACTATAAAATGATCTAGTTATTAACTCTAGAGAAATATAATTTCTTTAATCACAATACGAAAGTCTTATAAAAATATCTAAAATATTTAAATAGTTATACAAAAATGTACCGTAAAAACGGGTAACTTGTATCCAAAAAGTCACACGTTTTGTACATTTCTTACCAAACTATAACTTAAAAAACATTAATTGTGCTGATGATCGAATTTTTACTACTTTTGTAATATTTTTCTAAAATTTTCTTTATATTTCAAACCACAATTTAAAATTTTTATATATGTAATTTATTATTCAATTTTGTGCTCAAGTAAACCCTTGTATTAACTGCAGTAAAACCTCCCTAAAGCGACCCCGTTTGGTTCCAATAAAAATTGGTCGCTCCGAGAGGTGGTCTGTATATGGAGGTCATGTTTAAATCTAGATTTTAATTTTTGAAGAAAGGTAAGACACATTAGGAAAAATATAAAAATTTAAGTATGAAAACAAAAGTTAATTACTTAAGTTATTTACTTAAGAGTTTAAAAAAATGGATACATTGACGTTTGCTTTGATTTTGCGGTTTTATCTTTTATAATTTTTATTCCCAATTCCTTTCGAAGTTCAGTAAATAAATGCAATTTTTTTGGACGGGAACAGATAATGACGATTTCATTAATTTATCTGTTTCTTTGAGAGTTTCCTGACAGAATAGGGCAGGGGAGTTTATTGATCGTCATTCTTAGTTTGTCATCAGAGTTAAATTCGTTGTCCAAAAAGGCACAAAGGGAAGTTACCGTAATAATAATAATAATAATAATAATAAACTAAACTTAGTTTAGAAGTTTGATGAATAATGCGCTCTCCGGAATTATTTTTCCTGTGAAACCTTCTTTAAGCGACCAGAAATAAACGGAATTTGTTTCATTTTCTTCAAAGAATTGGGTCGCTCCTAGAGGGAGTTCAACTGGGATGGTCACTGAATGGAGGTAAAATTAGTATTGAGACTATGGTAATAAATTTCGTTCCATATAAAAATGTTCGTTCAGGAAAGTGGTATCTTAATGGAGGTGGTCGCATAGGGAGGTTTCATTGTATTTGGACTCGAGCCATTTTTATTATTAAAATAAATCATTTATCAAAGCCCAATGTATCAAGTAGTGTGGAAATAGCAGAGTCATTTGAATTATAAGAATGTTTATTAAAACTCTAATTTAAATTCAAAAGTGCATCGAAAATACTTTATAAATTGTGCTGAACAGTGTAGGTGCAACCATTGAGCAAACGGCCGGCTGCCCAGAGTCCCACGCAAATTAGAGTCTTGTTAGGGGCTCAGAGCTTTTCCGTACAATTCGAAATAAAGTTAACTTGTTACTTTCTTCTATCTTTACAAGAAAAAAGTATTGGATTCGTGAAAAATTCCGAATTCCGGTTTTCGACGGATTTATACGTTTTAGAAGGTCCTGGATACGATTTGATGGTTTTTAGAAAATGTCTGTCCATCACACTGTCATTCTTTGAGTCTGTATGTGACAAAAATTTTGTGGGCGTTCTATCTCAAGAAATAATGCACGGAATTTCACAAAAAATTAAATTCAGTTAGACCTTGATATAAACTGGTTCTGATTACTTTTTAATGTAAATCGTCCAACAGGTGGCGCTGCTGTACTGTATTCCTCACGACTTCCGCAATAGCTCTATCTCAAGAACTAATGACTGGAGTTTCATAAAACTTCAGATTCAGTTAATCCTTGATATCATTTGGTGCTGATTACTTATTGGAGAAAATCGCCCAACAGGTGGCGCTGCTATGCTGCATTATTCAGCACGAATTTTCATCAAACTTCAGATTCAGCTAGTCCCTTATATAAATCAGTGCTGTTTAGTTTTCGGTGTAAATCGCCCAACAGGTGGCGCTGCTGTGCTGCCTTTTTCACAATTTCTGCAATAGCTATATCTCAAGAACTTACGCACGAATTTTCATCAAGCTTCAGATTCAGTTAGTTCCTAGTATAAATTGATCTTAATTAGTTTTTGGTGTAAATAGCTCAACAGGTGGTACTGCTATGTGGAATATTTTACAATTTCCGCAATAGTACTATCTCAAAAACTAATACATAGATTTTCATCAAACTCCAGATTCAGTTAGAAATTGACATGGTTTGTTGATGATTAGATTTTGGTGTAAATCACTTAACCGGAGGCGCTTATATGCTGCATTTTGAATGATTTACACGATTTTAGCAATAGTCATATCTCAAGAACTAATGCACGGAATTTCATATCTTTAGAACCCTCATGATGGGCATAGATTGTCATTTCATTTTGGCACTGTACTAAAGAATTTTGAAGTAATTATATGAAGTATTAACATGTATCAGATAGAAGAAAGTTTTGGGATTGGCATACTGACTAGCGTAAACTAATGATACTATTGCTCAAAAGTTGTCTTTAAATATTTTTTTACGAAAAAAAATTCGTATTAAATTTATTTCTTACAGCGAAAGTTGATATAATTGTCGGGGAATTTATAGATGTGAGGATCTTGAAAGTAACCGTAAAAACATAAAATAAAATAAAAATAAAAATAAAAATAAAAATAAAATAAATAAATAAATAAAATATTCTAACGCATAGCATATTTTTACAAATTAAAAATAATTATACAGATTACATGTGAAATAATAATTTGCATGTTATATTTAATAAAGTATATTTACGAGAGTTAGACCTCTGTTAAGCGGACAGACAAACAAAAATCATAAACACTTTTTAAGTATGTTGGAAAGTGTTAAAAGACAAGAAGAGCTGGAATGTAGTTGGTCACCTCAGATTCCAGCTAGGGCTGTTAACTGTTATAATATCGACTGAAGATATAAATTCTCTCAAAACATTAGACCCAGGATTGATTTTTTTTTCCTTTAGGGTCCAAGTAACAGGATTTTACGGTAAAATAATGAATTTTATTTATATTTAAATAAAAAGATTTTTTCAAGTATGAGCGAGGTACCCATTTTATTTTAATGTTTTAAAAGTCATCATAACCCTAACACAGACATATATAAAAAACAAACTGATACCTTCGTTCGCTTTGTGTGTTGCAAATAAACAAAGCGTGAAAGAAAAAGTAGCCAAAACGAAATGTATTTTTAAAATATGAGTGAAATGAAGAAACAATTTTCTTTTGATGAGTTATAAATTACCCTGAAGATAAAGATATATTAAAATCAAAATAGTACCCTTGTTCGTTGTAAGTGAAATAAATAGATAATTTTGAAAATAAAAAGCAACAAGTAAAAATTAAATTTAAAAAATCAAAAACCCGACTGCGTAAAAAGCGAACTAATTAATTATTTCTCATCAACGTGAAACTATTTTTTTTATATTAGTTACCTATTTTTTTATTTACTTGTATTGTTGACTTTTTAGTTTTAAGTGTTTATCTATAAACACTGTTTTGATGAGGCCTATATATATCTACGATGGTTAGAGTTGCAGTAAAGCTAGTGATCTTACCTACACAACTTCCAGGTTGTGTAATATTTAAACGGAGCTTCTGACTGTAAAATAGTCAATAAAACATTTCTTCATTTTGAAAGACCTATACAATGATATGCCACTCAATAGGGTGTATAAATTTTTTTTTCGTCTGTACCACCATTTTGAATTTTACGGCCGCCATTTTGAATTTAGCAAAACAAAACCTAGCCTATAACCATCGGACGGTTAAGACGAATCGATAGAGACCGCATTCACTAAAATTCATCTAGCCGTTGTGGTGCTTCGAGGTTATAAAGAAATCCACATACCCAGATACGCGTGAAACACATAACCCTTCTTTGCAGTCGGGTAAAAATGTAAAGTAATTAGTCGAGTTTCGCCACCAAAAGAGAGTTCTTTATCGCAGTGAACCTAATTATTGTATTGGTGATTCTAAATAAATGGTACAAAAGGCAAGCAACGTTAAAGTGCTGTAATGGATGTAATTAGAAAATAAAAATATGTCGTTGAATTACAACTATACGTTTTATCTGGCAACAACAACGAAGAGTTTGCTATTATGAAAATCGTCAATAGGCGCTGTTATTCAAAATGGCGACAATCCAGCATGCGAAATCTTTCTGAGTGTTAAAATACGCAAAAACTTCATTTGTTGTTGTTGATCTAACGCAGTGCAATTTTTTTATTTGGGGGTACGTGAAAGACAAAGTGTTCGTTCCCCCACTTCCACTTCCACAGGACTTACAGCAATTAAAGCAAGGGATAAGTGACGTGTTGGACTCAATAACACGGGATATGACAGCAAAAATGTGGCATTAATTGTATTACTGTATAGACATTTGCGGTGTCACGGGAGGGGTCCTCATGGAACATCTTTAGAAAATTTTATAGTTATAGTTCCACGTTAAATTTGTATTTCAAAAATAAACCATTACAAAAGTCACAGCTATGTTTTCCTTTTGTCCCATTCATTTTGAGTCACCCTGTATAGCATTATTTTAAAAGAAATTTCTATGTTCACCATTTTATTGTCCTTTCTTGATCTTAAATTGACTCTAGTCCTTCAGAATTAAAAACTGAAAAATATTTTACTTTTATTTATTAAATGATGAAAATGTTTGTATGTATAGAATACACCGATAAAGTTTAGGCGGTGCTTGTCAACCAGGTATTTCTCTAGAACGTACACATATTCGGTTGAAATTTATGTATTACTAATGCAGACATTGCTATAACCTCTTCAGTTCCGAAGCTAAAATAATAATACAAATGCTTATTCATCATTTTTTTCCAAACAAAATGACATCGTAAATGACAGAAAAAATAACTTTTCTGAAACTGATCCTTTAGGCGCTTAGTAATTTAGGTTAAAAAATATGGATCTAAAACTACAAACTCCCTTAAAAACATCAATTTAATAACCATTAACCTAAATTAACGCAATCGCTAATTTAAGAGCTTTAAATAAGTAAATAATCTACAAATCCTCGAAATTTTTATTGAAAAATATTTAAGTTATGAAATTTGACTTGAAATTTATGAAACTTATGAAAATTTCTCACTTTCTTGGTCATAATGTCTTTTGGGCACTTTTAGGCATTTTGCAAAATTAGATGAAAATAACATTTATTTTATGTGGGATTCAGCTTAGATGCTGTCATTTATTCGTTTACTTTGAACGTAAAAAACATTCAGCTATTGAGAAGTGATGTGAAAATGTAAAAAAAATGGACAATTTAGTTTTTATAAGGAAAAGAACAGAGGTCCTCGTATGGGGACGCAGGGACCGAAGAGGTTAAATAATGTGTCATAATTTGTACATACTATCGTATTTTCTCGAATCTAAAACTCACCTATATTTTAAGCCGCGAAAATACGGATTTATATTTCAAACTCGTATATAACACGCAAGAATATTTGAAAGAAAGGAAAGATTAAGAAACACGCGAAGTATGGTAAATCCCAATTTTATTTATTCTCCACATTATTTTAAGTTAGCATCTATTCCTCATAGTTATCACTCCGTATATGGGGCATTATTACAATCTTTTGACTTTCAGGAATAAAAATCTGATGAAATTAAACTTGCTAAAATAACACTTTAAACTTATAGGCGAATGCTTTAATGAAACAAAATAAAGAAAAACTGGTCAGCAGCGAACATTTTTTATTTAACCCAGGTTTAAGTTAGACTTGAGAGTTTAATTTTCCTTACCATATTACCACTATAGCTTATTATTGTCTTCTAAATTTTTACTTAAAATGAATTTTTATAGTACCCAAAGGACATTCAAATAAGAAGTAATAACAATGTAGTATTTTTAGTACAAAATTTTGGTATAACATTGTCTTAAAGGTGTGTTAAAGTAAGGACGCTAAGGGAAAAAAAAGGGACGATAAGGAATAAACAAGTTGGAATTTGCTCGTAAAACGTGGCAAATGAGGTGCGTTCTTACTTTAACTAGTTTTATAAATATTTTTTGCACCGCATATTGTTCTGAATGTATATTTTAGTGCACTTAATAAGTGCATATGAATTTTATTCTGTTCGAAAGGCTGTAACATCATTAAAATGCACTTGCAATATTTTTTTCCCATTGGCCGTAATGGAATGGAAAATTTTAACTGTCCCTGTAATTAAACTATACATCCGATTTTCATAAAATTTGAAATGATTCGACAAAGTTTTGCAAAAATTATATATTTAAAATTTCCGACCAGTCGGATGGGTAGTTTTTGCTCTGTTATATGCGGACGGACAGACAGACGGACCGAACGACGACTATAGGTGGTACGTATTTATATAATTACGAACGCACCTAAAAAGGAATAGTAAGGATAGGACGGTAAGGAAAATTACCACCTATTTTTAGGCAAATCATGTTAAAACTAAGCGATAGCCACAGTGTTCATTGATTTTTGGGAACAGATATTTACATTGGACTAAATTAAAAAAAAAAATAAATAATTTATCTTGAAAAGTGCAGGAATAAGCCTTGGAGGCGGAAAGACTACCAATAAAAACACGATACTTGAAATTGATATTTAAATGCTGATTTAAAATTCTGCAGTAAACGTCCTGTCAAAGAATTTTAGATATTCTTTCTCTAGCAAACTTCTGCATGAGACAAACGTTGACAAAAATTCTGTGGCTGCATCTGAAGTGATTTTCTGTATAAGTTTAGCAAGAAGGACGGTCAGGAATCTAAAACCCAGGGACAGAGTTAAAAAAAAAATAACAACCGTAAAAATGTGTGCAGGTTAATTTTTTGCTAAATATTTATATAAAACAATAGTCCCCAGTTTCTGAAAAAAATTACATCGAATTACTTTTATTGAAACAGTTTTAAACAGACAGCTCCAAACTTAAAAATCAGCATCAGGGACACGGGCGGTATAGGAATTTCCTGGTATATTTGGACCCCCAACATCGCACAAAACTTATTTATCTCGTTAATATTTTTATACAGTCATGCAATGGGGTTTTCCCCTGTATATGAAATAAAAAATCCCCACAAGAATATGTACTAAAATGAAAATTATTATTCAGGGACTTAAAATCCAAAAGATTGTAAGAATGCCCCTATACCATTTAGAAATTTTGCAGCGTTTATCTTCACTACTGTTTTGGATTGTTCGAAGATAGCGTCAACCTCATTTCGGTTTATCGAATATGTTTGCATTACATTCTTGCATAGCGGTCGAATAACCTGAAGTTACACGATACTGATCCAAGATGCGACACGGTTCAGGTAGGGTTATCGATCATTTTTTTCGTTGCGTGTCGAGTTGACTTTATTTGTTTCGAGTTCGAGTTACGATTCGACTTTTGCGGGTCGAGATCGTAATGACACGGTTTTTCAAAAAGGTTTAGCATCATTTTTCAAATTGAAAATAACTAAATATTTGAACATTAATGAGAATATACATGCTCAATTTATAACATAAAGTATAAAAATGATATTAGAGATACGATTATAAACTTATTTCCATAATTATAATAAAATATGGATATTGTTTCCATACATTTCGTATTTGGACTGAGTTAGGGTCTAATATCCAGTTGACGATTTTTTATTCGTCGGGTTTCGAGTTGTCTTTAAATAGAATTCACACAGGATTCTAATTTGTATGTGGGGGGCTTAGAATTAAGGGGTCTGGCCACTCAGCTTCGGAATTCTCCTCCGTAATGTTAAGTCTATGGACTTCTGATGCGTTCGTATATTTAAAATATCTTCTCGGGAAATTCCTATTTTTAACATCTTTTTTCAGTGTACTCCTCTTAAAGAACGTCTCTTTTTTTCTTAGATTTCAAATATTTTTAAAGCTGAATTTAATACTTTATGTGTTAAAAGCGGGCAAAATGTGAGTAAGATTTTAACACTTCCTATAAAATTAAGTCCATACTTTAGAAATATTTTGAGAACTAAGAAAAAAGAGACATCTTTTAGGAAGAGTATACAAAAAATAGAAGTTAAAAATATTAATTTTCCGAGGAGATATTTCAAATATACGAATGTATCCAATGCCCACAGACTTTACATTAGTGAGGGGAAATTGGAAGCTGAGTGACCAGGCCTCTTAAGGTTATATTAGCTTTCTAATACAACGCACACACATATTGGTTTAAAATATTATGAGCTGTTTCGGTTTAAGGCGCTTTCCAATTAAATTAAAGCGATTTTTTAGAAACAAATGTGTGATAGATATGATTAAATACAGCACTATGATATTAAATAATACCATATATATATATATATATATATATTTGAAAATTTAAATTATAGTATGCCCCCGAATAATAAAAACACTTTTACCGATTGCTCAGTCTTAGTTATCATACTTTATCTTCTGTGAAAAAAATTCAAGTCTGTTAAAAAAAAGGCCGATGAGAAATCATACTAACTTACAAAATTGATTATAAAAAAATTAATTAAATAAAAAAACACGAAAATACAACCATAAAAAATTCTTTTATATAATCTTGGGTATTTACTTATTTTTTTTATAGTAAGTATTAAATCTTTGTTTTTTGTAGCAAGGACTCCATTAGTAAACAAACATAACAAAAGGAGGTTACATTTCTCAAAATCTCTAAAAAGCGAAAAATTCTTTAGACTAGGGTTCTTCAACTTTTTTTGTAAAATAATCCTTTATCACCACAGATTTTGAAAGATAATCTTCGCCTTACATAATCCGCAAAGCGTTTCTGTCATTAAATTATTTAAAATTTTTCGACACTAAACTAGTGGTAGTTCTGTAGTATGCGGGCCAAACGTTGAAGATACCTAATTTAGGCAGTTTTATATATTTTATTAATTTTCGAGTTGAGTTGAGTTGATTTTTGACAACCGATTATCTACTTTAGGGATATAGGCCCAAGAGGGTCTTTCTAAGGGAACCTAACCCGTATTTACGCAAGGTTTCCCAAGGTTCGAAGAAAACCACGAAAACTCCGAACGGTTACGCCGACGGGCGCGATTGGGTTCCAAACCAGCACCTCCTGTCTACCAGCTTCGAGAGCAGAAACTCTGAGCCACTGGTGGGGCTCATTAATTTTTGTATTTAATAGCAATAAATTAATTTTTAAACAAACATAACAAAATCATGTTAAAATTTTCAAAATCTCCAAAAAAATAGAAAAAAAAATCTGTATCATACCACAAATACGAGTCATCGTGAATTTCTTTAAAGCTTTCACACATTTTGGCAACACTTCAGGATTCGAATAATCCAGTGTATTAACTGCGGTAACCAAAAAAATTATAATAAAAAATATATTAACCATATCTAGCTAGAACTGCTTTGCATAGCACTATGTACACCGTACATGTGAACATTATGAAGAATATTATGTTTCATAAATATGTTGTAAAGTAAATAATGCAATTCGAGGAAACAGCAAGCATTGTTCAGTTCAGGAAATGTTTGACTGACATCAGTTTTGTGTTAGGCTTTGTTTATTCAGTCCCAGCAGCTGAATTAAAAGCACAATTCAGTTAATTATGTGGGGCACTGAAAGTCACGATATGTATTCATTTTCCTGTTCAACCTTGAATTTCCTCTTTTGTTATGCAGATTATTTTCGCACTGAAATTTCCTTAGTTAAAAAAAGGAGTTTTTTAGAAAAGTAGAATAATAATATTGATGATGCGTTGTTATCA
The DNA here is from genome assembly GCA_963932465.1 of Maratus speciosus. Lineage (NCBI taxonomy): Eukaryota > Metazoa > Arthropoda > Arachnida > Araneae > Salticidae > Maratus > Maratus speciosus. Next base: position 446,149,302 of record OZ010786.1, read on the forward strand.
ATTGACTTTCAACGAAGGATATTACGCTATTCGTTTATATATGTTTTACTTTCTTCTATTTTTACAAGAAGAAAGTATTGGATTCATGAAAATTATTGAATTCCAGTTTTCGGCGGATTTTCAGGTTTTAGGGGTCAGATATTCCGAAAAATATGTTGTTACAAAATGTCTGTCTGTCTCTCTCTTTGTTTGCCTGAAGGTAACAAAAATTTTGTGGGCGCTCTATCTCAAGAATGAACGGAATTCAGGTGGTGCCTGATTTAAATTGGTGCTGATTATTTTTTGGTGTAACTCGCCCAACAGGTGGCGCTGTTATGCACCATTTTCCGCGATTTTTGCAATAGCTCTATCTCAAGAACTAATGCGCGGATTTTCATAAAACTTCATATTCTGTTAGTACTTGATATAATTTGGTGCTGATTACTTTTTGGTGAAAATCGCTCAACAGGTGGCGCTACCATGCTGCATTATTCATGGTTATCGCAATAGCTGTACCTCAAGAACTAATGGATGAATTTTCCTCAAACTTAAGATCCAGTTTGTCTCTGATATAAATAAATTGGTTCTGATTAGTTTTTGGTGTGAATCGTCCAACAGATGGCGTTGCTAGGAAGAATTTTTTTTTACCATTTCCGCAATATCAAAAACAAACATAGCAAAAACTAATGCACGGATTTTTATCATCCTTCAGATTCAGATAGAAGTTGACATAAGTTGTTGCTGAATAGATTTTGGGTAAATCACCTAACCGGTGACGCTTCTATGCTGCATTTTTCAGGAAGTATTAACATGTATGAGATAAAAGAAAGTTTTGGGATTGCCAAATTCGACTAGTTTATATATGTTCACACATAAGTGGTCTCATTTTCATACTTTTCCAGCATAGTTGAAATTATTTATCTCGATTCGTCTGTTTGCCTATGTCTAAAACTCTCGTAAATATTCTCGAATTGATATGTAATTTTTATATGATATTGAGATTCACTGCAGTATGTTCTCTATTGCTAATGAGGTGTTTAGCATTTATAGTTCGTGTACGGGGACATACGCAAAATTCTCTTACATTACGCTCTATGGGGAAAATCGTTTGCACCGTATTTTATTGATGTTACGACCTATCAAACACAATGAAATAAAAAAATTATCTCCAAAGTGCATTACTATATGTTTTCTATAGATTATGTATAGAATTTATCTTTTTTTACAGAGACACACAAAAGAATTCGATTACAGGACTAACTACGATCGATTATTGCTGAAAGTGCATTTTCCCGGTTGTTGTCTATATTGTAAAACTTATATAATTTTTAGCCTATTGAGTGGTGCGTATAAATTACATAGATCATATACAGGGCTGCCCAAAAGAACTCCCACATATTACCGGACATAAGCAGTAATTGCTTAAAAAAGATTTTTACCAAGTTATATGCCTTTTAAATTGCTTATTTAGGTATCCCATTTGGTTGTATGAAAAAATTAAACTTCCTGACAATTTTCTGTTAATGTTGGAAATGGTTTTATAATCTCTCTCTGATGTGTGATTTTATTATTATTATTATTATTATTATTATTATTTTGGAAAAGTCTCGTTCTGCCTGTTGTCCCATTTCAATTAAAAAATATATATGCTTTAAACTTTATAAAAATATAAAAAAAAAGTTTCCACTAATTTCTAATATGATGTTAATATGCACAGTATTAAGCGCATGTTTTCAAAACAGTCGTCTTATCGTATGCACTTTTTACTTTCTTCTGCACTAGAAGAAAGTGCTGGGTTCGTGAAAATTTTCTTCTACTGGTTTTCGACGGATTTATACGTTTATAAAGCTCCTGAACACTATTTGACTGTTTTTAGAAAATGTCTGTCTGTGTGTCTGTTTGCATGTAGCACACATTTTTGAGAGCTGATCTAACTCATGAACTAATGCTCGGAATTTAATCAAACTTCAGATTCAAGTAGACCTTAATATGAACTGGAGTTGGTTAGGTGTTGGTGTACATCGCACAAGAGAAAGCACTGGTATGTTGTGTTTTTTATGAGTGCTGCAATAGCTGTATCTCAAGAACTAATGCGCGGAATTTCATGAAACTTCATAGCCTGTTCAAGCTTAACATAAATAGATTCTAATTAGGTTTGGGTGTATGCGTCTAAAAGGTTACACAGTTGTGCTGTGTTTTTTATTATGTCCGTGATAATTATATCTCAAGAACTAATGCATGGAATTTCATCAAACTTCACATCTCAGTAGGCCTTGACATAAATAGATGCTAATTCAATTTTGACTTTGATCACCTAACAGGGGACGCTGCTATACTATGCTTCGGGAAATATTCCTAGCCGGGTCCGCAATCAATTGATGCAATTTAGGGAGCATGGTTAGCAGTTTTATTAATCCCATTTTTGCATTTCTCATAAACTTTTAACCACATTGTAGCTAGAATATCTTATTTTTTAAATTATTTAAGGGGAAACTGTGGGGCAGGCGATTTTTCAAGAATAAACATAATTTTGAGGATATTTTAGTTATTTATTTTTAACAACGTAAGGAAGAAACTGTAGAACAGATGATCTATGAACGACAGAAATTCTTATAACTTTTTGTACTATTTAAATAGTTTAATTGATTTGATTTATATAAAAGAAAGTTTTGTGTAGGCCACAAAAACTAGTTTTTATGGACGCGTCAAAAAGTTTAATGTATCATCGCCTATTGTGCCGCGTCAAAATGAGCGACATTGACAACGATGGGATTTAAAATTAACGTAGATTAGAGTTTTTCATCGAGTCGAATAATCCGAATTCACGCGAACCTAATTCGTGTGTGATTTGGATTTACTCACGTTTCAGGAGGTCTTCAAGTAAAATTTTCGGGTTCGGTTTGGGTCAAATATCGACCGAACCGTGCAGGTCACTATTTTAAATAGCATTAAAGGGCTGACACAAAACCCTTAGTCAGGGGTTTTCAATCTTTTATATTTCATCGCACACTTTAGCCTCCAATTGAATCTATGCGGCATACTTGCATTTATAGAAAAGTACGAAACACAGCTGATTTTTCGTTTCTTTTTTTTTTTTTTTAAGCAAAACAATATATATATATATCACTTTTGATTTATGCAATTTATGCATTTTAATAAACGAAATGTACAGCCACGGGTATGCCAAAATACAGTAGAGCACCGATTACCGGAACTCCAATAAACCGAAATTCCAATTATCCGAACAGCCTATTTCTCTCAAAACATTTTTTTTAACCGAACTTCCAGTTATCTGAACAGCCTATTTCACCCAAGTTATATTTTAACCGAACTCCCAATTATCCATTGGCTTGGAATAAAATTTTAAATAAAGGAAAAACTGATTGTGGATCATAAAATGAGGAAGGTAAAACAATAAAGGAGATGGGAGAAATCCTAAGCTATGAAGAAAATGAAATTAACGAGTGGTTAAATAGTGAAGTACATGAACCTGGATGTCAGATTTTAAATGATGATGACATTGTGGATGAGATTTATGATGAAAAAAAATTGAAGAAAATGAAAACGAATGTTCTGAAAATAACCCAGGTCCATCACATAACGAAGCCTTTGAATGTTTGGAAACAGCTATGAAATGGCTCGAACGGCAGAAGAACAAGAACGTTGATCCTATTCAACTAACGTATTGAAGAAGAATTAGAGTTATGCAAGCATTGTAAAGAATGTCTTCGCTGAAGAATACAACAACCAAAAGCTTTTTAGCTTAAACTATAATCTCTGGAGTTCAGAAAATGATAAAAAGAGAGAAAAGAAAAATTAATGATAAAAATGTAAACAAAAAAAAAATTAAAAAGAAATTTTTTTTAAGATGCTAGCACTAATTGGTGCTGCCAGTCCTAAGCTTAGATAACGTGTGGAGGTTTTAGTATAGTCAGAAATATCGCTTAAATTGTTTGTTAATTTATCCGAACTTTTGGTTATCCGAACTAGGGTCGGTCCCGACTTGTTCGGATAATCGGAGCTCCACTGTAGTTATTTTTTGTAAAAGTTGCGAAATTAACATTTTTATGGGGTCCTTGCGTCCTATAAGTTATATTTAGAAAAACTTTTATTATATTTTAACAAGTAGAATTATAAAGAAAAAAAAAACCTTATGACCAAAGATTAAAAAGATTATGACCAAATTATGATACTTTTAAGTATTTTCTGTGGTTTTAGACTATAAAAATATGTCTTTTCGTTTTTACAGCTGGAAAACACTTGAAAATTAAGAAAATTGAAAGCATAATAACTCGGTAAGGCTTGATTCTACAAAATGCCAAATGGATCATAGAAAATAAAAACAGGGATGAAAACAGGAATGATAGATGTGAATAAAACGAAAGTATTTCAAAAATGAATTCATACATATTATAAAATATAGGTTAAACTATAACTTTTGGACATCATGTTCACCTTGATTATCAAATGAAAAAATATACGAAATGAAACTTTTGATTTATTTACTAAAAAAAGTGCTAAAATACATTAAAAAGGTCTTTATTACATAAAAACAGTCAAATGATTTTAAAAATGCTGAGCGCTTTCAACCCTTTTAAAAAACAGCCATCATCAGGGGAAAATTCAGAGGCGTGAAATTTCATGAATGTTCATTGCTTAAATACTGTAGACAAGCCTATTTCAAAGAAAGGGAGGAGGAGGAGCGGGGACACTTGCAAGGAAGGAACACTTGCAAGGAAGGAACACTTGTAAGATGTGCTGTTCTACAATATATCGAGGATCTGGTATGGAATACTAAATAGTTCTAGCTATTTTGGAACATAAATTATCGTATCCCCCCCTCCTCTCCACCTCCCTTCCTTTGAAATAGTTTCGTCAGCAGTTATTTAAGCAACGAACATTCAGGAACTTTCACGCCTCTGAATTTTCTCCTGATGATGGCTGCTTTATAGCGGTTGAAAGCGCTTGGGATTTTAAACATCATTTGGCGGTTTTTATAAAGACCTTTTTAATGAATTTTAGCACCATTTTTAGTAAATGAATCAGAAGTTTCATTTCGTATATTTTTTCATTTGCATTCATGCATTTAAAATAAATAAATAAAAGAATAGAAATAGAAATAGTGAGTTAAAATGTTTTTCACGGAAACTACTTTTAATAATTTAAAGTACATTTAGTTGTTTCGATCGCTGTAATATTATACAACAATTTTATGTCTGCTCTTAAAACATTTAAAGAAATTATTTAATCTTGAAACAAGCATTCTTTCTTTAATGAATGAATGAAACTAAAAAAAAAAAAAAAATCTAATTACATAAAACGTGTACTTGTTTCTCTAGCATGTACCCCAAAAAGTCAAAATAAAATTACATACTATGAAACTGTAGACGCTTATTTTATGATAAACTATTTTAGCTGAGTTTAAATTTAATTAATTAAACAGAAAATTAATTAAACGCTAATTTCCAAGCGAAAAACTGTATAAATATTTTTAAAACAACGAAAGACGAGAAAATGAAAATATTTTCTTTTAATTTCGTGTGATTTTCTTTCATATTACTTTCAAGAATTTTTTTCCCAGATACAGCTTGAAAAGAGTTTTAATTAAGAAAAAATCCTTAATTACTTTTTGGTATTCCATACATCTGAAAATTAAATTCCCCGCTTAACGTACTGTGAAAGAAAATTTCTTTTGTCGCGATTTTGCAATGAAGTTTTTGGAATGATTTTCATTAGTTACAGCAAGTAAACACAAGTGCGGACGTGTTTGGAATTTCAAGTTAACCAAGGGGTCAACGCTCCGGAACTTATCTTCCTTGTTTTTAAAATCTGTTCATCCTTTTTCATTCTTTGTTTCAGTTTACATTTTAAAGTTAACAAGTGTTAAAAAAGGACTTGAAACGCGAAATTAGAGTTGGTAATAAAATTTGTGTAAGCAATTTATAGCAAACTTCTGTTGGGATAATCTATTTTACAAAGTAAAAACTAGCCCGTGAGTAACGTGACGTCATATTGAGGATGACAACATCTGTCTAATGAATTTCGCTTTTACTGTATTTTTCTTAAATTTCGAAACCTCTCACAATTTCATATTTTACACAGCCGAATATGTAAAAATAATTTAACAAACGAACACACGATACACAAATTAAATACTATGAAAATGAACAGACGTATACGTTTCGTGAGTAACTTGGGCTCACATCATCAGTGTCATTAAGTAAAATCAACACGTTGATTTTATTGTGTGTTTCTACATTGGTTTTTTAGTGATTTAGTTTTTCACACAAGTTCTTAATTCATTGTCATGTAAAATTCTTTCAATCAAAATTTTTTTGAAAACGGTATCTCAATTTACTGATTTTTTAAGTTTTTAAAAATAATTTTCAAGTATGATTAAAAATTCATATATATCTCTATCGCATGCAGTCCGAATATAAAAGATTAATCCGTTTGCACTTAAAGCAATATAAGTAGTTCAGCATACGTTTCGGTTAATATTGCATATCGGAATTAAAACTTCATCAATAAATAAATAAAATAATATAAATAAAACACAAATTTTACGGACATGTAATCGAACTAGGCTCTTACATCACGGAAATTATGTGAATATAAAAGGCTGCTATAAGTAGCGAAACCTTTAGTGATTTCTTCGGCTTTTAACTCCTTAACATGATTCTGATAAAACCAGCTATTATATAAAAATAAGATAAAAACTCGTCAAAAGCAGCCAGATAAAATTGTTAAAGTGGATAAATCTCTAATCATGATTTAGTTTTTGTTGGTGAAATTAGTATACTTAACTTCGAAATCTACCTCCGCCTGTAGGCCGGGCCGGCAGGGATTTTTTTAAATTCCGAATAAAACTTCTGAATTAATTTTGATGAAAATTAAATGAGACCACCTTTTTCAATTGAAATAAAAATCACATTGGATTGGTCACGCAGTTTCGGAGTAATCGGTGAACATACATAAAAAAAGAGATAGAAAAATACATACGCGTCGAATTGATAACTTTCTCCTTTTTTAAAAATCGATTAAATAAAGTCATAATTCACTTTTTGTTATTCTAAACATTTGGAAATTTATTTACTCGTTTAGCGTACTGTAAACACATTTTTTGTTCCTATATTCCCCTGAAGTTTTGCAAATGAATTTTACGAGCAATCGTAACGAGTACGTATTAATCACGACAAGGAAATGCTATTACTAACGTATTTGGAATTTCAAGCAGGGCTCGCTGCGTTCCTAATTTTTTCTACTTTTTCTATCATTATTAAAGAAAATATATATTCGTGGTAGATTCCTTGAACATCTGCAATATAAATCACAGCTGTCTTTAGCGAAATCGAGGCCAGGTGCAAAAATTTTTTACGAGACCTTTCCCTTTCAAATTTATTAATCCTCTCCCATTCCCATAATGTTGTCAATTTAGATGATTTTATTTTTTACTAATGTACCATAAATTAAGAATAGTAACATTTTTCATAATGACAGCCATTACTTGATGTGAAGGTAGGCTATTACAAAATTCTGGTAGATATTTTGAATGAAAAAAATTTCTAAATTTGTTGTACTACTTCTGACAACGCAATCACTTTTTGAGAAAGCTTGCATGACATACAGAGTAGCGCATCTAGGATTACTGTTTGTTTTTGGATAGCAAAATCGTCCGCGCTATTGCGCATGCGTCAGGTCTGCTTTGATTTTATCAAAATAGGGATGGGCGGTGTTTGTTTAGCAGCATTTTTTAAGAATGCGCTTTTGAGGAAATAATATCGATTTATGTAAAAACGTTTTTGTAGTTAATATTTATGAAAAACGAAAGCGATTACAAATTTTAAAAGTTATACAACATTTTTGCTTTTCGCAACAAAAAAAAAATTATTTTTATTTTTTTAATTCCTCGTTTCTTTTAAAACAGGAAGCAATTTATTCAAAGACGGGATTGTTTTCTCCTTGACATAAAAATCGTGTACAGTTTGACTAATATCGTTGGGTACTTTTCGGTTAGCCGGGCGCCAGTGTTATATATACATATTTATATACATACATATATGTAAATATACATATATATAGATATACACATATTGTATATATACACATATATATGTAATATATATACATATATATATGTAAATATATATATGTATATGTAGCATATTGCTACCGACCTTCAGATATTTAGGCGACACCAGTACACCTCGACATAAAATGTAGTAGAGCAATCAAAACCATCCATTCGTTATATTGAAAATACCGGATTGCAGTCTGGGTGGCGAGAAAAAACAGGCTCGAAAAACATTGATAATTTCCCTTACGTAATGAATATAGAGAGTCATCGTCACTTTTTAAACTGTTTTTATTGACAAAAACATAGTAAAACACTTCCAGTAGTTATTCCATCTACTCTCAAAAATCGATCATCACTTCATAAGACTTTAGATGTTATAAGAATAGGATCTACACATTAGAACTTTCACTCCAAGCGACGCAACTTAATTAGACAACCAGAAAAACGTAAATATCTTCTCTCCATCGCCGATGTAACGATATTTGTACTCCGAACAACAGCGCGCGGACGGTTACAGAAAGGTAACAGACCAATGCTAGAAGAGAGGTGAGGGAGGATGGGACATAAAACAGATTACGATTCGATGGGAAAGGATGACGTCGATAAAGAACTCTTTTATACGGCGTCAGAATTAAAGTGCAAATAGCGCTGGCGGACGCGTGGAATTGTGGGTATAGAACACGAAAGAATAAATGATATTAAAACATTCGAAAAAAAAGAGAATTTAGTTTTAGAATAAAATGAAAAAGTAATTTAATGGGTTTTATAAGATTAGGCGAATGGATTAAGGTTTTTAGAATAATAAAAGAATACGCAACTTTAAATGCATGAAATAAAAGACAAAAGATATTAAGATATTATTAAAGATAGGTAAAAAAGGAAAAATATTAAGAATTTGGAATAGTTTTACTAAGAAAAAGAGGCGAAAATTTTTATTATTACATATATATACATACATTTATATATACCATTATATTATATATGTATATATGACACTGACGCCCGGCTAACCGAAAAGTACCCATCGTTGCAATCGAATTTATCTATACCTATCATATGTTTTTTCATAGACTTTATTTCTAATTCTTTCTTTAGGTGAACATAAAACAGGATTACGCTCACCCCTTGCTTCCCGGCGAATCTTTTTAATAGTACTAATAGAAACCCTGGCAATTTGACTGGCTCATTGTGTAGAATGAACTATCGGAGCAATTAATTCTCCTTTTTCTGCTTCTTGATCACAAAATTGAATGACATTATATATAATTTTCTTACTACCGCACCTGAGAGATTTATTTCTATTCAAACTAGCCATTTGAACACTAAATATAGAAGTTTTAATTTGAATTAGAACACGATATTAATAGAATTTTAAACTTTGATCAGAAGTGAAAAATAACAATCAAGTAAGTACCAATCTTACTGACAACGCAGACGAGATCGCCAAAGTAGAACTTCAGAAAACACTCATCACAGAGTAACATCCCTTTGGATAATAAAATTGTCCCAGAATGCTAGGCGTGGCTTTCGAAAACGAATAGTACGTGCTTTGTGTGTGTGTGTGTGTGTTGGGGGGGGGGGGGGGAAGCAGTGGTACTCTGTTTCATTAGAGGATTTTACAAACTTGAGCCAATTCCTTTTTAAAGTACTCGTGCTGGCCTCGGTCTATTATTTTTTCTGAAAATTTGGAAGGGCTGGGAATTCATTATCCAGTGTCATATCGGGAGACATTTCTTTCTTTTTCTTTTTATTATGTAAAATAGTGATACTGTGCAGTTGTTAAAAAAGGTAGAGGGACACACCTTTCACACATTCACACATCTTTTTATTGCCAAATTGCCGCTGAGAGATGCGAAAGTTTCGACGGGATTTACTTTTGGTCTAGGACCAATTGTGTCTACTTTTCGAATTTGAAGTATCGAAACTTTTCGAATTACAAATTTTAAAATATGAGTTATTTTACATGTTAAAAATTGTATCTACTTTAAATTTTTGAATGGCAACACCCACGTTTACACCATTAGTTCCTTTGATCAAGTGCATCCCAGAAAAATTGTATACTGGATTAATTTTAACACAATTATTCTAATTGCTAAATAAATCATGCGAGTTGTAATTTTCCAACTGGGTGAAAAATGACCGGGCCAGGTTTCGAACCAGGGATCTCTATGCCGAAGCTCTCAATGCTCTGTCAACTGAGGTATCCCGGACGAATCTGGTGAACCTAATTTACCACACTAAGCTTATTCAGGATAACATCTAGTTTGATATATGAATCATCTCAACAGAATAAATTGAAGGTAATAGAACTCCAGTAAACGCTGAATACATAATTACACTAGATTAATTTTAACGCAATCATTCTATGATTATACTTTTTTTCAGAAAGAGAGGTGCTTGAATTTCATTGAACATCACAGCTTGGAAGGTCTTTTCTATGGTAACGTGTGGTAGATTTTTCAGTTGCTCACCGTTTTTCACACTCTATTTGAGGATTGTTTCAGTTCCTAGTCCAGGACGATAAGTCTCAAAGCGGAAAATAACTGGGAAAAACAAGATAAGACGGCAGCAGATGTGATTTCCATGTGAACTAAAGAGGCTGACTGCAAAGGTCAAGTGTCTCTAAAGAAAAAATGAAGTATAATAAGGTTAGCAGGGTGAACTGGATAATACATCAGAGTAAATATAGGAAGTATTCCATTGTTCTTTCGACCAGAAGTTGAAGCCAACATCTTTCCCTTTCGTCGCCAAAAGGCTGTTATTTTTTGGCGGTGATCTCTTTATTGACAACTGCTCGATTTCATTTATGCAACATAATAAATGTAAAGCGGAAACTGGAGGGAAATTCCGAGGAGATTTTGCAAGAGAAAAACCGGTTTGGCGCGTTTTCTCTACCCACCATCACGTGACAGTGGGCCGTGATCCCGGATTCAAGAAAAGGTTGCTATTTATGAGTCCAGTTATATGAGAAGCCTATGGGTAATACGGACTCGTCCAGGATAACTTAGTTGGCAGAGCATTGGCAGCTTCAGCCAACAGATCACTCGTTCGAATCCTAGCCCGGTCATTTTTCACCCAATTAGAAAATTACAACTCATATAGATTGTATACAATTTCTTAAGTTTTCGTAGATTTATATGAGTTGAAAATTTGAGCACGCTAATTTTAATTCATGTCAGTTCATTTCTTTCATTTATATTTTCCCCAAAAATTCTTTGATTTTTTTAAGTTATGTAAAATACGCTGACCCAAAGATATTTCAGAAGTCTGTTTCAATTGAAAAACAAATTTTTAATTATGAATTATGATCTACATTTTTAGACATTATTTTCCACAATATATATATATACATATATATATATATGTGTGTGTGTGTGTGTGTGTAATTGTGCAGGTCATTCCAATCATTAATTTTCGAGATATAGATAAATTTTACTTTTCGAGGGCTTAAAGGAACCATCTCCTCTTATCAAAGTACCCACAGAGAAGAAATAAAAGATTTTAAAAGTAAAAAAAGTGATTAGATTTTCTTAGATATAAAGTGAGTTTCTTCTTCTTCTGCGTAGATCTGCAAAAATGTTTCAGAAATTCCAACATAGGGGAGAATGTAATAGGTAGAATTTCTTACGAAATCTACCTAAAATCATGGGGTGCTCTAGTCCTCTTTTTTTTTTTTTTTGCTTTTTTGAAAACTGTAAATTTGTTAAAGAAATCTTTGGATATTCTTTTTGACCTTATAAATTAAAGAAAAATATTTTTTTAAATCTAGTTTTTTCCCTTAGACCTTCAAAATTATGGCATTTTTAATAATTTTTCTTCTCTTCCAAGCTGTTTAATTTTAATGAGTCTTCATTTAAATGTAGTTGTCTTATGTGATCATTAATATCGTAATCCCATACCATGGTTTATGAACTCTGATTGTGGACTGATTATAAGCTGACAAATGCTGCACTTTGAATCTTTTGATTAAATATGTATCCAATATTATTTTAGAGGATTTTGATTGTAAGATAATACTGGAAAGAAAATTGGAATTTTTTGTAGAAATTGAGTCGGGCCGGTTCTGATTTTATTAATGTTTGACCTGATCAGGTTGAGACCGAGCTTTTAGCTTTTAAAGGCTAAAGTAGACATAGCTTAGGGTCAGGCTAGCCTTCTCTGGCCTTGCTTGGAACTGGGTTTGAAAATTTAGGCCCATGCAAACCTCTTGTAGACATTCGTGAGCAGGCGATCAGCGATCAAATGAGAGTCAATTAAAACTTTGCAAAATGAAGCAATGCAATTAAAACAATTTGGTGGAGAAAATTTTTAATTCTTTTCAGACAGATATGTTTATGTATATGACTGCAGAGGAACATTTACGTCCGATGGATCTAATACAGGGTTGCCCCAATAGACTATTTTTATATTTAATTCGTACCACTATTTACAAAAAAAAAAAATCCTTGTGGTAGATTTCGTATGAAATTATCATAGAAGTGTACGGCAGAGATTTTTTTTTTAAGTGCTACGAATAGAATAAAGGAAATAGTAGCTTGAAACAGAAATTTCCAATTCGTAGCCAAATTGTTAATCGATTAAATTACTCGATCAGTCCACTTCATATTATGCCATTGATGGTTTTCACAAAGACGTAAGTTTTGACCTATGAACATTATTCTTTCTTTACTTATAATATTTTTAAAGTTTGTGATTTAATTAGCAAATAGAACACATTAATATTTTTAATGTAATAAGAGAATAGAAAACTAGAAAAAATCTGAGTCAAAATGAACAATTCAAAAAATTTACTTTTCCTAAGAACCTTTAACAACTATAAACATTCGTAATTTTTGGAGTGTAGCAGTTCTTTAGTTTTATCTTGGTGTCTGGAAGACGGAGGTGTCAGCTCCTTTTCCTCCTTATTGTGACTACACAATAGGACGTACATATGCATGTGGAGAGGAACATCGATATTCCTATAGTAAAAAGAGAAGATAGTACAACGAGGGAAACAAATACGCGTAGTGACATTATAAATAATCATTGAAAAGATAGTGGACAGTTTGTCAGAAAGATCATCAGCACCTACGACTTAACTATTACCATTCTGTTCATGCACCTGTTCAGATTTGTTGTGCGTCTGGTACAAACTAGGCTAGAATATAATAATATCAATAGATTTAAAATGCGATGCAAACAATTATTCTCTTCCACAATTTCTACCGAACAATTTATTGATAAAACATTTTACAAATAACAAACATTTTACAAAATTTTATGAATAAACCCGATTACACATATAAATTCTATTATGAAATAAATAATTCGGATCAAAATGAATATTTAGCTATTTTTGTAGTATTAAATATTTTTTTTTCGGACGCGAGGCGCTTCTATGCGTGGGAAACATTGCGTCCGCACCTGTCTTATACTCCTGAGGCAAATCTGATAGAAATCCACAAAGCATGCCTAAATGGTAATTATTTTGAAATAGTACAAGGAAAGGAAAAGAATTAGCAACGCTGGGAGCTATTCTAAAGTTCATCAAGTAGAAGGGTAAGGTGCCCTATTATCGTCCCCCAGTCACTTTTAGGCCCTTGGAAGTGAAAATCTACCAAATTTGGATTTTAGATAGACTAACTACCCACGCACATAGAAACATAGGCAAATATCGTACAAAAAATTTTTAACAATGTGAAAAATTGTTTTTTCAAAAGTATCTAAAAAATGCAAAGGGAAAAAAATGGTCCCAATTTTGTCCCCCAAAAATCCAATACGCCGAGGCTTAACTTACAACCAAATCAAAATTTATTTCTAAATGAGTAAGTAATAAAATTTACATTAAAGTAAGGTACAAAGAAATGTACTAATTATCATTGAAAGAATAATATTACGAAACAGTAGCCATCCAAACATCAGGAAAAAAATTAAAAAAAAATTCATGAAAAAGCATTCCTAATTTCGTTCCCGGGACGAAAATAAGAACTGCAATGGGGACGAAATTGGGACCACGCTACTTCTCAATAATACAGAGCTTCAGTTCCCATAAGATGAACTGAGCGTCCTAAAGTTCACGGTATGCTACTGTTATCATCTTTCCAACATAAAATGCATGCAATGAATAAGAAATAAATACTTACAGTAAAGTAAATAATGTTTTACAAACGACGTAATAAGAACTCAAGTCTTCTAAAATTAGGAAATTTGCCGTCTTTAATTTATGTATGCGTCTTGACGAACGAAACTTTCAACACTGACTCCTTTTACCTTTCATCCCCTGTGCCTTGCGCCATAAGTGGCGCCACTTTCACAGAAGCGGAGAAGTTAAGGGGGACGAAATTAGGAGAGGGGACGAAATATGGGCACTTTACCCTATATACTCCGAAATTCAGCTTGTCCGTTTTTACCACTGAGTTGATTTTAATTCTTTGTTCCAGTTTGTATATTAAAGTAAACAAGTTTTAAAGAAAGGTTAAAATGTAAAAGTGAAACTTTTGGAAGTATAATAAACATAAAAAAATATACTATAAAATATTGTACTCATATTTTTACAACGAGTAAAAAATGTCGCTGATACAGTTTATACTCAAGCTCTTTTTTGATAATGGTATTAAAAATATTAAAAAAAAATATTAATAAATGAAAGAAACGAAGTTAAGAATATGATGAAAAACTACAGAAAATAACCAAAATTAAAAATACTTAGACACAAATTTGCGTATGTAAACATTTTGGTAAAAATTCGATATTATTTTAGTTTAGGTTGTAGTCTGATAAACAGAGAAAAGTATGAAAAAAAAATCCAAAGAAGTTATTTTTTCTCTTTTTACTGGGCAATTAGTCTTTCGTTTTTCTAAAACTGAAATAATTGTGGCCTGCACAGCAAAACTGATACAGTTGTCAATTTTAAAGAATTTTACGCGGAATTTTTTTGCGAGCACTTTTAACACTGAACGCGAGATACTGTACTGAATTCTGGCGGATTTTTATTCAGAAATTCCGAATTAATACCATAAAATTTTGAATTTTACATTTCTTTTATTTAATTCACAAAATATCATTATATAAAGTAAAACCTGTTTGTTCTACGTCATTACAATACCAGCCAATACTAATTTTCAGCGTTTGTAAGATCCCTTAATTTTGAATACCAATAATTTCTAAACGTTTTCCGCCTTATTTTTCTTAGAAAAAATAAGTCAAAGAAAACTTTTAGAAAATACTGGTGCCTAAATCCAGAGGATCGTACAAACACAAACATACACACACACACACATACACACACACACACACAAAAAAAAAAACTACGGCAGCGGCCATTTTTGTGCCAGCGCTTAAGCCTATAATTCAGGGATGTGGTGCACCAGTTCCAATGCTTGGGAATTTGTCTGGGAAATTCCAACTGTTGCCTTAGTTTTTCAATGTATGCATATTATCTCATCCTACAAAATCGATGAATGGTAAAAAATGACCGTTCGACTATCGTAGGTACTTGAAATACATCTGCATTTGTGAATTGGTTTATATTAAGCAAAAATAACGATTCAAACTTTCTGGTGATAATTCCGAATCAGGAACGGAATTTGTCCGCTACACGTTCAAAAATACCTGCAAACCAAGGTTACCAGTTTACCCTTTTTTTAAATTCTGAACTTCGGAATTTATACCATAAATTTCTGAAAAACTTTTCTTCTTTATTTAATGACAGACATTGCGGGATTTCGAAAAATAAAAATTATTTTTTTTTTCTGTTCCAAATATGAATACGAATTTTTTTAATTAAAAAAAAAGGCCAAAATGGCAACCCTGCTGCGGACCCGCACTGTAAAAAAATTATGCAACGTTACTCCATAAAATCGGAGGCAGAATACTGACTCCAAATTTATGGAGTAATTTAACTTACATAATGGTGTAATTTAAATTGATATAACTGGTGCAATATTACACATTAGTGTAACGTAAGACTAGTTATATCGGTTAAACTGCTCAATAAAATGAAGGCAGCTAGGCTGTCACCAGTTTTTTGGCGTAACTTTACGTAAAGTTTTAAACAACCGCACTACTAGATATGACACATTTAGAAAAGTTCCCGAATTTGAAAAAAAAAAAAAAATCCTTAATTAATTATTCATATACCCTACACTTGAAAATTAAAATTTTCACTTAACGTACTGCAGTATAATTGTTTTATCTCTGTTTTCTGATGAAGCTTTTTTAAAATAAAATTCATTGATTGCAGCAAGAAAACATAAGTTCGAATGTGTCTAGAATTTTATGTTAATCAGAATGTCAACATTTCAAAACTTATATATTTTGTGTCAGCCGTTATATGTGTCATTTTATTACTTAAAAAAAAATAATTTATATGGTATATTTAATAAAGGTTAATAAAATATCCTCGAAATGTGGAAGAGGATAAAAAACTCAGTGAATAAAATCGTGAATAAAAATCGAAGTAAGGAAAATATTTTAATTTGTATCAGTATTTCAAACAATGTTACATGTTGTTGATAATAAAATTCGAAGGCAAAAGTTTTTTTTTATAATTACTTTAGTGATAGTTAGATTAATAATATATTGAAAGAATTGAAATAAAAATTTGAAAAATTCATTATGAAAAAAAACCTTATATTACTTATTAGTATTCCAAGCATCTGAAGATGAGATTTTTCGATAAAGTAGTACTATAGGAGAATTTTTTTCTCCGTTTTCTGATGAAATTATTTGAGAATGAATTTTATTGCTGCAAGTAAGTGTAAACGTGTCAAGAATAGCAAGTTAACCAGAATGTCAACATCCCAAAGGTTATTTACTTTTCTGAGAAGTCGTTTGTGTCCTTTTTGTAAATTTGTTTTAGTTTGTAGATTCGATTTAACAAGGGCGAAAAAATAGCCTAAAAATGTGAAAGTGAATAAAAAAAAAACAGTGAGTGAAATATATACAGGCATCCCCCGACTTACATAAGTAATGCGTTCCATAAACTTTTGCGTAAGTCTAATTTGTAAATTCCTTAGGTAAAATTTCGTCTGAAACTGCAATATTTATTATATATATATATAATATACACATTGTTTACACGGTATTATTTTATAAATAAAGTAGCATGCAGCAGTATGTACTTGGATATAAACTATAAAAGTATGAAAAAATATAAAAACAAACTGAAAGAACATTTTTTAAATAAAAAGTATCTTGTGGAAAATGGGATTTATAAATTTAATATTGATTAATTAATTTATATCAATTTTGAATCTACATCAAACGAACAGCTCTGAAGCTGGAAGAAAAAATACACTTGTTCTTCTTCACCAAAACTTTAAAATTAGGTTTCGTTATGGTTTGAATTCAGCTAACAAAATTGTAATAGTTAAACAGAGTTTTTTTGGTTTTTTTTTTTTTTTTTTTTTTTTTTTTTTTTTTTTTTTTTTTTTTTTCTTTTTTGGCTCATTTTAAACAGATTTGTGTTTGTTTTGTAAAATATTTGATTGTATATCCCAAAGAAAATATAACTATATCTAATCTATAAAATTATATTATTGTTGTGGCTTTTATCTGCATATTTTATTTATAAAACAATTATCAAAAGTACGCATACGCGTATCAAACGCGCTAGTATGTGCATAAATGTAATTTTCGAAATTTCTTACGTAAGTGCAAATTTACATAAGTCGAGTATTACGTAAGTCGAGGGATTCCTGTATTAACCCATTTGTGCCTAGCGTCCAATTTTTGGGACGTTTCAAATTTTCATGAATAAGTATATTTTTTCTTCACCTTTTTTATAACAAGAAAATTGTATGAAATAATTATTTATAAATAATGTCTTTATCTATTACCGAGAGATGACAGCAAAAGGTGGATATTTATTTGTTTAAATGAAGGCTTTTTTCGGTGTTTATAAATTTTTAATTTTTCAAGATGGCGAAATGTAAAAAGTAAGTTTATTTGCATTTTTTCTATGAAGGATCTAAAATCGCAAGTCATAATCTTACCTTGTAGACTTTTTTTAAATTGAGAAATTAAATGTTCAAGCCTATTTTTTATGCATTTATGTAACGTCCAAAATATAGGGTTCTAGGCTCAAATGGGCACATATTTTGGTAGGACATTTAGGAGACAGTTATTTATGTAATCTCCTTTTGAAGATATTTATGAAATAAATTGTTTTTAAGTCAGTAATACAATTATTCTTATTTTATTATTAATAATAGTTATAACGTTATTAGACTCTGTAAAGAAATATATATATATTGTAGTTCATAAAAACACTAATTATAGTACATAATATACAATTTAAAAACTTTTTAAATATAAATATAGACAAAACATATAATTATGATTATTATTCTACTAGAAATACTCATGTGCAGTTTTTTTTTTTTTTTTTTTTTTTTTTTTTACATTTCATTAAATAAATACAAAAAGAATTAAGTGTAATTTTTTTTAGTATTTTTCCAGTTAATTTTGCAATATTTTAAAGTGATTTTGCCAAAACATTTGAGAAAACCAAAAATCAGCCACAAATGGGTTAATAAAACAGTTTTGTCTTTTTGTGTGTTTCTGTTTGTCGGTGATGGCTATAGATATCTATTGCATGTAAAGTTATGTAAATTTGGATAAGGATAGACGAAGACAGGTGTGACTCAATTTTTCCATTTTTGATAATTAGCTGAGATAGTAATTAATAATTAGTAATTAATTACTTAATAGATAATTAGTAATTAATAACTTTCATCGAACGCTAATAAACGAGCTTCAGTTTTCTGCAGTTCTCTTTCGCCGTAATCGCTTTCATGCATTGTTCAACGATAACAAGTGAATAGTTAGTAAACGTTTAGTCCTTTCTTAATTATGAAATTGCAGTCGTCGGGCGCTCTATAAAGTAAAAAAAAATATATATATTGTTTACGGTACCTTTATGATGGCATTTTCATTGAAAAAAATATAAATACTAAAATTTTGTACAGTAAAACCTCCCTAAAGCGACCACATTCCGTTCCAATAAAATTTGGCCGCTCCGAGAGATAGTCTCTTAATGGAGGTCGTGTTTAAATCTAGATTTTAATTGTAAAAAAAAAAAGGTAACAATAGATGTTACTAAAATTTATTTTTCACATTAGGAAAAAATATGAAACTTTAAGTATCAAAACAAAAATTAATTTTACATAAGTTAATTACTGTAGAGTTTTAAAAATCAAAACATTGACGTTTGCTTTGAATTTAAGGTTTTATCTTTTATAACTTTTATTTCGAAGCTCAGCAAATTAATACTTTTTTTTTTTTTTTTTTTTTTTTTGACGAGAACAAATAATGACAATTTCATTAATTTATCTTTTTCTTTAAGCGTTTCCCGATAGAATAGGCCCGATAGATTATTAGCTATCATTCTTAATTTTTCATCAGAGTTAAATTTATTGCCTAGTAAGGTACAAAGGGGTTTAAACACCTAAAAGTTACCGGGATAAAAACAAATTCTAAACTTAGTTTTGAAGTTTGATGAATAATGCGCTCTTCGGAATTATTTTTCTAATAAAACCTTCTTCAAGCGACCAGGATAAAACAGAATTCGTTCCATTATCTTCAAAGAAATGAGTCGCTCGCTCATGGAGGGAGTTCAACTGGGATGGTCTCTGAATGGAGGTAAAATTAGTATTGAGCCTATGGGAATAAATTTCGTTCCATGAAAAAATGGTCGCTCAGGGAGGTGGTCACTTAATGGAGGTGGTCCCACAGGGCGGTTTCTCTGTATTTCCAAAAAAAATTATTTACTGAAGTTCGTTTTCACATTTTTTGTCTTTTATGCTGCTTTTGTGGGCCACGGATGTAGTCATAAAAAACTAAAATACAGTGAAACCCCGATCTATCGTTCTCGCATCCATCGTTTTCCCGCATTGATTGTTTTATTTCTATGGTCCCTGCACAAATTATATTTGAATAATGTTAACGAAACCCGCATGCATCGTTCTTCGAAAAGTCGTTTTCCCGCATTCATCGTTGTAAAATTTTTCTCCTCACCGAAATGAAATTACAGGTCAAGCGGATCCATATGACATACAAACTGCAATTACTTCTTTTATGCTAAAATAACTCATTTGTGCTGTTTTAGGGGGAGAGACAGGAATTATCACAGGATATTGTGACATGTATGTACGCGCAAATAACTGGATGCGGATAGGTGTTCAGGTTTAGAGAATGGGTTATTCTATTCTGTGTAAGGGGGAGGATGGATGGATTCACTTCGGCCGACTGCCACATTTTTTCACAATCCTGTCTAATCTGTTGTGTGCAGTGCACCTTTTTTTATTTTCAAGAGTGAGAGCTTTCAATTTAATGCGTTCTGGCAATTTTAAGAATGGAAAAACAAATCCAAACCTTGGACGAAAAGCTTCACGTCATAGATGAGGTGAAAAGAATAATATTGAGAAAAAATTAACATCGCTAAACATTTAGATACACCGCCGTCAACTCTGAATTCGATAATTTCGAAAAAGAAGAATTAGAGCAAGCTAATAAGTATGGAACTTCTGCAAAAAAGAGAAACTAGCAAAATGCCTACTTAGTGAGTCGGAAAGACTTCTCTTCGCGTGATACGAGTAGCCTCGTTCCTCAAATATTCCAGTGGATGGGAATATTCTTCGAGAGAAGGCACTTGAAATAGCTGCCTAATATGGCATGGATACTTTTTCTGCATCAAATGGGTGGATTTCACGTTTTGAAATTCGCCATGAATTGGTCCAGGAAATTATGTGGCGAAAGTACTTCAGTAGTAAATACTGATGCCATAGAAATGTGGTTCTAAAAACTTCCGAAGTTACTAGAAAGCTACAAGGATTGTGACCTCTATAATGCAGAAGAAACAGGCCTCTTTTATAAATGCTTGTCAGAGAGAACGCTAGAATTCAAAGGAGAGTTTTGTCATGGTGATAAACATTCCAAAGTAAGATTTACAGTGCTACTATGCACAAATAAGGACGGTTCTGATAAACGAGTACCCCCGTTATTGGTAAATCTCCTAGACCTCGATGCTTCATGAATGTAAAGGAACTGCCAGTAGACTACCATTTGAATGCCAAAGCATGGATGAAAAATGATATTTTTACAAAATATCTTCATGACTTTGATAGATCAGTCGGCGCCCAAAAAAAGAAAATCATTCTATTTATTGACAATTGTTCTGCTCATTCACCAGATACGTCGTCTTTGAAAAATGGGAGTCAGGTTTTCCCAGATTTGTACATCTGTCGTACAACTTCTTGATGCGGGGATAATCAACTGTTTTAAGCAATTTTGCAGGAGAAAGCTATTGAAAAGATCTTTATGTTTCATGGAACAAGCAAAAGAACCTACTCCAAAAATAGACCTTCTGCAGGCTATTCATTTTGTACTTCCAGCATAGCATGAAGTAACCTCTTCAGCAATCCAGAATTGTTTCGTGAAATGCGGTTTTGTGTTAAATTTTGATGAGGAATGCTCAACAGAAGAGAAAGAAAATAATGAGGGTGACAATAATGCAGATGAAGTGTGGATGCGTGTAGCAGAGCATGTATATGGTGGGAAATTTAGCGATTATATTTTTATTGATCAAGATGTTGCGACATGTGGTGTCCTAAGCACAGAAGAAATATGTGATGATGTAAAAATGAAAATAATGGCGAAGAAGCAGAGGATAATGTTCATGCCGATGAAGCTGAGCCTGAACCAGTGCCAAGATGCAATTACGGCATTTGAAGCTGTACGAACTTTTATATATGCACATGAAATCACACAAAATGACCAGAAAAATGTTGTACATCTTGAAAATTGTTGCTTAATTTTAAAAATGACCGAAAAGCCCCACATAAGATTACTGATCTTTTTAAATAAATATTAATTTTCTGCAACTTCGATTTATTTCTTTTACAGTTTGGTAAGTAAGAAATTAGTATTTATTGGTATACTGTATACATTGCATGAATTAGCAATGCATAAGCATTTTTTTTTTCGTGTTTTGACGTAAACCCGCATTTATCGTTTTCCCGCATTCATCTTTTTTTTTTCACGCATCCCTTGAAAAACGATGGATCGAGGTTCTACTTTACCTGTTTTTAGATTCAATCTTACCGATTGTAACAGTATCTTTTGTTTATAAAAAATATTAACACTTTGAGGTTCAAGTCCAAGTGTCACTCGTGTTGCTGTTTTTGGTGAAGCTAACGAAGCCTGAGAACCTCTCGGGGTCAAATTTAACTCCCTGAGCTATAAAAGTACCGACTATATACGTTTGCGGTCTTTTCCAATATTATTTACGAACCTTTTATTTTGAAAAAAATATATATATAGATGGCAGAACTAAACATGTGCATGAAAATATCTAGAATCAGAGCTTGACTCGAACTTATTGTGAACCTCAACCTTGTGGTGTTGCTCTTTGTGCAAATCCATGCTTTGAAATGTACCACACAACAGAAAATTTTACTAAAAAAACGTTTTTATACAAATTTGACCTTTTTTCAGATATTTTTACAATATTTGGTTAAGTTTTTATTCAAGTCTATGTAAAATTGTGTGTTAAAAAAAGATGTTTTCTTGTGCTTAACTTTTAAAAAATATATAAAACATGCTTTTTTTCAATAATTTCTTATTAAATATCAATTTTAAGTACGTTTAAATAGTTCCTTCATTATGAATAAGAACAGTTTGAAGTTTATAATAAAAATATTTATTAAAATACACATCTTCCAAGCATTTTTTAAAAAATCATGAAAAGTACCAAATAAACCTCAATACAGAGGGATATATGCGGTTAAAATAGCTCAGACCTCAAGGTGTTAATATTTGCTATTTCAAAATCCTTTTTTGGAGGTCATTTTCATAATTTCCGGTTTTTCTGCATTTTGAAGTTGCACTCACGTTACCCGGATTTAAAAAAAAAAAAAAAAAACAATAATAATAACTGCTTTCATATACAAGGTGTTTTTCTGCTTTCAGCGGTACCTTTCATCGAAATAAAAAATTCTATTTAGTATTTAAAAAAAAATATTTTCTGAAGGTCGTTTCCATATTTTCCTTTTTTTGCAGCAGTTTTTAATTGTTATACCCGTAGTTAGGATGAAAACATATGCACCTACACCCTCTAAAAGGAAAAAAAATAATATCCACAAATAGACGGTGCATTTCTGATGATCCACAACGCCGGGTGGGTCCGCTGTTATTGAATAAAAAAGGCAGAAATATATGAAGGAAAACATTTTGCTTTATATTATCATTGTAAACAGTGTTACCTAGATAATAAAATAATATCCAGAATTAGTTTAGCGATAGCTAGATTAAAATATATTCAACGACATTTGATAAAAAAAAATTAAATTATTTAATTAAACTTTGCTTAATTAATGGATTTTTACCCTTAATTAATTATTAGTATTCCATGCATCTGAAAATAAATTTTTTCAATAATGTCTGAAGACTATTTTTTGTTCTCATTTTCTGATGAAGCTTTTTGAAAACGAATTTCATTAGCTACAGCAAGCAAATTTAAGTACGAACGTGTTTAGAATTTTAAGTTAACTACTTAATGTTAACGCTCCAGAAGTTATCTACCTTGCGTCAAAAGCTGTTTGTATCCATTTAACACTTTAGTTTGTATATTGAATTCAACAACTTTTTTTTTTTATGTTAAAAGATAATAACAACAAGGAGTGAAGGAGGGAACATTGATAAAAAGTGAAAAAACATATGTCATAAAACATTTTGATTTATTTAAAATTGGGTATTCGCTTGCAAAAGTTAATTTAAATTTGTTTAGTTATAGATAGATTACAGTAATACTGAACGAATGAAAAAAAAAAGGATTTTTTGTTTGGAAGACGTTTGTATTGGTGATTGCCCCCTATAAATCTCACCTTTTGTCCAACAAAATGTATGCTAGTTTATTTTCTTCTCTCTGTAGTCTCCAACTTTCGTAAATATTGGACAATCGCCACAAAATTTGAATATTTTGTTAACGCTGTTTCTACCGGTGTCAAATGACACTTTTTAGTCTTGATTTATGTTTATTTTGCTTAACATAAATCATAACTTTTATGATTTATGCTTCATAAATCATAAAAATGATTTATGAGGTATAAATCATTATACTTAATGATTTATACTTCATTATGAAGTATAAATGAAGTATAATTAATTTATACTTCATCAAGTAGTTTTTAAACGTAATAGGCATTAAAAAAAAGTCTTCGATATATTAAAAATTATTTGTAATTATTTCAGTCTACACATTACCAATAAAAAAACATAAATCGAAATCTTTTAAAAGGTGTCAATTGACACCGGTAGAAATAGTGTTAATATATACACTAATAATTTTCGTTTAAAATTTGTCATCGTATATTTTATAATTTTTTGTTTTAAAGACCAGTCCAAAATTTTACTATAGGATCACTTATTGCTATCAAAATTGATCTATGGCGGCAATAATGGGATTTAAAATGATATACCTAATAACGCTGTAGGAAAAAAAAAGATGATATTTAATATATATATGTATTTTGTCTAAGAAAATGGTTTTTTTATTTGACTTTATTTTTATTTTATAATACAATACTTAAAGATAATTTTGACACAACATTAAAAAAAAAATGTATATATATAACGTAAAATCGATTATACGATAAACATCGATGAAAGTAGAGGAGGCGATATTGTAATATGTAGTAAAATGAAGCATTGTGAGAAGGTGGCGATACCCAGATCGATGATACTACGTAAATTGAGAGAATCGTGCCGATCCGTCCGTGCGTGCATAGAAATGAATGATGGATAACAGTCATCAATTCGAAGCATGATAATATGGTTGCAGTCGTGTCGTGGCTGAACAAGGCAATGAATAAAAACAGTGGGTGTTTCTCCGATAGGCAAAAAACAAGGCGATTCATAAGTCCATGCTTTTATTTAAATATACGTCACTGAAGCAGTCCACACATGGTTGAAATGGGCAGTGCCATATCTAAAGCAAATAGTTGTCACAGGATATTCTTAAAATACATCAAACATAACTCTCGAACAAATTATTCGCTAAAACATTTGTAATACGTGATGAGTAAAACGCACAGCCAGGGGACAGTTTAACACTTGAAAACTCGACCAAAATCTGTTGGAAGATCGCATGCAGCTGTTTTTTATGGATAAGCGGAAAAATACAAAATCCTGACGTAGTGCGCGCTCTGGCCAATGCGAGAATAAGGGATACGCGTACTGCCTACGTTACGACCAATGGGGATGATAAAGCAAAGAGTCCTGACAATCTGAAGCGGACGCATTTTATAGTAAAAAGTAACCCAAAGCGCGAAATTAATCTTGGAATAAGAAAAGAAATGACTCTCGAAAAAACATTCGAATTCACAGAAATGATCAGAAATTATGATATAATTTAGGAATAAGTAAAAGATTTATTTTGAAGTAAATTGGGCAAGATAATAATTAATTTAAGAGGAATTTAATAGAATTAATGATAAATACTATTGGGTCAATCCATTTCAAGTGGTCCAGAAAATCATTAATTCGTTGCTCGACCATTTTTAAAAAATCTGAATTTTTTTGTACAACAACCCTAACATAATGGAAGTTCAAAATGACTATTATTTTAATTTTATTAATTTTTGTTTGTGCATGGCGGCCATCTTTGTTTCATCGTCTGCAGCAATTTTCTCAGAAGAAGGGTTTACGGAATTGTAAATAATTCATCGTTTATTTATCCAATTCAAGTTTGGATTGAAGCAATTTGTACAGAATACATTGAGCTAAAAATTTGGTAATAGAGTAGTTTCCGAAAATAAATCCTTATTGGTGAAATTTAAGCATAAAGTTTCAGTTTTTTTTTTTAAATTTGTCCGTTTACAAAAGGAAATTTTTCTAGCAAGGAAAACTGTGAACATGACATAATTTTTTTTACAAATAGGCCGAAAGTACTTGTACTCACACGCCAAGTTTCAGACTTGGGACTTCGTTTCTCTTCGCTAAAAAAAATCCCAATTTTTTCAAAAATGTCAAAAATTGCACTTTTTAGGTTTTGATATCTCTGGTGCGGCACGAGATAAAAATCTGAAGTTCTGGTTTCTGAGAGTATTGTATGGTAGTGCTAAGCACAAGAAATTTCAAGATGGAGATTTGACTACAAGCTGAGATATGGCAAGGGCAACATGTCAAAAGAATACTGCCAAACTATTGTTTTGTTGTAGTCACAGCTAAGTATTTATCTCCGAGTGCCACTTAAATTTATGTTTTTGATTATCTTTAAATAATAGTAACAGAAAATAAAGCCCTTTGCAAAGCTTAGCAGTTAATTTAAAAAATAATTATGCCTAAGGCCATACATTTTATATGGTTTCAGTAATTTTTGTTGTAAGTAATTTTAGTAACTAAAAGAAACCTCAGCACTTTTACATAAAAAAAAAAAAAATATTTTTATAGAAGACCTGAAACAAAAACAGAACAGGGAAAGAGAAAAGCTTTTAATGTTGTCATACTTGTTGAGGCATGATCAAACATGTCAAAACACATTCTT
Organism: Maratus speciosus; assembly: GCA_963932465.1. Taxonomy (NCBI): domain Eukaryota; kingdom Metazoa; phylum Arthropoda; class Arachnida; order Araneae; family Salticidae; genus Maratus; species Maratus speciosus. The sequence continues at coordinate 446,175,881 of OZ010786.1, forward strand.
ACTTGTTGGTTTAAAAACCACAATTTTGATCTTTCTCAAAATTTTATTTGTAGGAACCAAGTCTTGTCATTTCTTGATAACTTGATTGAAGATCTTGGACCTGCTGGCTCATAGAAATAAACTTTGAAATCACTATGTGTAAATCTCAGTTCATTGATAATTTCTAGCTTACTTCTTATGCAAAAATGTCATTTTCTGCAGTATACATTTTGAAAGGGCTTTGGATATCTTTACTTTCTAAAAATTACTTGAGGCTGATGCATGATAACGTCGTATAATGTTTCATTTACAGGAATATACTTATGGTAGGAACAAGTTTCAGGGATTGGAAAGCAGCATTAAAATTGTTGTTTTTAAACCAACAAGCAGGAATGTGTTTTGACACATTTGATCATGTTTCAACAAGTATGCCAACATTAACAGCTTTTCTCTTTCCCTATTCTGTTTTTGTGTCAGGTCTTGTATAAAAATGTTTTTTTTTCTTTATATAAAAGTGCTGAGGTTTCTTTCGAACAACAAAAAAACATTACTGAAACCCTACAAAATGTACGCCTTAGGCAAAATTATTTTTTAAATTAATTGCTAAGCTTTGCAAAAGGCTTTATTTTCTGTTACTATTATTTAAAGATAATAATAAAAAAAAAATAAATGACACTCTGAGATAAATACTTAGCTGTGACTACAGCAAAACAATAGTTTGGCAGTATTCTTTTGACATGTTGCTCTTGCCATATCTCAGCTTGTAGTCAAATCTCCATCCTGAAATTTCTTATGCATAGCACTACCATACAATAATCTCAGAAACCAGAACTTCAGATTTTTATCTCGTGCCCCACCAGAGATATCTAAGCCTAAAAAGTGCGATTTTTGACATTTTTGAAAAATCTGGGATTTTTTTTAGCGAAGACAAACCAAGTCCCAGATCTGAAACTTGGCGTGTGAGTACAAATACTTTCGGCCTATTTGTAAAAAAAATTATGTCATGTTCACAGTTTTCCTTGCTAGAAAAATTTCGTCTTGTAAACGGACAAATTTTGGAAAAAAACTGAAACTTTATGCTTAAATTTCACCAATAAGCAGTTAGTTTCGGAAACAACTCTATTACCAAATTTTTAGCCCAATATATTCTGTACAAATTGCTTCAATCCGCACTTGAATTGGAGAAATAAACGATGAATTATTTACAATTCCGTAAACCTTTCATGTGAGAAAATTGCTGCAGACGATGAAACAAAGATGGCCGCCATGCACAAACAAATAATAATAAAATTAAAATAATAGTCATTTTGAACTTCCATTATGCTAGGGTTGTTGTACAAAAAATTTCAGATTTTTTAAAAATGGTCGAGCAACCAATGCTGGACCACTTGAAATGGATTGACCCTATTAGAGATTATATTTTTTTTTTCTTTTGGTGCTTTGCGCTGTTTATTGTAGTTTAAATTTCGCTTATCTGAAATTAAAATAATTAGCGTTTATTAATGAAATAAGGTTTATTCTAGTGACGGAGGAAGAAATTTATGAAAATTTAATTTTTGTTTTTTAAATGGCGGCTGTCTGAAACGAAAATTAAACTTCTATCCTAAAGAAACGGGCGGTATTTTTAATTATAAAATAAAGGCCTTCTTTTAAGCACTGAATAATTATATAATTAAAAAATAAACAAAATCAGGCGTGAATCAATTCAGTAGTTTTAGAGCAATCGTGGTGACCAATTACAAAAGTGAATATTTGAGAAAATTGGATTTAAAGTTTTGTGTTATAATTATAGTATAGTACTTATTATTATTTTACTTAGGTAGAATTATCTATTTCAGCACTGAAGCTACCGCTCGACTCCTGTTGCGTCGAGCCTATTATTATAAAGATTATGTTTATTTATCCTTTATATAGTTTTCCAATTTATGAAAATATTCAATTTCATTTTCGACTGCTGGTATTGTCAAAACTAGACAATTTGTTAAACACACACTGCACGGAGTATCTGTCGTTATCTAGCGCTCTTCAATTTATAGCATCTAAAACAAAACAAAACAAAACATTTTTTTTTTTCAAAATTTATGTATATGTAATCCTTTAAAGTTTAATGTGAATGTGGAAAACAATAAATGATTATTACAAAAAGCAGTGTTATGTTCCAAACCACTCCCGTTAAAATGCGTCAACTGTGGTGTGATAATAACTATCAGTATAAGAATTTCAGAAAAAATTCCTCGAAGTAGGAGGTTTCATTTATTTTTTGTTCAAAAATATTTGTTGATCTTTTTGTTCATAAAAGCAATGAAGTTTGAATTTTCAAAGTTTGTATTGTGTGTTACAAATTTAATTTGTATATTTTGTATTTTGCATCTAGTATATGTATATTTTGTATTTGTATTTTTAAATAACATGGTTAGAGTTGATCTGAAAAGTGTATGCAGCTTGTTGTGTTCCTAGCTTTAAATCCGATCTTTAGGTAAGTGTCTTGTTTTTCGATGGAGCCATTGCTAAATAGTTTAACCATAGTTAGAACCGTACAAGAAACTCAGAAACAATTACTTGAAGTCGGTTTAATTTACTTTTTCTTAAAAAATATTTTTGATCTTTTTGTTCACAAAAACAAAGGATTATGAATTTGGAAAGTTTTTTTCTGTGTTACAAATTTATTTGTATGCTTTGTGTTCTGTATTTTGTTTATGTATTTTTTTATAATATGGTTAGAGTTAGTCTGTTAGTGTGTGCAGATCGTTGGGCTTCCAGGCTGTCCTCAACTTTAAGCTCGGTGTTTAGGTAAGCAGCTTGCTAATAGATGGAGCCTTTGGTAAATAGTTTATCCGTAGTTATGAAACTACATAGAAGAATTTAATGATATTACGCAGATAACGTTAATAAAAAGCTTTCGAGCTTAATTTGTTGTAAAAATTAATATAAATTATTAAGTAATACAAAATTAAAAAGTTAAATTTAAATACAATAAAAACCTAAAAATTTAAGAAGTTGAAGAGTGTTTAATGCCTTAAAAGAAGATTTTGTCATAATAAAATAATGTGCAAAAAGTAAATAATAACTCACAAATTTTATTACACGAATGTTTTTGTACGACCATAGAAAAGTCGTGGGTTAAAAAACGATACCATGAAAGCGGTTTATTTTCTTTTATTTATAAGTTACACCTTCTTTGCATTTTAACCTATCTAAATTGAGATCGCACAAAAAAAACTATTTACTTTGTAACACAAAATGTCTCGATTCAGATGACGTCTCTATTAAGCAGCTCCTTATGTGGAATTTCTTTATATTCGAAAGACTTCATTTCCTGTCATTAATTCTTTAAGATAAGATCATACACTATAACGCAAAAGTTTAGACAATGAAGAAATTCTTACATACTTTGAAAAATATTTATTCAATTTTCAAATCACTGCTTGAAATTAATGTGCTGTACATATAAACAATATTTATAACAAAGAAAAGTGGAATTGTGCATATTCCAATAAATTAAATGGTAACAAAAATAAACTGCTGTCTCAAAAGTTTAGACACAAATTAAATAAAATCGAAATAAACAATTTTTAAAACCTGGTTGCGCATCCATGCTTATGTACTACGTCATATACACGAGATTGCATGGAAGAAACTAAATCTTGCATAGTTTGTGGATCGATATCGTACCATGCATTCTCAATAGATGTCTTAAGTTCCTTTTCAGAAGAGTATTGTCTAGCGTTGCTATAAACTTTGCGACACATGATGCTCCAAAGGTTTTCTATAGGGTTAAGATCTGGGCTACATGCTGGCCAGTCGAGAACTCTTATATTATGGGAATTAAACCAAGATTTTGAATGTTTTGCAGTGTGAATTGAAGCATTGTCTTGCTGAAATTCCCACTGAGGACCCCCTAGAAGCTCAGCAAATGGCAGTAGGTTTTCTTCTAATGTCTGTGTATAATGCTGTGAAGTTTGACGACCACTGGTGAAGGTCAGAGATACTTGTCCCTTATAGCAAAAGGCTGCCCAAACCATCACCGAGCCCCCTCCTTGTCTGCGACTAAAAAAACGTCGAGGTTCCTTCCGCAAGTCATGCCAATACGATAAACAACCATCTGGACCATCCAGATTCCACTTTTTTTCATCGCTAAATATGACTGACTGCCATTTCTCTCCATATGACATATGCTTTCGAGCCCACATAAGTCTTTGTAACTTATGATATGGTTTCAGAGCTGGTTTCTTCTGCATTTTGCTATAAACGATTGTTCCTTTTTCCAAAATTCGTCTACGAATCGTATCCTTTGATACAGAGAGTCCCGATGAGCTTTGAACTCCACGTACGCTCATTTGTTGAGTACTCGCTAGTCTTTGTATCAGGCGATCCTCTCGTACATTTGTCACACGTGGCCTCCCAGACCGACATTTTGCTTTATATTCGGAACCACTCGATAAAACTCGATAAATAGATTTTTTTGACCTATTAATAATAGCAGAAATTTCAGAAACGCTCTTCCCTTCACCTTTCAACTGCCAAATCCTTGAAACCTCATTCACTTGAATTTCTTTAGCTCTCGGCATGTCGACTATGAAGCGCAATCGTTTGCAGAACTTAAGTACTCCAAATTTGTGACATCATCGATTCTAAATTTGCATATGCCAGCGAATATTCAAAGAAATTTAGAATAGTGTCTAAACTTTTGCGACAAGCACATTTGAATTTTTATGAAAAAAATTAATATTATAGCAAATAAAACGACTGTCTTTTGTACATAGCATTTTAAATCAGTTTTTGAATATATTTACAGGTTTTTGTAATTCTGACGTCATAATTCTACATTTTAAAGCTGAATGACGTCATTGTCTAAACTTTTGGGTCATAGTGTATTAACATGTTATGCTCTGCTTGTTGATTAAAACATCTGGATTGAAAAATTGCAGCGTCAGATGTAAATAGAAAAATCAGTTACGGTAATAAGTTTTAAGATGTAAAGGGTGCATAAAGCACTATTAAATTTAAAAGAAGAAAGATTAACATCTGTTTTCAGAAAATACGGTTTTGCTTAAAATAGACACTTATAATTCAAATAATAATAAACAAAAATTGCTTAATTTAATGCCTGTATTATGTTATACGTTTATATGAATTGAATATATCCAACTGAGCGAAAAATACCCAGGCCGGGAATCGAACACAGATCCTTGGATCTGTGTTCGATTCCCGGCCTGGGTATTTTTCGCTCAGTTGGATATATTCAATTCGTATGATAGCTTTACCAATCAGTTTGATTGTGTTAAAATAATAGTTGTTCTACGTATCCATCGTTTATATGGAGTTCCTTTACCTGCGGTTTATTCTGTTGAGCTGTCTACATGACAGACCAGATGTTCTACCTATAAGGTTATCTGAGCGAAACATGCTGGCTGGTTGTCGGCCCAGTTAGCTTAAACGGAAAAGCATTGGCCTTGTACGCCAAGGATCTGTGTTCGATTCCCGGCCTGGGTATTTTTCGCTCAGTTGGATATATTCAATTCGTATGATAGCTTTACCAATCAGTTTGATTGTGTTAAAATAATAGTTGTTCTACGTATCCATCGTTTATATGGAGTTCCTTTACCTGCGGTTTATTCTGTTGAGCTGTCTACATGACAGACCAGATGTTCTACCTATAAGGTTATCTGAGCGAAACATGCTGGCTGGTTGTCGGCCCAGTTAGCTTAAACGGAAAAGCATTGGCCTTGTATGCCAAGGATCTGTGTTCGATTCCCAGCCTGGGTATTTTTTCGCTCAGTTGGATATATTCAATTCGTATGATAGCTTTACCAATCAGTTTGATTGTGTTAAAATAATAGTTATACGTTTATATGTATATCGATTTTATCAGGTATTACTTGCACCAAAAATATCGGGCATCATGCTTGTCTGTGCCATAGTCGTTATACAGTTTCATAATATAGTTATTTAGATATATTTTAATTCAATATTTAAAAAAAAATACATTCGCTGATGTTGTATAGAATAAACATGTTATTTCACATTTTAATAGTAAAAACAGCACTTTTGTGTTTAATAAAAATTAAGTATATTTCCAAAATACACTATTCATATATGTATCTGTGCTAAAAAAAAATCCTTATGATTATTTTTTGGAATTTCTTTAAAGTCCATAAAAAATCTCTGTCCTTTAAAATGATTAAAAATTCATAAAAAAAACCCATTTCATCTTGGTCATTAGCACATCAAACAGAACTGCCACAGGCGGCTATTTTTATATTCTGTTTGCACCAGTATTTTTCTAATATAAATTTTGAAGCATATTTCTGTTGCAAATGTAGGTCAAAGTGTATATAAAGATTTCTGTTTAGAGAAAGTGGTACCAGTTAGAACTAAAACTTAGTCGCCTTTAGCAGTCCTGATCAAACAGCATTCCGCTTCGGCATTTTTAGAATAGCCTTTTCACCTCTTCACCCGAGGCATCTTAAATTCTGAATGGAATCAATTTTTATCGTTTTAGGCCGAGATTTTAAACTTTTCCCTCTTTTCCGTCCTTTTCCCCTACTCTTTCATTTAAGATATGCGCCATCAATAACAATTATCGCATGGGTCATATCATTGCACAGTCTTATCTCAATTTCATACTTTAATGTAGTAATTTCAATGGCCTCTCTAACTGATGTATTGTGAAAGTTGTCATAGTTAGCAATCTTTTCGATTGATATTGTTTATTCTATAAAACAATAATGAATGTATTTTTTTAAATATTGAATTAAAATATAAGTAAGTATATTATAAAATTGTTTAACGACTGTAGCACAGACAAGTATGATACGCCATTTTTGGTGCAAGTAATGCCTGATAAAATTGCATAGATGTAAACGTATACATACTTATAATTTTAAATAAATAAGAAAGAAATTTAACAGACCCCGTCATTGTGTCTGATTTGAGCGTATGTGACAATTTATCATTAAGAACCCACATCCGAATTCAAGTTCATGCATTCAAGAAAATATACAGGGTAACGTATAAATTACGCAGTCATTTATTTTATGAACGGTTCTAGCCTGTTTGCACAGTGCGCGAAAGTTGCTGGGTTCGACTATGGAAGCTTTTTAATTCAGTTTGAGAATTTTCAACTCATATGATTTCGGTACCAATCCGTTTGTTTGAGGCAAAAATAATGAAAAGCAGGTTGTAGCTACAATTATAAAAGTGGTGTCAAAATGCAGAGAAGTAAGTATGCTCTAAACAATAAGGCCAGACATACCACCCATGGCGACAAAATGGAAAACATAGCGGTCGTATCTCGAAAACTGCTGTGGATAAAGGAAAAAAACTCGATTAGGAAGTTCTTCATCGCCGTCGATTTAGTAGCAAATGGCACTTCATTTTCACGAAAAGCCTAAAACCAAAAGACAAAACTTCTAATTACAAAGAGAGTATCAGGAAACATTGAAATTTATACCATTCAAAGTATTATAACTCGGTAAATTTTGGTCGTAACAAAATGGAATTTCACAAAATGTACAAGGCAACAATTTTCTAAATATGAATTATAAAATATACACAATAATTATATATTAAATTTTACCTTTTTATATATATACAGCTTCTTCAAAAACAAATGCCATATCTTAGATATACGCTTGTTTTGTGTCTTTTTAATACTTGCCAACACAGTTGAAAAGCGTTTATGACTTTGGTTTGTTTGTCTGCCTTCTGCCGTTTGTCCGGGCTCTAACTCGAGTAAGCATAGTCAGATTGTCATTAAATTGATGTAATGGGTTTACTATGTCATTTCAGCACTGAAAATGTGCAGCATTTATGGTTCGACAGGGAATAAAAGAATTATGCCACATTACGGTCCATGTGGAAAAATCGCCTGATGTGTATTTTAATGATGTCGTATTACATTATTTTAAACATATTGAAATTTATATGGGGCGTTCTCACGATCTTTTGACTTTCGTGTCCCTGAATAATAATTTATATTTTAATACACTTTTTTGTGTTTTTTTTTATTTCATATACTGGGGAACATCCCATTGCATGATTTCACAACAACATTAACGAGATAAATAAGTTTTGGACGATGTTGGGGGTCCAAACACCGGAAAAACTCCTATACCGTCCCGTGTCCCTGATGCTGATTTTTAAGTTTGGAACTGTCTGGATAAAATTTTTTCAATAAAAATAATTCGATGTATTTTTTTCTGAAACTGGAACTATTGTTTTACACAAATCTGTAGCTAAAAATTAACCTGCACACATTTTTAGGGTTGTTATTATTTTTTAAACTCTGTCCCTGCGTTTTAGATTCCTTACCATCCCTCTTCTAAAATTATACAGAAAATCATTTCAGATGCAGCCACAGAAATTTTTTAAGTTTTTTCTCATGCAGAAGTATGCTAGGAAATAATGTCTAAAATTTTTTATCAGGGAATTTACTGTAGAATTTAAATCAGCATTTAAATATCAATTTCAAGCATCGTGGCTTTATTGGTAGTCTCACCTTCCCCAAGGTTTATTCCTGCACTTCTCGAGGTAATTTTTTTTTTAAATTTAATCCAGTGTTAACAACTGTTTCTAAAAATCAATGAGCATTGTGGCTATCACTTAGTCTTAACATGATTTTCCTAAAAATAGGTGGTAATTTTCCTTACAGTTTTATCCTGACCGTCCCTTTTTTTACTATTTCGTCCCTTTTTTCGAATACCATCCCCCTTTTTTTACTTTACCGTCCCTTCTTTAACACCCTTTTAAGACAATGTTGTACAAAAATTCTGTACTAAAAGTACTACATTGTTATTATTTCTTATTTAAATGTCCTGTGGGTACTATGCAAATTCATTATAAGTAAAAATTTAGAAGAATATAAAAGTTATAGGGCTAAAATGGTAAGGAAAATTAAACTCGCAAGTTTAACTTGAACCTCAGTTAAATAAAAAAAAAATTCGCCGCTGACGCTTTTTTCTTTATTTTGAATCATTAAGGCATTCGTCTATCAGATTAAAATGTTATTTTAGTAAGTTTAATTTTGTCAGATTTTTTTTCCCAAAGGTCAAAAGATTGTGAGAATGCCCCATATACTATATATATCACGGAGGTTTAGTACAAGACGTTTACTGTAGAATTTAGTGTGGTCAAAATTTATCGTTCATTTAAAAGACAAACAAAAGAATTTGGCTACTCAAGAAACTGAACAATAATTGAACTATTGCAGCACATAAACAATAATTGCTTGAAATACATTTTCAGTTATGGTACGCGTTTTTAAACTGAAATATTTTTTTTAAATATTACTTGGTGTGCATAAACTATATAGGGCATATACAGGGCTGCACAAAAAGTTCTCAAATACATTTCCGTTTATTTACGGAAATTGCTGACTGGAAAATTTCAAATGTGCTATTTGTTTAACTGAACAAACTTTTAGCGTACTATGTAATATACTTACAAATCAATAGATCATGAAGAGCTGCACAAAAAGAAAATCTGATATTTTTTCCGATTATTGATTGTAATAGCAGAAATTGGGTGTTGAAATGCGATATGTATTTTTAAATTGAACTATTTTCTTGAAAATATTACTTGGTGTGTGTACATTTTATAGAACATATACAGGTCTACAGAAAAATTCATAAGAACATTTTCGTTTATTCACGGAAATTGCTGAATGGAAATTTTGAATTGCGCTATTTGTTTAACTGAAGTAACTTTTAGCATACTATGTAGTATCTATACAAATCTATAGATCATATACAGGGCTGCACACATACACAAAAATATCGGATAATTTTCCGACTTTTTATGGTAATAGTAGAAATTGAATTTTCAAATGCGTTATGCTTTTTTCAAACTGTTGATTTAGACGTCATCTTTTACCTTAATAATCAGCTAAGTTTTGTTACAGTATTACGAATGTGTTGGAAAATGTTTCGTATTTATGCTTGACGCATGATTTTTCTTTCTTGTTTGTAATTGTTTTTATTTCTATATTAAGCAGTTTCAGTGATAATCTCCTAAATTGCTAATTTGTGCCTCCCTCTGTGTATTTCTTTCAACGAAATTTTTCGGTCGATTAGATAAATGGAAATTATATCGTAACTTCATCATTTCAGCAAAACATACTGTACTTTGAAGCAGGAAATGAAAAAGTCAAACGACTAAAAAATCCTATATAACCATTTTCTTTTTCATGAAGCACAAAAATGCTTTTCTTGAAAAAGTACTTAAATTCAGATCCGGGAAGCAGTAGGTCATAAATTTTATGCAAGAGTATATTTTGTGATCTTCTGGGCAAAGAGTAAGACTTATGGCGTGTAGATATATAAAATTATTTCTCAGGTTAATGTAATATCTGAAAACTATAAAAAATAATAAGGAAGCTAAAATTGTCTCAAGGGAAAATTCCTTATATGTGTAGAAAGAAGAGAGAAGAAATAACATGTGGATAGATCGTGCAATAAAACTAAGAAATTGACTTACTTTTGAACTTTTTCAGAAATTATTTTAAGTTCTGTTTACTTTCTTTGACTTTTTGATCATATTTTGATTAACTTTATTTGTAGTGCAAGTCGAAGTACACGCTTTTCATATATTGGGTTAGTTGGGAAAACCTTTTCTTTTTAAATTGGTGAAAATGAACATTTGATGTATCGCTCACCCGCAAGAAACGAGACGCATCTCGACAAAAGTAAATTTTACAAGAGAGTCCAAAGATGGTTTGAATGTTTTTACCAGTGACCCGAAGCTGAACAATTTTTGATGCTCCAGCTCCAGCTCCGCTCCTAGAGAAAATACTGTGGCTCCAGCTCCGGCTCCGGCTCCAACTTGGCTCCGACTTCGCGCTTTTGAGTTGCAGATTTTAATTTACACGTTTAATTTTTTGCTCACAAATACTTTCTACCTTCATTAAAGATCTGACAAAATGCATTTTTCTTCTCATCAAACTTCAAATGCTTGTTCAGAAAGTATGACATCTTTTAGCATTTGCTTTTAAAATGGAAAGTTTGGTGGAATTTTAAACACAAAAATCTTAAATTTCTTCTACACTTTTCAAACAGCCAAAGTTGTACAACTACACATGTAAACAACAGGCGGCCATATTGGTTTTCGAATAGTGTTGTCACTTAGTTCAAGTAGAAAGTAGAAGTAAAGTAGTGTTACCATGTTTTGAGAAGGTTTCCTTCTCTAATAATAATAATAAAAACCTAAAAAATGATGTAATTAAAATACTGAATAATGATGTAATTAAAATATTTTAAGCCTAGAAATTTAAACTTGAAAAAAAAAAAAAAAAAAAAGATTTCAAAGAATAAGGAGCCCTGAAGCTGGGGAAAATTTAGAGCCACAGCTCCGGCTCCAGCTCCAAGGAAAACACGGCTCCTGGCTCCAGCTCCATCTCCGGGTCCCTGGTTTTTACTGTAACATGAAATTATAGCACTTAACTCTGCATGAAGCAGTAACAATGTGCATAAAAACTTAACATACTTAAGAATGAAGACATAGATGAGGTTTATAGGGTTGAGTAATTTTACAATCCCCCCCCACACACACACAATCCCACCCAGCAGCAATGGACACATAGTGTAATAAAGCGATTTTGCATATTACTACTCTTATGAAGCATTCACTGTAGCAAGACGCACCTATGACAGACCGATTAGTGGAATAAAACGGAAAATGAATTTTTGCGAGCTGTGTCACTCTTCTTGCGGGTGAGCGATATAATCCTGGAAATTATAATTCATTAATCTAATAGTTTTCTTACAATTTTTTTTTATATTTGTCACATAAATAACATAATATATGCAAAAATTATCATATTTATTTATTTTCTGTTGAATACTTAAAAAAAAAATATATATATATGAATAGGTTTTGAAGTACTAGTTGGAAAGAAAACACTTATTTTTTGATACATTCATAAAATTATTCTGTTCTATTTTACGTATATCCGAGCATGAAATTGTACAATTTCTAGCAAAATAGATATTATTAAAGGAACCGGCCTACACAAATTTCAAACGATGAGCTAAATTATATCATTTCAACAAAATATAATCTACTTTGAAACAGGAAATGAAAAAGTCAAAGGACTAAAAAATCCTATCTAAACATTTTCTTTTCATGAAGCATTAAAATGCTTTTCTTGGAAAAGTACTCAAATTCAGATTGGAGAAGCAGTAGGCCATAAATTTTATGCGAGAATGAATTTTGTGATCTTCTGAGGCAAAGAGTAAGAGTTATGGCGTGTACATATATAAAATTATTTCTCAGGTTAATGTAATATCTGAAAAGTATAAAAAATAATAAGGAAATTAAAATTGCCTCAAGGGAAAATTCCTTATAGGTGTAGGAAGAAGAGAAAATTTCCGTCAAGAAGAAATATCATGTAGTTGGATTGTGCAATGAAACTAAAAAAGTAACTTTTGATTTTTTTCGGAAATTATTTTAAAATCTGTTTACTCTCTTTGACGTTTTGATTATTTTGATTAACCTCTTCAGTTCCGAAGCTAAAATAATAATACAAATGCTTATTCATTGATTTTTTTCCAAACAAAATGACAGAAAAAATATATTGTCTGAAATTGATTCTTTAGGTGCTTAGTAATTTAAGTTCAAAAATATGGATCTAAAACTACAAAGCCCCTTAAAAACATCAATTTAATAACCATTAACCTAAATTGACGCAATAACTAATTTAAGAGCTTTAAACAAGTAAGTAATCTACAAACCCTCAAAATTTTTTATTGAAAAAGATTTAAGTTAAATACTTATGTAAATTTCTCATTTTGTTTGTCATGCTGTCTTTTTGCCATTTTTAAGCATTTTGCAAACGCAGATGAAAATAACACTTATTTTATGTGGGAATCAGCTTAGATGCTGCCATTTACTCGTTATCTTTAAACGCAAAAAATATTCAGCTATTAAGGAGTGATATGAAAATGTAAAAAAATCGGAAATTTTAGTTTTTATAAGGAAAAGAACAGAAGTCACCGTATGGGGACCAAGGGACCGAAGAGGTTAAGGAAAAGAGGGATCTTCAAAATTATTTTTTTAATTATTTTAAAATTGGACTTTAAATACTATTTAAGAGCACACTATACACTGAAAAAAATGAAGTACTCAAAAATGAGTAAATCGGTGTACTCATATCGAATTGAGTATGTTTGGATCAAAAACGATTCTGTGCTATCTGAATTTTGATACATCACATGTTATCAAAACCAAACGAAACGATAATTTTGTACTGTGTATTGGTTTATTTCATTCATGACGGTTTAAAATATTCTCTTTAATCGGAAAACAAAGTAATATAACGTGGAAATCAGCGGTATAATATAACATTTTAATTATTTTGAAGGAACTATATCCCGTGTCTCCTATATAACGCGTAAGGTTACATTGTGTCGTTGTTGTTGTTTATCACTGCTTCGTAAATTCGGTCTGGTCTGTGTGCTAAGTGAGATGGATTTGTTCGTAAAAACGTTAATTAGAAAATGGGATTAACAACATTTCGCCAACTACTTTGAAAGTAAGTGCTCCCTGTTAAATATTCAATGCCTTTTTTTCTTGTTTAAATCTAATCAGCTGTACCTTTTGTAAATATTAAATTATGCACAGTATTTTAAAATGATTTAAAAGTGTTTGGAAGCAATGCACATGTCATAAAAGTAATTGTTTAGCGTATCTTGATAATATTTTTGAAATTTTTTCTTTAGTAATAATTAAATGTTTCTTGTTAATAATTTTTAGCGGGAAATAAATGTCTGAACATTTTTACTGTAATCTGTAGTAAAGTGTCTCGGAGGGGGAGGGACTTTGACAAGAATTTTTTTTTTCCCCATTTAACTTATTTTAGTTTTCAAAGTGTTTTATAAATTGTATGTCTTTTAGACCAGTATCTAATTTTGATTTCGCACACATTACTAATCGGCCATCTTAGACACCATCTTGTTTAACTTCATATTTTTATAACAGAAACGTTGTTTTCAAACTCCTTTAAATTATTTTAAAATATTGTGCATAATATAATATTAGCATTGATGTAATATTTACTGAAAGTTCAGCTGATTGCATAAAATAAGGAAAAACTTTATTGAATATTTAACAGAGAGCAATTACGTTCAAGTTCATATTTGAATACATACATGGGATCAAAAATGAGAACATAAGCACTTCATATTTGAATACATACATTAGATTAAAAATGAGTACATAACGGTTCATATTTGAACACATCCATGGAATCAAAAATGAGTACATGTGTTTCTCAATTTTGAGTACATTTGGATCGGAGCCATTTTGAGTAAGTGACGTATTTAAAAATGAGTACTTTTTACTCAATTTTGAGAACCCATTTTTTGCAGTGTATGAATTATGGCATATATTTATCACACAACATATTAAATAAAAAAAATGTGGTAAAAGGAATTTTCCGAATTATTTTAAGCGTTATGAAGAACTTTTTTAAATGTTGCATGCGTATTCCATATCAATTAAATTCCTGAATATTTTTTATGCCAGATTGGTTTACATATACAAATAAAACTGAGCATAATTTTTTAAACTAAATGTAATTTGAAAAGGTAGAGCTACTTGACTGCATAAATATGACGCAAAAATGCTGAACATTTCCTAAATTTAGAAAATATTTTTTTTTCTTAATTTAGGAATATATAAAATTTGATGCACAGTTTTATTTGTATATGTAAACCAAACTGGCATAAAAATATTGGGGATATTATTTGATATGGAATGCGCATGGGGCAGTTTGAAAAGTTCTTCTTAACGCTTAAAATATTCAGGAAAGTGCCGTATTTTTCTGATTTTTTAATAAAATCTTGTGTGATAAGTTTATGCCATAATTTACATAGTATAAACTTGAATAGTATTTAAAGTGCAATTTAAAAAAATGAAAAATGAGTTTGAAGGTTCCTTGTCTCATTAACTTCATTTGTAGTGTATTTCGAAGTACACGCTTTTCATATAATGGGTTAATTGGGAAAAACTTTTTAAACTGGTGAAAAAGAACCTTTGATATATAATACAGTGAAATACGTTTAACACGAAACTCAAGGGACCGAAAAAATGTTTCGTGTTAAAAGATTCGTAAAAAAAAAAAAAAAACTCACAAATATTTTTGACGTTTTCAAATTTTATGTCGATTTCCTGTTAAACTACTAGTAAGTTGCATCCATTAGGATAAAAAACAAGTAAAAAAAAAATAGTTTTTTTTGGAGGGGGTGGAAATTAGATATCTTTTTTTTAAGTGTATTTTTTAGCATTCTGAGATCTAGCTTGTTTGAACCAAATAAGCAAAGCTGCTCCAAATCTTCCTTCTTAGCAGTTCTCATGCGTTTTCTCTCTGGCTTAAACATATTGCGCTCAAATATTAACTTAATGGGATCCCTGTTTTTTATTATTGTTGATAAAGTAGAATTGGCAATGCCAAATTCTTTGCAGATTTCTGTTTTCGTACTTCTTTTCCATCAACTGCATTAAGCAGTCTGATCTTCATTTGAAGCGAAATAGCAGTTTGCATTCGCACCAATTTCTTAGCAAGTGCGCTCATAAAACATAAGCTAATTTACAAAAAACACGAAATTCACTGATTTTCACACAAAATTCAGTATTTTTAACACAAAATTTAACAATTTCAACTCAAACTAACTAGATCGAAAGCGAATTTTTTTCGTGTTAAACGATTTTCGTTTCGTGTTAAAAGAAACAAATTGCATTAAATTGCATAGTATACTGTCCGGACAGCCATTTCATTTCGTGTTAACCAATTTTTCACGTTAAGCGTTTTCATGTTAAACGCATTTCACTGTACGTAAAAGTATAAATTATTAATCTAAAAGTTTTCTTATATATGTATTTTATATTTGCCACATAAATTACATAATATATGCAAAAAATAACATTTATTAATTTTATTTTTCTTTTGCATACTTTCAAAAAATATGAATAGATTTTGAAGTAGTTTGAAAGAAAATGCTTATTTTTTGATACATTCGTAAAATTATTCTATTCTATTTTACGTATACCTGGGCTTGAAAATTTTCAAATTTTACACTGTAAAAAAAGACAAATGTTTCTTATTTACGAAAATGTACAATAATCATACGAACGAAAATATACAATAACCTCTTCCGAATCATTCAAGATTCCGAAAAGCGTTCCTTTATCTTTAGAAACCTTACAAAGCAATTTATTTTCGAAATTTAAACAAGAATTCATGAAAATAAATTTTTATTGGAAGCCCGTAATTTTCGGAAACGTTTTCGAGTAGCTTTTACAATGCATTAATCAGTTATCGCTACCCGAAAAACCAGTTTTTCGGAAGCTATCTATTCTCAAGTAAATATTTTCATGT
The DNA here is from genome assembly GCA_963932465.1 of Maratus speciosus. Classification (NCBI taxonomy): domain Eukaryota; kingdom Metazoa; phylum Arthropoda; class Arachnida; order Araneae; family Salticidae; genus Maratus; species Maratus speciosus. The sequence goes on from OZ010786.1 coordinate 446,192,232, forward strand.
TGAGCAAACATGTTTAACAGACAAACATAGAGAATTAACAACATTAACATTAACATAATTTTGTTACAATTGCATGTACAAATTCAGTTATGCAGCTGAAAATGTTCACTTGAGAATTGGCAGCATCCGAAAAGCAAACTTTCTGCGTCGAAATAACTGATTAATGAATTGTAAAAGCTACTCGAAAACGTTTCCGAAAATTACGGGCAGCTAATAAAAAAATATTTTCAAAATTCTTTTTTAATTTTCGAAAATAAATTGTTTTCTGATGTATCTAAATATAACGGAACGCTTTTTGGAATCTTGGGTGACTCGGAAGAGGTTATTGTATATTTTCGTTCGTGACTATAGTACATTTCCATAGATTAAGAAAAAAATTTCTTTTTTTACACTGTAAAAAAACGGGCTAAAATACGGAAATACTACTGTCAATCTAGACGCCAGTGCTATTTCCGTATTTTAACGGAACTTTTCCCCGGTAAATTACAGAAAAATGTCCGTTAAATTAAAAAAAAAACGGAAATTTTTCTGTAATTTACAGGGAAAAAGGTTCCGTTAAAATACGGAATTACTACTGGCGTCTAGAGTGCCAGTAGTATTTTCGTATTTTAGTCCGGTTTTTTTTACAGTCACAGTGAAACAAAATAGGTATTATCAAAGAAACAGGTCTACACAAATTTCAATCGATTAGCTAAACTGTATCATTTCAACAAAATCGTTACTCGAATTTAAGAGATAATGAAAAACTCAAAAGATTAAGAAAATCTCTTTGACCATTTTTTTCAATTATAATAAAAATGCCTTTTTTGGGAAAGATACTTAAGGTCAGGAAGTATTAGGCCATAAATTGTATGCAAAAGTTGAAATCTTACGAGAAATTGAAATGCATTTATGAATGAGAAATTTCCAGTTGATTTTGCAATGATTTTGCAATGTTAATGCACATAATTGAAAGTTAATACGTTTTTTTGATATTCTGGGGCAAGGAATAAGGTCGTTGTCTTGAAAATATTGGAATGAATTTTCTACATCTACAGTTGAATATGTGAAAAACGCCTTAAAAAATGCTGAGAAACAAAATTATTTGTTCACTAACAAAGATTCCCAACACTGTAAAAAAAAAAAAAAAAAAAAAAAAAAAAAAAAAAAAAAAAAATCCAATGATTTTAGAACAAAAATTACTTGTAAAAATTGCATTATAAAATCGAGGAATTATTTTGATCTCTCTTTATGCTGCATCGTTTAAGTTTATATCTATTAATTTCTTTTCCAGAATTTTTGTACGTGTGTTACATACTTTATTTTTATTTTTTTTCCTAACTGCTGACCAGGCTCCTACCTACGGGCTATAACCCAGTGTTACGGATTTGAGTGCCTGGAAACGGAACAAAATCGCCTAATCTCTGCGTGACGGTAGTCTGCTGGAAAAGCAATTATGCTTTTTTTTTTTTTTGGTAGCTCTGTTTTGCTTTGTTTTGGTTATATGCTGGCCGATTACTTAAAGTGAACTTACTTGTTTAATTTCATGCTGCATCGTGCACATATACATCATTGCCGAGCACACAAAGAACGACTCTCCCTACTCTAGTTGGTCGCGTAATTTAGAACCTTGATCAGGTGACGAGACCTTCACCTGACTAGGCACCTCCAGGGGTATACTTCACTAGGAACTTGTAGAACTTTGCACTCACAAAGGATTTTACATGCACCAAGTTCTATTAGCGCACATGGCTACGTATGTGATATACTAGACTGGGACAGGGAACGTATGTCATTAGCGCCATAAGTGATACGGTGCAGAATACTCCGGTTGCGGCATTGACTGAAGTTGTAATCTATACTAACATAATAAAGAGAGAACTCCCGAATGACATGCAGATTGACTGACTTACCGACTGACGGACTCATCAACGCCGAGTTGAAAAGAATAAAGTAATGATCACGAAATGTCAATGGTAGATTACTTTTATGACATAGTCAAGCAATGAGGAAGGATTTTTGAAAATATACCCCTTAAGGTTGTTAATAGAGGGGCGAATGTTTTAGGTCATTTCTCCATATCTCAGTAGCAGTTTTAAGCAAGAGAGTAATATTCAGCATAACAAATCTACTAAAACAATAGTCAATCTCGTATTTCAGCAATTTTAGAAATTCAAACTCAAAGGAGCTTAAATAAGGGATGGAGAATCGTAAGTCATTTCGCCATATCTCAACTGCTGTTTTAGGTTATTTTCGGAAATGAATAATATTGAAAACCGAAGTAGAAACTCTATGTGAGATATCTCCAGTTCTGCTTTCTGCTAAAAAAAAAAATAAATAAATAACGCTGTCACCGCCGTCGCCGTCCGTTTTGAATTTTTTTGTAATAAGAGGTCTTTCTTCGTTAATATTAAGAAAAATATTGCATACAAAAATACGAAAATCGGTGATATTATAGAGAAATGTTTTGCAGACAGTTTTCAAATCGAAGAATTATTTTAATATTTAATGTTGAAGTTGGCCAAAATCGTTCCATTAAACAAGTTTTATAGGAGCAAAAACTATACATAGGAATTTAATCATATTTAGATTATTTCGTACATTATAAGTTCCCGGTGTGCAGACTGCATTTATTTTTTTTAATTTGACTCATTTCTTGAGGTTTTATTTCTATTTTAAATTCAAATTTTCAGTATTTCGAGAGATATTTTTTACAACTTATAGAAAGGGGTATTATTTTAAATTGTTGCCAAATTTAAAAACAGCGCAGAGAATAATATTTGCTTCAAATTAAAAATTTATTTACACGTGACTATTATACACAGAAAAAAAACTTTCAAATAAAAATTAAATGATTACGTATTAAAAGCAGGAAAATATTGATAATTAAAAGTTGATAATTACATTATTAATAAAAAGTGCCATATCATAATATTGCTAAACAGTTTAAATTTAAAAATATACTTGAACGAGATATTTATTTCATATTTTGAGATAATATTTTAAAACTAATCTATCTATCTATCTATCTATATATATATATATTGCGCTATCGTATCAATGAAACGCATCTCATTGGTTATTGAACAGCATTTAATGCATCTCCATACCTATAAGGGGAGTTACCATAGGAGGGGGGGACTCTCTTCAGTCGCCAAATGCCGCCAAGGTTGTCGCCAACTTGGCGATATCTCTAATATTTCCATATTATTCCAAATTCCCATAGACTTCCATTGTAAACCAATAGGGTTTACTTCCTTACAGAAAATCAACATGTTGAGATATTTTAAACCAATGCAGATAATAAACCAATATAGGATACATTGGATAATAAACCAATGCAGCGAATACAAGAGTCGCATTGCTCTGGTGTTGAGAATTCGAAGACAGCGCAAATAAGCAAATAATATTTCCTTTCTAACACCAAAAGTATTTTCACGAGAATATTAAAAAGGGAAAGAAAACTTAGGTGAAAATTACGTCAGATTTAAAACATTTAAGCTATACATTTTAAAGCCGATCAAATTAGCGTGCTTTTAGAGTTTGTGGTGTCTGAATGGGGGTTGGCGAGCGTAGCTCGTAGGGGGCAGAGCCCCCTAGTTTTGTTAAAAATAATAAAATGTGAACCTGACACCAATTATTATTAGGTATTGAGCATGAAACAACAGAAATAGGATATTTAAAATTACTTTTTTAAAATATAACACCGTATGATGCGCATTTTTTAATCCGAAAAACAAACATTGAAGTATATTCAAATCGTTTTTGTTTCATACCTGTTTTTTTGTAGGGTTTGGCACGTCATGGTCACGTAAAATATGTTTAAAAAATGGCAAGTGGATGTTAAAAGGTTTGCCACCCCTATATTAGAAGAATTAAAATAATGCCTTTAAATTGTTCAAAAAATAAAAAGAAACAAACATTTAATTTTAAAAAACATTTCTCGAACACATATTTCCTTGCTATAATAGTTTCTTTAGTTTTAATCCATTAGAGTAGTCAGCAGTCAAGAAATATAAAAACTAGTATTTCCTAATAGAAATATTTGCCTAAATTAATTGATTATATCTGCAGTTAAAAAAAGCGAATATTGCTTTTCACAATTAGCTGTGTTTGCTGAATACCGTGTATGTGGTTTACTATTTATTACCGAATAATTTATCTTTCTGATATTTTAATTACACAGCTCATAGGTATAACATGTAAATAATATTGAATAATATTTAAATATATGGTAACTTGAGATGATAAATTGGTGAATTAATTAATTAGATTTTTAAACCATTTTGGGGAAAAGGTCTGCTTGTCTGCTGCAATGCGAAATAGAACCAATTGGGAATAAAACTCGCTAATACAACTAACAGTGCTGCTTTGACAGTTAGAAAACAACACACGGAGCTCTCGTTCGACGTGCGTACAATATCCAAAGAAGTAGTATTCAAATTCTCTGAGCGTTGACCATGCCATCTACATAAAATGTAGTATAATAATAAAAAAATGTATAGTGTTATTACGTTTTATATTACATTTCTATAATCTAAAGAATAGGTCTTCAACCTTTCATGTTTGAGGGCCACATTTGGGCCATTCCACGAGAAACTAACTAATGTCCCGCAAGTAACGCTAACATAAATACCTATATTTATTAATTTATAAGTTGTTAAAATATAAATAATACATTATAATTAACAAATAAAAACTATATTTTCATACTTGCTTAGCTGTTTCAATTTGAAGATACAATAGCATTGTTAAAACAGCAGTAATATGTAGAAAAGCTGCTCCACAAGTGATTATGGAATAGCCCTTTAATAGATTTAAAAATCTCCACATTTTAAATCCCAGACCTTAGTAAGCTGCCCGTCTTTAATAATAAATAAATAATAAAAAATAATAGCTATCAAAAAATCTCTAGATTTTAAATCCTAGACCTAAATAAATGCCCGTTTTAGAGCCATTCCATAAAAAAAACTGAGAAAATGTCCTGCGCACGACACTTACATAAATACCTATATCTATTGACTTGTTTAACACCATAAGGATCGCTAAATATTTGGAAAAAACATAAAAAGTACCTATTTTTTTATTACAAAAATTGAATAATTTTAAGCTTTCTAAATAAAATGTGTAATTAGTTTTTTTTAAGAGGAAAAATAAAGATGTTATAGAAGAAATTCACATTTGTAGAAAAGCCATCATGCGAGAACTCTGTGTCTTAATGTTTTTTTTTTTTTTTTTTACACCATACAAATTAATGCGAATAAGACCTTTATTTTTCACATCTTAGATCTCTATTTATCATCATCATACAAATTTTTACAAATACACTGGTTTCCAAAAATTAAGGAAAAATCACAAAAAGAGCGATAACTCGTTCAAAAATTAACCTGTCCGTATGAAATTTGGATATGTTGTTAACTGAAAGATTCTGAATAAAATTACATAATGCAAATTAGTGGCGCTGCAATCGGATTGAGTCATCTGTGAGAAGCATAAAAATGCATGCTAGAGAGTACGGCTGCTGGTGTCGATGTGATTATAAGGTATGAAAACTGAGATAGCCCATTCATTAGTATGACCTCGAGGTATCATTTGTCCGCATAACTACGATATAGAGCTATTGGAAGATTAGATGTAGGTCTAAGTCAGACAGAGGTGGCCAGAGGGCTAAATGTGAGTCCTTCTGTTGCTCATAGGCTTTGAAAACAAATTCAAATCACTGGTTTGGCCTCCATAAGGTTCAGCGAAGGACGAGCAAGAGCTACGACAAGCACCGATGACCGATATTTGCGGTTATGTGTACGAAGGAATAGAACAGCACCCCCTGTCATCTTAAATCCTTACTTGCTGCAGCCAATGGAAGGTTAGTATCAACGTCTACTGTACGCAGAGAGCTTCATGAAAGTGGGCTTTACGCAATGCGACCAGACATTTGTGTGCCGCTCACCTCATGTCTCTGGGGGAACTTTTAACGGTTAGCACGTCAACATGTCCACTGAACGGCTGATCAATGGAGGCGTGTTCTCGTTACAAATGAGTTCCAGTTTAGCCCCCAAAGCTATAGTAGGCTTTGTTTGATTTGGAGAGAACGGGGAACACGCTATCATCCATCAAACCTTCGTAAAAAAGATTCGTATGAAGGAGGCAATGTCTGTGTTTGGGATGGTATCTCTTTGGGTGGACGTGCAGACCTCTATGTCTTTCCACGTGGAACTGTGAATGCTCACGTCTATAGAGATGACATTCTTGATGCTTATGTGCACCCTTATGCCGGTGCAATAGGTAATGATTTCATGTTACAGGACGATAACGCTAGACCGCACAGGGTTCACATCGTAGAAGATTATCTTCAGCACCAAACAATTTAATGCATGAAATGGCCGTCCCATCAAGCATCTTTGGGATACTTTAGGAAGATGTGTCTCTGATCTCAATCCCCCTCCTCAGACTCTTTCCACGCTTACAACTGCTTTAGAAGAGCAATGGCTCGCACTTCCCAGCGAACTTATCGATCGCATAATTGACAGTATCACACTTCGCTGTATGTGCTGTATTGCTTCTAGGGATGGTCATACTCCATATTAAAGGTACTTTTCCTATACCAAACTGAGAGATTTATTTTGTTTATTTTATATTTGTATTAATTTCTGAAACACCACAATCGTCTGGTTATTTCTTTTAATGTTATTTTATATCTTGCTATATGCTGTAAATTGCGGGTCAGTTTTATTAAAATCTACTTGTAACATTTTGAGTAATTGCTACTTTTGTTGTTTTTCCTTAATTTTTGGAAACCAATGTAATATTTGAAATAATATATATACATTACTTTTTGATTATTAATAATTTTTTTTGAGTGTGATACATTTCGAAACATGCAATATAAAGTCCAACATCACAATGAGCGCCAAACACCAAACACGAACAGTAAATTCAAACACTTCGTACGGAAATGCCAGCTAAATTTTTCTGGTTTCAGAAGTAATCTCCAGTCCAGAAATATGACGGGCAAGAGAAATAACGAACAACACCTCAGCCCTTGATATTGACGGGAGTGAAAATTAAGAGGTTAAACATAAAGCATTCGTTAAAAGTAACAAACAACTCTAGATTTTGATATTAGCATGGTGTTTTAATTTGAAGATATTATAACATTATTAAAACAGCAGAAATATGTAGAAAAGCTGTCCCGCACGTGACATGGAATGAACTATTGGTAAATTCTTACAGTTCCACTGGCCGCCGGTACTAAAACTATTGACATGAAATATGTAACAAGACCTACTAGTTTTCAAGAACATTGGCGGATTGTATGCAGTCGTTGCATAACTGCAGAATTCTCATTTTAATTTAGGTTCATAATGAAGAATGTTTTATTTGTTTATATTTGCACGCAATATTATTTTTTAACATCGCAAATTCTACACAAGTACTTGATTAATAATAGTTGTAATAGTAATGCATAGAAATAATCTATCGGTTAGAGCTCAAGAATGTAAAAGATGCCAGCTCTATAGTGTTTGCTATAGTACCATAATGATATTAAAAAAATAATAAATATATGCTCTGAGGAGTTCTTGGCATCGAGGTTTACAGTCGGTCTCATAAAGTTTGAGCTTTTGATGACACCAAAAGAGCAAATTCACGTCGTTGGCATTCGAGTTCATGGGAAAAAAAACAATTGCACCGACTGGCTTTTCCCCTGTTTCTTGATAATTTTTTCTAAAGAAGTAAAATGCCATATCTACCAAATTTTAAGTTAAAAAAAATTAAATAAACACATAGATCCAGAATTATATTATTATTGATCCACTGTTGTGTTTGCTATAGTACCATAATGATACACGAAAAATAATAAATATATGGCATGAGTAGCTGCTAGCATAAACGGGTACAGTCGGTCTCATAAAGTTTGAGCTTTTGATGACACGGAAAGAGCAAATTCACGTCGCTGGCATTTGAGTTGATGGGATAAAAGCAATTGCACTGAGTGGCTTTTCCTCTGTTTCTTGATAATTTTTTTCTAAAGAAGTGAAAAGCCATATCTACCAAATTATAGGTTTAAAAAAAAACTTAAATAAACATATTGATCCAGAATTATATTATACTATTATTTTGTTTGTTATAGTACAGTAATGATGCATGAAAAATAATAAACATATGTCATGAGGAGTTGTTACGTATTGGGGTACTGTCGGTCTCAAAAAGTTTCAGTTTTGACTACACAAAAAGATTAAATTCACGTTGATGGCATTTGAGTTGATGTGGGAAAAAAGTATTTGCATCAAGTGGCTTTCCCTCTGTTTCTTGATAATTTTCTCTAAAGAAGTTAACTGCCATATTTATCAAATTTTAAGTTTTCTTTTTAAACTGATTTAAGCATATTGAGCCACAAATTTTGTTAAGTACATAAAAAAAAAGTGAAACATAGAAACAAAAAGCATTTTATTAAGTACATTTTCTAGCTAGATACATGTTTATTTAAGAAAAAAAAAAAAGGAAAGAAACTGGTAAAAATTGGTAGCTGTGTAGTTGCCCCATTATCACACTTTCGAAATCTTTTCATGTTGCTGAAAAACTTTCATTCCTAATATTCGAATAAACAAAGCGGATCACTAAAATACCCTGAGCACAGCCTAGACGTAGTCAGCGGGAAACGAGTTGAAGACCCCTACTCTAAAAGATATTCAAATGGTAATAATATAGATAACGAGAAATTTTCATTTTTGATGTATTTATAAAAATCCTTAAACATTACTATATGGACAGTGTTGCCGCATCTTGAAAATTTTTTTATTTAGAAATATTGAACTCAAACCAGAAAATTTTGAATAGTAGTTTTATTTTTATTTATTTAAGGAGTATCTAATATTATAGAAAACAAAAAAAGCTCTTAATACTTACTGGTGAGAATTCAGAAAGCCTAAATAAAAGTAAGCCAAATGTGGCAACACTACTTATGGGTCAGTGATTCCACAAGCGACTATTTTTATATTCTGTTTTCGCCGCTACTTTAAAAAATAAATTGTTTAATATATTTCTCTTGGGCATGCTGTCAATGTATATGCGAAAGATTTTTGTTTTGAGAAAGTAGTGCGAGATAGGATTCAAAAATAGTTGCCAGTAGCAGTCCGGATTGATATATCAGGTTGGATTTTTACTATCCGAATTAACTAATAAATCTGCAGATCAGGAGCCTCAACGTCAGCTCTGGAAGTCATTGTTTTTAGACACACTTTGGTAATATTCAATTTCCTGCAAACCGCAATTTAAAGTTTTCAAATTATGTAATTATTTATAATAAAAAATACGAAGTTATATATATATATATATATATATATATATATACATATATATATATACAGGGTGGTCATAAAAATCTTTGCCGATATATGGAGCTCTAGCGGCCGGTCCGTTCAACCGATCGAGGTGAGATTTCAAAGACAGATATTCTGATAGTCCAAGAGCTGTTAAACATTTTAGGGAAGGTATTTGAGGCACCCTGGAAATTTGTGCAACACTTCTTTTGTAATGGCTGAATACAAAATCGAATGTCTGGCTGAAAGATCGTGGCCCAAAAACTGTGCCAGACACGAGTCAAGTGCCATTTTTTGACTACCCCCCAAAAAGGTATTTGAGGCACGCTGAGATTGAGACAGAATAATATTTATACTTAGAAAAAAAAATATTTTGAAAACGACTACCCAAAGATACTTTTGACTACCCAAAAAGGTATTTGAGGCACGCTGAGATTGAGGCAGAATAGTATTTATGCTTAGAAAAAAATATTTTGAAAATGACAGACACTTTAGTCGGCCCAAAAACTGTGCCAGACACGTGTCAAGTGCCAAATGGCACTTGACACGTGTCTGGCACAGTTTTTGGACCGCGATCCTTCAGCCAGACATTCGATTTTGTATTCAGGCATTACAAAAGAAGTGTTGCACAAATTTTCAGGGTGCCTCAAATACCTACTCAAAAATGTTCAACAGCTCTCCTACTATGAGGTATGAGCTCGGAATTCTGTGAACGGCAACAAAATAGCAATCACAGTTAGGTTATAGGTACAGAAACTCGAAAATTTCCAATGGCAACGCCCATTTTTTTCGTCGCAAAATGCTCAGCACATGCGAAAACCCTAAAGAGCGTTGGAACGCAAGAAACGGAGAAAAGGACGCGTTATGCACGCACAAAAAACAGCTCTGTGAACGGTCAAAAAAACACGATCCGGACGCACGAAGGAAATTTGCATATGACAGAGAGTCAATACACCAATCACTGATTACAACACAGATCGGAGAAAAGAAACCTGTTATTTGGATTACACATTTTCCACATAGGTGCCATCACAGGCAATTACACATTGCATGCGGGTGACTGTGGACAATACAGCCGAACGTAATATAGCATGAGAGATGCTTGCAATCTCACGTTTGATAAAGTCTTTCAAATCTGGCAAAGTTTGCGGATTGCACGTGTACACGCTAGATTTGAGATATCCCCAGAACCAGAAATCCATAGGAGTGAGGTCGGGGGATCGCGGAGGACACGGAAATGGAAAATGGCGTGAGATGACGCGGTCGCCAAAATTCTGTTCCAGGACCCTGCGAACAGACTTCGCTATATGTGGAGGTGCAGCACCTTGCATCAAACGATGTCATTTAGTGCATTTCGCTGCTGCAATTCTGTATGACGTAATTTTGCAGTATGTCTGTACAGCGGGAGCCTGTCACAGATCAAGTTACAAATCCCGTTGGTGTCGCTTCCTCAAAGAAGTACTGCCCGAAAACAATTGTGCCTGCAAAGCTGCACCACGCGGTAAGTTTGACGTCGTATAAAGGTACTGGTGCCACAGCATGTGGGCTCATGTCTTCCCAGTGCACAAAAGTTTTGGTGTTGACGTTACCAGTTAAGGTGAAATGTGCCTCGTCCGTCCATAATATGCGAAGAGGCCAGTCGTTATCGCCCTCATATCGGATAAGTAATGCATTTGCGAAATCTATACGATGTTGATGGTCCCCCACGTCCAACATCTGGACGAGCTGGTACCGATATGGAAACATGCGGATTGCAGAGCGTAGTAGCTTTAGGTCTGTTGCAGTTTGAATGTGTCCTGAAGTCACTATGTTATGCACTTCCATAACAGTATCTTCAAGAACAGTTGGCCGTCCGGATTGCGGTCTATCACAGGTGCAGCCAGTTTCTTCGAATTTCTTTACTAAATCACGAATAGCTTGCGGGCTACATGGGCCACGTATTTGGCGATGGTTTCGACTGTAAGGACGCAAGGTTCCCGCAGCATTCATCCCATTTTTATAATAGAATTTTACGCATTCATCACAAACTTTCGCTGGTAGAGTCATTTCGTCAGCATGTGCGAGCTTCCGACTGTAGAACTAAAATTCCCATCCCGCTTTTTATCAATTTTTTACATTGAATATCTGGTGAACGGCGTTCTGTGATTGGTGTCTTACCTATGTCATATGCAAATTTCCTCCGTGCGCCCCCATCGTGTTTTTTTTTAGTGCGTGCATAATGCGTCTGTTTATTGTAATACACGTACCGTTCCTACGATTTTTAGGGGTTTCGAATGCGCTGATCATTTTGCGATGAAAAAAATGGGCGTTGCCATTCGAAAATTTAGAGTGTCTGTACCTATAACCGTAACCGTGAGCGCCAAACTGTTGCCGTTCACAGAATCCCGAGCTCATACCTGTGAATAGCTATATCTCATCTCAATCGGTTGAACGGACTGGTCGCTAGAGTTCCATATATCGGCAAAGTTTTTTTATGACCACCCTGTATATATATATATATATATATATATATGCAGTAGTTCCGCATTATATAGCACCACCTCCCGTCATTCGTCGCATAAATCGCTCTTTTACCCCCCAAAAAAGTTCTACTTTAACCGCATTTTTTAATTAACTTATAATAATTTGATTGGAATACATGTACAGCAAGAAGTCGGTTAATACGAGGATTTTTTTCCGATCACTTAACATCGGCTATAAGATGAATGCAAAAATATTACGTTTAATACGCAAACGTTTTACGCGATTCCGTTTAATACGTGATTGATTTTCGGTTCTTTAAGTCAAAAAATCACGCTTAAGACGCGAATTCATTAATCAAGATGCGAATTCCTTCTCTTTTCTCCGGCAAGCGTTGCAAATTTAGCGATTATTTTTTTTTTTTAATCAGATAAAAAACAATTTCTAAATTATAAATTTAATAACAGATTGACTAAGGCAAGCATTTCTAATCGGAAATAGTTGTAGATATTTAATTCTATTTTGCCCCTAAATTAGCATTACTGCAATTATTCTTTGATCCCACGACCTAAAATTCTTTGTATTTCTCTTCATGTTTGTTTTTCCCAGTGTTGCGAGATTGGGGGCTTTTTTGTCCCCAGATTGTTGATTGTCACCGCTTTTTTGAAATAAAAGTATTCGGTCTTTTTAAAATAGATTAAAAATTCTGAAAAATAAGGCGAACTATACTGTTTTAAAAAAGCGGTGGCAGTCAAATAATCTGAATTAGAAAAGTTCACAATCTGGCAACACTGGTTTTTACTCTAGTAGAGAGAGATAGACGAATTTAGGATACTCAGATATTTCATAAAAAATATTATGAATGGAGATTATTATACCTGTTGTTAGAAGGATTTTAAATGTACTTCATGTCACTACTTGCTTTATAATGCAAATTATAGGTAAAAAATGAAATTCGTAATCATTAAAAAAATACGAATGAGGTTGCGTAATTCTTTTTTGTTTTCTTTACTTTTTTACGATGCAGGGTTCCCAAATGGTCCGCCAACTGAATACCAATATTTTTTGAAAAAAAATTTCTTTTTAGATTTTTCTTACAAACCGCCCCGAAACCACCCTTGAAAGTTAATTCTAGCGCAAACCTACCATAAAATTTTCTGTTAAAATTTATTGGTATTCAGTTTGCGAACCATTTGGGAGCCCTGACTATGCTAACAATATTTTTTACAGAAAGATTAATAAGGATATTTTTTTTCTTATATTAAAAAGAAGGACATATTATAATGGTTCTCATTATCACAAGTACTAATATGATTTTAACAAATGGATTGTGCTTCAAAGTTTTGATTTTTTTTCTTTCTGTTAAAAACATTAGTCTCGAAAGAAAATTATTTTCGCTGTTTTATTTTTGTTTGTAACGTATTAATCGACAATAAAGCCATGGATGAATCCATATTTATTTTCAGTTATTATTGCAGACGGTCCTATAAAAAGAAACAGCCGACCCCCCATTGGGGCCGAATTTTGAAAAATTCCAAAATACGTGTTTACAAATTTTTGTTATACTATAGACATGTCAAGTTTGAGATTTTATTTTTACTGGTTTATGAGGTATGGTGATTTATTTTAATTTTAAATTTGCCTCCACCCGTTTTCCCCCTTAGGGATCGAAATTTAAAAAATCAATGTCTAATTCCCGTATTGCCCTCAAGAATACATATATATTCCAAATTTCAAAGCTTTGTGTCAACAGGAAGTGTGTGAAAAACGAGTAATAAGATTTGACTGCCACATACAAACAGAATTATAAGTTAAAAGAAAGCATGAAAATAGTGGCCAGTGGCAGCTATGTATACAGTGTATGTTCACAAAGTTTCAAGACTGGTCTGAGAATACAAAATTGATAAAACATTTTTGTACAGCAAACTAAAATTCTTCGAAATTTGACTCTTGGGAATCAACACACCGCTGCCAGCGTTTTTTCCATTGATCATTGGCTCCCTGAAAGTCTTCGCGCGCAAGGCTATTAGCCCCTTCGGGACGGGATCCTTTTACGAAATTTTTAATCTTTTGTCACTGTTTTTTAAAAACAGAGATTTGTGTGTTCTTGAATCGCGAAAATGCGCTGATTAAATAAGGCAAATTTTACAGTAAAATTTTACTGGTGAGAAAAAACAAGGATTCTGAGCGCTTCATGCGGCACGTATACGTGTCGCTCATCCCCAAGGGGTTAACCCCTTGAGGACAAGCAAAAATGTCTCTAAATATTCAATTCTCACCGGAATAATCGAAAAATGTTATTTTTAAATTAGGAAAAGCAATTTTTCAACGATTTTCCTCAAAAGTTAAAAATATAAAATTTAGTTAAAAATTTCTGGTGAGAATTTTGTTTAAATGATATTGTGGGATATATTTTATCATACTTACTCTCAAGGGTTTAAGGGAACTCCTCGAAGCTGCCTGGATCACTGGAATCGTGTTGAATCTCTTAGCTTACAGGTATTTCTTGATCCGGAGGAACAAAAAAAAGTCGCTGGGAGTAATATCGGGGCTGTAGGGGGCTTGCGGCAGTATTGCCACGTTAAACGTAGCCAAAACTTGGACGGCGGCGTGTGACAGGGCGCATTGTCGTGGTCTACAATTCAAGGGGGTGTGCAACTCTGCACTTTGACATTTCGTTTCAGGATCGTACTGGTAGACCTTTTTTCATCTACAGTAACAAATTTATCCTGAAAATTGGGATCGCCTTGCATGCGACTCAACCAGTTTTCGACGGGGATCAATGACACGTACTCACTCCACTAGCGATCCACTCACTCCAACGTGTCGGAGGCAACTGACGTGCATGCGCTCCATTAGCTGACACTCCCATCTACCGCACCGTGTCGGTGGAACGGGTATGCGCGCGCGCTCCTCTATTTAGGAAACAACCATTCTTGAAACTTTCTGAACACACCCTGTATATTTCAAAACAAAAATTTTCGATCGATTTAGATAAATGGCACACCATATCTCATGACATCAATGAAATATATTCTTTTTTAAAGCAGGAAATGAAAACAAACAAAGGACGAAGAAATCCTTAATAATATTTTTTCTTCAAGGAGCTTATAAAATTGCTTCTCTTGAAAAAGAACTTGAATTCAGATCTGGGATGAAGTAGACCATAAGTTTTATGCAAGTGTTAATATGTTACGAGAAATTGAGATTCTTTCCTTGATGACAAAATTCAAGCGTTTGAATATTTGTTTAGCAGTATAATAGAAAGTTAATAAAGTTTTGAGACATACTAGCGAACGAAATAAGATTTTTTACTTGTAGATATTGAAATCTCTTTTATCATTACATGTACGTAGTGGAATGTAATATCGTAAAAACACTTGAAATAATAATGAGACTAAAATCATCTTGTCCTAAGAACAAAGAAGCTGAATAAGGAAGACAATTTTCATCCAAGTCTTTTGAACAACAATCATGTGACAAGATTGCGTAATAATGCTGAGAAATTAGTTGAAACTGTTTCCGGTGCATAATGTACTAGAGAACATATTCATCTGTTAGTTCTGGATTTCATCAATAGTGATATTATAATATAATAAAACACACATACTACAATATACATAAAAACACACATAAATAACGCCTGCACTCAACAGTTAAAGGTATATATAAATATTATAAAGACATACATACAATAAATACAATAAACCCAACTGGAGTGAAAAATTAGCTAGAGCCAGGAATCGAACCCGGCACCACAGTATACAAGACTGCTGCTCTAACTACGAGGCTACTCCGGCCGATGCCTGAGTCTGCAATTTCTCACCAATAAACCATGTTGTGGAAGTCAACAGCCATCTATTTATTGTATAAGGGTTATATCTATTTATTGTATATTGTATAAGGGCCAGTTGGGTTTATTGTATTTATTGTATGTATGTCTGTATAATATTTATATATACCTTTAACTGCTGAATGCAGGCGTTATTTATGTGTGCATGTGTGTTTTATTATATTTATCGTAGATCGATGTAATAGTAAAATCTATTCATCGTTGTCCGATCATCCAAGGCTGTCGTATAGATGGCTGGTGACTTCCCCAACATGGTTTATTAGTGAGAAATTGCAGACTCTGGCATCGGCCGGAGTAGCTCAGTAGTTAGAGCAGCAGTCTTGTATACTGTGGTTCCGGGCTCGATTCCTGGCTCTGGTTAATTTTTCACTCCAGTTGGGTTTATTGTATTTATTGTATGTATGTCTGTATAATATTTATATATACCTTTAACTGCTGAATGCAGGCGTTATTTATGTGTGCATGTGTGTTTTATTATATTTATCGTAGATCGATGTAATAGTAAAATCTATTCATCGTTGTCCGATCATCCAAGGCTGTCGTATAGATGGCTGGTGACTTCCCCAACATGGTTTATTAGTGAGAAATTGCAGACTCTGGCATCGGCCGGAGTAGCTCAGTAGTTAGAGCAGCAGTCTTGTATACTGTGGTTCCGGGCTCGATTCCTGGCTCTGGTTAATTTTTCACTCCAGTTGGGTTTATTGTATTTATTGTATGTATGTCTGTATAATATTTATATATACCTTTAATAGTGATATTGTTTGTAAGGAACTACATTGTTGTATTGCTTGTATTGTTTCGAACACTAAAAAAATATATTATGACGATGCTCATATATGTGGAGCAAACATGCAAACCATGCTTTCTCCTTTAGATACAAATTTTCAAAAAACACAAAAAAATGATAAATTAGAAAATAACTTGTATTTAACTCTAATTTTTTACTGAGTATTTTTATTATTCGTTATTAGAAAGAATTGTAAGCATGCATGAGATATTAAACATAAAACAAATTATTAAAATGCATTTAATATTACGAGAAATCACGTTTTGACCGAATTCAGAGGAGGAAATATGTTTTGATTGTTTGACAAGTGGATAAAACGCTTTTTGAATGAAATAAGTCCTAACTCACAAATAATACAAAAGCATTATTTTACTTCAGCAAATACAGAACTTCAGTTGATTATTGTTGATAAAATAAAATGACAGATTATGGTACCTCGTAGTATTCATTAAATATTTACTAAATAAATACTCGTTTGCCAAAAATAAACTTCAAATTTTAAAACCAATACCTTCATCTAGACAGTCACACACTTCCCCCTCTTCTTGCTGGCTGGAAAACTATAAATAATGTGGTTGTATCATTTGAAGACATCATCAGGTTGATTTTGCCACTGTTCACCCTACATTACCTTCAAAAGTTTGCCAATATCCTTTTTTTCTTTTCAACTGATATGGCGTGGCTAAGAGTGAGATTCTAAAACAACCCTTTGAACACGCGCAACAGTAACTCTCTTTTTAAGAAGATTTGCATCATATTCTTCACTTAGATCTTGAAATCTAAATCTTGAAATCTATAATTCTGGAAGCATTTAACCTTAACAGTTATCTTATTTTTCTCTAAAACAATCTGTTTCAATTGTGATATGTATGGTAGGTTTCGAAAGTACGCATTAACTGGTAACTCTGATTTGCAGACTGGAGAAATCACTGTTTGACTGAATGCAGGCTTTGGAGGAAAAACTCTTTGATTGAAACGTCAAGTTTTAAAATTGGTTTACGATCGGAGATAATTTTGTTTGGTTAAAAATACCGTCTATTTCTGTGCAATTTAACTCAGTGTTCATAAAACTAACAATACCTCATTTTTTATTTTTTTGTGAGAAAACACGGTTTGAATGTTTGCTTCTCATATATTGTTAAGCTAATTTATTTAGATATTAATATCTTTCCAAATTATTTAAGTAAACTATTTCGCGCTAAATTATTTTCTCGTTTATTTATTCATGTGTTCAAATTAAATTCTTTATTCCAATGCTTTAGTTGGTAACATTTATTTAAATGTTTCCTCACTAAACTTTTATTGATAGATACATTACTGTTAATGTCTACACTGGTTCTGTGGTTTTAACAGCAGCATTTTGCTCGCACAAAACTCTTTCAGAATTATGCATTGTTCATAATTATAACAAAAAGGCACTCCAGTCTAATTTTGACATCTGCTGTTTCCTTACTTAACAGCAAATATATACAATAAGAGGATATAAAAACCACGAATCTTGCATTTTCCGAAGCTGCATTTACAACTGTCTTTAGGTTTACTTTTTCTTCTCATCTATTTTCTGAAGTTGCCAAGTATTGCAAGCCCTTGGTATATCTGCTGCTCAAAATTTAAATTGTTTTCTCGTTAACCGCTGTTTTCTAAATTGGTCGTCGTGGCTCAAAACCCACTTATCTTGGCAGTATAATCGATATAAAAATGTAATCAGATCACCTCTGACTCTCCTGCTGTAAGGATTTAAAGTTTGATTGAATAATGGGGGACCACCTGCCCAATATCTCAGCCTACGTAAATAAATAACTTCCATGGATTACTGTTCTTTTTCTTGTGTCGAATCCTAGAATTCACCGATGAGAATTTCTTAGTTCTTTGCATTACATTCCGCAAGTGTACTCAAACCGGCCTTAAGGGTACGGTGGACGTTAATTATTATTTTTTTTTTTTTTGTTTAATTTTCTTCATAGAGGTTTGAAATTTTGTGGAAATATACATTTCACCATAAGTATATAAAAAAAACCTTAAATAAGATTTTCAATCTTATTAAGATTTTAGGATAATTTTAATAATTAAAAATTTTAAAACGAAATTTTAAAATGCTGCATGCGTCTCAAATTTTGAGATATTTCCTCGAATTTTCCTTTTAATCACTTAAAATTCTATTGCAAACAAATCTGTGTATCAATTTTTTAATCCCTTGAATAGTTAAGTGTTTAGAGATTTTTTTTCTGAATTCCATATCGATTTTCATCAAAATTTTTCTTTTAATACGTTAAAAATCAAATTTAATTACACAGGCCTGCGATGAAAAAAATACAAGGTTATTGATGGCTGAACTTTATGTATTTTTTGGTGCTAATTAAAAAATAAACAATGAAAAAATTCTATCACGTCACATTTTCTTGAAAAATATTGGGTCGATTGGAAAGTTTGTCGTGTTGGAAAAATCAATTCGTACCTGTAAATTCTTCCAGGTAATTATAAGACATTACATATCGGAATCAATGTCTAATAATTAAATGGCAGAATTTTCCGATACGAATTGATTTTCCCAACCCGACACAACATTCCGATAGACCCAGTTGTTTTAAACCGTTTAACCTATAACAAAATAATCGATTACTGAAAAATCAATTTGCCTCACCAAGAATCGTTTTTTTTTTTTTTTTTTTTTTTTTTTTTTTTTTTTTTTTCATAGATTTACATGGATAAAATCACTGTTGCCAGATAGCACATGCAAAATTGTCCAAAATTGTCCTTTTCATTTTAGCAAAAATATCGATATCGATGTTACAAAAAATTCTGATGTGATGGGGAAAAATGGAGGTCATTTTCGAAATCAGCCTACCAAATAACATAAAAAACAGTGAAAACTTCTCTTGTATTTTTCAAAAACTTCAATTTCGCAGGCCTGTGTTATCTTAAGGGGTTCGGAACACATTTTCAAAAAAATTTTATTTATCGAGTTAAAGTTTTAAATTTTTTTGTGATGGTTAATCATACCATTTGTAAACAAAATCAAATGATAAAAGTTCTAATAGCTTTTTTTAAAAAAAATTTAATTTAAAAGTTATGAAAAAAGTGGTATAACTTTAAATCGTTAAAACTCGAAATATTATTTGTAGAATTTAAATTATCTTTCATTTAAATAAACAGAAATATATATTTTTTAATTTAGAGCCAGCATTTAAAAAATATTAATTAAAAAAAAATTAAAAATATTTAACTAAAAAATTACAAAAAAAGTGGTGCAACTTTTTTTTTTTTAAATCATATTTTCAAAAGTAAATATCTTTTTCAAATATGCTGTCTCAAAAGTAAAGTAAAATAATTGAAAAAGATATGTTCCGAGTTTCAACCCTGTATCTTTAACGGTTCCCGAGTTATCCGAATTTAAATATGAGAAATGGTGAAAAAAACCTATCATGAAGAAAAACGCAATTTCACAAGAACTCGTTTCCTTGACAACCATAGCTTG
Source organism: Maratus speciosus (assembly GCA_963932465.1). Classification (NCBI taxonomy): domain Eukaryota; kingdom Metazoa; phylum Arthropoda; class Arachnida; order Araneae; family Salticidae; genus Maratus; species Maratus speciosus. The sequence goes on from OZ010786.1 coordinate 446,212,103, forward strand.
AAAGGCAGATTTTGAAAACAAACCAAAACGAAAAAATTAATATTTCCTGTTCTAATTAAGATAGAAACATGATTTAAACATCATTTTAAGCAGAAAATGGCAAAGAAATTTTTAATCCAATAAAAAAAATTGAAAATTTGAAGATTTTTGTGTCCCGGACCCCCTTAATGAAGTCGAATTTTAAAATGCATACACAGTTTCTTTGTAAGCAAGATCAGGATTATTTCTTATCAATTTCATGAATTTTTATAAAAAGTTAAGACGCATGGAGCATTTCAAAAATCTAAAAACGTTGAGAAAGCAGTTTTGAGAAAAATAAATTTAAAGTATGTTAAAGGGCCGAAAAACTGTTTGTGTACAAAATTCAAACGCTTGTAACTTTGCGAAAAATCATCCATATGCATGCGGTTTCCCGCAAATGTATCCGAACTAACTGGAGAATAGTGATATGCACAAAAATAATTTTTTATTTTTGTGTCGATTTTTGCTCACGGTCCATTTAAACAATATTTGATATTTCTGCAACAATTTCTAAATCAAGTGAACGCACTATCAACAAATCCTTTATATATATATATATGTAATAATAAAAATTTTCGCCTCTTTTTCTTAGTAAAACTATTCCAAATTCTTAATATTTTCCCTGTTTTACCTATCTTTAATAATATCTTAATTTCTTTTGTCTTTTATTTCATGCATTTAAAGTTGCGTATTCTTTTATTATTCTAAAAACCTTAACCCATTCGCCTAATCTTATAAAACCCATTAAATTACTTTTTCATTTTATTCTAAAACTAAATTATCTTTCTTTCGAATGTTTTAATATCATTTATTCTTTCGTGTTCTATACCCACAATTCCATGCGTCCGCCAGCGCTATTTGCACTTTAATTCTGACGCCGTATAAAAGAGTTCTTTATCGATGTCATCCTTTCCCATCGAATCATAATCTGTTTTATGCCCCATCCTCCCCCACCTCTCTTCTAGCATTGGTCTGTTACCTTTCTGTAACAGTCCGCGCGCTGTTGTTCGGAGTACAAATATCGTTACATCGGCGATAGAGAGAAGATTTTTACGTTTTTCTGGTTGTCTAATTAAGTTGCGTCGCTTGGAGTGAACGTTCTAATGTGTGTATTCTATTCTTATAACATCTAAAGTCTTATGAAGTGATGATCGATTTTTGAGAGTGAATGGAATAACTACTGGAAGTGTTTTACTATGTTTTTGTCAATGAAAACAGTTTAAAAAGTGACGATGACTCTCTATATTCATTACGTAAGGGAAATTATCAATGTTTTTCGAGCCTGTTTTTTCTCGCCACCCTGACTGCAATCCGGTATTTTCAATATAACGGATTTTGATCGCTCTACTACATTTTATGTCGTGGTGTACTGGTGTCGCCTAAATATCTGAAAATCGGTAGCAAAATGCTACATATATACAGGGGGATTCTAAATTCATGGTACAAATTTAAGGTTGGTACAGGACTCTGTAACAATCATTTATTGCATAGGAATGTATGGGCGCAAGTGAAGCGTTGAGGTACAAACACTAGGGGGCCAATTGGGGCCTTTTTTATTAATAAAAAAATTCTCATTCATACCAGAAAATTCCTATACTATTCTTTTCTTTATTTAAGAGAGACATTTCATGATTACATACAGAAAAAATTCTTCGTTGAAAATTTCCGGTATGAAATCGAAATTTTTGAATTAAAAAAACGCAAAAGTGGCAATTCCTATTTCTTTTCATGCGGCCTCGCAGACCGCGTCACATTAGTTATCTAACTATTTCTGTCACATCAGTTAAAGGTTAATAAAGTTCGTCTTGCAGAGAGTAATATGTGAGGTCGGTAATTTCTACTTTTCGCTCCCTTCTTTTAGTTTCAAAAATCACAGATAGATGCACTGAACTATTTCAAACTATAATACTACTCAAAATAACCTTGCTATTTAAAAACACAGACCATTTTAGGAGTTTTAAGAACTAATAAAAATCAGGTTAAAATCTGAATGAATCTTGATTCATTTTTACACATTAGTTTAAGCTTTCTAACATTTTGCGACAGCTTAGCCCCATCTATTGATGATATTCGGAACTAAAATAAAGAAATGATTCGGAACTAAAATAAAGAAAAATTCAATAGCTATACTCTTTTTTACTTGCTCTTCAAATTAAAAAGAGGTACAGCTGGTCTGCCCTGTACATGTGTTCCAATCTTCGATCGATCAGATAAATGCCATTACGTCGTAATTTAAGTCATTTCAGCAAATTACACTGCACGGAAATGGAATACACTGAAAGTTATTTCTAATTCCTTGATTGTCAGTGGTGCAGGGCCCGATCACGATTAATTGGGGCCCTAGGCAAAGATAAATTAGGGGGTCCTATTCGAACCGTAGCAACATTATTCAAATAGAACTGAAAGTGAGTCATATGTGTAATGCTTAAACAATATTTTCGCACCTTGATTTTGTCCAACCAGTGGCCGAGAGGTTCTGCTCTCGAAGCTGGTAGACGGGAGGTGCTGGGTTCGAACCCAATCGCGCCCGCCGGCCTAATCGTTCGGAGTTTTCGTGGTTTTCTTCGGACCGTGGATTTTCCATGCGTAAGTACGGATTAGGTTCCCTTAGAAAGATCCCCGCGGGAGGCACTTCTCCCCCCCCCCCGGGCCTATATCCCTAGTGTAGATAATTCGCCGTCAAAAATCAACCCAACTCAACGCACCTTGATTTTTAAATAGAAGAAAATTCTTTGCTTCGTCAATTCTAAATTAAGTACCGTAATTAATAAAAATACTCTTTTTTTCTTAGTACAGAACAAAACTCTTTTATATAACTTTAGCAACTTGTTATATTACTTGTTATATTATGAATTTAATAACTTCAACTTATGGAAAAGTGTCAAATACTCTAACATATTAATATGAGTTAACGAAATTACTTTGTTTTATATCTTTTTAAATTGTACTACATACAACATAATATCAAATATAAAATACATTCTAATTCACAAGTAGAAAGTGTTTTCAATAAATCTAAAAAGATGGCAATTTTGGGTTTGTTTTTCATACTTAATTCAAAGTTAAAAGAAAAAACTTTGAATGCGGAAGAAAATTTATCTCATGACAATTAGAGCTGATTATTTTCAACCTCTAAAGTTTAGATATGATTTAAATTCATTGCTAATACAATCTATTAAAATCAAAATATTATTTATTTTTTAATAGTAGTTTAGGTTAGCTTTGCGAAAGAATTGAACTCTGTGCGTTCAAAATGAAATTTGTTTTTCAGAACGTTTAGTAAAATCTTTTAAAAATGAAATTTTTGTTTGAAAATTCTCTGAATTGGAATTGGGAGAAAAAGGTAAATATTTTATAAATTAATTTATGGATTTGGGGGCCCCTTGAAGTCTGGGGCCCATGGGCAAAGTCCCGATTTTCCAAGGCGATAATAAGGGCCAGCAGTTGTGTATTATTTATACAACCTAATTTTAATCATATTCGCCCCAGAATTTTTGCATTATTTTTTTTTTATAAGCTGAGCAATAAAGTAGTCTAAAGATTGCGTTTACCTATCTCCAAATAAAATGTTTCAAAACTTTTGGTGTGAATTCAGTTTCACAATATTTTGCTCCTAAAAAGGTTACAGCTGGAAATGAAAAAGTCAAAGTTCTAAGAAATCCTCCCTGATGATATATTTTTTTTTTCATTTAGCCTAAAAATGCCTTTTTTGAAAAAGTGTAAATCTGGGAAGCAGTAGACAATAAATTGTATGCAACAGTTGATCTCTTATGAGAAATTGAGATGTATTTGGAAATGAGAATCTTACAGCTGATTTTAAAAATTTGTTTCGCAGTATATTCTAAAGTTAACAATGTTTTGTGACTTTCTGCAGCAAAAAGTAAAACTTGTAGCTTATAGATATATAAAATATGATTAAATTTAAGATCTGAAGACTTATTAAAAAATGAACTAAAACATTCTAAAGGAAAAAATTCATATGGATGTAGGAAAAAACGAAATTTTCAGTCAAGAAGAAATGCCACGTGGTTTGTGCAATAAAACTAAGAAATTCACTTTGAATTGGTTCAGAAATTATTTGAAATTCTGTTTATTCTGTTTCAACGTTTTATTATTTTTAATAGTTTAATTATTTGTTTATTAAACTAAGTTAATTAACTAGTATTGTAACTAGTATTGTTAAACTAAGTTAACTAAATAAGTTGAAAGCCCAATTTCATTTGTTGCCACTAAAGCGTCTTTTTTGACGTCAAACTAAAAATTTGCATACTCCGAAATTTGAAAATGAGAAAATTAGCATTTGTGACTCTTTTCTTCTATTTTCTGCAAAACAAATTTCTCTTATACCGTTATTTTATATGACACATACAATATCCTTTAATTGTTTTGAGCAGTGTATATATGAAAATCACTTAAAATCATCAAACTAAGTTAATACTTAATAAAAGTGCTCAAAATACACTTGGAAGGCAAATAAATACGGTTATTTAGATCGACATGTTTCACCGCTCAGACGGCGACATTCTCAAAATCTATAAAGATACAAATATTTTTGCAAAAATTACAACAAGAAAACTATAGATTTTGACAGACTATATAACAAAAAAACTTTATAGATTGATTTTGAAAATAGCAGAATAATTTATTTATCAAGATTTTATTTGCCGTGCATTATCCGAGAATCAACAGAAATCTTTTTACGCAGTGAGAATACATGCAATGATTCAGTCTCCATAGAGTTACTTAAAATTTTGAAAGAGATGCTCTGCAGACTAAGAAACAACAGTATAAAATAATTAATGTTCACAAATATCCATTTTTATTATTGCACTTGATTTAATCATATATTATATCTCGTGATTTTTCTTTACCAGTTTTCACATAAAATTGTTTTGCGAAAATTATTTGTATCATTATACATCTTGGAAACATCGCCGTCTAGCAATGAAACATGTCGATCTGAATAAAGGTTTAAGGAGAGGAGGAAGAGAGGAATAGAAGAAGAAGGTCACAAATGCAAATTTTTTTTCTATTTCAAACTTCGGAGAATGCAAATTTTGAGTTTGACGTCAAAAACGACATTTTAGCGGCAGCGAATGAAATTTGGCTTTCAACTTACTGAAAGACAAAGCGGAAAATAATGATCACCATTTAGTTAGTGCATTGTTTCGATGAGTGCGACGTCTCATCGAAGTCATTTAATCGAAATAGAAGTTTGGAGAATTATTAGTCGGAAGTTTGTGTGTGTGTGGGGAGAGGGGGGGGTGGCGCAAACACAAGGCTGAATAGCAGAGACCAATGGAGTTTCACAAAGTGCAATTTTCAGGATCTGGAACCGTTTTTTGGAGAATGAGATGCAGTCCAAAGACCAGGGAAAGTCGTAGATGTGCGAAAATTCACAATGAAGATCGATATATAACACTAACGGCTAGGAGACTCCAAAATATGAATGCCACTCTTCTTCAACAACACCTTCGCTTGAGTACTGGGACCACAGTTTCAACTCTAACTGTCCGAAACATCCTCCACTTTGTAAGCCTGTGTGCTCGCAGACCAATGGTATGTGTTACGTTAACACCATGGTGCCTGCAGAACGAGGGCAACAGAGAATGTGGACTGGATGAGAAATAAATAGGAGCGTGGCACTAGGAACAATCCTGCGTTCGAGCAAGCAAGTGTCAGATTTGGCGGTGAGAAAGTGATGGTCTATGCAGCATCTTCATTGATGGGCGCACCGACCTCCACATGATTCGAAATGGAGCTCTGACTGGTCAGCGATATAGGATGAGATCCTCAGACCTGTTGTAGTCCCTTACGCTGCAGCAATTGGAGATGACTTCATGTTAATGGAAGACAATTGCAGGTAACATCGTGCTCACTTATGGGGGATTACCTGTTCGAGGAAGCAATCATACGAATGGAATGGATGGTCAGCGTGTTCTCCGGTCATGATCCCAATACAGCATGTTTGGGACATGCCAAGGCAGACGATTTGGCGGCTGCCTACCACCCCCCACAAACTCTCCAAGAACTGGAAAGAGCTCTTCTGGAGGAGTGGGAACCCCAGCTCCTCATTAATAGCCTCATTGGTTCTATGCCTCAAAGGTATTCAACGTTGATGGCCATCCGTGGAAAACATATCCCCGACTAAATATTATTTTCTTTGAAGGAAACACCTTTTTATTCGTTTTTTCTCATATGCACAAATTGTGTTTTTTTCCTTTTCTACCCAAATGCTCAATACAATGCATTTTTTTTCTGCCAAACATGTGTAATAATTGTCTCATATAGCCTGCCACGCGTGTCAATCATCTAAACAGTTCACCAAGATCCATCTAAAATCTCAATATCCTTTAATTATTTTGAGCAGTGCAGAATTTAAATTTTTTATTGTTAACTTCGATTTCATTGCATGGGCAAGTGCACGTTTGTCGCATACTAGGTGATTTAAAAAAAAAAAAAAAAAAAAAAAAAAACGTTTTCTTATTAATTTAGTCACAAATTAATTTTTTTAATTACTTCCTGAAAATATGAATAATTTTTCTAATAGTTTTCCTAGACATTTTATATTTGTAATATAATTACCGTAATATATGCAAAAGTCATCATTTTTTTTACTTTTGTATAATCTAAAATAAGATGAAAAAGTTTTGAAGTAATTAGCCAGAAAATACTTATTTTTTGTTTTTTTATACATTCATAGGATTATTCAATTCTATTTTACGTACATCTGAGCTTACAATTTTACAAATTCTGGGAAAATAGATATTATGAAAAAAAACAGGCGCACACAATTTTCAATCGATTAGATGAATGGTATTACACCGTAACAGTCATTTCAACAAAATATGCTCTAATTTAAGGCAGGAAATTGAAAAGTTAAAAGACTGAGAAAAAACTTTCTGACCATTTTTATTTCAAGAAGAATAAAAATGCCTTCGTTGAAAAAAATACTTACTTTCAGATCCGGAAAGCAGTAAGCCATAAATTTGGAAAGACTTATCTTATGAGAAATTGAGATGCATTTCTGGATGAGGAATTTTCATTTGATTTTGAATATTTGTTTCGAAGTATAATGGAAAGTTAAATATGTTTTCTGATAGTCTGGGGAAAAGAGTATTTGTATCGCCGAGATATTAGAAATTATATTTTAGCTATACGGGTAAATGTAACAGATGGAAAGTTCTTAAAAATATTGAAAAAAAAAACTGCCCCAAGAACAGAAGTTCACACTTTTCATAGAAGTAGAAAAAGGCAGAAAGAACAGAGAAAAAGACAAAGAAAAAGACCTGCTCGATTATGCTATAAAATTAAAATTTAATTTTTAATTTTTTCAGAATTGTTTTGACAACTCCTGAATAGTCGCTTGCCTGTTTATATTTTTTTAGCTTTTTTATGTTCGTTGTATATATTTGATACATATTTAGTACATCTAGCTGCATACTCAATTACCTAGGTCATTTCTAACCAGCACACCAGGATGCTATATGAGGTATCATCACAAAATTTTATCTTTCAGAAATAAAAATCTGATGAAATTAAACTTAATAAAATAACATTTTAAACTTACAAACGAATGCCTTAATGATTAAGAAAAAATGGCCAGCAGGGACGATTTTTTTTTTTTTTTTAAACTGAGGTTTAAGTTAAACTTGCGAGTTAATTTTTCTTACCGTTTTACCTCTCAAACTTTTTATTTCCTTCTAATATTTTACTTATAATGAATTTGCTTGGTACTCACAGAACATTCAAATAAGAAATAATAACAATGTAGTATTTTTAGTACAGAATTTTAGTATAACATTGTTTCAAATGGGTGTTAAAAAGTGGACGGTAAAGGAAAAAAAAAAAAAATGGAACGGTAAGGGGAAAAAATGGACAATAAGGAAAATTACCACTATTTTTAGGTAAATCATATTAAGACTAAGTGATACCGCAATGTTCATTGATTTTTAGCATCCGTTATTTACATTTAAAAAAAATAAATTGACACTAAGAAAAATATTTGGCGAAACAAGATATTTTCAAAGCAACAGGTGCACAAATCAAATTCTGATTGATCAGAGTAATATATACATACTAGGGGGTTCTGCTCCCCTTCGAGCTTCGCCTGCCAAACACCATTCAGGTTTCACAGCCTCTTAAAATATAGTAATGTGCCTTGTTTTATGGAAGATTGAATGATATTATCACTATAAATGCGGCTGTATTCTATAATCAGGTTGCCATGATTTTCCGTTGGAATGGGGCATTTTTCGATTAACATGGCTTCATGTATCTCTGTCGTAACAAATGACGGCTGTTTTTGGGATTGATAAGTCAGGTCAATTAAAAATTTGAAAATAAGCTAGTATAAAATGTTTAGGTTAAAAATGTCGCTAACTTTCTTACTTTATAACGACGCTATGGATATTATTCTTCCTTTATAGAGACGGGTGCACAAACCATCACCCCGTCCAGTAGACGGCTGAAATTCCAGGATTAATTGAAAATCGAAAGTTCATATTAAAATGCAATTGGTCTGCTAAGTCATATCTTGATGGAAAACGTAAACCCGATTTCAGTGTTTTACTGATAGGATTATCATTGTGTTTTCCTGCTCCCTGTCCTCCATCTTTGGGTGCAGGGAAACACAGTGAAAAACCTACCCATGAACTATTGAAATAGTGTCTGCAGGGGGTTTCCATCAAGATACTTGGTAGGCGATTTGATTTTAATATGCTAAACATGTTCTGTCTAATCCTGGAATTCCAACCGCCAAGATGAGGTGATAGTCTATGCAGTCGCCTCCCTTTTTGTTGAGTTTTAGTTACTTTGAAGAATAGATATAGCTTATTCATGAATTACTTTCTCTTTTTTAATGCACCATCCTGAATATTTTCTTGCTATTTTTACAATGTATATTGTTTACATTAACTGATAAAAATATTCGAATTTTCTAATATGTATTTATCGAATAGTAATTCGTAGAAAATAAATCAAAAGTATTTTGCGCATACATTTAACATAGATGCCAACATCTGTTAATTATTCCGGAGTCTGATACAAGACAAACATGCTTTTAACCGAAAAAAATATATAAGGAAAAGTATCCTTTTTCAGTAAGGTACATTTTAGATTTCATTTTTTAATTTTTGTTTTAAAAAATTTTTCGGTTGAAAACGTGTTCGTCTTGGATCAGGCTCCGAAATTATTAAGAGATGTTGCCATCTATGGGTGAATATCACGAAATGTGCAATTTTGAAAACAATTTTTTTTTAAAAATTTAAAACGTTTCAAAACTTCTGATTTCTTTAAAAATGTTTTTTGAGCAGCTGAATAATGGAATTTACACGTAAAATTGTTGAAGTTTGATGAGCTTAAGTTCATTTTTAAGTAATTATAATTATATATCATTTTCTTGCCATATGTATGCCAGGATAATGACAATTTCATTATAAAAAAAATTCACAGTTTTTTTTTCTTTTTAGATCTAACATTTTAATTTCGTTTAATCCTTTATCTACTGACGGTACTTATAAGTACCACTCACTTTAAACTTTTATCCCATATTGAATATTACTAATATTGTAATGGTACTTTGCAAAAACATTTTTTTAACCCCACTTTATCCGGATACATACCAGCAGTAGTTCTGTGTTTGTTAATTTAGCGAGGAAGGAGGCTATCTTTGACACAGACGATGTGTTTTGTGCCGTCATTTTGTACAGATTGTCACGTTCGTCTTTTTATTGCTGCAGACACAATAAAGGATATGAGATAAGTGTTGGATTTTTTTAATGTTTTGTAATGATCTTAGAATACAGTTTGACTAGATATTTTAGGTGAAAGGTGTATGCATTTGATTTTACAGTTGAATTAGTCGGTGGTACTTATAAGTACAGTCATTACACTAGGTGTTGGAGAAAAACTTCTTGTTTACTTTTAGTCTGTGTAGTTATCCATCGTTTTTATCTGCTTTAAAATGTAATTACTAAAATGTAGTGTAGTAATGATTTCCCTGGTATTTCTTTTCTGTTTCATTGTTTTTTTTTGTTTGTTTGTTTTTTTTTTTTTTTAAATAGGAAATCGAAAAAGTTGTGGCACCGGCACGTTTTTGCTATGCTAGAAATGGCATATGTAAATCCATATATTGCATATGTAAATCCATATATTGCATATGTGGATATGCGAGAGAGCATGTTGCCCCTGGAATATTGATGTCGCATAACTAAAAGACTGCTAAGAAGATCGAAACCTAAAAAAATATATAAAGAGTTTTTTTAACCCTTTCAGGGCCAAAACATTTTCAAAGCTGAAGTGTTGAAATAAATGATTGGCACCGGAATTTGCCAAAACATTTGTTTGTAAATAAGAAAAGGGCTATCTTTCACATACTTATTGAATCGAAATTATTTTCTGGTGCCATTTGAAATACCTTGTGGGATTTCTGTTACGATATTTTAGTCACAGTGTACTGACGGTCTTTTTAAAGTACCACTTTAATTATTTACCTGTAAATAATTAAATTTCTCACGGGTGTGTATCTTTTTTATGTTCCCTTTTATGTTCCTTTAATTGTCATTGTAGTAACTGAAAAAAAATTACATGTAAAAAATTACAGTAGATCATAATGCAGTAGATAAAGGGTTAAAAGAACATGCTTCCTCTATAGTACCTAAATTCAGTGTAATGATCAGTTTTATTTCTAAATTATTGAAGCCAGGAAAATGACATAATAAAAGTCTACTCAATTTTTACAAAGACGTTAAACACAATATATTCAAAGAAATATCTAAAAGATCTTGCTGGTAGCAATGATTTTATTACTTCTGACTTGAACTATATCAAGAACAAGAAGAATTTTTCTGCAGCGCGATCTTTATACCTCATAAACTGACTAAAATGTGCAGACCAGGAAAATGACATTCATTTTCAGTAACAATAATATTTTAATTATGGAAAATTATTTCTAAAATACAGAACTTGTTACCTTCCTCATATATGTGTTACATAAGGTATAATTAATAATTAGAAATTAAAAAAACTAGAAAAGATATTTGTACGGTATAGCAGAAAGCTTTTTACTTTGCACACATCACAGTACGACATGCCAAGAAAATGACATTCTGAAAGTTTAAGTCTTTTAATTGCTTTATTTTTGTGTTATTATGAATTTAATATGTCTTTAAAATATTTCTAAGAATATTTTTTATTAGAATGTAAAAAAGAAAATTGCATTATCTAACGTTTAATGGACATTTTATTCTGCGGACTGTAATTTTCGTATTTTGTGATATTGTTCCCTATGCACTTACCTGTATTTATGCTGCTTCAAGTGATATAATATATAAACAAATTTGCTAATCGCACTGTTTTTATACCATGTGACGTCAAATTAAAATTCTCCGGAATTAAATTGTTTTAATTATATCTTTTTACTATATGACGTAATTTATTTCAAAATTGCATTTGGAAATTCAATTGCATTTCTAATGTAATAATTATTTTCTCTTTTAAGATTCACGGGTAAATATATCATTAATTCAAAAATGTTTGAGAATTGCGGTTTTTAAATAAGATCTAATATTCACCATTAAAAGTTTTTCACGCGTAATAATTTAATTGTTTTTGGCACTTTAAAGATGACGATATTTAATATTCAGGCATTATTTTTCTTTATTCTGTGGGGCATTTTACATATGACGTAATTATTACCTTTGCGTTTCGCGATTTTTTTTTTATTATTCTAAAGATTTCGTTCATTTTTAATATTTATGCGTAAATATTTTAACGAAATTTTCCGTATTTTCTGCTTTTAACACGTGATTATTTAATTCTTATTTTAAAGTTTTCTTTCGTTTTTAATAATTTCACTTTCCAATTTCAATTTGAAAATGACGAAAAAAAAAAATCTAATTTTTATTTATTTTTTTCAAATTTTCCTGAAAAACATAATTTAATCACAATATTGTTCCACTATCGATTGAAATAAAAGATAATTTCAATTTCAAATTGAAAATGACGAAAAAGAAGAAATCTAATAATCCCTATAGTTTTTCTTGTTCTACCCCTTTTTTTCACAAAAATGTAGTAATTTAATGTCTGGCTGGTATAAGAAAGACTCTAGAACAGGTCTCGGCTCGGTCCTGTTGCCAAAGTAACTGGTCAGTGGACTTTATTTTAGGGATGTCCCGCATTTTCTTTTCTCTCATTCAACCCATCATTCCGAGAGTTAGCGGTATTTTTTTATCCTATGGATGAAGTTCCCTCCCTACAAGTTTTGGAACCTTCGAAATCACGAAACCTACTTAGGGTTTTCTTATCTCGGTCACACAGTAGTTGCTATTATTAATGAATTGTTATTAAAATTTAAAAAAATTAGTATCTTGAAAAGTAATTCAAATTTTTAAATTATAACACCAGTTTTGACACTTCTGGATCAATACGGATAATTGGTATTAATTTCACTGCAAAACCTTCATATTCTAAAAGAAATAGCCGTATATAATCAGTCGCTTAATCAGTCGTTTCATAAAATCGTTTCGAAAATTCGTTTCACAAATTTGTTTCATATTCTTTTCATTAGGATTTTATATATATAGGGTTGATATAAATTAAAAATGGAAATCTTCAATGGATTACAAAAACGGCTATTTTACCTTAACTTCGTCATTTGAGCAAAATGAATTATTTTTTAGACCGGAAAACGAAACAGAAGATTCCAGAAAATCTCGTCGAACATTTTCGGATTTTTCCTAAAAAGTTTCGATCATAAAAATACTTTTCTACAAAAAGTACTTAAACCTGGTTGGACAAGCGATAGGCCATAAGTTTTATACGAGAGTTCATATCTTAAGAGAAATTTAGAGTCATATCTAGACGGGAATTTTCCACCTAATTTTTGAATACATGTTTCGCAGTATAATGGAAAGTTAATAATGTTTTTTGATATGCAAGGGAAAAGGAAACGAGTTATAATTTATAACATTAGCAGTCATATGTTTAAAGTTGTGAAAAAAGAAATTCAAAGCTCCAAGAAACAATTTTTGACAATTTTCATCTTTTTCCCCCATGATTTTCGAGCATTTCCTACAAAAAGTACTTAAATCCAAGACCGAAAAGATGTTGCCCGTAAATTTTATGCTATAGTCCGTAGATTTGCAGCAATTGGGAGGCATTTCTAGATGATAATTTTGCACTTAATTCTTGAATATTTGTTTCGCAATGTAATCGAAAGTTGATAATATTTTGTGATATACTGGATCACAGAATACCATGTACCATCTTACAACTGTAGCATTATCTTATCAAGACCGAAAAGATGTTGCCCGTAAATTTTATGCTATTGTCCGTAGATTTGCAGCAATTGGGAGGCATTTCTAGATGATAATTTTGCACTTAATTCTTGAATATTTGTTTCGCAATGCAATCGAAAGTTGGTAATATTTTGTGATGTACCGGATCACAGAATACCATGTACCATCTTACAACTGTAGCATTATCTTATCAAGACCGAAAAGATGTTGCCCGTAAATTTTATGCTATAGTCCATAGCTTTGCAACAATTGAGAGGCATTTCTAGATGATAATTTTGCACTTAATTCTTGAATATTTGTTTCGCAGTGTAATCGAAAGTTGATAATATTTTTTGATATACTGGATCACAGAATACCATTTACCATCTTACAACTGTATCATTATTATGTCTAAGTTACGAAATAAGAATGTTAAATGTCCAAGAAATTATCTCAAAACGTTTTCCTTTTTTTCATGATTTTCGAGCAATTTCTTCAAAAAGTACTTAAATCTAAGTCCAAAAAGCAGCTGCTCATAAAATGGATGCGATAGTTCATAGCTTTTGCAAAATTGAAATGCGTTTCTGTATGAGAATTTTCCACCTAATTCTTGAATATTTGTTTCGCAGTGTAATCAAAAGTTAATAATGTTTTTTAGTACACTGGATCAAAGAATAACATTTAACACCTACAACTGTAGTATTATTATGTGTAAAGGTATGAAATAAGAATGTTAAAGATCCAAGAAATTATTTCAAACCGTTTTCCTTTTTTTCATGATTCTCGAGCAACTTCTTCAAAAAGTACTTAAATTCAAGACCAAAAAGTCCTTCCGGCCAGTGCCGGGAGGAAGAGGTAGCTTTCATATTCCTTATTTTTAAAAAGCCAACTTATATTATTCAAACACTCGAAGCTCAATTAAGTAGAAACCGAATGTAGGAGATTCAATACTAATTTTTATCAATACTAAATCATTATGAATGAGAATTTCGCGAAATTAGTCAGCTTTATCCAAGCTGCTTTTATTTAAAGTCACTTATATTTGGCTGCCAAATTCGGCGATTTCTTAAAGTGCCTGCCATTTTAAGACAACATGGTAGATGAGGCTAACCAGTGAACTTGGTCGAGACCTTAGTAATTGCTGTGCACATGCTCACTCATATCGGAATCGGTTGATATTACGAGTGCTGTCGCAGGCAAAAAATCAGATTTTTCAAAATGTCACCCACTTTAGAAATTGAAACTGCTATATCTGAGCCATTTTTTAAGATAAAGACAAACAAAAAATGCTCCTGAATCCTTATATCAAGGTCAAATACTTAAGAAAGAAACCTTTTTCAATTTCTAATTTTTTTTTCACCTCATTTTAAATATAATTTTTTTTTAATTTAATGGCCGCCATTTTGAAACAAGATGGCTGATGAAGCTGGCCAGCGAACTTGGTCGAGATATTGATGTATACTATCCACGTGCCTTCTTCCATCGAAATAGGCGAATAAGTGTGGTCGCGCATGACAAATACAAGATCGTTTCAAAGTGTTAGCCATGATAGAAATTCAAAGTGCTATAATTCAACCACTTTTTAAGATATAAACAAAAGAACAAATTTTCAGAAACAAAAATTGCTCCAGAATCTATGTATCAAAGCCAAACACATAAAAAAAAATCTTTTTCATTTTCCAATTTTTTAATACCTCATTTTAAATTTTAAATTACATTTTTTTAAAATGGCAACCCTTTTGAAACAAGATGGCGAATGAAGCTGGCCAACGAACTCGGTCGAGACATTGGTATGTACTATGTACAGACCAAGTTACATTCAAATCGGTTCATAAATACGCCTGTTATCGCGTGACAAAAATCAGGTCGTTTTAAAATGTCAGCCACAATAGAAATTCAAAATGTTATAACTCAGCCATTTTTTTAGATGTAGACGAAACAAAACCTGTTCCGGAATCTTTGTATTAAGGTCAAACACATACAAAAAATTTTTTTTTCATTTTCCAATTTTTTGGTATCTCATTTTAAATTTATTTATTTTTTATTTTTTTAAATGGCCACCATTTTGAAACAAGATGGCGAATGAAGCTGGTCAACGAACTCGGTTGAGTTATTTGTATGTACTATGTACACACCAAGGTACATCCAAATCGGTTCATAAATACGTCTGTTATCACGTGGCAAAAATCAGGACGTTTCAAAATGTCAGCCATGCTAGAAATTCAAAATGCTATAACTCAGCCATTTTTTAAGATATAGACGAAACAAAAACTGCTCCCGAATCTTTTTATCAAGGTCAAACACATAAGAAAAAAATATTTTTTCAATTTTCAATTTTTTGCTACCACATTTCAAATTTAAATTTTTCTTAAAATTTTAAATGGCCTCCATTTTTAAACAAGATGGCGGATGAAGCTGGCCAACGAACTCGTTCGAGACATTGGTCTGTACTATGTATAAACGAAGTTACATCCAAATCGGTTCATAAATACGCCTTTTATCGCGTGACAAAATTCAGGATGTTTCAAAATGTCAGCTTCGCTAGAAATTCAAAATGCTATAACTCAGCCATTTTTTAAGATATAGACAAAACAAAAACTGCTACGGAGTCTTTGTATAAAGGTCAAATACATAAAGAAAAAAATATTTTTCCATTTTCAATTTTTTGGTACCACATTTCAAATTTTAAATTTTTAAAAAAAATTTAAATGGCCGCCATTTTGAAACAAAATGGCGGATGAAGCTGGCCAACGAACTCAGTCGATACATTGGTATGTACTATGTACACACCGAATTACATCGAAATCGGTTCATAAATACGAGAGTTACAGTGTGACATAGGTCAGATATATATATATATATATATATATATATATATATATATATATATATATCAATTTTGAACGGGTTGGTTTTTGAACTAAGACCAGGTGTTCGTCTTTAATGATTCTTAGTTATACTTTTTTCCCTCTGCTTCAGTTGTCGTAGTGTTATCCTTTGTGCCATCAAAATGCTAACCTTCTAAAATTAACTGATTTTGTTTCTCCTGTTCTTTCAAATTCTTCCTTTTCTTTTCTCTTTGTAATCTTCAAGTCCTTCTTTCAGTTACCTTTTCTTTATTATCATCAGAAATACCCATATCTTCTAAGGTGCGATTTGCAATAATATTTGCAGTTCTGTTTAATACTCCGGTTCTTTCACCTTGTTGATTATCAAATTCGGGTTTAGAAAAACAATCGATTGAACTATTTCCTTCCGAACTATTTTTTACACTTGACGATCATTCAATCAAAACATCATTTTTTTTGTTTTAAAATAACTCTTTTCCTTGATATTTCCTTTTCCAGTCTTGCTACACATTTTTTGTAGTTTTTATATCTATTGATCCTATTGCCATCACCCCATCTCTCTTTGGTCTTTGAGAAAGTGATGTTCTTGTTCTGATACACGATAATATTTAGTGCTTTTACAGAAAGAAATATTTTTTGCAGGATTACCTAACATTTTGCAATTTTATATTGGATGTGGGATTATTCTTTCTAATCTTAATATTTTTCTTCAAATTTTGATATTTCTCGCGCTAGTCTCTAATCATTTTTTATGATTTGTGTATCAGAAACCGTTGGAATTGAAGGTCTCAGCAATACACTTTTAATTGTATCATCAAGAGCTTTAGATATTTTAGAAATAGCGTGTACCAGATTTCAGCTGTCAGATTTTAAGTTAAATTGAACCCAAAAATAATGTTTCATAACATCTTCATATGTTCGTCAAAGATGACAGTCTAATGTTAATTGTTTTGGTTCACGAAATACAGGACACTTCAACATTTATCTAGATTTAGGTACGTTAACAGACTTTGTCCCTTGCGACACCGAATGTTTATTGAAAAATAATTAAAGAAACTGTTAACACACGTTAAATCGGACTAACTTGCTATGTGTCGCAGTCAAATAAATTAGTGGCAATGAAAGCCGACGCCCACGACGCTGGCTTCTACAAAAGTCAAATAAGTGGGGCTAACTTTTCTAAGGCACTCAAAGTAAATTATTCTCCTTATTACAGGACATTAACACTTAATTAATTTAATTTTGCAAAATATAAATTTAACAATAAGCTTAAAAAACTTTTCATGCAATTATTGGCTTTTTTTCGTTTTTTAGGGATAATCAGGCGCTTTGAGGAACCGGAAAATATCATTTTAAAATTAAAAGAAAAATATTTTCTTTTTATGGAGTTAAAAAGGAAAAAAATAATCACTATTAGAATATAAAATTCAAAACTTTGTTTTTTAGTTCCACCCTAATATATATATATCAACTTTTGAACGGAGGGTGGTTTCGGGGTCTGGGGGTCATGATCGATGAAAATATACCAAAATTTTTTGAAATCGCTTTCCTCCGAACGGCTGCAATAGGTAGCTTTTTGTAAAGAAAGCTACCTAAAAGCAGTTGCTCATAAAGTTCATGCGATAGATCATACCTTTTGCGAAATTGAGATGCATTTCTGTATGGGAATTTTCCACCTAATTTTTGAATATTTGTTTAGCAGTGTAATCGAAAGTTGATAATTTTTGTGATGTAATGCAATAAAAAATAATATTTACGACTTATAACTGTTGCATTCTCATGTGTAAAGTTATGAAATATGAAAGTCAAATCATCCAAAAAATTATCTCAAACCATTTTCTTTTTTTTCATGATTAATTTCTTCAAAAAGTACTTCAATTCAAGTATAAAACGTAATAGGTCATAAATTTTCTTCGGTAGTTCATAGCTTATGCATTTCTGGATGAGAAATTTGCGCCATTTTCTTGACTATTTGTTAAAGTTAAATATATTTTGGGATATTCCAGGAAAAAGTGCAAAAAATGTGATTTGCATATATTTGAAATTTCTGGAATATTTGTCTAACAATATAATCGACAAGTAATAATAATTTTCGATGTACTGGATGAAAGAATACGATGTTTGACTTATAACTGTAGTATTAATTATCTCTGACTCTTTTCTTCTTTTTTTTATCATGACTAAAAAATAATACCGTTAAGTAAATGTTACTAATGTATTTTTGTAATTAGTAATATTGTAATTATCATAAAATATAAATAAGAAGAAAAAATAAATAAAAACATAGATACTTTGGTAAACAGCCCAGAACGTTGGGGGAACAGCACATTCTTGTGTAAAACTAAGCGAATAAATCACCTAGCTAGCATTTCATATCAGTCAATTAAAAATCGGTAACAAACATATAGTACAACTAAAATACGGTTTTTTAGAGACAATTGATGGCCCTTCACCACTTTCGCCTCGAGACTCTACTAGCAATCGAGACGCCAGTACTATTTCCGTATTTTAACGGAAATTTCCCCCCATAAATTCTAGAAAAGCGGAAAATTTTCTGTAACTTATGGGGAAAATTTTCATAAAAATACGTATTTTTGGAATTTATAGGGGGGGGGGATTTCTGTTAAAATACGGAAATAGAACTGGCGTTTCGATTGCCAGTAGAATCTCCGTTTTTTATTCTGTTTTTTTACAGTGCAAAATTTTTGGAAGAACGTCTTTTTGGCTCTATAAATGTAGATCCTATGAGTCCCAAAACGATAGAGTGGTTTTTCCCTGTTTTGGGTCATTTTAACTCAAGCGGAAGAGAAACTCATTTTTTAAGTTGGTCAAGAGGAGAGTTGTCTATAATGTATTTTGTAATTTTGAATCGAATGACACCATTCGCAAGACGATACGACCATTCGTTACAAAGTTACGCAAGTTTTATGAATACAATGTCGAAAATTATTCTTTATTTTTCAGCACAGCTTTATTATATTTATTTTATGTTCAAAATATGTTCTTTATATCATACTAGGGGGCTCGGCCCCCTACGAGCTACGCTCGCCAACCCCCGTCCAGACACCGCAGGCTCTAAATGCACGCTAATTTGATCGGCTTTAAAAAGATTTCGAAAGATTGAATTATAATTTAAAAAACAGTGGCGATCTCCCTATAAACGAATTTCTATTCATTTCTCTTTGATTGGGGAATTTTAACGCCAAATCCGCTGCGGTACTACTTGATTATCCCGTCGACCAATTTCGCCAAATTATATAAATCGCCAAACCACTCGCCAAATTATACAAATTGACATAATTTTTATTTTAAATAACGAAAGAACAAATAAATTAGTACAACATTAATAAAAATACAAATAAAACGTCGAAATAAAAATAACTTGATGACGTAGACACGTGTAACAACATTTCAAAATAAGCTAATATAAAAGGAATTAAGTAAACAGATCTTTTGTCTCCTGGTATTTTTTAACAAAGCGAAAAGAAAGTTCTTTTAAATGAGACATTTTAAATTAATCGTTTTTAATCTGACGTAATTTTTACCAAGCTATTCTTTCTCTTTTAAATAATCACGTGAAAGTACTTTTGTTAGCAATGAAATATTATTTGCGCTTTCCTAACAAAAATAGTTGAAAATATCCTCTCAAAATATTAAATAAATGTCTAGTGCAATTTCTAAATTTAAACTTTTTTGCAATATTATTTTGTGTTCATTTTATGTAATAACTATAATGTGACGTAAATATGACGTAATTTCTCCTAAGACTTCTAACGCATGTTAATGAATTTATTATTTTACAATACGTAATTTTTAATAAGTTCCTGCTTTTTATACATAATTATTTAATTCTAATTTGAAAGTTTTTTTCCTGTTTATAATAGTCACGTGTAAATAAGTTTTTAATTTGAAGCAAACATTATTGCTTGCGCTTTTTATACAGTTGGCAACAGTTTAAATTAGTACAATTTTCTGAAATCTGTAAAAAATATCTCTAGAAATGCTGAAAATTTGAATTTAAAA
This sequence comes from Maratus speciosus, assembly GCA_963932465.1. Taxonomy (NCBI): domain Eukaryota; kingdom Metazoa; phylum Arthropoda; class Arachnida; order Araneae; family Salticidae; genus Maratus; species Maratus speciosus. The sequence continues at coordinate 446,232,273 of OZ010786.1, forward strand.
TAGAAATAAAACCTGAAAAAATGAGTCAAAATAAAAAAATTAATGCAATCTGCACTCCGGCAAATTCTAACGCGTAAAATGATCTAAAAATGATTACACTGACATGTATAGTTTTTGCTGCTATAAAACTTTTTTAGTGGAACGATTTTGTCCAACTTTAGCCTTAAATATCTCTTAAAATAATTCTTCGATTTGAAAACTGTCTGCATCAGCGTGTTTATCAAACATTTTTGTATAAAACCACCGATTTTGATATTTTTGTATGCATTATTTTTCTCAATATTAACGAAGAAAGACCTCCGGTCACAAAAAATTCAAAACCGGCGGCGGCGGCGGCGGTGACAGCGGTAGTTACTTTTTTTTAGAATAGAGAGATTAGCTAAAGAACCCGGCGTTGCCCGGAATTTTAAAGACGTTTGTTTTGAAAAACCAATTTCAAAATTTAACATACAACATACAACATAAAAATAAAATAAAAAACTATATAAAAACTGTTGTACACATGAATCAAATGAAAATCCAATATAAAAATGTATAAATTTATATAACAGGCGCAAATACAGCTATAAATAAACTTATTTCCATTCAACATTGGAACAATAATGTTAAAATACGCCAATATTTCCATAATCGAGTTTTTATCATGCTTCAATACAGTTTTTCACACTTACACTCATTGCCATAAAAATTTGCGCACCAAGAAAAAGACGTCCAAATGAAACGTAATTTTACACGCGTGAGTACTACTGTGATATAAGTAAGTGAGTAGAAAACCAAAGGAAAAGGATCATTTATTGCAGAAAAAAGTACAAATGAACGGAAATTTTAGTATTTTGCTGGACCCCCTCTAGCGCGAATGCACGATGCGATACGAGCGGGCATTGAGTCATACAAGTTCCGTATGATGTCCTGAGATATCCCGTTCCACAGTTGCTGTAAACGCGCCTCGAGTTCAACCAAACTCGTAGGGTGTCCATCTTGCCGTCCCAAATGATCCCAGATATGCTCGATTGATGACAAATCTGGGGATCGAGCAGGTCAGAGAAGGGTGGTAATGTGGCGGAGGCAGGCTTGTGACATCCTTGCTGTGTGTGGCCGAGCTCTGTCTTGCTGAAAAATGGCTCCTGGGAGCCCTGCCACGAGTGGCAACACATGTGGCTGAAGGATGTTCTGGACGTACCGCTGGGCTGCCATTGTACCACGGATCAATATTAGGGGTGACCGTGTATTGTAAGAAATGGCACCCCATACCATCACACCAGCTGTGGGAGTGGTGTGTCGCTGTAAATCGGAGGCAAGATTGAGGCGTTTACCACGGGGCTTCCACACACGAACACGATTGTCATCGCTGCTCATATTGAATCTAGACTCGTCGCTGAAGACGACCTGGTTCCATTCCGTTGCAGTCCAATGCCGTCGTGCACGACACTACTCCAAACGGAGGCGTCGGTGGGTGGGTGTCATTGGCAGCACACGTCATGGGCGCCGCGATACCAGATGTCTTTCAGCCAGGCGCCTTGCGATGGTTCGAGAAGACACAGGGGTCCCTAGTGAAGATGCTGCTTGTGTCTGGATGGCGGCCAATGAGGCAGTTGGCTCTACGCGTGAGTTTCGTATGATGTGACGGTCTTCTGGACAACTGGTCTGTCGAGGGCGTCCCGAGCCTGGTCGCCATGTAAATGACGTCTCTTCAGTCCACTGGTCTCAACACCTCCTCACAGTAAAATCAGAACGGCCTACTTGACGAGCTACTCGCCGAGCTACTCGCCGAGCTACTCGCCGAGCTGACCACCCAGCTTCCATCATCCCGATGATTCTTCCCCTCTCGAACTCTGACAGCTGCTCATATTGTCTTCGATAGCTGCGTAACGGCATGTCTACCTCAGCGTTTCCTTTGCAAAAGAAAAGGTACACTCAGACAAGTTCTGCTTACCAGTTTTATACTCCAAGGAGGACGAAATTCAACGCCCTCTAGTGGCATTACGCAATGCGTAATCACGCTGCATTTCTAATCATTTGCATTTCTGCCTAATATGTACCTTCATGCTATGTTTCGTTACGATCCCACAATTATTTCTTGGTGAGCAAAATTTTATGGCAATGAGTGTATATGACGTTATATATAATCACCACGTCCTTTATATTTCCAATATGACGTAATATTCTGTTTTGTTATTCGTTAAATTAATTAAATACTTATAATTTTTCACATAGAAATCATAAAACAGAAAAATTATGACGTAAGATTCACTTTTGTTTTTAATTCGTCAAATTTTTTGTTTTATTTTCATTTTTTTTCACGTGGAAAACTTCCAGTAGAAAAGTCATGATGTAATATTCCCTTTTATTAAATTCGTCAAACTATTTATTTCATTTTTTCACGTGAAAATCTAGCAGTAGAAGAGCAATTGTTGTGGTAAGAATTTTATTGAGGATTTTTAATTGTTGGCAACAGCTATAACGAAAAATGTTTCAATTTGATCAGAAATTTCTGTTAAATTGGTAGTTTTTTATTAATTAAAAATGAGCTATAAGTTATTTCGATTCCAGATTACTTTAGTTGCCTCTGCCGTGTTTTTATACACATGCACGACATTTCACAATTTTGGCTTCCAAACTGTGGATTTGTATAGCATTACAGACAGACAGACAAATTTTCATTTTTATATATTAGATTAAATATTCTCAAACTTATGAAATGTCCTTAAAATAGCAATAATCAAAATTAGGTTCATCTGACTCTTATTCAATGTCATCAAAGTTGTTAAAATTCAGGTATTCACAATTTTGTATTCATAAAACCGTTCATGACTTTGTATTCATAAAACCATTCATGACTTTGTATTCATAAAACCTGTCGTAATTTTGCAACGAATGATCATATCGTCTTGCGGAAGGTGTCATTCGATTAAGAATTTTAAAAAACATGATAAACATACCCATTACTTGAGATCCCGAGTTAAAATGCTCGCCTTTTTTCCCGCCTCCAAAAAAAAAGTTAAAACAACTTTTTTTTGGGGGGGGAGTTCATTGGATATTCATTTCTAGTACCAAAACAAAGTTTCGTGAATGACCATCAGTTGTTGCTGTCAAAACGTATTTCACCTGCACTAAAGTATAATTCTCGGCTTTGTATTCATAAAACCTGCCATAACTTTGTAAAAAAGAATTTATAGACTTGAAATATACGGGGCATTCTCACAATCTTTTGACTTTCATGTCCCTGAATAATAATATTTATTTTAATATACTGTTTTGTGTTTTTTTTTCATATACTGGAGAACATCTCATTGCATGATTGCATAACAATATTAACGAGATAAATAAGTTTTGGACGATGTTGGGGGTCGAAACACCTGGAAAACTCCTATACCGTCCCGCGCCCCTGATGCTGATTTTTAAGTTTGGAGCTGTCTGGATAAAATTGTTTCAATAAAAATACTTCGATGTAATTTTTTTCTGAAACTGGAACTATTCTTTTATATAAATATGTAGCTAAAAATTAACCTGTACACATTTTTAGGGTTGTTATTGTTTTTTAAACTCTGTCCCTGGGTTTTAGATTCCTTTCCATCCTTCTTCTAATATTATACAGAAAATCATTTCAGATGCAACCACAGAATTTTTTTCAAGATTTTTCTCATGCAGAAGTAGGCTAGAGAAAGAATCTCTAAAATTCTTTGACAGGAAATTTACTGCAGAATTTAAATCAGCATTTAAATATCAATTTCACGATCGTGGCTTTATTGGTACTCTTATCGTACCCAAGGTTTTTTCCTGCACTTTTCGAGGTAAATAAAAAAAAAAAATAACAATCATTTAATCCAATGTAAACAACTGTTTCTAAAAATCAATGAACATTGTGGCTATCACTGAGTCTTACATGATTTTCCTAAAAATAGGTGGTAATTTTTCTTACCGTTCCATCCTTACCGTTCCTTTTTTCCCCATTTCGTCCCTTTTTTCCTATACCATCCCCTTTAAATACCTTACCGTCCCTTCTTTAACACCCCTTTAAGACAATGTTATACAAAAATTCTGTATTAAAAGTACTACATTTTTATTATTTCTTACTTGAATGTCCTGTGGGTATTATGCAAATTCATTATAAGTAAAAATTTAGAAGAAAATAAAAAGTTATAGCAATAAAATGGTAAGCAAAATTAAAATAGCAAGTTTAACTTAAACTTCAGTTAAATAAAAAAAAAAAAATCGCTGCTGACCGTTTTTTCCTTATTTTGAATCATTAAGGCATTTGTCTATCAGATTAAAATGTTATTTTAGCAAGGTTAATTTCACCAGATTTTTATTCCCGAAAGTCAAAAGATTGTGATAATGCCCCATATATTAAGACTTGGATTTATTAATTAAATGATAAAGTGTTTTAAAAGGAATATTAAAAGAAACGCTTTGTGCGATCTTCAATTACTGTTACCCACTTTTTCAATATACACTACCCGCTCCGGCACTTTTAATTTTAGACATTTTGTCTAATATTTAAATATATATTTGTCGGTTTTTTCGGGAGCTACAGCATTTTGAAGAAAATATTCTACTTCATATTTATAAATGACGATATGATCCGAAGGACAATTAGGGGGTCGACAGAAAATCAAAGAAAAATAATAATGCTTGGGATTACCCTGTAAAATAAAATGCACGAAATGATCTATAGCTATAGCTTACGAATATATGGATATTGCGCAATATACGTATTCATTTGTAGAAGAATATAACTTATATTCATGGAGATATATCGATTTTTTTTTTTAAGTTCAAAAAAATTTTGCATGTTTTTTGTTTATATCATGCATGGTTTTTTACCAAATTTAACGTCAATTTCAGAAAATTTGGCAAAATGTAGCAGAAAAAAAATATGGTGCAACTGGAATTTAAATATATTAAATATTTGATAAAATATGAGCAGTTAAATGAAATACTTTTTTTCTGCGCATGCGCGCACGATAAAAATATCCCTTTTCATGATTTGATAGTCAACTCTATGGAGCAACTCATAAAAAAAAAAAAAAAAAAGCCAGTGAAATATCGTGAAAATTTAGGAAAATATCGGGTATATAGTGAATGAATTTTTATTTGTTCTCTGAAAGCTGCTGAATGATAAGGAATTTTCCACAAATTGTCACTTTTTATTAACTGCCTTTCAGCAAAAGAGATTGTACTTAATGAATGTCAATGAGTAGATTTAGAAGAAATGCTTAGATTTTGATAATTCTTTTATCTTGGAATAGTCTCGGTCTGGTGATTATTCAAGAAGATCTAAAGCATCCATAAAAAATGAAAAAAAAAATTAAAAATGACAATTTATGGAAAAAAGGGGCGTCGCCATGGGGGGGGGGTATGGTGGGAGCCTCCCCCCCAATATATGTGAAGTTGGGAAATTTGAGCTTATAGTTGGGAAATTCTAGATTTTTGAGACTTTTTTTTTTTTTTTTTTTTTTTTTAAGTAATAGTAAAAAAAGTACGAAATTTTTATTGTTTTGGTGATTATTTTGAGTACTGCAACAGTAAAGAAGTTAAATTATCAAAAGAAATACAAAAAGAAATCAGCCACACTCAGTCTATCATTGTATTTTTCAGTTCAACAAAAATATTGTACATCTACCAGACCTAAATTTCTCTACTCCTGTCCATCAATAACTGACTAACCAGTTCCTTTATTTCCTCCAGAACTTTGCTCCTTTCTCAAAAATTTCACCCTACCTCCTCTTCTCTTCCCAAAAGAGAATCCAGCCATTTTAATCCAAAGGGATTGCAGCTTCTTTTGAAAATTGGAGATCACTTGTAGCACAACAGAAAGGAATGTAGTAACCTACTTGAAACACAGCTATGGGCAAGAAGATTTGATGAGTTTTCACAACTTTTTTGAATAATTTTGCGATTTTTGGGCAATATTTTACTCATTCTCGTGATTTTTTTGCCGAAAAAAGTAGTTAACCCTTCGCTGTCAATTAAAAAACTTTATATGAGCAAATGCGGATATAAGAAGTCGTTAGTTTAGATAAATTTGTCACATTTTACTTTTATTTGTGTGCGGAAATATATATCAGTCCTGTTCATTTATATTCATATGTGTTTATAAAATTTTAAACCAAAAGTCAGTGTTCTGTGCTTAAAGCTGTTCTAAAAAGTTACTATAAATCTCAGCACGAAGAAACCCTTCATAATAGGAAAAAAGAGTTTTTGTGCAAGATTTTGGAGCATCTAAAAATTCATTCGAGGATAGAAAAGTAAAAAATGGACGATTTTAATTTGGAACAGAAATATGACCATGAAAGCAGTCCATCAACTGAAGAAAAAATCGACATGCACTGTAACACTAACACGTTGCACTTGAATAAAATTTTGATGAAATAAAGATTTCCTTACAGACAAGCGCTCAAACAATTATGAATATTAGGATGTGACTGGAGAAGCTGAGTTCCAGAAGCACCGTAGGAAAACGGTTTCACCAAAGGCAATAGATAAAAATAATAGCACAGCAATGAACATTGATACACATAAGTTTTACACTAAAGAATTATAAGAAATACAAGAAAATTTCGGGAATTTAGTAATGGGCTTAAATGACAATGTTCCCTATATCAAGAGAATATTGCAGCAATGCATTCCATATTTAAATTACAACTGTGCACGGGAAAAGTTAATAGTGTTTCCACCTGGATATGAGAAACCGGATGTACATGACTTGCAGAGTCAAATAGAAATAAACCAAATCCCAACTCACTTAACAAACCTTTTACTCATGCCATGAAATTCAAAGACTATTTAAGTCACGCCATCAAACTATATACTCGTACCTTAACATTCACAGCAGCTTATCTTTATGGCGTTGCATCTAATGAAAGAATCTTTAGTCAAATAAAAATTTAAAAAATATATATTGCAAGCTACAATGAGGGATGACAGACTTGACAGCCTAATGCTTTTAAAATATGGCAGTGAAGTAGGGAATTTTATTAAACTAAGCGACGTTATTAACAGATGGGCTTCTTTCAAGACCACAAGAATTAATATTAAGTGAAAACTAGTCGGATGTGCCAATCCCAAAATTTTCTTCTCCTCCATACATGTTAATGCCTCAAAATTTGCAATCACAGTGCCAAAATTAAATGACAATTCTTTACCTATAATAACAAACTCTAAAGGTATAGATTTGTTGAATTGTGTGCATTTAAAAAGGAAATACCCGTAAGGCATGGTGACGTCACGGCGACGTCGTTGTGAAGTCACACTGTGATTTTGTGACCGTCGATGTGACGTCACGTGACGTGGATGTGACGTCACAGTGACTAGAATGCGAGGTCGTTATGGCCGTTTTAGAGGTCGTTTGTGACGTCACATTGTGACCACTCTGTGAAGTCACGGTGTGACTAATTTGTGAAAAGTGTGTCATTTGTGACTATTTTGGCATTAACTTTGTGACGAACCTGTGACGAAAGTGACAATGTTTTGAAGTCACACTGTGACCAATTTGTGAAATATGTGTCATTTGTGACGAACTTGTCATAAACTCTGTGATGATTTCAAATGAAAATCAAATTTCAAATTAATTGCTTAAAAGGCGCAAAGGCGAACTAGTGAAAAAGATTCCATGCTGGAACTCGAACCCGGGCCATCAGTATAGCGCACTTACATTCTACCGACTAAACCACATGGAACGATACCCAGCCTGGAAAATTTCTCACTATTACATGTTGGCAAGGCTACAAACGCAGCACAAGATGCAATATTTATCGTCAGCCACCGACATGGCGCAAACACGAAACATAATTAAATCCAGCATCGATTGAAACTATATTAATACTTGGAAATTTTTTTCAGAGAGAACCATTCGCCTTGCATACAATATTTCAAATGAAAATCAAATTTCAAATTAATAGTGTAAAAGGCCATTTTAATTTGAAATTTGATTTTCATTTGAAATACTGTATGCAAGGCAAATGTTTCTCTCTGGAAAATTTTCCAAGTATTAATATAGTTTCAATCGATGCTGGATTTAATTAAGTTTCGTGTTTGCCCCATGACGGTGGCTCACGATAAATATTCCATCTTGTGCTACGTTTGTAGCCTTGCCAACATGTAATAGGGAGAAAATTTCCAGGCTGGGTATCGTTCCATGTGGTTTAGTCGGTAGAATGTGAGTGCGCTATACTGATGACCCGGGATCGAGTCCCGGCGTGGATATTTTTCACTATGTTGGCCTTTGCGCCTTTTAAGCAATTAATTTGAAATTTGAATTTCATTTGAAATATTGTATGCAAGACGAATGTTTCTCTCTGGAAAAATGTCCAAGTATTAATATTGTGATGATTCTTGTCATAAAAACTACGATAATTTTAAAGTAAAGTTTTGTTTGAAATATAAAATTTTATCTTTTTACCGTACTTTTTAGCAAGATATCACTATTTTGGAGTCCTATTCTTTTAAAATATTTTTAATTTTCCATTTAAAAAACAATGCTTATTAACTGAAGTTCTAAGCTTGATCTTGAATTCAAGCTTAATATTAAGAATGTGTAAACTTTTTTTAATGTGTATTGCTTTATTAAATACGAACATGGAGTCTAACGGACATTAATACAACTGTTACTTATAGAACTACATGATAAGCCATATTTATTTAAATTTTTTATTCCCATATATATTGTATTTTGTGAATATGAGCTAATTAGATTTGGTATGTTTTATATGAAAAGACTGATCTGGGAAATAGAAACAACAAGTAACATATATCATGCGTTAGGCATAGATTATAAAACACTTTCCAACTCTTTCTAAATGTTTTAACAAGACATCTGGGGAAATAACGTAAATAAGATAACTAAGTAAACATGTAAACGCGTAAAACATTTGAAAAACTGATTTACGCAGTTACCATCCACTAAGGTGTAAAAAAATCATAATTTTTTTAAAAAGAATAAAAAAAAATCGGATTTTTTTTATTTAAATCAGATTTTTTTGATTTAAATCAGATTTTTATGATTTTTTTCCCAGCGTTCAAATACTGAATAGCTATCATGAGTTTTAGGTTTCCGAAACAATTACACCACTAATTGCTAACATAATCTATGTTTTTACACTTTAATGAATAAAATTATAATTGTTAGTTAGTAATTACAGAAATAAAAACTGCAAAAATTAGTAGTTTCATTAGGTAGTATTATACAATAATGTTATATACATTAATATTGTAATAATTATGTAAAACTTTATAAACACTAGTGATTTATGAAAATTATTAACTGCATTTTATATTAAATTGCTAACATTACTTCAAATTAATTATTAAAAAATCAACTCTCTAATTAGGAACATATTATACATTTTTAAGCCTTAATTATTAAAATGATAATAATTCATTTTAGAAAGAAAAAGGGACAGGATGCTAGTTCAAAAAACGGGCACTATTTCATGAGGAAATATATTAGTAATGTGTTTAGTAATGATGTAAGGGAAAAAAAAAGAATATTTTATAGCATTATAAGTAAAGTGTCCTTAATTTTTGATAATTTTATGAATAACAAATTGAAAAATACAATTAAATAACATATTTTAATAATATCCTGTTTTTTCTAAAGAAATAAAGTTCCATATTTTTGCAAGATTTTTTCCACATGAATTTAGAATACTGTTGAATGGGGAAGTGTTTTACAAGAAATCTCTGGCTACAACTACAGGTAAATTTCAACTTTTTTTTTCTTTTTTTAAGGCAGGGTGCATTTTGCCAATTTCAAAAGGGGCATGGTGTGGCACCATTAAAAAAAATGGCCTAGAAGAAGCAGTATAAGTAATTACAGAATTAATAAAAACTGCAAATAAGTAATTTCATTAGTTAGTAGCACAAATAACAAAACTAACAAATATTATTTGCAGCTCATTTTGCATTTGTATTTAGGAAAATTTCTGTAAACCACCAAAATCTATACTTACACACATGTACGTGTATGCTAACCAAAAAAAAAAAAAAAAAAAAAAAAAAAAAAAAAAAAAAAAAAAAAGAGTTAACCCATTCATATAGAATAAATATAAGTTAGCCACTAATATCTGAAATCCTCAAAATATTTAACTAACAGCATTATTACCTCTATTACCTTTCAATGGTTCAATTTTTTAATATATATGAGTTACAAAAAATAATAATAATAATAATAATAATAATAATAAACATTTATTTAACCTATGCCAAAGAAGCTCTTGCTGTGCTTAGCATTTTTATACCAATTATTTCTTTTTCTCTTATGCATTCATTTACAATTTAGCTGCTGAGCAGATGTCATTCTTTCATTCTTCTTTAACTTGAGATTGCTATTAATTACTATTTATTCTTTTACTTGTAGAAATGTAATTATACTTGCTATGTGTATTTTATATAAAATAATGCATAAATTGATTACCTAAAGGGAATTATGACATTGCAAATTATGTTAGATTTAAATATTATTTTTAAATGAAACTGTTTTAATTTGGATAAAAACTTAAAAACAATGCTTTTTACAAACTCAACTGTTTTTAATTTTTTTACAATACTAATGAATTAAGCTTAGAAACAATTATTTAAAGCTCTTTTTTTGTTTATTCATAAGTCAAAATACCTGTAGAAACTTTCAAATTATGTTCATGTTAGATTTTAATACATTTTTTTTTTTTGACATTTTAAACATTTAGAAAATTTTTGATTTTAATCAATGATTTTTTTTTAAAAAATCGGTTGATTAAAATCATGATTTTATCACTGATTTAAATCAACCGATTAAAATCGTTGACACCCTACCATCCACAGCCAAATATGTTTTCTAATTCTTTTAAACAGTCCTGTATTTGATCTGTAGATTGATATATATATATACTATACAATGGAAAAATTTAGTTTATCAAGGAAACGCATAACAGGTTGAAATTCTCTTTCAGCAATTTATACTAATATATGGAAACATACTTAAATAATTTTGTACAACCCTGTAGTTTACCTAGAACCTTTATTACACGCCACTATTTAGTTAAAATTTAGTTCAAGCTAAAACACTCTTAAAACTGCTGAAATCACATTTCCAGAAATTATAATTCATAGACGGCAACGTATCCAATTCTTTGCGTGACCCTGTATATCATTTTATCTATCTACTACAAACATTTCTTAGTAAATTAAATACAGTGCAGCGTTAAAATGCATAACTTATTTAAAAACCACCTTTAAGCAATACCCAGTAGCCCTTATGAATACTTTTGTATAGTCCTGTATATGAATTATAGCATATATATATACACCATATACTATGCATAAATGTAGTGAATCATAAAAGTGCATATCATAATTAAAAATGTATTTCCAGCAATCATCGCTAATGAACAGTACTTCGGATACAATATAGTATCTGAAATATTTTGTGTGTCCCTGTAAATGCTATATACACTTCGTATTATACATGAAATAATTCATAGTATGTAAACCTCAACGACGTATATCAATTTCATTACATATCAAATAGATTAACATAAATAAAGTACGCCGCAAACAATTCCCTCCACCCCTATATCATTATGTATTGGAATTCCTTTTTTAGCCCTGTAAATGAACAATAACTATTCTTTGCATCGCATATTCTATGGAATGCACATTTTAGTGCGCTTCATAAATGCATATCAATTTATTCTGTTTGAAAGCGTGTAAAATCATTAAAAATCATTTGAAACGATTTTTTTCCCACAGGCCGTAATGTAATGGAATACAATTGACTGTCCCTGTAAATGAACTAAACATGCTACAAACTTCATTACAAATAGGGGTCTTGCTATGGTAAACGTCAATAACATCCAAAAATTTTAGGTCAATCCGAGTATATTTACGCGAGTTAGAGCGCGGACAGACGGCCAGACAAACCGAAGTCATAAACACTTTTCAACTTTATCGGGCATGAAAAACACTTTATTTCAATTCTTAAATATTATATTTTATTTTTTAATGCCAATAAAATAAATGTATCGAAAATGTAGAAAATGAGTTTACAATCAAAGAGAATTTAATAACTGACTCTGAATGTCTACAATTAAATGTTTGATTAAAATCACAAACAGTAAAAAAAACGCTTAAATACAATTTAAAAAAAATATAGCAATTTGAAAAACACTAAATAATTAGTATTTATAATTGTACTATTAAACAACAACAAACTATAATAGATGAATTAAATGCATTTAACAATTTCTCAAAAATCTTTCCATCGCCATATTGCTTTTGAAAGGAATACCAGATCAGTCATTGCATATGACATACAACTATTTAACTCATGTAATAATCTGTCAAAAAGGAACAAAAAATTTAAATTAAATAAGACATACCTTTTAAGTTCCATAAATATTTTACTAATATCCGTATTTTATCCTAAATTGTCAGGCATATTTCTGTTAGCTTAAAAAAACTAACTCTCCGTGTCAGAAGTTCTCTGATCCTTATTTTATTCTGCGGTTTTCATCGAGCGCAGACGATATTTGACCAAGCAGGTGCTCCTACTGTAATATTATAATTTTTTTTTTTCTTGTACACAACAGAGTTTAAATGCGCAGTAATTTTACCTTTATGAGAGTATATGTAATGAAAATTTTCTATTTGAATGAAACACCTGCCTTTTTTCTTTCTTTTTTTTAAAGTACAGTTTGTTTTACACCTAATAAATAAATACGTATCTTCTTAATAAATGAAAAGAGAGTATACAGGATAAAAAAATTTTCTTTGTCAACGTGTCATTTTTTTCATATTCATTTTCTGTAGAATAAAACAATTTTAAAATAACTTTTTTTAAAGTCATATCTCTAAAACACGAATTTGAAATACGAATAATTATATCATGGGTTTTGTATAAAATTTGTATACATATTTTTTCGGAAAATACCAATTTTATTTAAAAAGTCTGAAAGAAGTAGAATTAAAAAAAAAAAAAATAGTTATTTAAAATAGTTAAACACTAACAGGAAAAAATATGACTTGAATGCAAATTCTAAAGTAAGAAATGCATATATGACTAAACTCTGAGTATTCTTTCTACGTGTTCATTAAAAGTGACTTAATTGTAATAGAAAATTTTAGTTTGAAACCACAGAAGGGTTTAGAATACCACTGGTCGACAAAAAATAAAATAAAATAAAATAAAATAAATAAAAAAATAAATAAAACAACTTCCTCCCTGAAAACTAAATATGTAAAGTGTACAAATGTAATATTCCTAATTCTAAATATGTTATCCAAATTGTTCCAATACGTACCATTTTCCCGAGAAACATTTTTATAATAATAACAATCAGTGAAGGATTAAATTGCAATGGTAGATAAAATTGAAATCATAAAAAAGTATACTTTCACTGTCTTAAATAAGAAATTGATAAAATATAGCATGAAAATCTAGTTTGTTGATACTTCTACCGTGCATTTTTTTCTCCCCCCCCCCCCCACCCCCTCTCTCTTTTCGTGTCCGAATTTACTATTTCCTATCCACTAATATATTATCATTCCTTATGTCGCTGTAACTCGGGCATGTAATATTTCTGTTCATTTTCAAAGATTTTTGATGTTCATATTTTTGTCACACTGTGACTTACAATATGGTGATTTTTTTCGTCACAAATGTGACGTGACGTACGTTACATGCAGTGTCATAACAGTGACGTCACAATTTTTTTTAATTGCCAGAAAATATAATTTTACATAAATAACATGTTTTGAATATTTTTTGTAATTTTTCAAAGTTTTCTAAGAAGTTCACATCTCAGTCACAATGTGACATCACTGAGTGGTGGCATTTTGGTCACAGATGTGACGTGACCACAGTGACTCACAGTGACGTCACAACGACGTCACCGTGACCATGCATGCTATGAGGGTATAAGCATAGCACTTTTCAAACAAATCATTGAATTTTGGCACACAGCCTCTTAGATGTATGCTACCAAAATTCCGTACTCAAAGTGCACAACAGTATAGACCCAAGCCTAATAAGGTTCTATTTATGTGGAAGTGCTACTGCTACTGTGGAATATGAAGTGTGGAATATGAAGTTTGACTAAATTCCGTACATTAGTTTTTGAGATACAGCTATCGCAAAATTGTGAGTAATGGGCTTAAATGACAATGTTCCCTATATCAAGAGAATATTGCAGCAATGCATTCCATATTTAAATTACAACTGTGCACGGAAAAGTTAATAATGTTTCCACCTGGATATGAGAAACCGGATGTACATGACTTGCAGAGTCAAATTGAAATAAACCAAATCCCAACTCACTTAACAAACCTTTTACTCATGCCATGAAATTCAAAGACTATTTGAGTCACGCCATCAAACTATATACTCATACCTTAACATTCACAGCAGCTTATCTTTATGGCGTTGCATCTAATGAAAGAATCTTTAGTCAAATAAAAATTAAAAAAATATATATTGCAAGCTACAATGAGGGATGACAGACTTGACAGCCTAATGCTTTTAAAATATGGCAGTGAAGTAGGGAATTTTATTATTTGGGACACGGTGTACATTTTGTCAAATTTTCTGAAACTGGTATTAAATTTGGTAAAAAAAAAATGCATGATATAAACAAAAAACATACAATTTTTTTTAAATTAAAAAAAAAACAAAATCGATATATCTCCATGAATATACGTTCTATTCTTCCACACGTGAATACATATATTGTACAATATTCATATATTCGTATTTCGTGCATTTTATTTTACAGGGTGATCCCAAACATTATTCTTTTTCTGTGATTTTTGTTGGCCCCTAATTGCCCTTCTGATTAAACCGCCTTTGATAAATATCAAGTAGAACATAGTCTTCATAATCTTGAAGTTGCAGAAACATCCAACAAATATATCTTTAAAAAATATCGTCCATTTCATGTCTATCGCACTAATCGAAATTTTGTCAGCACTAATCGAGGGAACATCTGTCGAAAAAAAGTGTATCGCACTAACTGAAAATTGCACTAATCGATATTTGCCTTCACTAATCTGAAATTTTGCATCAAGTAATCGAGGGAACATCTATAAAAAGTCTACCGCACTAATTGTAAAAAGCACTAACCGAAACCGTACTAAGCGAGAAATACCTGTATTATTTTTTCTATTAATTCAAAAGTACAGAATTAACATAAAAGTCAATCAATTTGTTGAATGAGTTTCGCGGAATGAACTTTTAGTTTCCATTTCCTTTTTCTTTCCAACCTGCTGTGTGTTGTTTGAAAAGGATTATTTATTTAGGAGTTCGCGGCATTGTTTTATTGGAGATTGCTATCTTAAGATGGTTTCAAGGCATTTACTTTAAGTTCTCAAAGGAATTTAGCTAAGAGATATTTCGGTTAATTTTCAGTTAGTTATCGAGTCATTACGACGATAAATTAATTAAAAAAGTCGATACTTTTAATTGATAAAAGTAACAAAAGTTTAACTTTATAGATTAATCTTCAAATGTTTTTTGCTAGGACGCTGAGGAAATTGATTGAAAATTCATTAAATTTGTTCTTGAAGTAATGCTAAAAATGCTTTAAAACCTAAAAGTGTATGCAATGTTTTGTAATTCCTAATAAACATTTTTCTCCGATGATTTAAAATACTTTTAAACATTTGAAAATATTTTATAAAGTTTGTCTGAGATAGTTGACCCTTAAGAAAGAACTAAGATTTCTTTTCCATAGTAATTATTTTCGTAGAGCAAATGTAAACTATCGACTCCAAATTTTATGTAGAACTTCATGAAAAATATTACTGTAATACAGTACCAGTTTTTATCAGAAAACTTAATCAATGATATCGCAAGGTTAGACACCTATTTCATTGGGATAGATGCCCTATTCGTAAAAGAATATGAAGCATAGGCAATCAATATTTATAGTTTAAAAGCTAGATTTGCAATTGACTTAATATCCCATTTACATCAAATTTTTGATTTCTTTTATTTAAAAAAAAAAATTGCATTACGAAATCTTGAATAGAAACCTTTTAATTTTTAACCCCCCGCAAATATTGTAACTGTTATTATACATTATGCGCGTCTCATGTAGCCATCGCAAACACTCAATAAATTGTATCTACTCTGTTTAGTTTCGTAATAATTTTTATGGCATTTTAAACAGATGTCTTCCGTTGGTGGTAAGCTCTACATTTCATCATTATTTTCTTCACATTTTCTCTCTCTTCTAGCTTTTCGGCAGATCGTGTTCCTTTTACTTTGTCTGTATTTTGGATGGCTTACCTTGACATGGTCTGTTTTTTTTATTTTTCTTTTATTTGTGACGTACTCTTTTTCAAGCACTCATACTGACTTCTCCCTTCTCTTTTCCAATTTTCCCTGAACGAATATGGGCTCCTTTTGTATTTCTTCGGCACACAGTGGAGTATTTGACCCAAAAACCTGGCCAAAAATGCAAAAATTAAAATTTCGCCAACAATTGTAAAAATCATATTTTTTAATAGCTAACTAATTGGTGCATCGATCTATGTCTATTTTAGGAGCCTGGGTTATATCCGGTGGCTCCTGTCCTCAGCTGAAGAGGAAGTTTCTTTCTGAGAAGACGTGGATTTTTGTTGTTTTTCGCATTGTTGTTATGTTTAAATATAATTTTTTTGTGGCTCAGTGAACTGTTGAATTGAAACTAAACAGGGCATACTTGTTTAACAAAGGTCAGAGCTTAGTGTTAAACTATGTGTTAATTCAAATAGTTTCGTTTTTAATATAATAAAAAAGCATTAAATGTGTAAAAGGGTTATTTTTAAAGCGTTTTTGGCTCTGATTTATACATATCGAAAGCTTTTTAAATATGTTG
This sequence comes from Maratus speciosus, assembly GCA_963932465.1. Lineage (NCBI taxonomy): Eukaryota > Metazoa > Arthropoda > Arachnida > Araneae > Salticidae > Maratus > Maratus speciosus. Next base: position 446,249,105 of record OZ010786.1, read on the forward strand.
CCCAGCCATGTTTCAATTATAACCGTATTAGTTATAGTCTTGAGTGTCAATTTCTGCAAAAAAATCTTCCGCATATTGTTGCCATTTTTTTCATAATTTTTTTTCGGGATGACTATTTAAAGGTTCTGTTTTGCGGCCACCAAATTGAAGAGATAAGAACTATATATTTGCTGTCGCATTGCAGGTTTTTAGCTCACAAGATATTACCGGAGAGCTTTTGCACCTACATATTCTGTCTTTATGTCTGTACGTACGTACATATGTACGTACGTAGGTACGTACATACGCATGATATCTTTTGCTAGAAATATCCTATCGCCTTCAAATTGTATATACTTATTTATTGAAAAATGGTTCCATAATTAGTTCTTGGGTTCATCTGTGTAACATAAGGAGAGAAAGGAGGGAATTAACCCTTTCGAGGGCGGTGTCCTTAAAAAGGGACACATAATTTAAATTCCAAAACTGAAAAGCGGCACCAAGAAAATTTAATTAAAAATTTCCTTTTATAATGTACGTGAAAATTAGCAACTTCATATTTTCTAATAACGCCGTTTATTAACTAAAAAGAGCAAGCCATACAGTAGCGAGAACCTACAACTTCTTCTTCCAGCAAGGTCTGATGGTAGTCACCATAAAAGCCAAGAAGGGAGTGATGAATAAGATGAAAAGTTCTGAAGAGTCATTTTGAAACTGGTAATATATTAAATGCATTCAAAAACTATCAATCTATATTATATAGACTCCAATTTACTGAACCTACTATTAAATATAACACTATTAAACATAAATTAAATGCAATGATTACATGTAATTTAAATGTAATAAGCATTATTAAATGCAAATAATAAGTTTTATATATAGTAAAATTAAATATATTTAATTAAACATTAATAGTGTATAAGACAAACCTATCAACAATTACTTTCCTCTTAAAAACTGTAAATAGCTAAGGTTACAAGTCTCTCAACTTCCAAACTCCCTTCGGTAATGTTAAGACAATGAACATGTGATTTATTCGTATTTTTAAAATATCTACTTAGTAAATTAATATTTTAACTTCTTTTTTCTTTGTGCTCTTCTTAAATGATGACTCTTTCTTTTCTTAATTGCCAAAATTTCTATAAAATGTATATTTATTATTATGTGAAGTGTTAAAATCTTACTTACACTTCGTCAGCTTTTAAGATATAAAATATTAAACTAAGCTATGGATTTGTATGTATACTTCATAGTATGCTAAAAGTTAGTTCAGTGAAACAGCACAGTTAAAAATGTCCATTCAGCCATTTCCGTGGATAAACGGAAATGTACTTGAGAACTTTTGTGCAGCCCTGTATATGATCTATAGAATGTATCCACACTAAGTAATATTTAAAAAAATTGTTCTATTTTAAAACGCCTATCACAACTACAAACGCACTTCCAGCAATTATTGGTCATAGACTTCAATAGTTAAATTTATTCTTCAGCCATAATCTTTTGTGTGTCCCTGTAAATGAACGATATATTCCATGCACACCATATTCTACAATAAGTGCCTTAGTACACCTTAGTGATGTATATAAATTTCAGCACGTTTAAAAGTGTGATATCATTAAAATACAGAGCAAACGATTTTTCCCGTAGACCATAATGTAAGGGAATTCTTTCGGGTGTCTCTGTAAATGAACCGTAAAGGCCATAGACTTCATTTACAATACCAAACATGCCATAGTGATACCCAATAACATCTAAGAATTTCAAGCCAATGGGATTATATTTAAACGAAAAATATTTTTGACCAGGATTTCGGGTCAAATACTCCACTGTGCGGCATCCTAAAACAGAAATGTTGCATTATAGAAACTCGAACGTGTAACATAATAAAATGTATGCCAGTTAAACTGCTGGCATTGAGCTCACAGGCTCTGTGTACTAATCCTGCATTTCATCCCCCTTCAAAATATATTTGCTATTCCCAATTCTTCAAATAAATGGGTATACAAAAGTTGAAGCCAATCGGATAATTCTAACAAAGGCAAAACTTGTTTAATCTAAACTAAAAAGGATTATCGCCCCCCGCCTTCCTTTTTATATTCTATGTAAAATCTCTAAAAATTTATTCGGAAAGCGTAATAAAATTCTCAAATTAAACGCGTCAGATTTTTACTTTTTACAACGAATGAGTTCGATATATTTTATATATATTACAGAAAGTTAAACCTATGTAAAAATTTTGTAAAATTTTAATTTAAGGGGTTCGGGAGGCGGGGGGAGAAAAACGGCCAACAATAAAAGAAATAATTTTTAAATAAATAAATAAGCATAACTAAGGATTATACATGTAATATGGTACATTCTTTCCGAGCTTTACCGTGAGAATTATGTACTTATGTAATTTTAGAACTCTGGCTTGTATTTACATTTCTATTTAGTTCTTCGGAATATATTCCAATATAAAAAGGGAGAACATTCGAAATGTGTGAAATAAAATGTTCTGAGCACAACTATAAATACAAAACGCGTAAATATTTTTAACGTAACAATTTGAGGGAATTGTAAACTTTTAAACCAATTTTATGAAATAAAACAAATGATTATTTTAACCATTTCTTAAATAAAGAATTTATCACTACTAACACTACCCCCTGACTTGTTAGGTAATGATCCACCGGAAGGGCCATGGTCAGCTAAAAGAAGATACAGATTTTTTATCACAATGCTGAGGATTAAAAGAAGTATAATTTTTTTTAAAGTCAATTCCTACTTAGGTCATCAAAGAAAAATTTAATATAGTCCCTTAAGCTAATATTAGTTTTTGTTGCATTAAAATATCTCGATTTGTTGATTTTCTTTAAGCAAGTAGGTATACAAAGGAAGTCTATGGGAATTTGACAAAATATCAGAGATATCGCCAAGTTGGCGTCACTTTTGGCGACTCGTTTTGGTCGCCAAATTTGGCGATATACCGCCAAGTTGGCGAAGCTTGGCGGTATTTGACGACAGAACAGGGTCCCCCTATGGTAAACCCCCTTATAGATATGAAGATGCATTAAATGCTGTTCAATAACCAATGGCCGCCATTTTGTCTCCCCTATAAAACTAAAATTAATTAATTAAAATTTAATTAATGAATTAATATTTGAAAAATCTGTATTAACATCAATTGTCCTCCAGTACAAGTTAAAAAAAAAATTATTTCAAGTTGATAGGATGAATAATAAGTATTTTATTAACGATTGAAAATTTGAACAAGATATATAAATAAATAAATAAATAAATATAGGAAGAGTGTGAACTAATAGTAGGAATTGAAAAAAACATATTCTCACTCATGAAAATTATTTGATCATTATAAATCGGGTGTCTTATCCTGAATCACAAGTGAGGCATATATCCCCGATGCAAGACGGGCATATATCTTTTTAATCCGAGATAGATAGATGCCATGCCAGTAGCTCTGGAAGTAGTAAAAAACATGGCTTCAACCTATAACTAACATTGGATACCTGTTTTAACAACATTCACTATATATTTCAGGAAAAATCTCTAGTAAGTATATTATATTTCATATTCTGCTTGCTGTATCTTATAAGAACATTCAACAAAAGCCAAACTTATCTTTTTTTGATAAATATAACTTTCATTTGAAGAAATAAATATCTGTAACTTCGTCTAATACTTTTTTTATATTTATTGAGAGAAGAACGTCACTAGCACCGCCACACGTCCAATAACTGAAATATAGTGACTAGGGCAACAAAACTGAAGGGGTACCTAACATGGATTTACTGTATAGCTTGAAAATATTTTTTTTTAATTGTAAAGTTTCACCTTTTCACACTAAAATATTACACAAGGTGTCTGCAAATTAGTTGGGCAATTTCGTAAAATGAGAACTTCCAAAATATGAAATGAAATTAAATAGTTGAAAATCAGACAAGAAGTAATATTGCCCAAGTTTATTCATAGATGGCGTTAGGTGTCATAACTGACGCTATCGCTTAGCGAGCAGTAATCATTCTTGTTCGGCATTACGATAATGGAAATGTACAACGGCGCTGAAAAAGCGAAATGCTGTCTTTGGTTTCATGAAACTCATTCTGCTGTGCAAGTACGACCCTAACGCCATCTATGAATAAACTTCGGCAATATTACTACTAGTCTGACTTTCAACTAGTTAATTTCATTTAATATTTCAGAAATTCGTAACTTACGAAATTGCCCAACTAATTTGTATACACCCTGTATTATTTTCGTGTAATCCGCGTGTTTTTGTTTTCTCCCAAAGATTGCTGCGCGAAATATGAATGAATAATGAATGGAATATGAATTGAATTAAAATATGACTTCTCGCCATTGCATTCGGAGAGAGGCGTCATGAATTTTGAGGGTCGAAAACTACATAAGATCGAAATAGGTAATTTAATATTATCATTTGTATGTTTATTTTTATTTTTCGAATAGTTGATAACATTAAATTTAAATTTCATCTGTGGACCTCTCCATTTAATCACGTAATCTGTCTCAACTGCACATGTAATTATTAGTTATTGTTCGAAATCGTTTAGTGGCCATTTCTTTTATTGAAAAGAAAAACACAACAGATGTTTTGGGAATACCGTACAAATATAATAACTGTCAGATTTTAATATAATAAAATCTACTTGAAATTTATTTAAAAAAAATTGATTTTGATTGAAATTTTTTTTCCAAATGAGGTATCCGTTGCGAGCGCTACACAGAAAAAAATACGGCAAATTACGCACTGTTGAACGTAATTTATGAAGAGTTTTACAAATGTTAATAAGTTTAAAATGTAAGCATAGATGTTCACAAATCAAAATTGATTGTGAAGGAGATATTTTATTTTCTAACATAAAATTCTGAAGTGAATCTTTCGCATTGTGATATATTCCTGAATCCTAACTCCTGTTCTGCTTGTTTCAGATCATTAATTTAACCCTTAAATGCCTGGTGTTGCTTTTTGGCAACATACCCAATTTAGGCTCATAAATACTATTAGAATAATATTGAAGCTATAAGGCCTAATGTTGCCAATAAAATACATTCTGAAAATATTATTAAATCGATTTTCAGCATTTAGATGGCAACACTTGTGCTGTTTAAGAATAAAGATAAATTTATTTTTTCAAATGTTGCTACTTGTTCTTTTTGTTTTGTTTGGAAGCTTGCGAAATACCCAATTTTGACCTGCAGTGAGCAAGTAAAATTTATTCCTTTTTATAGTTCCTAAAATTCTTGTGTGTTTAATATTATAGAATTTTATCAAGAGAAATTATTTTTTCAATTAAACACCAGTATTGCCGATTAGTAACAAACTGTTTTTTAGCCGTAAACTATACTTAAAACAAAATATGATTTTTTAAAGTATTTTTCCCATGATTTATTTAAAAAATGAAAGCCGAAAAACATTATTACAATGATTTTTGAAAAATCAGGCATTTAAGGGTTAATATTGTTTCTAAAATATAGTGATAGAATCATCTTAATGTCGGTAATAAATTTCCACTTTAATAATCAAAATCTAGAGTATGTAGGCATTAGTTTTGAGTCAAAACATACACCTACAACAATATTTTCAACTTGTGGGTGTAAAGACAAAACAAGTGCCTCGTATGTTTTTGTAACTTCAGCAAAAATAAACGTTTTGAGACATTCTTCTTACAAGTTTAAACAAGTGTTTAAAGATTGTTTATTCCACATTTTTCACTAAGCATTTTTGTTATGAAAATATTTCCGGTACATTATATATATACACAAACATATATATGACAACACAAGTTTTCCTTCTGAATTATTTTTTGTATATTCGCAGCCGTCTGAATACTAAGCCTACGCATTGATACAAAAATGGAGGATGTCGTTGGAAGACTTTTTTTCAGCGTTTATACGATCCATTAACATCTTACCGATTGTCCCAAAAATGACTGATGGATTTTAAAATTCAGTAACTTCTAAACGGTGACAGATATTAAAAAAATTCTGACAGGTGTGTTATGTAAGTTGTCAGGAGTTTTTATGCTACGATTCTCAGTTTTAATTACAAATGGCATCAATAGATGGCGCTGCAAGAAATAACAGCTAAATCCAGGCTCGATTTTTCGGCCTCTCTTTTCTTCCATGCGAAAAAAAGGAGATAAAAATGTATTGAATGGATCCTGATGTACCCAAAAGCCGATCTGGACTGTTCGCCTATTGCCCTCAGCGCCATCTATTCTTTGAAATTCGAACTAAAATGAAGAATCACAGTGCAAAAATTCATGACATTATACATAACCCTCCTGCAAGAATTTTTTTAATACCTGTCACCGTTTGAAAATTATTAAATTTTAAAATCCATCAGTCATTTTTGCGACACCGGTACGCTGTATGACGTACGCAGGGTACAGCAATTAATTTTGAACCCATTAATTTTTAAATTGTTCTCTTTATAAAATGGTGCATAAAATATGCAATAATGGTACATTTATAGTAGCTTTATATAGTCGCATAAAATAATTCAAACATTTTAGAATGTGGGGCTGGAGTTTTAAATGTAATACACAAGTTTCAGAAATCTAAAAATATAGTTTGATAAAATAAATATATTCAAGGCAATTCAACGATAAAATAAATATATTCATTTTGGTAAAATATTTCAGGAATAAAATTATAATAAGTACACGAAAAAAGAGTTTATGTATCACAACTTATATCTATTAAATTGCCAATTGAATTATATATCGAATCGATATAAGCAACCACTTCAGAAAATAATATTTATTTTAAGAATATACATTATTCAGGATTTAATAATGTATTTGATTATTTTCTTATTATTTCGTTGCATGATATTCTTTTTTTATAATAAATGAAACTTCAATTTCATAACATATTTTTATAGTAAGAATATATGAAAAAACAAAATGTGCAGGAATCATGCGCTAAGGAAATACATTGAAGTCCTCATCAAAAGTTCATGTTGCACTAATAATATGCATTAAAGGAAAGCTTTGGTAAAGCCTTTTCTTCTTTAAACTATATCCTAAAACTTTTGTAACATATGCTTGTTACCTTATTATCATTTGTTTTTATTTTAAAATAGTAGTCATATAACAAAGGGATAAGGGACATGGTTGTTGAAAAAAGCAAAATCAACCAAATACTGAAAAGGCAGGAAAATATTTTCTAGATGTATAAAACTCTATCTCTTTTTGTGTTCACATAATTAAATGAGCTTTAACTTTATTCGATTGTTTACGAAATATTATTGTTTTACAAGATTTCAAAAACAAGAAAGAAAATTCCTGTGTTGTGCATAGATTATGAAACTTTATTCAACATTGCAAGAATATTGGTACAAAATTTACATCTTTCAGTTTGGCGAAAGGGCATTTCTAGAGAAAACGCGGGTTATTGTTTGAAAATTAAGATGCGCCGATCGCAATTTGAATAACAAATGCTAACAAACTTTGGAATACATGATTAAGACCATGTATAATCGCAGATGTTGAAAGCTCAGACGTTACACTTGCAACCAATCAAATAGTAAAAACGCTACATAGAATGCAAGATGTCTTGAAATCTATATTGTCGTAAACAACGGATTGGCAAAATACTAAATTACTTAATGTAGAACAGCTCTATTTATATCTTTGCTTAAATGATAAAATATTGTGACTTCAACGGATATATTGTTGGAAACTTTCGATAATTTCACTTTTATGAAGCGTTTTGGCTTCATTTCTGGAATTTTTCAAATAAATACAGAATATACATACAATAGATGGATTTTTCAAATATATACAATGTGACACAAAAATAACGACTTCCAGCGCTGGGAGTCATCATTTCTGTGTCAAGCGTCAAAATTAATCTGACAATGAGAAAAAAAAACGCATGTTTGAAAGCAAACATACATACGGCCAAGTGACGCCATCAATGATCTAAATTTAGAACTAATTATTTTCATTCGCTGGCAGAAAACTTTTCATCCTGAGAAGCATTTTAGTCTAAGTCGCACTCCTGTACGACAATTACTTGATTTTATATTGAATTTTAGAATGTGTCCTAGAATCTTCGTACACTCTGTAATTTGTGCCAAGCTGCGCTATAGTGGAGATTATAGAGTGGTATACACCATATACTTTATGTATTTTTAAAGAACCACCCTATACCCTGTGTTTTCCATGTAAAGCTATAGCTCATACTATCTGGTTATATACAACTACAGCACTGTTGCCAAGTTCAATCACCAAAATTGTTAAGTCGTCTAGCAAGTTAGAATATTCGTCATTGACATCAACATATATATTGGACTGTACGTTACACTCATTATTCTAGAAAAGAAAACTGTATAAATATTTTTACAGCAAGGATAGCGCGTATGTGGGGAAGCCATATTTTACATTTTCAGACACTAAGAAATTATAGTTAAATTACCAAAATTAAATCCATAGGTAGTACTATATTTGAATTATTTAGGGCAGCCCTTTATGGAACTATATCTAAAACACTTATCTCACAACGTACTAAAATTATACTAGATGGGAAACACATAATATCATTGAAAATAATCAAAGAAATAATCGTACCTAAATTATAATTTATCCGAATGCTTCCATGTTGCCTTACAAAATGTCTATACACATCATTTGAGGAGGGAACATAGTAAAACATATTTTAATAAGATAAATAACAAGACGGAAAGTGTACGTAAACGTGGAAAATGAGGTGCGTTCGTTCTATAATTAGTCTTATAAATATTCAGATCTTGGTGCAATAGCTGTTATAATTTTATGCAAAAATGCATGAATACAAAATTTATTATGATTACATATATTAAATACAGTAATACGGGAATAATAGGACTCGATTTTAAATAGGACGTAATCACCGTGGCAACCTAGAATCATCACCTATCATCGGATATCATTGAATTAATTTCGTATATTGCAGTTAATAGAATGAAGAAAACTTTTATCAGTATAATTTTAAGTTTTGATTCAATTTTCATGAAATTTGAAATGACAAAATTCTGCAATAGTTATATCTATTAAATTTCAAAATATTCGATTGGGTAGTTCTTCCGCTGTTATATGCTGACAGACGGAGAGACGGAACGGACCAGACGAAGACTATAGGTGCTACATATTTATATAATTATGAACGTACCTAAAAACTGTTGAGTTGAAAATTTATTGAGAAATGTATAACGTCCTGAAAATTTACTTCAAACACTGATCAGTGGTAACTGTTCCACATTTGTTAATGAAATCTTTGAACTGTAGAATGATTAACATTAATGCCCTTTCTTGGTGACACATAATGATGATTTCACCTACCTATTATTTTTCTATAAAATACAGGGCAACTAAGCTTATCACATATATTTGCTCTCTAGAATCTCCTAGATAAATGTTTGACGAAAACTTTAGTTGAAACATTAAAAATACTAAATCACCGAGAAAGTTACCAAGCTCGATCAACCAACAAAGCAGTTCCTACGTCTTTTATTCAACACACAGCTTCTTTTTTCTTATAATTCTACAATACCCTATAAATGTATACTGTAATTAACACCTGAACTATCTCGTATTGTAGAAATTTTACAACCATATGCATGTTCAATAATTTCAATTTAGGAACTTGGAATTATTTAAATCTCCAGGTAACAATGTTCTTTACGACCAGATGACTCCGATGAAGTCCAAATATTTAGCAAATTCGAACTTTCAAGTTATTGCATATTTAGCCTCAATTGAAATAATAATTATATATATATTAAATATCATTATCTCAATGGACCACAAATTGAGCTAAATAAAACAATAAATTAGCTCCTAAGCATTCCAATAAATTTGCATAAAGTCTTTTATACGGCTCTTTCTAGTAATGAAAGTATACGTCGAAATTTTTTCTTGAATAAAATATATTTTGAATTTATTACCTTATTATTTTTATACATGCAGTTTTATTATGTCTTCTTTCTAAATAAATTTATATCGCCTCCCTTTTGTTCAGCGATTTGAAAATACTGAATTTGCATATAAAACCAATAAATTTATTGTAGCAGCAAATAAAAGAAATTCAAATTTAGCAATTTTTACAATAAGGATTCATTTTCTTGAAAGGAAATATTATTGATGAGTTTGCTGTATTGTTTGTTTTGAAGCTATTGTCCAGAAGCAGCTTACAGGTAATTTCTTAAGTGCTGAAAAGACAGCGGATCCAGCTGAGAGGCATAGATAAAAATTTCCTACTTCTTAATCAATCATAAATTACGAGTAGTGTTTGATATACATATATGGAATAAGCACGAAAAATTTAGAAATTTAAAGTAAATGAAATAAAGCTAAAAAATTCTATAAAAGTGATATAATACTTTTATTTAGATTAGCGTTCGTTTCGTCGCACAAACGGCAACATTTTCATTCATTGAATCAATTCATTTCATCAAATCATTCATGATAGAAATATTTTTGCAAACAAATTTTAAAAACTATAACATGGTAAATAATGTCACGAGATTTCATCTATAATGAAAATCCGTGCAAACATAAAATAAAATGAAATTGGATACTTGTGAGTGTATATTAATTTTTACTGTTGTTATTAAAACAGCATAGCATCTCTTTCCAACTTTTAGGAAACTCAAGGGACACTGAATCATTGCATATATTCTCGTTGCGTAAAAATATTTCTATTGAGTCCCGGATAATGGATCGCAAATAAAATCTTGACGAATAAATTATTCTGCTATTTTTAAAATCGATCCGTAAAGATTATTTGCTGCATAATCGTGCCAAAGCTGTGGTTTTTATGCACGGATTTTCATTATGTACGAAGTCTCGTGAAATTATTTACCAAGTTATTGTTTTTAAATTTGTTTTGAAAAAATATTTCTATCATGAATGATTTTGAAAATGTCGCCGTTTGTTCGACAAAACGAGCGTTAATCTAAATAAAGCTATTATATCACTTTTATAGCATTTTTTAGGTTTGTTTCATTATTAGTGATTAGCATGCATATTTTTATTAAAGTAAATTATAAATGTAATATTATAACGTAATGTCACACAAATTCTCTAACTGCTGTGGACATATAATGTCGCATGTCACAAACCGGTTAATCAAGGGCTGCTTCATATTATGTATACTATCACCATCTAACAGTAATTTTTTGAACCACAACTTGTTTTGTTATTTAAAAAAATCTGATCGTCCTCCAAACCCATTCCAGCAAACCGCAATTTTTAGCATCATTAATACCTTTTTAATGAACTAGGGGACTCTGCCCCTCTACGAGCTACGCTCGCCAACCCCTGTTGAGACACTGCAAAATTTAAAATCATGGTAATTTGAACGGCTTTAAAATATATCGTTTTAAATCTCACGTAATTTTCACCAAAGATTTCCTTCCCTTTTTAATATTCACGTGAAAATACTTTTGTTGTTAGAAAGGAAATATTATTTGCGCTGTCTTCGAATTCTCAACACAAGAGCAATGCGACTCTTGTAGCCGCTTCCATAACATCTGCATTGGTTCAAATATCTCAACATGTCGATTTTCTGTAAGCAAATAAACCCTATTGGTTTACAATGGAAGTCTATGGCAATTTGGCAAGATATCGCCAAGTTGGCGTCGCTTTTGGCGATTAATTTTGGTCGCCAAATTTAGCCCATGTCGATATATCGACAAGTTGGCGAAAACCTTGGCGCATTTGGTGACAGAACAGGGTGCCCCCTATGGCATCCCCTCTTATAGGTATAGAGATGCATTAAATGCTGTTCAATAACCAATGAGATGCGTTTCATTGATACGATAGCGCAATATATATATGTATATATATGTAGATTAGTTTAAAGGATTATCTCAAAATATGAAATAAATGTCTCGTGCATTTATATTTTTAAATTTAAACTGCTTAGCAATATTATGGTTTGGCAATTTTTAATAATAATGCAATTATCAATTTTCAATCATCAATATTTTCCTGTTTTTAATATGTAATCATTTAATTCTCATTTGAAAGTTTTTTTCTGTATATAATAGTCACGTGTAAATAAGTTTTTAATTTGAAGGAAATATTATTCTTTGCGCTGTTTTTATATTTGGCAACAATTTAAAATAATACCCTTTTCTAAAAGTTGTAAAAAATATCTCTCGAAATGCTGAAAATTTGAATTTAAAATAGAAATAAAACCTCAAAAAACGAATCAAATTAAAAAAATAAATGCAATCTGCACACCGGGAACTTATAATTTTTAAAATGATCTAAAAATGATTAAATTCCTATGTATAGTTTTTGCTCCTATAAAACTTTTTTAATGGAACGATTTTGACAAACTTTAACACTAAATATCTCTTAAAATAGATCTTCGATTTGAAAACTGCTTGCATCAGCATGTTTATTAAACATTACTCTATAATACTACCGCTTTTCATATTTTTGTATGCGATATTTTTCTTAATATTAACGAAGAAATACCTCCGGTCACAAAAATTTCAAAACCGACGGCGGCGGCGGTGACAGCATTAATTACTTTTTTTTTAGAATAGAGGGACTTTTAAAGTTTTAACGAATTTACGGGGTACCTGGTATTATTGATTATTACTGTTCGTAGGGGATAAATTACGATGCTAAAGAAGAAACTATATTTTGTATAGGTATGACATGTTACCGGTCCCATAGATGACTGATGACTGAGAAAATATCAATAATAAATGTTTTGAAATAGTAAATACCTGTATTAAAAAAGTGAAAGTTTGAGAATATGGAGAATGGTTTAAATTAGCCCATTCCAGACTAAATAAAAGTCACTATTCTTCATAGATAAAATACACTACATGTTCTAAAAAAAAGAGTTTCTCAAAGTTTTAATTCCTGAAATACTTAAAATTACTCTCCAGATTAAAAAGAGTGGCTTTTTAACAATTTCCAACAAAGTTAAAAAGTGTTTATGAAATCGGTTTTTCTGTCTGTCTGCCCTTCCAAACGTACTTTTACTTACATAAATATATTCTGATTGCCATGAAATTCTTAGATGTCATTGGGTAACACTATGTCATGTTTGGTATTGTAAAATAAGTGTATAGTATTTGCGATTCATTTACGGAGATACTCAAGTAAATTCCGTTACATCACGGTCTGTGTCAAAAAATCGTGTGTGATGTATTTTAAGGCTTTCACACTATTTAAAACATATTGAAATTTATATATATATATCGCTGAGGTGTAATTCGGCACTTACTGTAGAATAGGGTGTGCTTAGAATATACCGTCCATTTAACGGGTCACACAGAAGAATTTGGCTAAAGGAAAAAATTAACTATTAGAGTCTATGAACAATAATTTGTGGAAGTGCGTTTTCAGTGAGTTCTTAAATTGAACTATATATATATTTTTAAATATTGCTTGATCTGGATAAATTCTATAGATCATATGCAGGGCTGCACAAAAGTTCTAAAGTACATTTCCGTTTATTCACGAAATGACTGAATGGAAATTTTCAACTATGCTATGCGTTTCACCGAACTAACTTTTAGCATACTATGTAGTATTCATACAAATCCATAGATCATATACAGGGCTGTAAAAAAAAGTTTATTCCAGCTTGATTTTAATAACAGAAATTGGTTTTTCAAATGCGGTATGGATTTTTTAAAATTGTTTATTTAGACATGATATTTCACTTTAATAAACTGTGAGGTTTTGTTACAGTATACTGAATGTGTTTGAAAGTGTTACATAATCTATGCTGGATGCATGATTTTTTGTTCTTGTTTAATTATCTATAAAGTGTAATGTAACTCATATAAATCATAAATAGTGACTGAAATTTTATTAATCATAATTTTTTCACATAGTAAACATTACGATTTAAAATTAATGAATGTTTGATAATAGAAGATAACTATATGGAGTGTTTAATATTAACTTTCAGATTAATGAAGTTGTTGCACATTATCAACAACATACATTACTACTGCTTACATAAATAATAACTGTTCATTCGATATTATTTATAAATGTTTTTAAACAATAAATATCACTATCAAAACTGGAGGTTTGAATTTATAATTCATAATAAAGAGAAGGCTATTGATAAAGTATATTGCTTGTTCTGGAAATGAATTCCTGAAAGTTTGAATGTTTGCAAGATTTTAAATTACACTCAGACTAAAGAGAAGGCTTTATTCATAGGTAAGGCTTCTGCAGATCTCATAAATAATCAATATTGACTGAATGAATAATGATCTTAAATGCATTGAAAGAGTAAACTTTATTATTAAAAATGAATATTTGACAATAAAATATTGAATATCTGGAACGTACGAAATTACATTCTAGAGTAAGAAAAAAGCTATATTCATTTTCGACAAGACGTATTACAGCGCACATAAATAATAAAAACTGAATATTGATCACAAATGTTTTTAAGTTTTGAATATCACATTATGAGACATGACCAACATAAAATTCCGAAAATAATATTTTCCTCATATTGATTGAAAGGTATAGCTATTCTATAAAATATTCTAATTTAAGAACTGAAATCTTAATTTTTTTTTATAACGTATACACCTTTCATTTATTCAAAGCTTAACCCTTTCCGGTTCGAAGTACTTCTGTTGCTAAAATGTTGATGTAATTGAATGACATCGGGTCTTGAGAAAAAATTTATTTGAAAACATCTATTTTTTTTCTATTCGAATTATCTAAAAGGCAAAAATTCATTGTAAAATACTGGTGCAATTGTGGCATTTGAGAATTAAAATTAAGTGGGACAGAATTTAACCCACCATACCGGAAAGGGGTTAAGCGGATATTTGCCAATAGAAGGCCGAAAAAGGTGTTTTTTTTTAGCATTTTTTTTTCTAGAATAGGAATTAAGATGTTAGCTCCGGGTTTTTCGCGATATTTGTAATTATTTGAAGAACATTTAAGCAATTTTTAAATAAACAACTTGGAAATTGCACGTCAAACATGGCAAATGAGTTGCTTTCGTACTATTACTTTTATAAATATTTTTGCACCGCATACTGTTCTCAATATATATTTTAGTGCACTTCATAAGTTCATATCAATTTCATTCTGTTCGAAAGGCTGTAACATCATTAAAATGCACTTGAAATAATTTTTTCCCATTGGCCGTAATGTAACGGAAAATTTTGACTATCCCTGTAATTAAACTATACATCAGATTTTCATAAAATTTGAAATGACTCGACAAAATTATGCAACAGTTATATATTTTAAATTTCAAACGATTCGGTTGGGTAGTTTTTGTGCTGTTATATGTGGACGGACGGACGGACAGACAGACAGACGGACTGAACGACAATTATAGGTGCTACGTATTTATATAATTACGAACGCACCTAAAAATTCATGATGTCGCTCGAATTCCGTGGGTAGATGTCCTAGCGTGCGGTGCACTTCCAATCGTGCGGGATCCGATAAATCGTAGCAGTAGTTTGCAATTGATTTTCTTTAAGGATTATGAAAGTGGATAATATTGTCTGGAGCTTTAAACATTTTGAGATAAAAAAGTTGAAAATAAACCAAGTGGCAGCCATTTGAAAAAAAGGTCTATTTCTGACCCCTCTTTTTCTCACTTTTGTGTGTTTCTAAAAATGTTTGTTTTTTATAAAAAGAACTGAAAGTGGTCCGGTCCGAGTTCCAATAAATTAAATTACCTTTAATATAAAAAAAAGCCTTAGCAAGATATGTTTATTAGTTTTGCGTTCTGATTTCGCCCAGTTTTAAAAAAGTCATTTTACGTAAATTGCGTTTTGAGTGGTTTAAGCCTACGGACACGTTGCGCTAAAGCGCTAAATAACGATGAAAAGACTTCAAGTTAGGTCAAATCGTTTTTTGGGGATAATCTACAGATTATAAAGAATAGAAAAATGTAAAAACGATAATCGATGTTTCCAATCGAAGAAAAGCAAATGCTATCTTAAAGAAATTCACAGAAAATGTGACAAGTTTTAATTGGAATGATTATGTGACATCTCTTTTACTTTGTTCATAATTCAAAGTCTAATAAAACACAAAGAATAAAAATTAGTAAAATTAGTTTCAAACATTAAAATTAATCAGTATTTGTATAAAATTCCTTTTAGTATTTATATTAAGATGAGGAATTAATAACATTAGAATAAGAAATAAAGAAAGATAATAAAATTACTTATAAACAGGACTTTTCTTACATTGCTTTCAGTAATTCACAGGCTAATAAAACACAAAGAATAAAAATTAGTAAAATCAATTCCGATTCTTAAAATTGATTTCATATTTAAATTAAATTTATTTTTCTGTCTACATTATGTTAAAGAAGCAATAATGATAGAATAACAAAAGAAGAAAGTTAAAGAAACGTTCATTGAGATTTCTTACTGTGTTTTCAATTCACAGTCAAAATACAAATGGTTAAATTAGAAAAATCAATCTTTCAGTTTTAAAATTAGCATTGATATAAAATATCCTATACAACTTATTACGTTTCAATTAGTAAAGATTAACTCCTGAAACTTCTGAACAATTATTTAGTTTTATATTTATTTATTGAAATATTAATAACAATAAAATTTCATTATGTCTAGCTTAACCCTTAAATGCCTGATTTTTCAAAAATCATTGTAATAATGTTTTTTGGCTTTCATTTTTTAAATAAATCATGGGAAAAATACTTTGAAAAATCATATTTTGTTTTAAGCATGGTTTACGGCTAAAAAACAATTTGTTACTAATCGGCAAAAGTGGTTATTAATTGAAAAAATAATTTTTCTTGATAAAATTCTATAATATTAAACACACAAGAATTTTAGGAACTATAATAAGAAATAAATTTTACTTGCTCACTGCAGAACAAAATAGGGTATTTCGCACGCTTCCAAACAAAACAAAAAGAACAAGTAGCAACAATTGAAAAAATAAATCTATCTTTATTCTTAAACACCACAAGTGTTGCTATCTACATGTTGAAAATCGATTTGATAATATTTTCAGAATGTATTTTATTGGCAACATTAGGCATTATAGCTTCAATATTTTCTAATAGTATTTTAGAGCCTAAATTGGGTATGTTGCCGAAAAGCAACACCCGGCATTTAAGGGTTAATCCAATACATCTGTAAAGTTTTTTTTTTTTTTTTTTATTGAGGGAATTAAAGTTGACGAATTTGCAAAACAATTTAACGTAATTCTGTGGTAGGAAATTAAATCTTGCAACTATTAAATAAATCTAAACAAGTTTAACTCTTAAAATAAGTTTTTATGTTAACTATAAATATAAAAATTGAAGCATGTGTTTCTTGGATAAGATGTAATTATATAATTCCTATTTTAAATTATATTTTTTGTAGCTGTATGGAAAATAAACTTAAATAATAGTAAAAAAAAAAAAATTAATTGCGTTTAGAGTTTTCGAAAGGAAAATTTCCAGATGAATATTCCGCATTATAAAGTGTAGAACTACTGTCCTAAGGCCACAGACAATTTATTAAGTGTGGAGGGAAAGAGAAGTTAAACCTGCAGGCGTAGTAGGATATTTATAAACGGAGTACCGTGATCATATAAATGATTCAAGTGTGAATCATTTTAATCTCCAAAGTAATGCTTAGTGGATAATATTGATGTTTGATTTTTTTTTTATTATTATTAATTAGTGTGGAGAAAATTAAATTCCTGATCAGGGGTCACTAAGCATTAACTACATATCACAAAAAAATGTTTTATTTATACTAATTACAAACTTTTTTTTTTAAATTAAATATATTATGCTTAAGCTTTAAATCAAGAACATAAAGTCCACGACGATATCTAGTTTACTGATAATATCTCAAAATTAAGGACAAACGTCAATGTGTAAATTCATGGATAGCAATTGAAATTTTTTATAAAATACGCGTCAGTCTCTATCTGCACATCAACGAAAAACTAGCAGGAAGATTATTGTTCGAAAATAACTGTGTAGAAATCAGCACTATGCTGATATCCCTGTAACTACTCAGTAAAGCACCAACTAATAATATTACCACATTAATTTTAAATATTGATTGGAATAGTAAATATCTCTATTTAAAATATATTCTATTCCTTGAAAAATATTGCTCAAAATTAAAAAAAAATATTTCTATTATAGTATTACAGATGGAAATCCTTTTTTGCACAATAAAATATTATAACTGAAGGAATGAAATAACATTTTTTTTTTTTTTTTGTCAAATTGTGAAATATTTTATCGATTCATATCCCGATATAGTAAATTTAAAAGTTTTATTTTAAATATTCCTGATATGCTGTGTATATTCAATATATAAAGGAAAAAAAAAACTTGATGGCTAATCAACGTACATGCATATAAAATCGACATAAAACGCATATTTAAAATACCAGACGTTTCTAGCTCTATCCTTAAAGTCATCATCTGTGGATCGACCTTTGTTTAGAGCATTTCATCCGCACATTCACAGAGTCAGTTCCTTGAATGAAAACATTGCCATAAAAAATGAGAACTTCAAAGATTGGATTTCAGAGCACATCGCCATCTACTGGAAGATGAAAATTTCAAAATTTTAGGTATGGAACGAAATTAAATTTTATGTTACAAATACACTTCTTTCAAATTTTTCTTAGTCTTAGATTCCATAATGCTTTGAAGTTTTCACGTTTTATGGCAATATTTTCATTCAAGCTACTGACTCGGCGAAAGTGTCCACAGAATGTTCTAAAAGAAGGTCAGCCCCCAGATGATGACTTTAAGAAAAAAGTTCGAAACGTCGGGTATTTTGAATATGGGCTTTATGTTTCAATATCGATTTTATATGTATGTATGCTTATTAGCCTCAAGTGTTCATTTTAATATTAAATTTCACTATGTTAGTCCATGTTTTATTATACGTGGGTGGTTCAATAATTATTGTCCCTAATGTATATAAAATATTTGTACTGCAATGGTTGATATGGAATGTGGAAGCCTAATCTCTTAAATACCTACATGCTCAATTTCAGAACTGTAGCTGCTATATTAACATAGTTTTGGAGGGAGGGGTAAAGTTTTAAAGACATATTTTTGGGGGAGTTTTTAACAAGTGGGATGAGGGTGAAATGCTGGTTCGGAGTTTATGAGGTTACATTTGAACAGTGGATGAGATGTGGCTACATCACTATAATCCCGAGTCCAAACGACAGTAGTTACGTCTCATCTACTGTCACAAATCTAGCCCCATAAGCTAAAAATCACCCTTTCACCCCCATTTCCCCTCTTTTCATCCCTCCCTCCAAAACTATGTGAATGTAGCAGCTACGATTCTGAAATTGAGCATATTGGCATCTAAGACATTAGGCTTCGATATTCCACAACAACCATCGCAGTACAAATATTTTATATACACTAGAGACAATAATTATTGAACCACCCTCATATATATTCAGTACTAAAAATCCTCCATTAAAAATTTTTACCTTTTTTAAATTTAATGTATGAAATAATAAAAACTATTTATAAAAGTTACATGTTTTACTAAACTTTCAATTTACAGATTAAAAAATAGAAAGATTGATATCAAGAAAATTTGTTCCAACCCTTAGCAAGTGAAAAATTACTTCTGAAACTTTACCATGAAGAAGCCATCTATTGACAGTATGTGTACCATGCATTTATTATACATATGGTTGTATTATTTCTATATTTTCAATATTTTACATCGAGTTTCTTTTATTTGACGATTTTAAGTCTCTGCGTTTACATATAAAATCAATTATTTTATCAGAATATTTGTATACAAAATTATTTCAAATTTTGCTATTTTAAAACGAAAAGTGATTTTCTTGAAAGGAACTTAATTGATGAGTTTGCTACATTGTTACGTTTGTAGCTACTGTCTTCAGGCATTTTACAGATAATTTCTTAAGTGCTCAGAAAGAAGTGAATGAAACCTTAAGATATCTCTGAAAAGTTTCCAATTAATCAATCAACAAAGTAAAAATATTGTTATGATATAAAACTTTTATTCTTTAAAGTGGCTTGTATTCAACAAAGTGGTTTGTTTAGTGGGTTGTATTGATTATGGCGTTTAGAAAGAAGTAGTAAATTAAATTTAAGATTAAAGAGAAACGTTGTTGCTATAGATATATGTTTTATAGCTTCCATATATTACATATATTGATTGAAATATTAGATATCTCGTATTAAGAAAGAATACTTATTCACCGGATAAGAGTTATTTTAAGTTCTTGAACTAAAATAATTGACTGAAAATACAGGGTGTCCATAATTAAACGAGCCTACTTTAAAGTTGTTTACATATGAATCTATTGGTCAGAAAATAATGAAATTTTGCGACGGACATAATAAAGAAACGGGAATTTGTTTGAGAAAAAAAAAATTGGTTCAAAATTTCGCCACCAGGGGGATTTTTTTAGTGAATTACACATTTTTTATAGATTTTACGCTTTATTTTTCTCAGATTAAATAAGACAAATATACAGACCTCCCCCTGAAAAAAGGAAAGCGTAAAAACTTTAAAAGGTTATTTGTGTTCAAATTGAATGGACCGTACAAACTCTGAAAAAAAAATCCGCCTGCAATAAGCGTCGTTTTTTTTTTCTCAGTGCTGAGGCCTAGTATTCAGTGGGCGGTGGCTAAATGTGTAAATCATAAAAACGCCCTCTGGAGGAGAAATTTTTAACTAATTTTTTTTCGCTCAAACAAAATCCCATTCCTTCTTTATGTCCGACACAAAATTTCACTACTTTCTGACCAATAGTTCCGTATTTAGACAACTTTAAAGTAGGGTCGCTTAATTAATGACACCCTGTACTTAGATAATATCTCAGAAATAAATAGTTTTGACTTTTTATAATAACCAGATTAAAATTTGATATCTTTTGAATGAAATATTCTACATTAACATTTACCTCAAAATTTCTAAGTGAATATTGAAATTACAATTGTAAGATGAAAAGATTATTGAAATATATAACTTATAATTTTGGTAGATTTGATAAATAAATGTAAATGATAAAAATATGGAAGTAAAACATAAAAATTATCTAGATTGCTTTAACACAGAATATAGTCACTATGTTAAAATGCGCCCATGCAAACGTCTTGCCATATTAGCAACAATGTTATTAATTAATACTTGAAGAACGTATTACATCCTAAAGATCGTTGAAACGAGTTTGATAATTAAAATTACTGACATATGCCACTTGTGTTTGAAAACATTGACCAATGCTACTTTAACTGTTCTCTGTCAAGGATCACTACCTTAATTTTCCAAAGTAAAGTAACATAAATTCAATGCGACAAGTGGTACAGGGAGGTTCAGGGGTGCAGACCTTATTGACGAAAATGTACATTTTTACTCTGCAAAAATGAAACAATAAACAACAGTATAGTTGCATGGACTCGTGTTTACTTAAAAGTTAGATTTTCTGAATTTTCGGAAAATCTTATATGCTTAAAAATATACATATAATCTAGCCTTGTTAAATTGCGGATTGGAAGATATTAAATATTGTGCAAAGTGAGATGAAAATTAAAACGTCTTGCAAAATTCACGTTGAGACCCCTGATCTGAAGATTTACTATTTAGTAAGTAACAGAATTGTAATTTTGTGATAAATTGGAGAACATAATTTAAAATTATTTGAACGATTAGTTAGCAGAATACATCTTTTTTTGAGATTATTTAGGTGAAGTTCAAATTTGAATGAAATTTTCCGGCAAAGAGAAAAGATAGACCATTCAGAATAATTGGGTTAAAAATAATATAGTGAAATTACGTATCCAGCGATTTCTGGAGTTCCATTACCAGCGATTTATTTCCGTTGAGGTGATTCAGATATCGGACCAGATGCTATGATCAATAAGATTATTATCTCGGTGAATTGGGTTCTCCAGGTTCATCTGAGATAGCTCCGATGGCAGAGCATTGACTACTTAAGCCAAGAAATCGCTGGTTCGAATCCTGGTACGGACATGTTTCGCTCAGTTGGAAATTTACATCTGAAAGTGAAAAGCATCGAGGTCAATATTCAAACTCCGAACTTTGGCTATGCGCGTCAATGCTCTATAGTATGGTCAAGGTCTGAGGCATGACTGTGGGTAGATATTTATCACTTTGCTGAGAAAATTTATTTAATTTTGTCCTCCACCTAAATAATCTCAGTTGTAAGGTTTGATTTGCATGTATAAATATTATATACAGTGAGCAAAAAAAGTATTTGCACGCAGACAATTTTTTGCATAAGTAACCACAGAACGCAAATTTGATACTATTCTCTTAATTATTCATTTATTTAAATAAGAAGAAAATAAAAATAACTATCCATTTTCCTTATACAGTAATATTACACATTTTAAAAAATAAATTAATATTTTCTCATACCTAAAAAGTATTTGCACAAGAAGCATTGATTGTTAAAAAAGGCTTTAATTATGAACATTGTGCAAATGTTTAGCATATCAGTCCCGCGGTACATTAGCCCCGTACTTTAATGTCACGTAATATATTAACTGCAGCAGGGATTCTGGGGAGTTTTTGTTCTAATGGCGCTGAAAACGTGTGAACTGTCTGTTTCTACCCGTGAGAAGATCATATTTCTTCAAAATTCTGGATTAAGTTACTGAGGAATAGGTAAAAAATTAAATCTAAACTTTTCTAGTGTTCGTTATGTAATTAAGAAGAAAAAAGAAACTGGTTCGACAATAAATAAGCCGCGAACTGGGCGTCCAAGAAAGCTAAATACCAAACAAAAGAGAGCCATCATAAAAGAATCTTCAAAAAACCCTTTTCAAAGTGCTCGAGAATTGGCTGTTGATGTCGCTTCAACGTCGGGAACAATAGTTACACCACAATCAATTCGAAATATTCTTCATGATGCAAATATCTGGGGAAGAGCCCCTCGAAAAAAACCATTTATTAGTGAAACAAATTCTGTGAAAAAACTTGAATTTGCAAAAGCTTATGTCAACAAACCACTAGAGTTTTGGAAAACTGTTATTTTTTCCGATGAAAGCAAGTTCAATATTTTTGGCTCAGATAGCAAGTAAACTGTATGGTGAAAGCCAAATACTTCTGTTGAAATAAAAAACTTGAAACCAACTGTAAAACATGGCGGTGGTCATGTAATGATTTGGGGATGCATGTCTTTTAACGGAGTTGGCGAAATGACCTTTATTGAAGGCAATATGAACGCTAAACAGTATATTAATATATTGCGAGATAATTTATCTAATAGTGCTCTGAAATTAGGAATTTCTAATTCATATTATTTCCAACAGTATAACGATCCGAAACACACTGCATATATTACGAGGTTATGGTTGCTTTATAATGTAAATAAACGGTCAAGTGCGATTATTACTCGCGAACAGAGGGTTCCGTACAATAAATATAGGAATTAGTAATTGTATTATTAAAAAAAAAAACCGTTGCTAAAAGAATACTAACACTTTGTAAAAAAACTACGAAAAATAGTGTTGGGTATAACGGTATATACTAGAAAAATGTAAATGGATATACCAAGAAAGTTCAAAGAGATATGGAACCTAAAAAATATCAAATACAGCCATTCTGTATAACTGATTTTTATTTTCTTCTATCTTTACAAGAAGAAAGTATTGGATTCGTGAAAATTTTCGAATTTCGGTTTTCGACGAATTTATACGTTTTAGGGAACAGAAGTAATGAAAAACATGTTTTCACAAAATATTTGTCTGTGAGTCTGTCTATCCATGTGTGGCACAAATTTTGTGGGCGCTCTATCTTAAGAACTATTGAACGGAATTTAATAAAACTTTAGATTCAGTTAGTCCCTGATATAGATTGGTGCTCATTACTTTTTAGTGTAAATCGCCCAGCAGGTGGCGTTACTATGCTGCAATTTTCCCGATTTCCACAATAGCTGTATCTCAAGAACTAATGCATGAATTTTCATCAAACTTTAGATTCAGTTAGTCCCTGATATAAACTGATCCTGATCAGTTTTTGGTGTAAATTGCCCAAGAGGTTCCACTGCAACTCAGAACGTTTCACGATTTCTGTAATAGCTGTATCTGAAAAAAAAAAATGCACTAATTTTTACCAGACTTCAAATTCAATTAGAAGTTCGCGAAAGTTGTCCCTGATTAGATTTTGGTATAAATCGCCTAAATGGTGGCGCTACTGTGCTGCATTTATCAGGAAGTATTGACATGTATGAGATAGAAGAAAGTTTTGGGATTGACGCAGCCGACTAGTTTAATATTATCTTAATCTCTTTATAATGAACTTAATTCGGTACTGACAATAAAAGAAATGCATATTTAAACTTCATTTGGCCTTTCATAAAACTAAATTCAGCATAGTAATAACCTTTCTTTCTACAGTGCAGCTAAAACAAAACATTCGTTCAAAGTTTACAATTGGCTAATAGAAAATTTTGAAAATTTGAACAACATAATCGCTTAAAAAAATATTTTTTTGAACAATAAAAAGGAAATTTTAGGTTCAGTTTATACAGATTAACATAAGACGTATGTTTTGAAAATTTCATGAAAAAATATTCAAATGTTTTTGAGATATCGTGCGCGATATGCCCAAGAAAGTCAATTGGAGAAAAATGACTTAAAACTTTCGAAAGTGCCGCTTAAGCTATTGAGCCGGTATAGTTCTAAAAGCCACAACTTCTGTTCTAATGAGAATTTGAAGGAAACAATTATATTAAAAAGTTCAGAAAAAAAAAGAAAGATTAACATCTAAATAAACTAAAATTAAAATTTTTTTGAAGCTTTAAGAGTCCTGAGACCCCTTGAATTAATCTGTTTATAACAATTTGATGTTTATTGCTTTTATACTGTTACTGGTCATTTCATTACACTCATATATCAATAAAACTTGTAATAAGGCTTTTAAAAACGGCTTTTAAGGCTTAAAAAGCCGATGGTACATAGTGTACGCCGCCCCTGTCATTATGTATGTCCAAACCGTCCATATCTTTAAGGGTTCATATCTCAGCTAATTACTGACGATTTTTTTCAAAAATCATGATCAACAATGCTTTTATACTTCTACTACGATAGGTATTTCCAGCGCTGTTCAACGGTTTTGCTGAATGCCCGTAAATCGAAATTTGTGTGTAACGGAAAAATGCGCTTTTCTCAAAAACTATGTGATCTACGATAATCGTTGTAATTTTCTTGCAAGGTTTATATTAATGTCTACTCCCTCTAATTTTTTCATAATTTTAGTTTCGGTAGATTCGGAATTAGATGGGGGGGGGGGGACATATTTTTGCGCTACATTTTTAACTATATCTTTGAAAATGTAATACCTAAAATTAAAAGAAATGTATTTTTGAATTCAGCGTTACGAAAGCTTTCACACGATACCTCACACAATATACAAAGAAATTTTTTTTCAAGCAACTGAATTAGCTCCTATACATTTTTACTAAATATATTTATAAATGTTTAATAATCTGAAAATATGTGGGTCAACAGTCTTTATTATTTCCCCGAATTTGAACTTTCCACGTTCCATAGTTTACGAGTAAAGTGGCTGTGACAGACGGACAGACGGACAGACACAAGAGTGATCTTATAATGGTTTCCGTTTTTACTTTTTAAGTACGGAACCCTAAAAATAAATTGAAAACGCCACCACAATCACCAGACCTCAATCCGATTGAAAATTTAGGGCATATTTTGCATGTGAAAATAAGGCAAAAGAAAAAAGAAAATTTCTAACAAATTAGAACTTAAGCAAGCTCTTAGGGAAGAATGGCTACAAATCAGCAGTGAAACGTCACAGATTAATAGAATTAATGCCCAGACGATTACAAGCTATAATTGAAGCAAAGGGCATGCATACAAAATATTAGCACTGTTTTTAACTTATAAATAATTCATCTAGTTCTATTTTTATTGCTAGTGGGCAAATATTTTTTGGCATACAAATGCTACTTTTTTATGTTTTCATATTTTAAATATAATTATTAAGTCAGATATTAAATATGTTTATTTGTTTTGTAAAAGTGTTGGTATTTTTAATTCTTAATTGCTTTTTATTTATTTATACATATATTACAACAAATTTACCTGCTGTGCAAATACTTTTTTTGCTTACTGTATATATATTTTTTAAATTCCTCATTTCTTATACTTTTAGTTATAAAGACAGTTTGAAGACCACTTTTTAAATCTATATGATTTATCCAAAATACTTAAGGATTTCTTTCCTGTTTTAGATTTGCCAATTATTAATATAAAATAATAAATGTTTACTCTTTAATATTAAGATTTATTCCTTTTTATTCTACTTTTGAGATTTATTCTAGTAGCTAAATAAATATAATTTGTTAATAAAAAAATTACTTACGAGAATACATTACTTTAAATTCCTGAACTTTATAATTTTTTTAGCAAAAATTAGTAAAGCAAAATTAATTTTATAATAAACTTTCCTTTTGAAGTTGTTTATCAAGAAATAATTTCCAGACTTCCAGTTTTATGAGAAAAAATATGCCTTTATAAGTTAGTTATCACATTTAATTTATATATCAATATTTAAGTTAATGGTAAAATATATTTTAAAAAATTTCTCAGAATTCCAAAAGGTTTTTTAATTTAACTATCAAAATTATTACGTTTAATAAGTTTCTAAAAGAACTTCCAATGATTAATAATTACTATATTCCATAACAAGATTTTTTTGAATGGAGAACCAAAAAATAGTTCATAAAATTACAAAAGTCAACTAACTCGTTTATATAAGAGAAGATTAAATAAAACTTTTAAATTAACCTGATTTGTAAACTAAAAAAATAAAACATTCTCACAAAAATAAATTTAATTATACATAACTGAGCTTTATATATTTTTGTTTTCATTTCCTCAAAATCATGAAAGAAAATTAATTTAAAGTAAAAAAAAAATGTTTTAAAGTAGTTTACAAATATATTATTATTATTATTATTATTACTATTATTATTATTTCCTCTGACTTTTATATTATTGAAAATAAGCATCGCTGAATCAATTATCATTTTTCTCTTACATTTTTTTTTTGTAATAAATTAAGAAGAATCTTCAGAAGATTTCGTAGTTTAAACGTTTTTAAATCAAAAATATTATGTACACAGTTGAGAATCCGTAGCTTTTGCTGCATAGTCACTCCACCGCTTTTATAGTAAACGATTAATTGACTGTATTACGGAGCATTCTCATTCGTCGGAGTAGAGGTATTCTATAAAAGCGGTGGAGTGACATAGAATATCTCTACTCTGACCAATGAGATTGCTCCGTAATACATCAATTAAACGTTTACTATGAAAGCGGTTGAGTGACTATGCAACAAACGCTATAAATTTTTTAACAGTGTATTGGTTTAAAATCTTTTAAATAAGATTAATAGATAATAATCATTAAAATAGACTATAGTTTTTTATTTTATTTTTTTTTTTTTTGGTTCAGAGGCAGAGAATACAATTATGCTGACTAATCATGGAAGACGGTAGTATTGCGAGTGACGCAGCCTTAAGCCTAAAATCGTATCGTAGAATTCGTAGATGGCGGAACTCATATATACAGCTAACTCGACATCAAAGAAAACGCGAAAAGCCGCTTTTTAATATCTCCGCAGATATAGGTCCTATTGTTCTGATTTTTCTAGAACAGTCTTATATCTGCAGTCTAATCGTATACTGAAATTTTTACATTTCTACGTGCAGTATATTTTGAGATCTAAATAGCCATTTTTAAAGTGAAAACGTTGGTATGATTATCGAGGAAGTTCCTAATATGAAAATCTCGAAAACGCTTCTAACGATTTTCTGCAAATTGATATATAATATAAATCTGATTAATACGAGGTGAATAACACTTTTCTTTTTTCTGGGAAAACTCTAATTTTATTTTTAATTCACTTTTTTTTTCCCTCCGAAAATGATCTTATTAAAATTACTATATAATATAAATCTATTTTAGGTGAACCGAATAAGACCATGTGTGTTTCCAGGAAGACTCTTATTCGTTTTATAATAAGCATGAAAAATCGGACTATATTTTTCCACCATTTATGGGAATTTCACCGAAGTTGCGTATACTGTATTCATGCGCTTGCTTTCTTCTGATCAACGTTTAGTGCGAAATTTACGATCCTTCCGTAGCTCAGTCGGTTAAGTGCGGGCCTCGCAATACATAGGTCGCGAGGTCTGTCCTCTTTGAAGCAGTCAGTATTTTTTTAAAGCATATATATATAGATTTATTTTGTAAATGCAATATATTGCACCTCAGTGCATTATTTATAAGAAATATTTTAAATGAGTTGCATTAATTGCATTACTTTTATAAAAATCATTCATTTGATTTTGTAAGCTTTTCAATGCTGAAGTTTAAATCTAGAATTTTATTAACAAAAAATAATAAAATATAGAACCTAGATTAAAATTATTACTAATGTTTTAAATGAATTACATTACTAGCTTTTCAATGCTGAAGTTTAAATTTAGAATTTTATTAACAAAAAATAATAAAATATAGAACCTAGATTAAAATTATTACTAGTGTTTTAAATGAATTGCATTACTTTTATAAAAATCATTTCATACTTCAGTAAGATTTGTAAAGCTGAAAACTAATCAAGGGATAATAAAGTATAAAAAATTATTTTAAGTCTTTATTAACCAAAAATATAGAAGAATTTTTCATTATCGCTGAACTTTTATTGCATTTTAATAATTTGCGAATCATAACAAATAATATATATATACACTTTTTTTGCGAAATAATTAATTTTTAAATAATTAAAAATCACTTATCAGGCAGAATTTTTTTGTTAATTCACTAGTCATTTGAAGACTACCGCTTAAGAGCTTAAGACGTTTGTTTAAAAAACCATCTGGTAGACAAAATCTAGTGAATTTTGGAACGTCAATTCCGATTTAACGTGAACTAAAATTATAAATAATATTATAAAAAATGAGATATTGGGGTGGGGATGGATTAGTAATTAATTTTGTCTTTGCATTTTCTTATTCATAATTTTACTTTAAAAAAATGATGAGAATTCTAAAAAATATTTTTTAAGGTAACGAAATTAATGCAATAAAAACTGTTTAAAATCTAAGAACACAGGCTTTTGACGTTTATTTTAATAAATTTTCTGATAGGCAAAATCTAATGAATTTAGAAACGTCAATTTTGATTTACTGTGATATAAAATTAATAATAATAAAAGGTATTTTGAGAGGGGGGGGGATAATAATTAATTTTGTCATTAAATTTTATTATTCTTAATTTTTTTTATATATAAGAATACTTAACTCTAATGAAATTAATGCCAAAAAAAAAAAAAAAAAAAAAAAAAACCTAGCTCAAGATCTGAAATTTTAACTCTAAAGTAAATAAATGATGGAGAAATATTGTGCCTATTACTGAGTAAAACTGAAGTATTTTAGTACTTCAGAGTCAGTGTACACATTTTTCTCGAGTATTTCAGTATCATTTAATAACATTTAATCTAGCATATTTTTTAAACATTTTTACTGTTAAAGATTTTTTTATTCAACTTCATCAAATTTGGTTCAACAGATGGCAGCAGCAGCAATCTAGACCGTTAATATTTTTATTCTTTCAGAATTTCAAGTAAGGATTTCCTCAATAAATATTAAATAAAAGTTGAGAAATCTCTTGAAATTAATAGTATTACTCATAAATGAAAACAGGAATAATCGAGAACTCTTTGGATTGCATACATGTTAATTTATTTTTAATAATCACTAATTTGAGTTTCACTGCTCTCGCACTGGCTGCCATATTGGAAGGGTCAGAAAACGTCCCTAGATCACGCTCCCAGTTACTTCATTCGTTAACATAGGCTGAATTGGTGTTGCTGAGTCTAGTCTTCTTTCCTGTGTCTGATAGTTACATACAGGGCCCGACTAATGCAGGGGCATGCGGGGCAGCTGCCCCGGGCCCCCCGATTTGAGGGGGGGGGGCAAGAGCAGATATAAGTTTTAGTTAAAGGAGAGCCAAATGATAAAAAATATCCAAAAGTGACCAGATTCTAATTTAAAGTGTTTTTCATTTTGTGATATTTAATTTCTTCCTTACTGATTTCATAATTTCTTTTTAAATACATAATTTTAATTAAAATATTACAGTAATATCACACATCTGCTATCTGTTGCTTTCTGTTTTCATATTATGAAACTTTATACCAAAGTACTTTAAGACATCGTGTGGAATGCAGTAACAACCAGGGCTTAATTTCTAACATAAAAAAGTACCGGAGCCCTAATATTCCGTACACCCCCCCCCCTCCACTGTCACTCCCTCCAATCTGCATATTTATGTTTCGTACATTATTTGCAAAATTTAAAGAATTTTTTTCTTTGGGAAAATAAAAATTTTAAAAATATCTATCAGCATATACTTAGCTGTCAACTATTCCACTTTTTAGTTATCACTCCTTCTGAATAGTAATCTTTGCCTAATTTTAATGTTAATTAATTGCAGAATTCTGCGATTAAATATGGTAAGGATTATGATTAGGAAATAGTGTTAGCACAAAAAAAGGGTTAGTTCGCAGCTATGCATTTTTAAGAAAAAATGAATGAAATTTACAGAATATTTATATGCTGAAGAATGGAAAAATATTTTATAAAGGGTGACTATCTTAAACTATAATCGATTCCTTCCGCATAACAATCTTTTGTGGTGAGCCCCTGAAAATCAGATTAAATTAAAAATTTGACACCATTATCGGAAAGAATAGATGCTTTTATAGAAAAAGGGAAAACACTGATCGATTGCTTTCTATCAGAATAACAATACATGGCAATTATATCTACTTACAAATGAAAGTGGCTTCGTAAATGTGCAGAGCAGAGCCTTAACATGGGTACCGTTCATGATACAAAATAAATAGAAAAATCACTAATGTGATTTTTATACTTGTACGCAATGAAGAGAAAAAACCTCAAACAAATAAAACTCTGATGCCCGTTGGCTAAAACAGAAAATATTCTTAGTATCTTGAATGGCTCCGTATTAACTCGTCGACGACATAAGTTTGAAATAGAAAAACACGATTTCTATTTTCCCTTCATTCTGATCAAAATAGCATTAAAATTATTTGAAACAGAATATAATACGTAATTTTAAAGGAGAAAAAGTTTTTTTTTTCTATACATAAATAAATAAAATTTTAACCATAATACCGATTGAGCTCGAGTCAGTTCAAGCCCAAAAACTGATATAAAAATAGAGTCCGTTTTATCTCCATCTCCTACGTGTGCGACACATTACGCCACATATAGTAAAGTGGTTTGGTAAAAAAGAATGCCAAAGCTTGGAGATGGGAAGGAAATGAAAAGGTAATTTAGGCATCGGTTTTTCGGAAGCACTATTGCACTGGGCTCCGGAGCCCTGTATTTATGAGCTCCGGTGAATTCCGACCAATATTTAAATATTTACTGAAAACTGAGAAGTACCGGAGCCGGGCTCCGGTGGGCTTCGGCGCAAATTAAGCCCTGGTAACAACATAACAAGTATTGAGATTTGTTGCTATTATTATTAAATGCATGCCACCACTTGCATTTCTATATGATGGAATCACCAAAATGCATGTTGATTGAATAAAAAGATTAAGTTGAATAGAAAAGTATTAACACAAACACCCAATAATGCCTGAGAGAACTGTACTTACATTTTAACGGCTCACATTTATCCTTATATTCCTATAACCCCCGCTCCCCCCCCCCAACAAAAATGTATGCTATAGTTTCTTAAAGTTATCTTTCTTGTACCATACTGTATACAGATGTCAATAGTACTTGGTATAAAATTTAAGTCTACATACAATAGGTATGAAGTTTAATTTCAGTCATTTCAACATAATTCACGAAAATTTTCAAAAGGTCGAAGGGGGCCCCCCCGAATAATCTTTGCCCCAGGGCCCCCCCCTGTCTAAGTCGGGCCCTGGTTACATACATCAATAATTAAATGATTTTCTGCATGGTATCGTCATCTACTGGCTAAATTCAGCATTAACAATAAATGGGAAATGTATTCA
Source organism: Maratus speciosus (assembly GCA_963932465.1). NCBI lineage: Eukaryota > Metazoa > Arthropoda > Arachnida > Araneae > Salticidae > Maratus > Maratus speciosus. Next base: position 446,281,167 of record OZ010786.1, read on the forward strand.
CAGAAAAAATTAAGTGAAATAAAACCTCAAATTAAATAATTCAGTTGGCTAACTAAATTATTAAACCGTTTCCTAGCATTAAAAATTTCAAGGTACAAAATATAATTAAAATCTGTTTTTGAAGTATTTTACATTGCTTGTTGCAGGATTAGTTAAATACATCAATAATTAAATGCTTCTCTGCATGGTATCGCCATCTATTGCCTAAATTCAGCATTAACAATAAATGGGGGGGGATATCACAATAAAACTTTCTTTTCAATAATGAGAGCAATAATAATGTATTTTGTGCATTTTATACAGTTGTATCAAGTAAATCTAATATCCTATCACCCCAATACAACTATAGATTAAAAACTTACATGATGGGAAATTATTTCTTAAAAAATAAAAAATCAGTAATTTCCAAATAAATTTTATTTGAAAGTATTTTTTTTGCTTACAATTTTATTGTATTTTTAATAAAAAGTTTTAAAGAGTAATATTTCTTTATATTTTTCTTAAGAAGGTAAACCTTTTACATAGTAAGTTTTAACAAAGCTTTCTATATCTGTGAAACAAACCATAACCCCCCCCCCCCACCACATTTTGTATATTACTTCCATATCTTACTAAAAAGTTCTTAAAAAAATCAAATAGCACAGCACTCTTTACAATATAAGTATCAGGTATGCTTTTTTGAAGGGGGGGGGGGGGATTAAAGGTGAATGGAAATCACGATTATGAGTTCCTATCATTAGCCTCTAAAATTTTTTTTTATCTTTTTATTATTAACTTTAAAAAAGTAATGATATCAATTAAAAAAACCCTTAACGGGTTAAAAGTTTGTGACGCAGCGCTTTATCTTATTGCTATAAGAATTTTAAATATGGAACTTAAAAATAATGATATCAAATTTTAAGTGACGCTATATTATTTATTTTATCATTTTATTTTTGTTTTATGTATAATTGCATGCGTAAGAATTATATTAAATTTAAAAGGATGTATAAAAATTTATTCATTGATGCGTTATCATTCACATTTTTCATAAATTCAAACTATGAGTTTTAAAAGATATGATATCAAAATTTAAGTGACGCCTTGATGTAGCCTTAAACAATGTTTTAAAATTCAATTTTAATTATTTTCGATTTGGCTAAATATATTTACACATCTAACCAAAACTTTTAATTTTCCAATATACTGTTAAAAATACCACTTTCACTGAACCTGTACAATGCACTGTAATGTATTTATATGAATAAATTGATTTATCTTTTGTACCACGCTATCCAAAATCAAAAGTAAAATTTATGTAAGTGATTTCTTTGCGTCATTGTATCCAAACTAAGCGAAATATATGCAAATGGATATTATGACGTAAAGAAATCACTTACATAAATTTTACTTTTGATTTTGGATAGCGTGGTACAAAAGATAAATCAATTTATTCATATAAATACATTACAGTGCATTGTACAGGTTCAGTGAAAGTGGTATTTTTAACAGTATATTGGAAAATTAAAAGTTTTGGTTAGATGTGTAAATATATTTAGCCAAATCGAAAATAATTAAAATTGAATTTTAAAACATTGTTTAAGGCTACATCAAGGCGTCACTTAAATTTTGATATCATATCTTTTAAAACTCATAGTTTGAATTTATGAAAAATGTGAATGATAACGCATCAATGAATAAATTTTTATACATCCTTTTAAATTTAATATAATTCTTACGCATGCAATTATACATAAAACAAAAATAAAATGATAAAATAAATAATATAGCGTCACTTAAAATTTGATATCATTATTTTTAAGTTCCATATTTAAAATTCTTATAGCAATAAGATAAAGCGCTGCGTCACAAACTTTTAACCCGTTAAGGGTTTTTTTAATTGATATAGTTATACATGTATGTTCCATTAGATACTGTAACTTCAACGTTTAATATTCTGCCAAAAGAACACCTACTTATAGTTAGAAATGGTTCCGCATCAAGAAAACATCTAAACTGCTACAATTAAAATCGCACTACAACTTTGACTTTCAGAAAAAAATAGTTTGTTCGTTATATGGTCACCTTCATATTCGGAGATTAATGGAAATCTTTTGTATATATGTCGTAGGCTAATTGAGAAATCCGGCTCCTTGCAAACAGCCTAGGCTCTTTGCAAAAAGCCGGGCTAATTGGAGAATCCATCTCCCTTTTTCCAATTAGCCTGATATTTTTCAGGCTTATTGCAAAGAACCTAGAAAGCGTTAGGCTAATTGAAAAATGACAACTTATTATCCGATCAGCGTGATATTTTTTAGCTCACAGGCTATCAAAGCCAGAGAGCTTATGTGCCCGTCGATTCTATATGTACGTGTGTACGTACGTACGTACGTATGTACGTAACACGATAACTCTTGATAGAAATATCCGATTTGCTTCAAATTTTTTTTCTAGGTTCATTCTGTTAAGGTGCTTCCCTGATTAGTTTTTGGGGTTCATTGATTTAGGATAAAGGGGGAAAAGGGGGACTAGTCCCCCCTTAACTTATATAAATGGGTTTTTCATGCAGAAATATTCGATTTGCTCCAAATTTGGTATACCGGTTTATTGTGTTAAGGAGCGTCCCCGATTAGATTTGGAAGCTCATTATTTAAGTATAAAGGGGGGAAAGGGGGGCTACCGCCCTTAATTTAGATAAATCGGTTTTTCATGATGAATTATTCGATTTGCTCCAAATTTGGTATACCGGTTTATTAAGTTAAGGATTCGCCTTGATTAGATTTGGAGGTTCATTAGTTACATATAAAGGGAGGAAAGGGGGCTATTCTCCCCCCCCCCCCCCGTAATTTTGATAAATGGGTTTTTCATGCAGAAATATGCGATTTGCAATAAATTTGGTATACCGGTTAATTATGTTAAGCAGCTTCCCTGATTACATTTCGAAGATCATTATTATGTATAAAGGGGGGAAAGGGGGCAATTGCCTCTCGCCTTAATTTAGATAAATGCGTTTTTCATGTAGAATTATTCGATTAGCTCAAATTTGGTATACTGGTTTATTATGTTAAGGAGATGGCTTGATTAGATTTGGAGGTTCATTAGTTAAATACAAAGGGAGGAAAGGGGGGCTACCCCCCCTTAATTTAGGTAAATGGGTTTTTAATGCAAAATTATTCGATTTGCTCCAAATTTGGTATACCGGTTTATTACGTTAAGGAGCTTCCTGATTAGATTTGGAAGTTCATTAGTTAAGTATAAAGGGAGGATAGGGGGGCTAGACCCCCCCTTAATTTAGAAAAATGGGGTTTTCATGCAGAGTTATTCGATTTGCTCCAAATTTCGTATAAAGGTTTATTATGTTAAGGAGCTTCCCTGATTAGATTTGTAGGTTCATTAGTTAAGTATAAAGGGAGGAAAAGGGGGCTAGACCCCCCCCCCTTAATTTAGTTAAATGGGTTTTTCATGCATAGTTATTCGATTTGCTCCAAATTTCGTATACCGGTTTATTATGTTAAGGAGCTACCTTGATTAGATTTGGAGATTTATTGGTTAAGTATAAAGGAGGGACAGTGTCTAGTGTCACCTTAATTTAGATAAATGGGTTTTTCATACAGAATTATTCGATTTGCTTCAAATTTGATACACCAGTTTATTACGATATGGCTTCCTTCATTTGATTTGGAGGTCCATTGGTTAAGTATAAATGGGGTGAAAGGGGGGAAATTGTTCCCCTTAATTTAGATAAATGGGTTTTCATGCAGATCTGCATGAAAGATGCAGATTTGGAGGATCTTCATGCTGGATCATGCTTCATGCAGATCTGCTTCATGCTTCTGCTAATGATCATGCTTCATGCAGATCTGCATGATCAGATAATTCGAATTATCTGATTTAGTTTAATTTTTTTTTCAACCGGATCCGAACTTGAAGGTTCCATTTGAAGTCAACCCGAAAACCGACCACAAACAGGTTTCGGATTGAGTTCAATTAGAACTTTCAGGTTCGGATCGGGTTGCCGTTGGACGGAGATTATTTTGTCTGGCTTGCATCGGGTTATAGTTCTTTGGAATATTTTTGCCGGTTAAGATTTGGTTCGGGATGGGTTTCAGGTTGACTTCGAATGGAATTTTTAGGCTCTGGTAGCGTTGCGTGTCCACGGAAACTAATTTGTCTTGTTCGGATCCGGTTATGGATCTTTGGAATATTTTTGTCGGTTATCAGATTTGGTTCGAGATTTCGGGTTTTTTCAAATGGAACTCTCAGGTTCGGGTCGGGTTGCATGTAGACTGAAATTATTTTGTCTTGCTCGGATCGGGGTACGGTCTGCTGTAATTTGATTATTTTGGGTTTGGGTAGGATTATGCGTTAATAAACCTAATAAAAAGAAAATTGCCCAGTTAAACTGATGGCATTGAGCTCACAGGCTATTCACACTAATTGTATATTATACTCTTATTTCAAAGAATAATGCCCCTCGAAAAATAAATGAAGGTATTGGTCCCCGTTGCCCCCCTTTCTACTTAACCAAAGAACCTCCAAATCTAATCAGGGAAGCTACTTAACATAATAAACTGGTATACCAAATTTGAAGCAAATCAGATAATCCTGCATGAAAAAACCATTTCACTAAATTAAGGGGAGTATTAGCTCCCCCATTTCTCCTTTTATGCTGAACCAACGAACTTTCAAATCTAATCAGAAAAGCTGCTTATTAGAATGAACCTCGAAAAAAAAATTTAACTAAATTAGATAATTCTGCATGAAAGCACTTTTATCTAAATTAAGGGGAGGGCAATTGCCCCCCTTTCCCCCCTTTTATACTTAACCAATGAACCTCCAAATCAAATGAAGGAAGCCATATCGTAATAAACTGGTATATCAAATTTGAAGCAAATCGAATAATTCTGTATGAAAAACCCATTTATCTAAATTAAAAGGACACTAGCCCCTGTCCCTCCTTTATACTTAACCAATAAATCTCCAAATCTAATCAAGGCAGCTCCTTAGCATAATTAACCGGTATACGAAATTTGGAGCAAATCGAATAACTTTGCATGAAAAACCCATTTATCTAAATTAAGGGGGGGGGTCTAGCCCCCTTTCCTCCCTTTATACTTAACTAATGAATCTCCAAATCTAATCAGGGAAGCCCCTTAACATAATAAACCGGTATACCAAATTTGGAGCAAATCGAATAATTTTACATTAAAAACCCATTTACCTAAATTAAGGGGGGGGTCTAGTCCCCCCCCCCCTTTCCTCCCTTTATACTTAACTAATGAACCTCCTAATCTAATCAAGCCATCTCCTTAACATAATAAACCAGTATACCAAATATGAGCTAATCGAATAATTCTACATGAAAAACGTATTTATCTAAATTAAGGGGAGAGGCAATTGCCCCCCTTGCCCCCCTTTATACATAATAATGATCTTCCAAATGTAATCAGAGAAGCTGCTTAACATAATTAACCGGTATACCAAATTTATAGCAAATCGCATATTTCTGCATGAAAAACCCATTTATCTAAATTACGGTGGGGGGTATAGCACCCCCTTTCCTCCCTTTATATGTAACTAATGAAGCTCCAAATCTCATCAAGGCAGGTCCTTAACTTAATAAACCGGTATACCAAATTTGGATAAAATCCAATAATTCATCATGAAAAACCGATTTATCTAAATTAAGTTGGTAGCCCCTTTTCCCCCTTTATACTTAAATAATGAGCTTCCAAATCTGATCAGGGAAGCTCCTTAACACAATAAACCGGTATACCAAATTTGGAGCAAATCGAATATTTCTGCATGAAAAACCCATTTATATAAATTAAGGGGGGGGGACTAGTCCCCTTTTCCCCCCTTTATCCTTAACCAATGAACCCCAAAAAATAATCAGGGAAGCACCTTATCAGAATGAACCTAGAAAAAAATTTTTGAATCAAATCGGATATTTCTATCAAGAGTTAACGCGTTACGTACGTACACACGTACATACAGAATAGGCGGGCACATAAGCTCTCAGGCTTTGACAGCCTGTGAGCTAAAAATATCACCCTGATCGGATAATAAGTGGTCATTTTTCAATTAGCCTAACGCTTTCTAGACACACTGTTTAAAATTTGCAGCATTCTGGCAGGTCATTTGACCGTTTTTTTCCGAAAACTGTTCCACAACCGTAATGTTAACACTATTCTAACCATATTATAGGCCATTTTATGGTCAGAATATAGTTAAATTATGGTTATGAAACCGTGTAGTCTTTCAATGTATGTTTGTAATTTTGAAGCTAGTTATTCATTTTAATATTATTTACAATGTTGCACGAACACGAGCACTGTCTAAAATGGAATTCTTCCCCCGTCCTTTTTTATCCCTTGTTAGCAGTTTTTAATGTATTAATAGTAATATTCCATTGTAGAATATGTTTTATAAAACCTAAATACGATTCACAAAAATTAAAAAATATATAGAAATGCAGATATTACTTGAAAAATAAAAATTATTATAACTAAGTCTTATGATTCCAAATCTAACACTATCCTTACTTGGAAATCTTGGTTGAAAAAGAAGGGTTCAAGATTTATACATTTGATAAAAATCATAGAATTATAAATTCATTGAAAGTATTAGGAATATCGCGCGGATGTTCAACAAAATTTTATTAGCATAGACATTTCGAGTTTAATAGACTTTTTGAAGAATAAGAAAAACACTAAACGGTTTGTTTTACAGGCTTCTGGACAAATTTATAATTAATTCAAAATATACAATAATTCAATAACTATTTTGTTTTTAGTTATTAATAAGAAGAACAGCTATTTTTGAAATTGAACGCTTTAATTCGCCTGATTTAGTGCGAACTTTTACTACCCTGACCTTGCCATTCTATCCTGTATAAATTTCTCTAATGCGGCCTAACGCCCATTTGCACACAGGCAAAAACTCTTCTGTTACTAATACCATTAATCCTACTGTTAAATTGTTTTTTTCTACTACTCATTTAGATCTCTGCTGTAACGTATTTAAATAATCTTACCTCCATTTTGTCCAAACTGTCAGGACGACCCTCGTAGTCTTCTGCCAACGGTTTAATCGATTGATATTAGTATCAATTAACATTGGTTCAGGTATAGCATTGATGGATCTCCCGATCAAAAAATGACCGTGAGTCAAGACTTCAAAATTATCAAAATCGTTAGATAAAGATGTAAGAGGTCGAGAATTCGAAATGCCCTCTATCTGAATAACTATGGTTTCAAACTTTTCGTAATTAAACCGTAAATCGCCTATCGCTCGTTTAAGGTGATGTTTAACTGATTTCACACCTGCCTCCCAAAGTCCTCCGAAATGGGGAGATTTAGAAGGTATGAATTTCCAGTCAATGTCTTCAGAAATTAGATAACTTTCTAAAATTTCACGTGGAAAATTTATCATTTTGTAAAACTTTTTAAGTTTAGAATTTGCCCCCATGAAATTCCGAGCATTATCCGTAAAAATCTTTCCACGTCTAGCCATAAAACACTGATGGATCTTCCGATCAAAAAATGACCGTGAGTCAAGTTGTAATCAGATCATCTGAGGTTAAATCTGAGCGAAGCTGAAGATGAATGGCTCCAGTTTTAAAACATATACAGACACAAATAAATATTTTGTTCAATGAACCCTCGCGCTGATTTTTATAGGTTGCATAAAATGGACCACATAGATCTAAACCGGTACAATTAAATACTGGTGCCTCATTAATTCATTCATAAGGTAATTCACCCATTAGCTGAGAGCATGGAGTTGGTTTTACCTCAAAACAACACAAGAATGCAATGTTTTTCTTGACAAATTTCTACCCCCTAGAGGCCAAAATTTTAATCTAACAGAAATCATGAGTCCTTGGGGATCAACATGAAAAAGACGCTTATGTATAGTAGTAACTTAAATCTCACTTAATTTAGAACTTTTTGGCAAAATAGCCTGATGTTTCTGCTCATAAGATACAGAAGCTTTGTTGAGCCTTCCGCCAACTCGTAAGATTCCCTTATCATTTATAAAGGGAATTAAAATACTAAGATTACCTGTCATAGCCTTTTTACTACATAAACATTTTTGCGATACTCTAATCAAATGTATTCAGCTTCCTTGACTTCTTCAAAAATCAAGTTACCCTTTCTTTTATGAGCATTTCTACAATTGTATATAAATCTGCGAACAAAGGAAAAAATATGTAAAAGTTTATAATAGAATAATCAAAAAAGTTATCAAAAAAGAATAAATTCTCAGTGACTAGAAATAAAATCGTTTCACTGTTATTTTTCCTTTCGGAACATTTTATTTCACTCAAATAGTTCTGACTTTCACTTTCAGTTAGTAAGTCACTTTCAGAAAAAGATGATTGCAAATAACTTGAGGAAAATTCTGGATCCATCAAAAATTCGGGGTCTGTAAACCACTTGGAATTGTTCACAAGGGAGTCCGCACTTATTCCTGGTGAAAGAAGATCTGCTGGGTTGTCTTTACCTGCACAATGAAACCATTTTTCTGGTTGAGTTAATCTTTGGATCTCATCCACACGATTGGCAACGAAAGACTTCGATTTTCTGCTGGATCCCTTAATCCAGAATAAAACTATTTTTGAATCTATCCAATGATAGATTTTAGAAGTATTTTTACGATCAATTACCTTTTTAATTTCTGATCCTAAGCAAGCTGAGAGTAAAGCACCAATTAACTCTAGGGGCGACAAAATTATTCTCTTTACTGTGACAACTCCGGTTTTAGGTACTATGAAACTAACAGAAACTTGGTCGTAATCTTCTACTCTCAAATAAACAACAGCACCATAAGCATTTTGACGTGCGTGAGAAAAGCAGTGAATTTCAAATTGTTTGTATCAGATGACAGGGAAACAAATCTAGGGATTTTAATTTGATTTAATTTAGAGAGTTCTGAACACCATTGTGTCAATTTTTCGCAGATTTTTTTCGTCAATTTTTCGCAGGAGTTCAGTATCCTAAGACAGCTTGTGAATCCATAAATCTTGGAAAAGACATTTAAGTCTTAAAGTAAATGGAGATAGGATACCAGTAGGGTCATAAATTCTTCCAGAAGTTTGTAAAACAAACCGCTTAGTGTTTTTCTTATTCTTCAAAAATTATATTAAACTCGAAATGTCTATGCTAATAAAATCTTGTTCAACGTCCCACGATATTCCTAGTACTTTCAATGAATTTATAATTCTATGATTTGATCAAATGGATAAATTTGTCATTTGTTAATCATTTCCTTAATTTGTTACTAGTTTGATTCATGATTATCTTAACGTCAAATGAAATCTTCAAAGCTCCTTCAATATTATCGGTACCACTCACCAGATCATCAACATAAAGACAAGTATCGAGGATTTCAAAAGTTTCTGGATATTGATCCTTAAATTTTCGTATATGCTCTTTTATTGTGGCAGCTAGGAGAAATAGACTAGCATTTAATCCAAAAAGTAAACGTTTAAAACGATACACTTGGATTTTCAAATTATCAGACACTTTATTCGATAGATCTTTGGAAACTTCCACAACGAGAAATCTGACAGCATCTCTGTCCTTTTCTAAAAGGGAAATTGGGAGAAATGCTTTCTCCACATCCGCTAAAATTCCTATCTTATTCAATCTAAAATTAACGAGCAACTGAAAAATACTAGGATTTAAATTGATACCAGACCACAGACAATCGTTTAAAGAAAGTTGACCTACATCGAGAGAAATAGCATCAAACACAATGCTTGTTTTCGTGGTGACACTATCTTTTCTAAATACTGCTTGATGTGGCAAATAGAATATGGGTCTGTCTGGTCTAGTTGAATCGAACACTTTTTCAACAATATCACAATCAAGATATTCTTTCAAAATCTCTTTATACTGAGAAAACAAATTATCATCGTTTCCCATTTTATTAATTAAATATTTAAATCTTTTCTCAGAGACTTCATAGTTGTCGTTCAAATTTATCCAATCCTTTTTCCATGGAAGGACTACTTCGTAACGATTATCTTTACAGGAAACTGTTTCTGTAAAAATTTCCAATGCCTTATCTTCATCATTACATTAATTCTCATCCCTAATTCCAATCGATTCTAAATTGAAAAATTTGAATAATTCTTCTTCTACTTTGCAAATTCATCCACAATAATTATCATTATTATCAGTATTCGAATCAGAGATGCAACCTCCCACCACGTACCCAAGTACGGTATTCTGCAAAATGACGTTAGAACTTCTTAAGCGAATTTGACCAGTTTGCAATAATTCGTAGAAACACTCAGTCCCTAACAAAACATCTATTTTATTAGGTTCATTTAATTTTGGATCTTCCAATCTCACATCTTTAGGCAGCTCGGAAAATGGAACTCTAAAATAATGCCCTGGTATAAAGTTTGTTATTTTTGGAACGACAAAAAAATCTATTTTTCTCTTATAATCAGCTTTATTCGAAACAGTGGCCTAATTTTCCATTTGACACTTATTTGAGAATCATTCAAACATGAAACAGAAACGTTAAATTTCTCCCTTCAGATTCCTAATAATTTTGCAAAGTTATTAGAAATATATGAGTAATTTGAGCCGGCATCTATTAATGCACGTTCAAGTATAAATTCACCAGACACATTCTCAATATTAATTAAAGCAGTAGATAAAATAGTGGTTTTTCTCCTTTGACATGAATTATTTACAGAAGTGCCTACGAAATTACTGTTCCTATTTTCAAAACACTTAGCTTCGGGATTTCATCTGTATTTTTCATCCTGGGTAGGATGAGATGAGTTCGCAATCATATCTGACCTTCCTGACTGCTGACTGAACTCCATTGGTAGAGAATTATTTATTTTCTCTCTTTGTATGGGAAGGAGAGATGAATGACGTTTGGAGCAATACGTACACGAATAATTAGATGTACAGGTTCTCGCAGAATGGTTTGAGTTTGATAAACAGTTGAAACATATTTTGTTTCTTTTTACGAATTCAATGCGGTCATTGACAGACATCTTCTGAAATACATTGCATCTATTTATTGAATGTGAATCATTTTTGCAGCAAATGCACTTAGAATTCTTTGCACTAGTGTAAAATGATGCCGCGTTTTCTTTTGCTTGCCTTTTTTGACTGACGGTGTTAATGTTTCTTTTAGAAGCTTCCAAAGTTCTAGTATGATTTTTTAGAAAGGAACTCTGAGATTTTCGGCAATTCATCCTTTTTGGATTTTCGTTCCCGCCAAAGCTTACAAGAAGAATCTAATTTCTGAATTATCACGTATGCAAATATGATGTCTGAAAATCCCTCTATTTTTTGCTCGAGAACTTCTGATGACCTAATGCATTGAGTTACATTGTCCACAATTTTAAAATAGAAGACGGATTGTCAATTTGAATGGAGGGAAAAGACATAAAATGCTTCAAATGTGCAAATCGACTGAATGATCCTTAAAGGATCAGCATGCAATGATAAATTCAAATAGGAAAGTTTTTGCGAAGCTGAAAAAGCTGAATTATTATGAATACTAGAAATGAAAATGTCTCTAAATGGTAACCACTCATGTAATTGCCCACTAAATGGTGGAAGATTTAATTTAGGTATGCGGATTGTTTTGCTACCATTTCCTTCGCGTTGCGTTAAAACTGGTGCTAATTCACTTAATTTTCTTTTTACAATTAAATATATTTTGTCTATGATCTCTTGAACAGATTGTTGCTCAGCAATATATTTATCATCATCTTTATCGTCACAAAGTTGAAAAGTTTTCCTAAATATCTCTGCAGATTCTTTTTCAAACGCAGACGATTTTTTCTCGTAAAGTTCCAACTCAAATTTATCCAAAACACTTTTATTCGTGAGCTCATTTATAGCCTTCGTTACATTGAATTTCAATAATTTTTTTCATTTAAAATAGCTTCCTTATTTAAATCATATTTCGGAACAAATACTAAATATAGTCAAGCAATAAAGAGGTCAGAACTTGCCCCTTTTCATCGTATCTAATGCCGATGTAACAACACTTAGTTCCTTTTTTAATAATGTTCACAAAACATACATACAAAATGTTCGAAGATAAATTTTTATGAACATGATATATTGACGAAATAATCTACTTATCCACAGGGATCCTTCGAGTTCGTACGGCCACAAAATGTTGAATTTTATTCATTAAACACAAATATTTTTTGGACTGTATCACTTTTTATATATAATACAATACGATGAGCGAACACTCTGGTCGCCATCTTTCTTCCCAACAACATTATTCTCTCATCAGTTCACTCCACATATCAATCGAGGGGAATTCGTGACGTCCTCTTACGGGACTTATAAATTCTCAGTTTTCAACAGTAAACACGTGGTATTAATTGCCAACAAACTAATCACTATGTACATTCTGATTATGCTACATCTGACAATTTTTGCAGAAAGGATATATTATTTAGCGTGAGTACACAGTACTAGGAATCAAACTCAGATCTCCAATAGCAGGCAGGCATCGTATCCCTGAACCACCTGTGTTTTGTATTCATGTTAATAGCGAAATTCAAATGTTCATTTTAATGTAAACACACCAACACGCAGAAGGTCCCGGTTTGTAAAAAGGAATAGCGATCAAACGTTGAAAGTTGATAAAGTTATTCTTCCTGAAGATTAATGCTGAAAACAATAGACAATCTTAACCCTAAATATGTATTATGAAATCTTAACAATACGTTTTATCAATATGCACCAATTTTGTTTACTGACAGAAAAGGAAAAAAAAATACTATCCTAAATATGTTTACCCATGGGACATACTTTTACTTTACACTGAAATACTATTTTCAATATAATCAAAGGAATACCCCGCTTTTCTCAGTCATACTTTTCTCAATAAATATTATTTATAATAAAGAAGGATTTTACATTGTATAAAAATGTGATAATAAAACAAAAGGTTGCTAACGAACGTATATTTTATTCTGAGATTTTAAACACAGATGCAAAAATTAAAATCACAAAAATAAAAATTGTACTCAACTTTTAAGTTGACAACAAGTTTTACTTAAAAACCATCATCAGGAGTAAATTTTCTTAAATATAAAACGGCAAAAATTATTTGCAAAGTTACATAATCACAAACAAAAGTTACATTATGAAAGTTACATTATTACAAAGTTACATTATCACAAGCAAAATTCAAACTGGAATAAGTAAAGCAACTATGAACATGTAATTTTGATTTTTTTGCGTAATTTTTTCATGTAATGTTCTTTTAACTTATTTTTTGATAAAAGATGGCGCAATGGAGTTTATTTTAAATGTTTTTTGTAATTTCTTTTACTTAATCCAGTTTGATTTTTGCTTCGATAATGTAACTTTGTAAATAATTTTTGCGTTTTCTATTTTAGAAAATTTGCTTCTGATGAAAAACCGAAATGAGGAGTATATATTTTTATTTTTGTGATTATGTTTTAGCAATATATTTTTGATTTATTTAAAACTGAAGAAAAAATGTATATACAACTTGAAAATGGTCGATTCGGGGAATAAGTGCCCAGGTCGGGAGTCAAACATATCGCTCACCCGCAAGAAAAGTGACACAAATCGAGAAAAGTAAATTTCTCAGGAGAGGCAAAAGGGGTAAATGTGCCCGATTTTAATGCAACATGAAATTATAGCATTTAGCTCTGCATCTAGGAATAAAAACGTGCATAGAAGCGTAAAACCTTTAAGAATGAAGACGTAGGATGAGATTTGAAGGGTTGGGTGATTTTACCTCCCCACACAATCAATCAATTTTCTGTGGTCACAGATAGACATATAGCGTAATAAAGTGATTTTCCGAATAACTACACTTATGAAACTGCTTGTATAGCAAGATGCACCTATGACAGACCTATTAGTGGAATAAAACGCAAAATGAATTTTTGCGAGATGTGTCACTTTTCTTGCCGGTGAGCGATATGATCTCTAGTTTAACGTGCCAATGCTTTGGTAACTGAGTTTCCTTGGGCAACACTGTCTGTTGCAATTAATCTAGGCAAAGTTTTTCGCATTCCCAACCGGATTGCGATGTTAGGCAGCTAAATATATAAAAACCTCAAATAAAGGACGCCATTATACGGGGTAAATAATTCATCTGGTTTCAAAACACTGTGTATTGGGAGATATACGACGTAAAAAGACGGATGACACGTGACAAGGTACATATACTCACCAAGTTTAAAAGTCCGCTTCGTGGCTTGCGTGCAGGAACGTATCACTGCTGCTATGACGGACATTGACAGAAATATTTTATTGGACGGAACTGCATTACCGTTGGGATGTGCGCCGGTTGCCTAAGGGCGCATACATTGAACATTTATAGTATGCACCAGAAGCTTGGAGAGTGCATGTATATTTTCATATATAAACTGTCCGTGTACATCGTATACTTGTAAATAATCAGATTTTAGAATCCCGATTAATCATTTATGCTAACGCTGTATGATAAATATTAAATGCCAAAAAGATTGCCTATGTGAATTTTGGTGGTCAACATCGTCTAGAATAGTTGCGTGGGTAGATTGTTGGCTTATTCAGCCAGTAGGACTGAGTCTGACTTCTTCACCGAAAACGTTACACCCAATTGGACAGTTCAATTTTTTTCGATCAGTATGATTTAAATAATAAATATATATTAAACTTGTTAAAAACAGTGATAATGCTTCCTTCAATGTATGAGGATGTACCAGAAGCTTGGTGAGTGCATGTATATTTTTATGTATCACCTGTTCTTGTAAGTCGTATAATTATAAACAAACAGCTTTTTGAAACCAGATTAATCATTTAGGCTAACCCTTATGATAAATATTAAGTTCCAAAAAGATTGCCTGGGTGAATTATATTGTTCAACGTCGTCCAAAATAGTTCAGTGGGTAGATTGTTGGTTTATTAAGTTAGAAGGACTGCGTTTGAATTCTTCATCGAAAACGTTACACCCAAGGAAAGTTCTTTTAGGTAGCTTTCTTTACAAAAAAGCTACCTATTGCAGCCGTTCGGAGGAAAGCGATTTCAAAAAATTTTGGTATATTTTCATCGATCATGACCCCCAGACCCCGAAACCACCCTCCGTTCAAAATTGATATATATATATATATATATATATATATATATATATATATATATCTATATATATATATATATATATATCTGACCTATGTCACACTGTAACTCCCGTAATTATGAACCGATTTCGATGAAATTTGGTGTGTACATAGTACATACCAATGTCTCGACCGAGTTCGTTGGCCAGCTTCATCCGCCATTTTGTTTCAAAATGGCGGCCATTTAAAATTTTTTAAAAATTTTAAAACTTGAAATGTGGTACCAAAAAATTAAAAATGGAAAAATATTTTTTTCTTATGTATTTGACCTTTATACAAAGATTCCGGGGCAGTTTTTGTTTCGTCTATATCTTAAAAAATGGCTGAGTTATAGCATTTTGAATTTCTAGCATGGCTGACATTTTGAAACCTCCTGAATTTTGTCACGCGATAAAAGGCGTATTTATGAACCGATTTGGATGTAATTCAGTGTGTACATAGTATATACCAATCTCTCGACCGAGTTCGTTGGCCAGCTTCATCCGCCATTTTGTTTCAAAATGGCGGCCATTTAAAATGTTTTTAAAAATTTAAAAATTGAAATGTGGTACCAAAAAATTGAAAATGGAAAAATATTTTTTCTTATGTATTTGACCTTTATACAAAGATTTCGGAGCAGTTTTTGTTTCGTCTATATCTTAAAAAATGGCTGAGTTATAGCATTTTGAATTTCTAGCGTGGCTGACATTTTGAAACGTCCTGAATTTTGTCACGCGATAAAAGGCGTATTTATGAACCGATTTGAATGTAATTCAGTGTGTACATAGTACATACCAATGTCTCGACCGGGTTCGTTGGTCAGCTTCATCCGCCATCTTGTTTAAAAAAGGTGGCCATTTAAATTTTGAAGAAAAAATTAAATTTGAAATGTGGTATCAAAAAATTAAAAATTGAAAAAATATTTTCTTCTTATGTGTTTGACCTTGATAAAAAGATTCGGGAGCAGTTTTTGTTTCGTCTATATCTTAAGAAATGGCTGAGTTATAGCATTTTGAATTTCTAGCGTGGCTGACATTTTGAAACATCCTGATTTTTCTCACGTAATAACAGGCGTATTTATGAACCGACTTGGATGTACCTTGGTGTGTACATAGTACATACAAATATCTCGACCGAGTTCGTCGGCCGGCTTCATCCGCCATCTTGTTTCAAAATGGCGGCCATAAAAAAATTAAAAAATAAAAAAATTTAAATGAGATACCAAAAAAAATTGGAAAGTGGAAAAGATTTTTTTTGTGTGTGTTTGACCTTAATACAAAGATTCCGGAACAGTTTTTCTTTCGTCTATATCTAAAAAAAAATGGCTGAGTAATAGCATTTTGAGTTTCTCTTGTGGCTGACATTTTAAAACGACCTGATTTTTGTCACGCGACAACAGGCGTAATTATGAAACTATTTGGATGTAACTTGGTCTGTACATAGTACATACCAATGTCTCGACCGAGTTCGTTGGCCAGCTTCATTCGCCATCTTGTTTCAAAAGGTTTGCCATTAAAAAAAAATTAAATTTAAATTTAAAATTCAAAATGAGGTATTAAACAATTGGAAAATGAAAAAGATTTTTTTTATGTGTTTGACCTTGATACAAAGATTCCGGAGCAGTTTTTGTTTCTGAAAATTTGTTCTTTTGTTTATATCTTAAAAAATGGTTGATTTATAGCACTTTGAATTTCTAGTATGGCTAACATTTTGAAACGATCTTGTATTTGTCACGCGATAACACACGTATTCGCCTATTTCGATGTAAGAAGGCATGTGGATAGTATACATCAACACCTCGACCAAGTTCGCTGGCCAGATTCATCAGCCATCTTGTTTCAAAATGTCGACCATTAAATTAAAAAATATATACATATATTTAAAGTGAGGTGCAAAAAAATGAGAAATTGAAAAAGGTTTCTTTCTTAAGTATTTGACCTTGATATAAGGATTCAGGAGCATTTTTTGTTTGTCTTTACCTTAAAAAATGGCTCAGATATAGCAGTTTCAATTTCTATTGTGGGTGACATTTTGAAAAATCTGATTTTTTGCATGCGACAGCACTCCTATATATTAACCGATTCCGATGTGAGTGAGCATGTGCACAGCAATTACTAAGGTCTCGACCGAGTTCACTGCTTAGCCTCATCCACCATGTTGTCTTGAAATGACAGGCACTTTAAGAAATTGCCGAATTTGGCAGCCAAATATATGTTACTTCAAAGAAAAGCAGCTTGGATAAAGCTGACTAATTTCGCGAAATTCTCATTCATTATATTGATAAAAATTTGTATTGGATCTCCTATATTCGGTTTCCGCTAAATTGAGCTTCGTGTGTTTGAATGATATAATTTGGCTTTTTTTAAATAAGGATTATGAAAGCTACCTCTTCCTCCCGGCACTGGCCGGAAGGACTTTTTTACTTTCTTCTATCTCTACAAGAAGAAAGTATTGGTTTCATGAAAATTTTCGAATTCCAGTTTTCGACGGATTTACACATTTTATGAGTCAGAGATTCCAAAAAACATGTTTTTACAAAATGTCTGTCTGTGAGTCTGTCTGTCTGTCTGTATGTGACACAAATTTTGTGGGCGCTCTATCTCAAGGACTAATGCACGAAATTTCACAAAACTACATATTTAGTTAGACCTTGATATAATCTGGAACTTATTAGTTTTTGGTGAAAATCGCCCAACAGGTGGTGCTGCTATGCGGCATTTTTAACGATTTCTGCAATAGCTGTATCTCAAGAACTACTGCACGGATTTTCATAAAACTTCAGATTCAGTTAGTCCAGGATATAGTTTGGTGCTGATTACTTTTTTGTGAAAATCGCCCAACAGGTGGCGCTGGTATGCTGCATTGTTCATGATTATCGCAATAGCTCTAACTCAAGATAAAATGCACGAATTTCATCAAACTTCAGATTCAGTTAGTCCCTGATATAAATTACTGCTGCTTAACTTTTGGTGCAAATCGCCTAACAGGTGGCGCTGCTGTGCTGCATTTTTCACGATTTCCACAAGAGGTGCATCTCAAGAACTATTGCACGGATTTTCATCAAACTTCAGATTTAGTTAGTCCTTGACATGAATTGATGTATAAATTAGTTCTGTTTAATTTTTGGTGTAAATCGCTCAACAGGTGACGCTGCTGTGCTGTATTTTTCACGATTTCCACAAGAGGTGTATCTCAAGAACTATTGCACGGATTTTCATCAAACTTCAGATTTATTTAGTCCTTGACATGAATTGATGTATAAATTAGTGCTGTTTAATTTTTGGTGTAAATCGCTCACCAGGTGGCGCTGCTATGTTGTATTTTTTGCGATTTCCGCAATAGCTTTATCTCAAGAACTAATGCTTGGATTTTCAACAAACTTCAGATTCAGGTATACCTTGATATCGTTTAGTGCTGTTTACTTTTGGTGTAAATCGCTCAACAGGTGGCGCTGCTGTGCTACATTTGTTTCAGAATTTCCGCTATAGCTCTGTCTCAAGAACTAATGCACGAATTTTCATCCAACTTCAAATTCAGATATACTTTGATATGAATTGGTGCTAAATCGTTCTTATTTCTTGTACTATTTAAATGATTTAATTGACGTGATTTATATAGAAGAAAGTTTTGTGATGGCCACAACATACTAGTTTCCCTTACAATCAGTACGATTTAAATAAAAAATATATATTACGCGTGTTAAAATCGGTGATAATGCATCCTTAAATATATAAGGCAGTTTGTAAATAAAGCATCAGTTTTTCTTTAAAGAAATGCAATTTTTATTCTTCAAATTAGTTCTCGTGCCATAAAATAATCACGATTTAAACAACAAAGATGTTAAAAAGCAACAACAACGTAGTAGAATAAATTGAATGCTAACTACTGCTCAGAAGCAGACCGCAGTCATTCAGTTTAGAAATGAAGGGCTGTTAGATTAAAGAAACTAATTTCTTTAATCTAATCTCAGATTATGGTAAAATTTATAACCTTGGCTAAAAAAAATGAATTTATAAGTAAGTAGACTATGAATGTTTAATTTTTTTGTCAACATTTCATTCAAATACTACATTGTTCAGTAGTTTCAATATGAAAAAAAAATCAATATTAAATAACTGGAAATAAAAAAAAAAAACATTAAAATTTTCATTAAAATTCACAAAAATGTAGAATATATATATATATGTTGCATTATCCCAAAATTTAAAGATTTTTTCTAGTTGAAATGAAGTAACTGGCTGTCACGATATCAGTAGGGGATCACATCCAGCAGTAATAGAGTAGTAGGGAAGAGTAGCCGAATTTGGACCACTTCACTTACTTTCAGGTGTAACTCACTTAATTTTTGGAATATCTGCAAAACATCATTACATGGGGTCAATCTATTCATCTACTAACTAAATAAACCTTTAAATCAATTTCTTTTTGAAAATCTTAAATTTTATTTTAATTTGAAAAAAATGTCAAAAGTGGTCCAAATTCAGCAACTGGTCGCCTAAGTTGGACCCCCCAGTCTCTTAAATTACACCAAAGAATATCAGGTTGTTTTAATGACTACACTGTAAAAAATTTTCAGAAAAGTTTCTTAAAGTAACGGAGACCTCTGCTGCACGATACTAACGGAAAAGTTTCTGATTCGAGCAGAAAAATGTTTCGTCTATAATACGGAACCTTTCCGATTCGTAATGAAAAGTTTCTGAATATATCGGAAACCTTTCATTCCGAATCGGAAAGATTTCTGAATATATATGAAACCTTTCTGAAGACTAGGGTTATTTTAAAATTCATAAAAATGTACAAATAACTGTACTAAAATTACTTGCAGATGCATACATATAATATAAAAAATTTAAAATACATTAGAAATATCTTAAAAATGCATTAAAAAAATTTTAATGGTTTTTAATGTATTTTTAAGATATTTCTAATATATTTTAAATAATTTTATATTATATGTAATGCACCTGCAAGTAGTTTTAGTACATTGATTTGTGCTTTTTTATATGAGTTTTAATTATATACTCAAGGTGAATTTAGCACTATTATTTTAACTTTTATATATTTAAGGTTATTTTGTGAAAGGGGCTTAGTTTAGGAAAATGAATTTGTGAAGTAACCAGTTTTAGTAAATGAAATTTTATGAAGGAGTTAGTTTTAAATGGATGTTGGTTTATGAATCTTTTTTTTCCTGAGTTCCCTGTTGTTGTTTTTTTTTTCTAAGTCTGTTTGATTTTATCCTGAAAAAAACAAACAATACTATTATACCTTTTTCATAATGTAGAAAAAATTTATTGTGTTTTAACATCTTCCATTGATAATTTTTCAACCATGTGGATTAACAGGTAACATTAAAGTGAACTGTATTATTATTGAAAATAAAACGATAAATTCTTTCGAAAAGTATTTTTATTTCTTTTTATCAAAGCATTATTTTTACTTATTATTTTAGTTCTTTATTAGCCTTTCTTTGTTTCACATGCATTTTAATACGTAACATCTTATTATTATTATTATTTCTGCATGTAAATAAGATATAAATGCAATTGATGTTAATGTTGCTTCAACACCGTATTCTTTTCACAGCATAATATTAATAAATTAAAATGACTTATAACTTAAAACAAGAAATTTTGTGTACTATATTTTCACAAAACAAGCTGATGGTTAATAATCTAGAGATTTTCAAATTTGTTTATTGTAAAATGCTTAAGTTAAATAACAACATTAGTATTTTTTTTCACAATTCTGTCTCACAAAATCAGAAGAAAGCATTTTTCTTTTCAAGCAAGAACATTTAGATGAACAAGTGAAATTCAAATCGCAAAAAATGCAATAGTTAAATTTTTCGAAGCATTGAAAAAAAAGTGTGTGTGTGTGTGTGTGTGGGGGGGGGGGTTACATATCTGAACCTGAAACAAGTTAATTAACTTAAAACAATTCTTTTTAATTTTCTATCAAAATTTGAGTAGAAAAGAGGTTAATATAAAAAATTAATTAGATTAGCAGAATATGTTTAACATTATTCGATACATTTATAATGCACACATCGTAACTTAATTTAAAAACCAAATATACAGAAATGTATAATTAAACGTAAAATATTATTACACTAAAATATACATATAATTGAATTATTTATATTTCTATTGTGTATTGTTACTGTCATATAAACGCTATTTCGAATTTATTAAAGTTTTTTAGGAAACAGCAAAACAAATGAATCAATTTTATTAACTAATAATGATTTATAAAAATAAAACATATAATTGAAAGTATAGTTTACTGTTTGTTTTTACCCACATTACTGAATTTTTTACATGAAAGAAATGAATAATAAAGATGTAAAATGTCAATGGACCTTCAGCTTGTTTGATAAAAATATTATACATAAATTTTCTTTTAAGTTATAAAGCATTTAATAATTTATTAAGAGCACACTGTGTACTGGAATCAGTATTAACATCAAGTTTATCTACATTATCTTATTCACATGCACACATAACAGAAACATGGTGTGATAGATCAAAAAATAAATAGATTATAAATTTATTTTCATATATTGTAACAAAGAAAGCTAATAAAGAAGTGATTAATAATAAAAAATAGTAAGTAAAAGTAATACTGTAGATGATTAAAATAAAAAAAAACACTTACCCAAAGTTGAAATCTTTCCGTCTTCAATAATAATCATTTTCCGAAGCTTTAAAACAGTTCATTTATAATATCCAAGGTTTATATTTCTTGTATAATTTTAAAACACAATAAAAATTACCCACAAAATGTAAAAAATATTATTATATTGTTTTTTTTTTCTAAATAAAACCGAAATGAAATCCACGTGCTACATAAATTCTCACGCCGCCATTACTCATACAGACGAGTTGATGTTGGCATAGACTTTGGGCTATTCCGGTTTCAGCACATGGAAGAAATACTTGGAGTGGGCATGCGTTAGCGAGAACAGAGGCAAACCGCGGAAAGAAAACCCAAACATTGAGAAATGTTTCTGGATGTTTCAGAAAACGAAAATAGCTCTCACATATCCGATAGTATCGGATATGTTCCTGTTAGAATATTAAACGTTCAAACTATTTTTTACAGTGTAAGGAATATAACTAATTTTATTAAAAGCAAAGTTTGCAATTTATGAAACGGTCAAATAAAATAACAGCAATGAAATATAATGAAATCAAATATCTGAAAATAAGAGTAATTATTTTAAATCAAAATGTATTCAAAATATAAATCAAAGTTATCAGTAATTAAGAACAAAAATTATGGAACTAATTGTCAGTTACTTGAATATCATGTAAGGAGTTATGCAAAGCGTACACACGAATTCCGTTTATTAATTTTTTTTTTCAGCACACACAACAGGGAACCGTATTGGGCAATCTGAACATGGAATCATTCCTGCCATTTGATTTTTCTTACAAATTAGGCAAAACCAATCTCCACTGTCTAGATTTTTTATTTTAGATTCTGAATTATTAAAATTTTTTTAGACAGAAGTTTTCTTTACATTATGTTTGTTGTTCTTCCCTTCCACCATTTTCTTGCTAATTGCATTACGCCTATTTTTTAAAACATGATGTTCCAATTGTTTGTGTGTTGTGATAGCTTCCTTTTTGTCGGTTTTTTTCATTTCAAGGGTTACTTTATATGGGAAAAATGTTAACACAACTGTTTTTTGGCTCCCTCTGTACTTTGATTTAACTGAATTTAGCCAGGGAGATAACATTTCTAATGATTTTTTGGCTTTTGGAGAGGATTTGTAGCTGCAGCCTTCTTGCAGGTCAATTTCTTCACAATTTACTCCCTCCTTTTTGTTTCCTATATCTTTATCAGCTTTTGCTTCCACGGGTGTTTTTCTTCCAAACAGTTTTCTGTGTCTTTCTCAACATTTTAAACATTACATTAAATAAATGTTTAAAAATATCCTCTATTGAAAAATACGCTACGATTAATCAAACGCAAACATTATATATTCAAACAGTGTTGAATTCAGACCCCCCCCCCCTCCCCGGAGCCTTGAAATAACTACTGTCGCCCGGAAGGTCTGAGATTTTATGTGTTTTAATGGGAAAAAAGTATAATTCCACCCTCACAAAACTGTAAAAAGTCTGCCTTCGCAAATAACCTCCAGGAGAAAAATGTTTTAATTCAATTCTGTAAACCAAATACGCCGTAGGAATAAGGAATTCAAAGAAAATAAATACAAATACATACAAGATAAACGAAACTGCAATCAAAATTTATTGCATAAACATGTAAAAATATTTTTATGTTTATATAGGGCTATTTCCATGCGAACTTGTTATGTCTGTTACATACTACCATTTTTGTCTACCAGTATTTTAGAACGGAAAAATGTGACTTATTTTGTAGGAGATATCTCATCAATTAAATAAGGCGAAGCAAACTTTTCGAAAATAACGGTGGCCAACAAGCATAGCGATTTTCAGCCATGTAACAGACTAACATGTTCGCATGGAAATAGCCATAGGCCTAAACTGTATAAAAAAAATAATCCAGATATAAAAAAAAACTTGCATGGAGATAGAAATCCATTATAAAATATTAAACAAATAATAAAAAAAAGTGTACAAAGCGTACCGTCCTCGAAATTCCTGACATACTTTTCAAATTTATGATCGCATATCTGGTCCAATTTAAGCAACTTACATTGGCCAATTACGGCAACTGCGCCATTTTTTAAAACAGATAATCTCAAGACTAAGAACAACAACGAAATGAAACAAATCCGCGTGAAAAATATGCGTAATAAACAGATGAATTTATATATGTACATGAAAACGTAACAACTTACCTTAGTTTTAAAGTATTCACTTACGTTTAGTGGGAAAAATTAGATCAAAACAGCTAACTTTAGGTTTTTTGAAATTGTCTGAAAACAGCAAATGGGAGGCGATTGCTTCTTCTAATTATGAGTGACGTCATTCTGATGAGTAGAATTTCAGCGGTAGATGACGTCTCTTCCTGTAATTAAGGGCAAATGGCAACGGTCCAATTAAAGCGGCGGTCCAAATATGACTACTCTCCCGTATAAGTTGTCAGAACAGGTAAATTCGATCCTGTTGTACTAGTATAATGAAAAGTGGAATCCTGCCGTGTTAAAGACTACGACATTGACGTTATATGATGATTTGGAAGTTGTATCAGTCGACGAGTGAAGGCCATGGAATACATTTTTACGTGAAAGTTTCCCCAGAAATAATTGAGACAAAACGTAAAATCAGCTCAGCATTTTATTTAAACATCATTCGGCGGCGCAGTTTCCACCAAGAATATTAGCCATCGCTTCGTAGTAGTAATTTAGGGATGAACAAAGTTGTAGATAGTTGTAGTAGGGTGTAGTATGAAAAATACGACTAAAATCTGCTGAAACACAGCGAGCATCGGCTTTTTGTGCGTCAAGTGTAGCAATACAAATATAACGTAGGTCGCGCTCTCAATCAATTAATAATTAAGAATACCACACCATGGAAATAGAGCTGACAGAGCGAGTGGATGAATTTGAAGGTAAAAAGGATATTTCGGGGAAAATAAAATGGTTGCTAAAAGAACCTTCTAAAAGAAAAAAGAGCGGAAATGGAACATTTAATTTAAGAATACTAAAAGCGTAATATTTAAGTAATTTAGACAAGTGAGACATTAAATTAAAGGGAATTTAACAGAATTAACGATAGAGATTATTTAAGAATAAGGATTTAGTGGATATAAAGTAGTAATTTAGAATAAGATAAGGGAATCGCGGAATTGGATCTAATAATGTAACATATATTTTTAAATACTCTAAAAAGTAGGAAAGGAAATTTCGCCAAATTAGCTAGCTATCGCCCAGTTTGATTCATATATGACAACTTATGCATTTCGGCCAAACATTTGCCACTAATATGGTAACCTTGCCATTAGAACTTTTAAAAGAATACTCATTCTTGAAGCTGATATTGTTTATCGATAGGAAATCAACCGCTTAGGGATCGAATTTTAAAAAATCATTGTCCAATTCATGTTTTGACCCCACGAATACATATATATTCCAAATTTCAATGTCAACAAGAAGTGGATGAAATATGAGTACCAAGATTTGACTGCCACATAAAACAAACAGAACTGTAAGTTAAAAGAAAGCATGTAAAAAAAAAAAAAAGTTTCAAAATTCATTATCCTGGATTGTATAAAATATCATTACCAAATATATTATTGTTGAATTATATACTATTTAATAATTAAACTTTATTGAATGAATTATTAAAAGGGTTTAGGACTGCTTTTAAAACAAGTACTTCATAATCTCTCATTTTTTATTGTTTATGTCTAAAATAGGCTTACTGTTAAAAATGTCACTACCGTGATTATCTTCGTGACGTGTTGAATTTATGATTTAGCAAATTTAGACAGAAAAAAATCATTATTAATCCTGAACAAAAATTACAATTTTTTTTATCACTTGGAGTAATTTGAAAAAAAAAATCAGGAATTAAAGCGAACATAAATTAATCTTTTTTTAAAGCCAAAACTTAGCATTATTTGAAAATCAATCATTTCAAAATTATACTTTGTAAAGTTAGTTAAATTCAAAATTATATTATGACGCTTTTTTATTTGTACGCTTTTATTTAAATTTTTTTTTAACATAACATAAAAGAAGAAGTTAGTACCAGCTTCAATCTCTTAGAAGAGTTTTAGTTCACCTCTAATATTTAGAAATTTACTTTAGAATGTGAACTGACAAAATGACGATAATGATAAATGTACTTTTTAAACTGCACTTTTTCGAAATTTGAGTTTATTGAGTTCCCATCCAATATTTTCAACCTCTCGTATATTTAAATTGCTTCAAAAAGTGCATTTAGGAAAAATACAGGTAAGTGTAGTTAAAAAGCTATTTACTTTCAAAGTATTCGAATTTTCCAAAGGGAGAATTTTCGACTTTAAAGTGAACGATTACGCCATCCGTTTGAAAAAAAAACAAACAAACAAACAAAAAAAAACTGTATTTTCAAGAAATATTAACAGAGAAGGGTTTAATTAAATTTGAATCATATTATAAAAGTTTTATTTGTAATTTAATTTAATTGTAAGTCAATAAGGAGTATAATCTTTTTCATTAAAGCAATCATCTAAAGAGTAATTATATAATTAAATCGCAAATGTTCTTCTTACAATATATCTTTCAAAGTAGCTTTTATTTGAAGAAAAATATAATACAGTGAAACCTTCTTAAAGCGTCACCTTGTTAAATTGGTTATATTCATTTATAAACGAACATTACTTTCAATCATACATTGGTGTTTTTCAATTTAACTAACAACTTTCACGTGATTTTCCTTGGTGCGTTATTGATTCATCATATCACATACAATCAAATCAATAGCTCAAATAATAAAAAAAATAAATAATATAAAACCACAAAAGGTACTTTTAGGACGTTTGGAAAAATGTTTTCCTAATATTACACCACCTGTGTTCCTAATATCGCACAGGGCGATATTTGGAATGCTTTTTTGCAGTAGTCATAAAAATGGAGTATGGAAGGCAAATAAAATTAAAGGAGATTTGATATTGTAACTATATTTAATAAAGAACTCATTTCTGCCAGATTATGATATTTTATAAAGAAGTCAGGCTATAAATTGTCATTTGTGTATATGAATAAAAATTAACTGTTTAAGCAGTAATCACAAAGGTTTTGCAATTAATAGCTACAGGTATTGTTCATGACGCCAAATGCGACATTTAATGCAAAGGATCCATTTTCTCCACGTCTGTCAGTTTAAAGCTGGTTATAGAAAGGACATTCACAATCACTTTAGCTGTCTTCGTCATCAGTAGACACTGTCTACGGTTGATCAGGATCTTCGTCTGATTATGATGATGTCTCCAATAATGGCTGTAGTTTCAACTTTTCTTTTCTTCCTTCCAATAGCTTCCTTAATTAGGTATGTCTTTTTTTCTACCTTAGTCGTTTTCTTTTTCAATTCCTACTATTAGTTCACACTCTCCCTATATTTATTTATTTACTTATTTATATATATATCTTGTTCAAATTTTCAATCGTTAATAAAATACTTATTACTCATCCTATCAAGTTGAAATACATTTTTTTAATCTTGTACTGGATGACAATTGATGTTAATACAATTTTTTCAAATATTAATTCATTAATTAAATTTTACTTAATTAATTTTAGTTTTACATGGGAGACAAATGGAGGCCATTGGTTATTGAAGCATTTAATGCATCTTCATATCTATAAGGCGGGTTACCATAGGGGGTACCCTGTTTTGTCGCCAAATACCGCCATGTTTGTCGCCAATTTGGCGATATATCGCCAAATTTGGCGACCAAAATGAGTCGCCAAAAGGGATGCCAACTTGGCGATATCTCTAAAGTTTCGCCAAATTCCCATAGACTTCCATTGTAAACTAACTTGCTTATAGAAAATCAACAAATTGAGATATTTTAATGCAACAAAAACTAATATTAGCTTAAGGGATTACATTAAATTTTTCTTTGACGACCTAAGTAGGAACTGACTTTAAAAACAAAATTTTTATATTACTTGTTAGCAAGATATTCACCAAGTTTTACTTTATATGGAGTACTTGTCAGAACCGTTGCTGGGCAACTTGGACGCCCTATTTTGTTTATTTGAACGTTTTTTCTCATTAGAATATGCAAAGGGCTTATAACTATCAGAAAACTTTGCTACCGTTTAGTGACGTCGAGGAGGATATACGGCTGGGCAGTTTTTGATTAAACTTGTCACTCTGGTTTACAGGTGGTTCGAGACCACTGGATACAGGCTGAGGCTCAGGTTGTTCCTATCTAAATTTACTTGCTTTAGCTGGTCCACTTGTCAATGATGGACAGACAGAGTCTTCTGGATGTCCATCCTGGTAAGACGTCTCAGCAGAGTAAACCACTGCAAATTCAATGTCTTTGAATATGTTTCTATTCAAAGGGAAAATACATTCATAAACTAGAGAACAGAAATTCTGCTTTTTCAGAATTTAGTGTCGCCCCCGGCATTTCCATTACTTCATTTTCTTCTGATGGACTGGTGGCTTCTATTATTATGAAACAGCCATTATAAATGAAGCGCTAGGTAAAGATGAAAGAGAAGCCGTAAAAAGTTAGAACTCTGATTTTCTGGTCAGAATGGGGAAAAAATGGTCACCATTTTTTTTTTCAAAAAAAAAAAAAAAAAAAAAAAAAAAAAAAGAAAGAAAGAAAGAAAGAAAAAGAAAAAAAGAGGCCATTTTTTTTTCGCCATTCTGACCAGAAAATCAGAGTTTAACTTTTTACGGCTGTTCTTTCATCTTCACCTAACGCTTCATTTATAATGGCTGTTTCATAATAATAGAAGCCACCAGTCCATCAGAAGAAAATAACTCGGTTAAGCGGGACTCTACTGCAGTACAAAACATATTTCAATTTTAAGACTTAAAGCACACGTTTTATTTTATGTAAAATGACGTCATTCGCATCCGCTTAAGAATTCCACATTGACGATCTACACTTAAACATCTACAGTAAAGCATGCATAGCCATGACTATCGCGAAATAATGGACAAATGCAGCAAAAAGATGCCGTCGTTCTAGAAAATCAACAAAAAAATGCTATCTAAGGATTCATAGATACTTAAAATTAAATATAGCTTATAATAGCTCCATTGTTTTAGCAGAAATCATTCGTTTACATTTTGTTTTTCAAAATAGCATGTATTTTAATCACATTTTCTTTCGGTTGTTACAAAAATATATCATTAATATTTTCCAAATATTTTTTCTTTACTTTCTACAGAAATGGAGTACTTTCGTTGCCAATATTAAGCAAATGGCTCTAAAAACTATAAAAAAATTAATATTTCAAAAATAAATGGAGATACAGTTTTCAAACAAAATGCATTTAAAAGAACTTTTTTTTTTTCCAATACGACGGTATAAAAATCGAACATGTGCGATGCTTAGAAGTTTAAAAAATTGCTATGGAGTATTTAATCGTACTGATTTGTTTTACGGCTGGCTTCTGTAAGGTAATGTTATCTTTTGGAATTCACAAAATAAGTTGGGAGAAAGAAACAGCATACCGTATTGGGGGTTAAAAAGTCTGGTAAATTCCTTCAGAAATAAAAAGGTTTACATTTAAACCATTAAGTTAAATAGTTTGCAGAATATCGCATAGTGCAATATTAGGACTATAGTAGTGGTGCGATATTAGTAAGAACGAAACATTGCAATACGGCCTATACTACCGGTGAAACTAATAATAGAAAGAGGCTTACAGTTACAGTAAAACCTCCATAAAGCGACCACGTTCCGTTCCCATAAAAATTGGTTGCTCCGAGAGGTGTTGTCTTAATGGAGGTCATATTTAAATCTAGATTTTAATCGTTGAAAAAAAGTAAAAATTAATGTTACTAAAATTTATTTTTCATATTAGGAAAAAATATAAAAATTTAAGTATCAAAACAAAAGTTAATTGCATAAGGTAATTACTGCAGATTTTAAAAAATGAATACATTGACGTTTGCTATGATTTTATGGTTTTATCGTTTATAACTTTTATCTATAAGACCTTTCGAAGTTCAGTAAATAAATGCATTTTTTTTTTTTTTTTTTTTTTTTTGGACGGGAACAAATAATGACGATTTCATTAATTTATCTATTTATTTGAGAGGTTCTTGACAGAATAGGACAGGGTAGTTTGTTAAATCCATTGCCTAAAAAGGTACAAAGGGATTTAAACACTTAAAATTAACCGGAATTTAAAAAAAAATATCTAAACATACTTTAGAAGTTTGAAGAATAATGTGTTCTCCGGAATTATTTTTTCTAATAAAACCTTCTTCAAGAGACCAGGAAAAAACAGAATTTGTTTCATTTTCTTCAAAGAAATTGGTCTCTCAAGAGTCTTGGGAGTTCTCTGGGATGGTCTCTGAATGGAGGTAAAATTAGCATTGTTCCTATGGGAATAATTTCCATGAAAAAATGATCGTTCAGGGAGGTGGTCGCACAGAGAGGTTTCAATGTATATCTAGTTAAATTACATGATTATTTGGTTGGATTTACGTTACATTAATTGAGAACAGCACTTATTTTGAAAATTATTCTTCACTGTATGATGAAGTTGACAAAAACTTTTGGTTTGCACAAAACTTAAAAAAAATAAAAGAGACTAACACAACTGCGTATTTAACCAAGTCGCTGATACGACTGACGCCTTGCCGCTAGACACTTAGTTAAACCACTTTTGCCCAGGCGGCAGCGCTTACTTGACGAGTTCATGAGGGGTGCGATTTAAAGCATTGGCTCGTTATTAGGGAAATTTCCCCTATTTGTTTATTTAAGAGCCATTATTTTGAAAATCAAAGTGTGATAGTTGTATTTGATTGGCTTAATTTCTTTATATGTTGAAGTAGGTCGTATTTAATGAATACTGTGCAATTTTGAAGCTAGAAAAAAATTTCTCCTTCCTTGTAAAAAATTCAAGTTCAAAGTTCAAGGTCATGAATAATATTTTTCATGAGAAGTGGAATGAGAGTATGTTTGGAGTACTATATATTTAGATAGCAACAACATCTCAGAATTATGTTTTCATAAACTGTTAGTATAACACTGCCTGCTTAATGAGCTTAACTTGTTTCCATGGGGTATTGTTTCTTTCCATTGTTATGTTGCCACAAATTGCAATGCAAATGGGCAAAATCGGCCCATGGGGGTGGAAATGGAAAACGGTTAAAATTTTTGAATACTGCTTTAACATGATTCTGATAAAGCCAGCTATTACAGAAAAATGGCAGGAAAATGTAAACAGTTGCCAACGATTAAAAAAACACAATAAAATTCTTACCACAACGATTACTTTTCTATTGCAAGATTTCCTCGTGAAAAATGAAAATAAAATAAATAGTTTGACGAATTAAAAAAAAAAGTGAATATTACGTCATAATTTTAAAGCACATAAATCTACGTCTGAATTCCATTTTTAATTATTAAAGGTACACATATATTAAGACAGACTTTAAATACAATTAAATACAATAAACCCAACTGGAGTGAAAAATTATCCGGGGCCAGGTTCGATTCCTGGCCCCGGCTAATTTTTCACTCCAGTTGGGTTTATTGTATTTAATTGTATTTAAAGTCTGTCTTAATAAATGTGTACCTTTAATAATTACGTCATAACTTTTCTATAGCAAGATTTCCACGTGAAAAATGAAAATGAAATAAGTAGTTTTACGAATTAAAAAAAAGTTAGAATGTTACGTTATATTGGAAACATAATGGGCGTCAGCAGGCGAATATGTAATGACATGAGAGTTTTAAAAAACGCATCGAAACATGATAATAACCCGATTATGAAAATATTGGCATATTTTAACATTTAATGTTCTCTGAATTTGATTTCGCCATTTTTAGATACATTCAATACATATACGTGTGTGTAAGCGTGTGTATTAGAAAAATGAAACTAAAAACTTATCAAAAACTGACAGATAAATTGTTAAGCTGCGTTTATCTCTAATCTTGACTTAGTTTTAGTTTTTGAAGTTAGTACTTAATTTCGAAATATACGTCGGCCTGTCGGCCGATCCGGCAGGGAATTTTTTTTTTTTTTTTTTTTACCTACCTTAGAAAAAAATCTCTAATTTTTCACACTCAACTCTCCAATTTAATTTTCTCCCTGAAAGTTTGAATTTGTTTTTTAATTATGAAACACTTTGTAAATTCACATGCACTCTTACACATAGAGAAAATTAAAAAAGTGTGAAAATATTCTGGCGTTAGGAAGAATTCCGCTTTTCTATGCATTATTTTCCGACTTACCTTAAAATAAAAATTCTAATTTTTCACATATCATTTTCACGTGAACGAAATGCTTTACATATTTTCTGCTGAGCATTAATGGTGTTTTATGATTTTCTGGATTTCTCCGAAGGCGAAAAATATGGATCAAACATGCATTTAAATATTCTATGGGACTTTTATTTCACGATCGCAGATTTATACTCTTAGGTTTCAAAATGTCCTTTTTCCACGAACACCTGAAAGATTGCTATTACGTAAATGCACGTAAATAAAGTTATGCAGATCTGTATCTATATCTATATCTATCTATCTATCTATTTCTCTCTATATATAATGTATATATATATATATATATATATATATACAGGGTGATTCATAAAAGATGGGCAGAACTTTAAGGGTTTATAGTACACTTAAAGACAAATAATATTAAATAGGAGACTAAGGGTCCCAGACGTATTCTCAAGGAGATAGGGGGCATTAAAGTTTAGGGTCCGAAATTTCAAATGATTATAAAACATGGAAAAATTGGTCGATTCGTTTGCGGTTTTTGCAAAAAATTTTCTTTATGCCAGTATTTTCTTGAAATAAAATTTTAAAGTTCAATTTCAAAAAATGCCGATAGGGGGCGCTTTAGACTTTGGAGCAACAAACAACTATTTTTTAACGTTATTTTTTGTATTTCTTTAAATGATTTCGAAAGCTTAGACTTAAACTTAAATTTTGATCTAAAAATCTGAGTCCTAACGAGTAGTTAAGTAGCGTAAACTGAAATTTGAAATTTGAAACCCTTCTCCCCCCAGAACAAAAATCAGTTATTCCCGATCTTTGTGTCGTAGATTAGGCTCTAACTACTGCCGCGTTTTGCTAAAATTATTCTTTATGTCAGTATTTTCTTGAAAATAAATTTTAAAGAAAATTTTCAAAAAATTCCGATAGAGGGCGCTTTAGACTTTGGAGTAACGAACAACTATTTTATACCGTTATTTTTTGTGTCTCATTAAATGCTTTCTAAAGCTTAGACTTAAACTTAAATTTTCAGCTCAAAATCTGAATCGCTGAGCGTGGTTCAGTAGCGAGGGGAGGGGGTTCAAATTTCAACTTCTGAACATAGTTCAGTTTGCACTAATTAACCATGCCCAACGATTCTGTGCTATGATACGAGGCAAAAATACAACTTTCGTCAAGGACTGCATAGTCGGAATTCACTCATAAAGGCACTGGCACAGTTGGAAACGTCGCTCATGCAAACGTTAAAGCTCCATTCCTGACGCTAGTCACCGGGTGAAGAAGGAAACAGAAAGTATGCAAATGTCAAATGGGGAAGAAGAAGAACACGTATGCAAAATTTCGACACGATTCAGGCATAAAAACCACTGAACGGTGAGTCAAGTGTAAGTCGCTGTAGTAATGAATCGGAAGATGGTGCCCTTCACGAATAAGGAAAAGGCTGAGATGCATTTAATTTACGGAGCGGCAGATGGAAATGGTGCAGAGGCACAACGAATGTACGGAGAGCGATTTCCCAACAGGCGGTTGCCTAACCGCAAAACTTTCGAGCGCTTGCACAGACAGTTGTGTGAGACGGGATCATTTCTCGCTTCCCGGTCGAATGCAGGTCGTGCAAAAAAGGACGAATCAGTAGTTGTTGCAGAAGCCATTCTGGATGTAGTAGCGGCGCAGCCAAGTACAAGTACACGAACAGTGGCTAGGCAGGTGGATACCTCACAGTCCATGACTTGGAGAGTACTGAAGGATGAACATTTGCTCCCGTTTCATGTGCAACGAGTCCAGAAACTGTCTCCAGGGGATTATCCAAATCGTATTGAATTCGCCCGCTGGTTTCTGCAGCAGAACGCGCTAAATCCACATTTTGGACGAACTGTGCTTTTCACCGATGAATGTACCTTCACACGTGAACGTACATTTAACACACACAATGCACATGTATGGGCGGATGTCAATCCACATGCTACGTATCCACATGCTCATCAGAGACGCTTTTCCATCAATGTTTGGGCAGGAATCCTCGGAGACCACCTAATCGGACCGTACCTTCTTCCTGAACGCCTCAACGGTAAAACATACCTCACATTTCTGCAACATGTGCTGCCAGACCTGTTAAACGTTGTTCCTCCACGCATCCGGCGGGTCATGTGGTTCCAGCACGATGGAGCGCCAGCCCATTACGTACGAGACGTCCGCAACTATCTGGACATTACATTTCCGAACAGATGGATTGGTCGAGGTGGTCCTGTTGCTTGGCCTGCTCGCTCGCCAGATCTTTCACCCCTCGATTTCTTTTTTTGGGGACGATTGAAGGCTCTTATGTATGAGACACCCATTGAATCCCCCGAGGAACTGGTCGCCAGACTTTCCGCCGCTGTAGGGGAAGTGCTCGAAAAGCCTGATGTTTTCGCGAATGTTCGCCGTTCCATTCTTCGCCGTTGTTCTGCGTGCATAACCTCTGGTGGTCACAATTTTGAACATTTATTGTAATTACATGTTAATAAATATGCTTTGGTAACATAATCCTAATTTGCGTCTTTTTACCTCGTATCACAGCACACAATGTGAGGACATGGTAAACTGAACTGTGCTCAGGAGTAGAAATTTCAAACCCCTCTCCCCAGAAACTTAACCACGTCTAACGATTCAGATTTTGGGCTGAAAATTTAAGTCTAAGCTTTAGAAAGCATTTAATGAGACACAAAAAATAACGGTATAAAATAGTTGTTCGTTACTCCAAAGTCTAAAGCGCCCTCTATCGGAATTTTTTGAAAATTTTCTTTAAAATTTATTTTCAAGAAAATACTGACATAAAGAATAATTTTAGCAAAACGCGGCAGTAGTTAGAGCCTAATCTACGACACAAAGATCGGGAATAACTGATTTTTGTTCTGGGGGGAGAAGGGTTTCAAATTTCAAATTTCAGTTTATGCTACTTAACTACTCGTTAGGACTCAGATTTTTAGATCAAAATTTAAGTTTAAGTCTAAGCTTTCGAAATCATTTAAAGAAATACAAAAAATAACGTTAAAAAATAGTTGTTTGTTACTCCAAAGTCTAAAGCGCCCCCTATCGGCATTTTTGAAATTGAACTTTAAAATTTTATTTCAAGAAAATACTGGCATAAAGAAAATTTTTTGCAAAAACCGCAAACGAATCGACCAATTTTTCCATGTTTTATAATCATTTGAAATTTCGGACCCTAAACTTTAATGCCCCCTATCACCTTGGGAATACGTCTGGGACCCTTAGTCTCCTATTTAATATTATTTGTCTTTAAGTGTACTATAACCCCTTAAAGTTCTGCCCATCTTTTATGAATCACCCTGTATATATATATATGTATATATATATAACCATTATATAATTACAATTCATCATCTATTTCCAATTACTAAAATTAAATTAATAAATTTAGCTTCAATACATAACACTGACATTATACAAAATAAAGTTGGAACCTTTAACCTATAATACAAAATCAAACCCAATACCACTAATTCACTAGCACATAATTCACTAGCACATAATCCATATAAAACATATGAAGAAACACCTAATTTTGTTACAATAACCTATTAAAGACAAAAAATACCAATAACCAGAGAAATATTGTTGAACCATTAAAAGACGTATAGTAAACAAATAACAGATCAATTGGATGGATGTAGCAGGAAGTTTATACAGCATTTCACTTCTTCAGGGTTACATGAAATACAAATATAAGCAAAAACATAGTCGATTTCTGTAATAGAATCCAGCAATAAGCTAAAAACTTAATTCCATTATGTACCCGATCGACTATATAGCAAAAAGTACAAATTTACCATGCCATATAAAACGAATTAAATAAATCATTAATCAATGCAAGATCCGTAATATTGAACAACATGAAAAAGAATTTTGTAACTTTTAAATTTAAGTATATATAGTTAAATAAGTATTTCTAGAAAAATCATTTCACTGGTAGATTCTAAAATAGTCATTTCCATTTTTAGGAGCGTTCTTAATTATATAAAATGAAGCACCTATAAATGTTGTATGGTCCGTCCGTCTGTCTGCCCATCTCTCCGGATATAACGGCGCAAAAACTATTTAACCAAATGGATTGAAATTTAATGTATGAGGGGTTCACAACCATAGTAGACTAAGTCCATTTAGAAGTTGCATAAAATCTATTTTATCCACTACCACAGTAAACCAACTGTTTAAACATATATGAGACATATATGAGAAAATATGTGAAAACAGAATTGGTGCACTGTGGGAGTGGACAAAACAGATTTTATGCACCTTCTAAATAGACTGTCTCATTTTTTTTTTTTCAAAATGGGCTTGATTTACTATGGTTGTGAGTCTTCATATAACACATCGGCTGATAAGTTCCCGGTCTGACACACAGATGCGCCACAAATACAGAATTAATATTCTGTTTAGTAAATACTAACCTTAAATAGGTAGTTGTAAACATTTCATAACGATCTGACGTTTGCTTCAAAAGTTACCATGGTTTCAGTGAAAAAACGTTTTGTATTTTCAAAACAATTGGGAAAAATAATTTCGTGTTTTGATAAAACATTGCTATTTGATGGGTAAAAACACTGTGGAAACAAAAGCTTGGCTTGATAAATATTATCCGAACTCTGCACCAGGAAAATCGACCATTACTGACTGGTTTGCTGAATTTAAACGTGGCCGTACAAATGTTCATGATGCGTATTGCTGTGGTCGCCCAAAAGAGGTGGTTATACCGAAAAACATAAAAAAGGCCACAAAATCGTTTTAGAAAACCGTAAAGTAAAGTTGCAGGAGATAGGTGACATTCTAAACATATCAAAAGAACGTGTAGGCTTTGTTTTGCGTGAATATTTGCCTATGAAAAAGCTGTTTTCGAAGTAGGTGTCGCGTCTACCCCCCATACACACCACGCTGCTCCCTGTCAAACGTCTTTGGCTACGATGGCAAAATTGCACGAATTACACTTCGAATTGCTTCCGCACCTACCCTATTCTGCAGATTTGGTTCCCAGCGACTTTTACCTGTTCGCAGACCTGAAAAAAATGCTCGCCGGCAAGAGATTTGGCTCAAATGAGGCGGTGATCGCCGAAACAAGCGCCTATTTTGAGGCCAAAGATAATTCGTTCTTCAAGAAAGGTATTGAAATGTTAGAGATGCGCTGGAATGATTCACTCTTTAAGGAGTCTATGTTGATGAATAAAACCGAATTTGGACAAAAAAATTGCGTTTTCTTCATTAGACCGGGAACTTATCAGCCGATGTGTTATAATCATTGCTGTATTTTAACGAGTGATTTAAATTTTTATGAAAATCTAATTAAAACTTAAAAAGATATTAATAAAGTTTACTTCATTCTATTAAATCCTATTATACTTAATTTATTCAATGATAGCACATGATATGTCATGATTTAAGGTTGCCAGAGTGATTACGTCTTATTTAAGGTGGAGTCCTGTTATCCCTGTATTACTGAATTTAATATATATATATAATCGTAATAAGTTTTGCATTCTTACATTTTTGCATAAGAGTGCAGCAGCTATTGCGCCAAAAAGATGAATATTTATAAAACTAGTTAGAGTACGAACTCACTGCATTTGCCACGTTTGATGAGCAATTTTCGACTTGTTTAGGAAGAATTCCGCTTCTGTATGCATGATTATTCTACTTACATTAAAATCAAATTTCTAATTTTTTACATGGCATTTTCATGCGAACGAAATGCTTTACATATTTTCTGCTGAACATTAATGGTATCTTCTGTTTTTTTTTTTTTTTTTTTTTTTTTTTTTTTTTTGTTCCTCAGAAGAAGAAAAATGGATCAAATACGCATCTAAATATTCTATGGGACTTTTATTTCGCGATCGCAGATTTATACGCATGGGTTTCAAAATGCCTTTTTTCCACGAACAACAGAAAGATTGCTATTACGTATCTGCACATAAATA
Organism: Maratus speciosus; assembly: GCA_963932465.1. NCBI lineage: Eukaryota > Metazoa > Arthropoda > Arachnida > Araneae > Salticidae > Maratus > Maratus speciosus. The sequence continues at coordinate 446,319,087 of OZ010786.1, forward strand.
AAGTTATCCAAATATATATATATATATATATATATACAGCTAAATAAGTGTTTCTGGAAACATAATTTCACTGTTGGATTATAAAATAGCCATTGCCCATTTTTCATTGACCTGATATAAACGTGTTTAAAATTTTAAGTTTTATTTTTAAGCCTTTATAGGTAGTTTAAATGAAAACGCATTATTAAAAAAATATTACACTCTTTATTTTTTATTTAAACTTTATTTTTTCTTGTTTAATATTTCATTGTTGCAGTTTCAGAGCCAGTTGGCATATTTTAGCACAGGGCTGGACAACGTGAAGCAGCGGGGTCGATGGCTCACTTTTGGTACGTTTCGCTGGTGCAATTTGCATATAACTAGGTTTCCGCAAGGATAAAAATCCATTTTAAAAGATGCTTTTTAAAAATAAATTATATTTGCATACATTTTTTAATATTTGTTAAAGGTTTCCGGATGCTTCCCCCGCAAAACTTTTTACATAGGCGCACCCCTTCTCTCGTTCTAAAAAAAATCATACTAAATTGACTACAATATATAATATTTCTTCAAATTATTTTTACTTAGATTTCTTGAATTGTAGTGAGATTATCGCTATTTGCTACTATGTGCTGAGATCTATGATCTACTATGTGTTTGATCTGAGATTCTGAGATCTATGTGCATCGCAAAAGACATGTGTGACGTGTAATAAGACTACTACTATGAGATGTATATTTATCGTATAGGACCCGTGTGACCTATAGCCCTATAAAACTACCATCACATTCTAAAAAAAATATGTGTATTGAAGATTGTTTTCCGTTACTCTTTTTTAATTACAGTACGAAACATTCCACATGTATTTGCTTGTCTTCCCTCAAAATACTGATATTTTCCCGATCTAACGTAAAAATTTAAGTAAAATCCTCCAATTTAATCTACATTTTCGTCAAATTACATGGGTCTTCCGGTAACTGCACTGCCAGACATTCTTCGTTTTAGAAACGGAATTTCTATGTCTGTCCTATTTTCCTCAAATCACCGAAACCTCGCAAATTTCAGTTAAAAATATCCTGAATTCCTCCAATCAAAAGACGGAAATTTCGTGAAATAACAGAACAAGTTCTTCAAATCACAGAGGTGCTCCGGCACTGTGCTGCCAGTGGCTTTTACGTTTTTTCACGAACAATTTTTTTTTATAGTGTACTCAGAGGTGAACGTAGGATCAAACTTCCAGCATTATTTCCGAATAGTAATTTTTATGTATATATTTATGATAAATTCTGCCTTTGAATAAGGGGATCAATACTATACAAAAATACTTTTGGAAGCTAATCCTTGCAGTAATGAACTCTGCAACTATAACAGTAAGAAAATATTGTTGTATGTTTGAAGTCTCGTGAATAATGGCGCCATTCATTGTTTGTAATCACGTGAGGGGCACTCCTGTTTACAGAAAGGTTGGACAGACCCGTTTTAGTTGACGTGGTTTAGCATAAAATTAACACCATTGTTGTTGTAACTCGTATGTTGTTGTAACCATAAAAAATATTTAGAGGTTTTTCACCTGCGCTCGGCTAATGGCAAAATGCCTTACAATCAATTTAGTATTAATAGAAATAAATATAATAGCCTAAGTCTTGTGACTGTCATCAACAGTTCCGGGCTGAGCGCTTCACCTTTTATGCGCCAGGCACCTATTTTAGCACTTTAATGTTAGCTGGGCGCGGGTGAAAATCGCCAAATGTGTTCCATCGTCATCATTTTATCTATATTAAAATAGTTCAAATCGTGTGATTGTCATAAAAAATAACGGGCTGAACTCTTCGCTTACGCAAGGCGATCATTGTTAATTAAAATTAATTTTTCGAATAAAAATCATTTAAAAGTTGCCGTGATCGCAAAGCATTATTGGTACTTTTATGTTAGCCGGACGCAAATCTCGCCAGTAGTATTTTTTTAACTCGCCAGTTAGCATTTTTTATTTTTTGCGTGGTAAATTAAAACAATGCTTTGATGTTGAAATTAAATGTCATGGTTTATTGCATGATTTCTTTTTGATGATTTTTTTTTTTTTTTTAAATAGAGAAATAAGTGAAAGTCATGGATTTTAAATGTTTCAGGCTTAAAGTAAACTCATGTATTTGAAATAAAATGAGTAAAAGTATTATATTTTAAATTGAATTAAATGCAACGGGAACAATGTTTGGCGATTTATCACCTGTGCCCGGCTAGCATAAAAATACCGAGTTCTTGATTTCTCTATGAGAATCTTCTGATTTAGCGAAGGATTAAGTGAGTAAATTGAGTTATGAATAAAACTAACATGATACAATGCTTAGCATACATTATTTTATAATGTGACTCAGGAGATTCTGGCAATTAAGCTTCAAAAGGCTAATATTAATTTGAATTAAAGTCTCAACTTTTGTAAATGTGTTGAGTTAGGTTCCCTCTATCAGATAAAAATGTTCAAAATTACATTTTAATATCTAAAAATAAAAAATATATATATATATTTAATTTTTCTTTCCTCGTGGATCCAGTTGCCCCATAAAAATGGGCAAATGGACCTGGGTTTATTTATTTATTTTTTTAATTGCGTATCAGGTCCTGTTTGAAAAATTGTAAACAACAACAAAAAATTTAAACCAAATAGATCATGTACATTATATATCAAATAAAGGGCGTTGTAAGGGAAACCTTTACTGTTAATTTGTCTAAAAAAAGTACTAAAAGTGAAAATATTAAATTTATTTATTCAAAAACATAAAATTTAAGTAAGTACTTATGTACTTCAGTATAGGTAATAAATATAAAATTTCCATTGGTATTTTACGAAGGAAAATAACAAGATAAATCTATTAACAAACGGCTACTTAAGTACTTAAGTATCTCATTCTCTTTTTTATTTACCACAATGAAAGTTCGATTTGTCCAATAAACTTGTGGAGAATATAACCATATATTTTTATATCGAACAGAACTATTTTTGTTCGTTTCGATAATTTTATAATAATCTCACTTCGCATTATGTACGCCTCTTCATCTGTATCGTAAAATTTCAAGCTATAGCTATCATACTTAAGAAATTTGGTTTGATACCACCAGCATGCTTTTTGAAAATTTTATTATGTAATTTTAATAAGGGATTATGTAATTTTCTTTATTGCAAGCAAAAAAAAAATAAAATAAAATAAAATAAACAATGGAGAAACTAATTTCCCGTAGTAAGAGAAACTCAGAAAGATATTTATAACTGTTGTGGGTAACTGGATCCCACATGGTCCAGTTACCCCTGATACATGACACAGTTACCCCATTCGTGAAAACATTATGGAGTAACTGGAACACCGGCCTTAGATTTGAAACATGAAGTTAATATGTATAAATATCTAATAATATTAATGTGTGTCTAATCTTTAAATAAAAGAATTGTTTAATAAAAGTACTTACCGTATTTTAATAAAAAGCCGAGGGAGTTCAAGCAAATGTACGCTGTTTTTTAAAAAAAAGAAACGTAAATTTTCGACAACCTATCACAGCAAAGGCAGAGTTGTAAAAGCTAAAAAAGGCCTATGTTTGAAAAAGCTAAAACTTAAAAAACATCAATGGTTCTTTATAATATAGCGTATGGCCAGTTATACCTCATGGGTCCAGTTACTCCAGCTCATATTACTCAATTTAGAAAATTCTGCTACATTAAAATATGACTAATGCATGTAAACTGTAAAATTAAAATTTAAAAATATAATTGAAGTTGAAAATATACAAATGGAAACAAATTGCATTAATTAAAAAAAATTAGCGATTTTTTTCAAACTATTCTTTTTTATTGATTATGATGTCTGTATCATATCACACCTTTTCAAGTATCAAGATTATCATGTTAGTTATCTTATTTATTAATTTACTTCATAAAATATTGCGCTGAAAATACGATTATATATTATTAGCACACTTGTAATTTAAAGAGATAATGAATTTCTAATTTTAAAAATGTTGCACTCCGTGGTGACTTTAAATACGTTTTCAATTAAAAAATTTAAAGAAAGTACATAATAAGTAAATGTGCTTATAACATTTTTTTTAAATGCAATATTAATTAAATTTTACATCCAAATGACACTTTCGAGTCTATGAAAGAAGAAAATATAATGGACTTTTTACAGCTTTATTTTTTGTTACAATTTTGTCTTTTCAATTAATTTTGAAAATGTTTATTTTGAACAAATGTAATTACATTTCTAAGATATAATTAAAGTAGAGAATACATGAGTGCAAAATAAATAAGTAAATATAATACAGTCGGACCTCGCTATCCCGACACCCGGTTTTCACGTCACTCCGCTTATCACGTCAGTTTTTCAAAGTCCCGATTTTCTGTATATGATTTTAATGTAAATAAACTCCGGATTTTACGTCGTTGTATAATTTTCAACTCCGGATATCCCGACGGTTTAGGAAAATTTTCCATTTTCCATAATCCATCTTATAAGCAGGGAAATTAAGCGGCAAGAAATGTCTTAGCGAAACTTTTCACAAAAGCGTCAAAAATGCCCATTGAGATAAATCAGAAATTTTACTTCAATCATTTATCTCAATAAATAAACCCAAACACTATGAATGACCCACTTAAGCTCCAGATAGACGTATTAGTCTACTCTCAGTCTTTTTGTTCGGGTCAGGTGGCGCTTTCTTTTGGTTACAAGGCATTTTTCATCCGACTAAAACCGAAGCATTGCATGGCATTGAAACTATCAGAAATTATCTAACATCCATTTCTGAAAAAACGAATATTGATTACAATTCATTGTATAATATTGTAAAAGAATTGTAGGAAGCACATCTAGGAATAAGCAAACTTTAATTTATCAATATTTCATGTAACAATACGAAAACAAGTCATCATAAGTCTGATTTTTGTTCTTTTCAATTTTGTTTTTATGTTTATTTTGTTTAATAATAATGTTTTATTGCTTAAAACTGCAAAAACTGTTATGAATTTCAAATTGCCTTAAATTACTTAAAAATACAGCTTTTTATAAACATTCTTTTCCATCTCCGGTTACCGCGACACCCCGCTTATGACGACACTTTGTTCTGGTCCTTAGAGTGTCGGGATAACGAGGTTCGACAGTATAATGAAGTAGTCACATGTGGTGACCACCTAGATCTCACTTAAATGTACACTACCCACGGGATACTTCATTAAACGTATACTATACTTGCTGCTTTTTTTTTCCCCATTCAACTTACTTGCTAAATCCTTTGTCAAATAGGGAAATCCCGATAGAGGTAGCTTGAAAACTTTACCATCATGATAGCATTTCCAATATATGTTTTATTTTACAGGGTGTCCAGAAAAAATGTCACAGTCATAAATTTTAATAGTATCAATTGTAAGCGTTGTAGAGTGTTGTTTGAAGGTCACAAATAAAGATTATCTCAAACAGGTTTAGATAAGCACATGCGCGAGTACTGCTTTGTTGTTGACTCGCTTGCAGTGCCACATACGCAAAATGTCGATTCCTCAGTGTAAAGCGTTATTGCTGAACTGAAGATTTAAAAGCCATGAAAGGCATGCCAGTTTTTTCTTTGGGGCTTTATATAACGTCGTGTCTATGTTCCGCCGCTACCTACAGATTTTCCCGAGTTGAGGCGCAGAATTGAAGAGGATGTTGCTTCCGGACTTTTTAACTGAAGTGTGGGAGGAATTGCACTTTGGATTTGATGTATGTCCTAAAACTAAAAGTACACATATTGAATATTTGTAAGAAAAAATAGGTTAGTTTACCTTCAGTTCGAGGTATTATTTGTTGTAAATAGTCTAATCTGAACTGGTATAATACAGCATTAAAATTGGGACATTCTTTTATGGTCACCCTGTATACGTAAGAAGAATTATTGGAATTGCGAAAATTTTTGACTCCTGTATGTTGATGAATTTAGAAGATTTGGGATAGCCTGAAGCCGATTTGACTATTCTTGGAAATGTCTGTCTGCTTATATGTATGTATGCGACACAAATTTTGTGAGCACTATCTAAATACTAATGCATGGAATCACATCCAACTCCACAGTCTTTTAGACTTTGTCAAAAAGAACAGTATATTAGGATTGGATGTATATCGCTCAACAGGTGACGCTGCTGTGCTGTCCTTTTCAAAATTTTTGTGTTAGCTAGATATCTGGACATCTACAGGGTAAAATTTCATCATAAGTGACATTCAGTTTGACCTTTGGCATATACATACATGTGCTATGTATACAGGGGTCGCAGCATATAGGACAACTTGTATTTTTTTTACCAGTATCTTTTATGAATAATCCTCATGATACGGTCCTATTGCATATCTTGTAAAAATGTCCCTTGAAGATTATTAATAAAAGATACTGGTAAGAACAATAAAATTATTCCTATATGCTGCGATTCCTGTGTATATAACCTAACAGGTGGCGCCTTTACGATTTCAGTAATGGCTGTATTTCGGTTTCAATGGGTTGGAATTTGAGGAAATTTTGCATTAAGTTAGACCATGACATAAATTAGTTAGGTTTGGGTGTACTTTGCTCAACAGCTGGTGCTACTTTGTTGTGCTTTTCGTGATTTTTGTGACAGTTTTTTATACACTGTTTTCCAAAAATTAAGAAAAAACAACAACGATAGCGATAACTCAAAGTATTACGTGTAGATTTTAATAAAAATGAGCCACAATATACAACACTAAGTAAGGTATAAAATAACATTAAAAGAAATTACCAGACGATTCTGTTGTTTCAGAAATTAACACAATTATAAAATAAACAAAATAAATGTGTCAGTTTGGTATGGGAAAATTACCTTTAATATGGAGTATGATCACCCCTAGAAGCAATACAGTACATACAGCGATGTGTGATACTGTCAATTATGCGATCGATAAGTTCGCTGGGAAGTGCAATCCATTGGTCTTTTAAAGCATTTGTAAGCGTTGCAAGCATCTGAGGAGAGGGATTGAGAGCCCCAACACATCTTTCTAAAGTATTTGAAACATTCTCGATGGTATTCAAGTCCGGTGATCGAGCTGCTCATTCCATGGATTGAATTGTTTGGCGCTGAAGATAAACTTCCACGATGCGAACCCTGTGCGGTCTAGCGTTGTTGTCCTGTAAAAGAAATCTTTACCTATTGCGCTTGCATAAAGAATGTCATCTCTATAGACGTGAGCATTCACAGTTCCATGCGGAAAGACATGGAAGCCTGTACGTCCACCCAAAGAGTTACCACCCAAAACACAGACACTGCCTCATCTGTATGAATCTTTTTCACGAATGTTTGATTGATGATAGCATGTTCCCTTTTCTGGCCAAATTAGACAATCCCTACTATCGCTTTGGAGGCTAAACCGAGACTCATCCGTGAAGAGAACATGCCTCCATTGATCCGTTATCCAGATGATAGTTTGACGTACCCACCTTAAACGTGCGAAATCTCCCTCCGGTGACGCGAGGTGAGCGGCACACAAATGGCTGGTCGCCTCGCGTAAAGACGACCTTCATGAAGCTTTCTACGCACCGTAGACAGCATTCCAGTGGCTGCAGCAAGGAAGGATCTAAGATGACAGAGTGTTGCTGTTCTATTCCTTCGTACATATAACCGCAAATATCGGTCATAAACTTATTGCTTGTCGTAGTTCTAACCCGTCCTTGGCTGAACCTTTTTGAGGCCGAACCAATGGTTTGAAATTGTTGCCAAAGCCTTTAAACAACAAAAGAAATCACATTTAGCCATCTGGCGACCTCTGTCTGACTCTGACCTGCCTCCAATCTTCCAATAGCTCTATATCGCAGTTCTACGGACAAATGATACCTCGAGGTCATACTAATGAATTGACTATCTCAGTTTTCTTATCTCATAATTACAGCGAAACCTGTATCCATACTCTCTAGCATGCATTTTTATGCTTCTCACAGATGACAGTTTGCAGCGCCATTAATTTGCATTTTGTAATTTTATCCAGCATCTTTTAGTTAACATACGCAACGCTCTTTTTGTGATTTTTGCTTAATTTTTGGAAACCAGTATATTAGTAGCATCGATGGGATGGAATTCTAGTAAATTTAATGTCAGATATTTACAAAAATTATGTTGATTCAATTTTGGCTGCGTTCATTCAACAGATAATCACTACAGTGCTGCATTTTTCACGATTTTTGTAATAGCTATATCTTGGAATCTACTCGTATGTGATGAAATTTCACCAAATTTAATATTTAAAATAGTTATTATAAATTATATTTATTCAATTTTGGCATTGTTAACTTTATAGAGGCTTAGCTGTATTACGTTTTTGTGATGAAAACATGGTTGTATCTAAGTTTCTATTAGGAAGAAATTCAACAAATTTGTTATTTGGAATTAACAATTAATGTTTTACTAAATTTATATTTGAACTCAGCAGACTGCGCTCTTCAACTGCGCTTTCTTATTCGCTGTGTTTTGCAACTCCAAGTTAGATATAAATAAATTCACTGTACTTCATGATCGTTGCTGTGGAATATATTAGAACTAATATTTAAAATAGTTTCTTAGAATAATATAGAATAAAATTTTCTGGTTGCCACAACAATTAGTTGCTATTTTTTACTTCACCTTTCTAGCATAGAGCTTGACAAGAATTGCTTAACTCATACTCTTCGGATTGTATGCTTTATCGTCATTTTTTTCAGTTGCTGCACGTTTATTTATTCCGAGACTCTTAAATCTATTAAGGAATCTTCTATAACTGAATGCATTGCCAATTGGTGCGTGTTTAGAAACAAGATTTGACTGACAGTGATTTTGTGACATCCGTTTAATGCTATCCAAATTCCTATTAAACCATATTGTTAGTAGCAAGTTTCATATTTCACATCAAACTTGACTGTGAGCTTTATTTCGGAAGACAAAAAAAAAAAATATTTTCGTTTAAATCTAAGTTCTCTAGTTAATCTTACGTAATTGGAATGCACACTAACTGATTCAATTTAGTGAATATGGTTTGGTGAAACAGATAAGTTTTCGGGAGACATTTAATGATGAGCGCATTCGCTTTAGACTACGTTTGTGGCCAACATTGCCTAATAAAATAAGAATAAAAGATACCAATGAAGCTCAGGAGCTATAAAATTCTGAAATTTGCATGTTCACGCGCTCTTACTTTGACTCTTGTCATGAAATCTGAATAAAAGTCATTGACTTTCTCGTTGATGCCGATCACTATCCGATTGGTTGATCTAAGCTCTCCTTTCTTAATACTGTTTAGGAGTTTTCATAACTCCTCAACTCATACTTTCATAATTTCTCAACCCATTTGCTTCGGCCTTTATGCTTTATGCAAGCGTGCTTTTTAGTTGCAATACATTCACTTTTCAAAAGGCTTTTAAACATATTTAGTAATATTCCGTAATTGGATTCACTGCTAATTGGCGTATATTAAAAAATATGACTTGGCAAAATGTTGTGGTTTTGTGACAGTTCTTTAATAGTATCTAAATTGACAATAAACCCCATTTTTTCTAGCATCTTTGGCTCCAACCTTTTCTGCGGGCCTTATTACGGAAGATTAGGAAATCTATTTTTTTTTTCTCATTTAATCTCTCTGATTTAAATTCTGAACCCTAATTAAAGTATTTTAGCGAGCATACTTTGTAGAAACAGAGCCCAGCATCTTTGGCTCCGACCCTGCGGGCCTTATTACGGAAGATTAGGAAATCTATTTTTTTTACCCGACTACGGCAAAGCCAAAGGAGGGTTATGATTTTGACAGGCTATGTATGTATGTATGTATGTATGTATGTATGTATGTATGTTCATCTGTTCCCTCGTAACTTCTAAACCACTAATCAGAATTCGACAAATGACATATCATTAGAAGCGTCTTAATTGTCCGCTGGTTATAGGCTATATAGATTTTCACCAAATTCAATGTGGCGCCTTCTAGCGGACAAAATATACAGAGTAAAAAAATAAAGTTAAGCTAGATATGCCGTGTTTGGTATCATTTTAAAGCGCTTCACTTCAAAACCATAGAGGGTTTGTTTATAAGTGCCTTGGATCATAATAAGTTGCTTAAAAATCCACATGACAGTCAATCGTTAGCAGAATTAGATAGATTAAGAAATCTTCCTAGGTCATCTTAATACATGAAACCTTCAATCTACATTACACATTTACACATTACACTAACGACCTCATCCACTAATCGGTCCATTACCCATTTGCTGCCATCGACGGATATGTGCGTCACTACTACCAAATACTGGAAGCGTCATACGTCAAAAAATAAAGTTAAGATAAATATGCCGTGTTTGGTATCATTCAAAAGCGCTTTACTTGTACATTTTGAATATATCTATATATTACTAGCATTTGCTTGTGACTTTACCTGTATTCATGGGGTACTTTTATACTTTTTCAGCGTAGTTTTTTGTCGTAGTTGGGTTTTAGTTTTTTTACTTTATCTTGTTCTCATTTAATCTCTCTGATTTAAATTCTGAAACCTAATTAAAGTATTTTAGCGAGCATACTTTGTAGAAACAGAGAACTTTTTGAAATCCATTTAAGAATAATCGCATTCATTTTAAAGTACATTTACTGGCAGTTATTATGCGCTTTGAATTTTCTCTTTTCCCGTGCAATCTGATTAAAATGCATCGATTTTCTTGTAGACGCTGATCACTATCCAACTGTTTTAATGTCGCTCTCCTTTCTTCATACTTCTCAGGGATTTCCGTAACATTTAAAGTTTTCTTTCAATTATTTTTTAAAACATACTGATGATTTAAGTAAACTCTTTAATCACACTGTTACTTATTTCGTTTATATTACCTTTTAAAAAATATTTTGAGACACACTGTTAAAACTATGCAGCGAACTTTGCAGTCATTAAACCGTATTTAAATATACCGGTTATATGACCATGTTATCAAGCATATCTGATCATATTACCGTTAGAATAAAGGTAAATTACGGTCTTGTAACCGTATTCTATAAAAACGGTCAAAAAGCAGGAGAGTTTGCTGCATGTGTTTAACGGTGTACATAAAAATTAATATGATTACATTTGCAATAATCTCGTAGTGTAAAAATGTAACGAATTTCGAGTTTCAATAAGCTTTGCTCCGTGGTAATCTTAAATATATTTTCAGTTAAAAAACCTGATAAAAAGTGCATAAAATTAAATACGTTCATATCATTTTGTTTCAACCTATTAGTAATTAAGTTTCACATTAAAATATTACTTTTAGCTACATAAAAAAAGAAAGAATTAACGTGGATTTTTCTAAATTTTATTTTTTTTTTTTGTTATTATATTTTCATCGATTAGTTAATTTGTTTTAGAAATGAAATATTTTTGAAAATGTCAAAGGAAATTGCCGGTTGTACATTACTTCGCGAAGGTTATACACTTAAAGCACCATTGTGCTGTAAAAATTAATGAATTCCGAATTTTAATCTTAAACTGCTGTTAGCGGTCTCACAGATCGATGCTCTTTTTTTTTCAATTTTCACAGTTTGACTTTTAACTTTTCGTTTAACTTTGGAGCTTTCAGTTTAGCAACAGACGCAAGACAAGTTTTGTTTTGTCTGAAGCCTCGGTACTATCGCTAGAGATTTCGGAATAAGTTCATTTTAATTTTTAAAATCCTGTATATAACGTTTAGTGCAGAATTAATATCCTGTACTAATATATTCTTTTATTACATTTTTTTATTCGATTCAGCTTGTTTTTGTATGTAAATATCGAATATTGTAATATATTTCTGTCTCCTTACCTGATAGGCTAGAATTACCGGGTGAGTCGTAAGTTCGTTAAAACTTTAAAAATTCATAAAAAGGGAAGAAATTACGATAAAGGAATGCGGTTTGCAAGAAAGGACTCACAAGGTAGTATGAATTTTTAGCAGAAAAAAAGTTTAAAAATCCCATGTAGAAGGTGCTGACGACCCGATACACAATGAACAGGTACTACGACACAACCTGATTGCGTCGTAGAATGTTTTGGAAGTCATGTTGAACATTTGTTATTGGAAGAACAAATGAATGGAGAGTATTGTTGTCCTGTTCATTGTGTTTCGGGTTGTCAGCGCCCTCTACATGTGATTTTTTAGCTAATTTGTTTTTGCTACTAAAAAAAATCCGAATACCTTGTGAGCCCTTTCTTGCAAACCGCACTCCTTTATCATAATTTCTTCCTTTTTTATGAGTTTTTAAATATGTAACGAACTTTTGGCTGACCCGGTATTAACATTATGTTCAAATGTATGTTTCTGATGTTAATACAATATTTTAATAATTTTAGAACTTAATTATAAAGTAATAACTTCACTTTAAGTAATTTTTCATTCGTCCAATACAGGTGATAAATGGCCAAATAAAGTTTATGGTTACACTTGTATACGAGTTACAACAATAACTGGTTTTACCCAACGAATTTAACAACGACAAAACCACGGTTGCTACGAAAGGTCAACCGGTTGTGAAGCTGCAGCAACGAAACCTTTTAAACACTATAAATTTGAAAATATAAATGCTAAATAAACAATTGCAACACATATTTTTAAAAGTACTGTTTAATCATTTAAAAGTTTCAGGGTGATTAAAGTTAATCAACAATATATTCAAAATTATATTCAGAAATACTAAAAAGATAGTTTAAACAATAATTTACTTTCTTTCCAGTGGCCATAGCATAAAAAATAAACTGGTCAAAACTTTTTAAAAATAAATTTACTAGCTCGAGCCTCCTAACTAGCGTAAAAAGGCGTGAATTTCCACTATCGGAATCGGTGCCCAAGCTGAATTAATATATTTTAACGGGATTATTTTTTGAGGAATGATTTTCAAAATAAATATTGGATACTTAAAGAAATGTATTTAAACAAATAAACAAACAAAAACTATTTTTACTTTTATATTTATTCATCTTTTGGCCCTGTGGTCTCAGAAATTGCTCACTATGGCTATGCAACAATTTCTGTGACAGTGGCTAAGGGTTAAACAAGCTGCTTTCTGTGTTGATTTAATTGTCTTTTTAAAACTTTCCAACAAAGTTCAATAAGTGTTTATGAATTCGGTTTGTCTGTCCGTCTGTCCACTCCCATAAATATACTCAAATTTTCATGAAATTTATTAACATTATTTAGGGTCACCTAGGCATGTTTGGTATTGTATATGAAGTATGTCGGATTAATAGTTCATTTACAGTACCACTCAAAAGAATTCCATTACATTATGGTACATGGGGGAAAACGTTTGCGCAGTATTTTATTGACATTACGCTACTTCAAATGTATTGAAACTGATACAAATCACTGAATTTTGCTACTAGATGATTAAGATAGAATACAGCATTGATAGCATTTGTCGTTTATTTACAGAGACACACAAAAGAAGTCGGTTACAGTACATGCTTAGGTGACCCTAAATAATGTTTATCAATTACATGAAAATTCGAGCATATTTACGGGGGTGGGCAGACGGACACACAAAACGAATTCATTAACTCTTTTCCACATTGATTCTTTGAGTAATAATTGCTGGAAGTACGTTTTCAGTTTCGGCATGCGCTTTTAAAATTAGCTATTGTTTTGCATTTTACTCGTTGTACTTAAATTCTATACCTCGGATACAAGGCTGTACAAAAGAATTCATATACAATTCTCCAAATTAGCGAAAATTGCTGAAAGGGAATTTTCAGTTAAAGTATATACGTATTTCTCAACTGAATTAAATTTTGGCGCATGTAGTTTATAGATATAAATCTATATATCATATACAGGGCTGCTCAAAGAATTCGAATAAGGTTCAGACTGTAAATGGGAATTACAGAAATTCGGTTTTTAAATATGTTAATGCGTTTCCAAGTGGTACAATTAGACATCCTATTTCAGTTTAATAAACTATGAAGTTTGTTACATTATTCTGAATGTGTTGGAAAGCGTTTCATAATCGATGCTTGACGCATGATTTTTTTCTTTCTTGTTTAAATTAAAACAAATAACCAATCTGCCTGGTCTCACGCATTTTTTAATACTACAATTATTTCAGAATATAAACATTCGCGTCATTTAATACAACCATTCTGCAATTCAATAAAATGGATGTTTCTATTGGAAAATAGTGGTACTCAAAATAACGGAGTCCTTACAGGTATAAAGTCTATTATAATAATTCAATGAATTGATAGCACTGTGTTTCAACTCGGTAGTAATTAACTTTTACGCATTCAAATAAATTTTCTGACTCTATTAAAAAGGACAATGTAACAATATGGATTTTTCAGCTTTATTGATCTGTTATTAACTTTTTCTATTCAGTTAATTTATTTTAGAAATGAAATATTTTTTATTTTGGTTTCAAAGGGAATTTCAGCAGTGCATTTTTGCGTTTTAATAAAAAATCCAATTATATAATAAATTCATAATTTGAGTTATTCGCGAAAAAGAAATATCCAAAGTAAAGAGCGTTTTTTTTCAAAGCAAATAATGGAAGGTCGATGAAAACATTTTTTATTTACACTGTGGCTAGACAATCCTTTCACGCATTAGAATTCAGTGTCTGGAAAATTTTGTATGCGTAGTCATTTGATCATCAGCATTCATGCATTGTAAAGCAAAAACGAAAAATCAAGCGTTCAGGATAGATTATTAAACACTCTCCAACACTTTCAGAATACTGTAACAAAACTTTACAATTTATTATAAGCTGAAAGATGTCTAAATAAAAAAATTTAGAAAATGCATAATGTATTTTTAAAATAAATTTCTGAAATTAAAGTGAATAGTCCGAAGCATGATTTTTTTTTGTGCAGCCTTGTATATGATCCATAGATTCGTATGTATATTATAGTATGCTGAAAGTTAGCTCAATTAAATGCATAGCACAATTTGAATTTCCTATTCAGCAATTGCTTTGAATAAACGGAAATGCACTTGAAATCTTTTGTGTAGCCCTGTATATTATCTGTAGAATTTATACACAGCAAGTAATATGCAAAAAAATAGTTAAATTTTAAAACCCGTATCACATCAAACTTAAAAGACACGTCACCCAAGCTTACTTTACAATATTTGTTATAGCAATTTTTTTTTTTAAATAACGTCAAACAAATATGCTAATATCACTCGCACCGTAAAGATGTGTCATAAATTTTAAGAAATCAAGTTTCTTACCTGTAGCTGATGTCACAGAAGCGGCGTTTGAATCTTGTAATTTCGTTTGGAGTTCCAGCTTTTTAAATTGAAATTTCCTTTCCTATTGAAGCTTTCTTCCTCTTGCTTGAGATTTTTTTAAATTGTTTTTTAGATTGAAGTTTTTTCTCCCTTCGTCTGCTTGCAGTTTTTCTTCTTTTATTCCGCAGTCTTTCGTTTCCTTCTTCTTTTCTCGATCTTTCGTTTCCTTCTTTTTTCCTCGATCTTTCGTTTCCTTCTTCCTTCCTCGATCTTTCGTTTTCTTCTCTTTTTTTTAAGCAATCTTTTGGTTCTTTCAGCACTATCAACTTCAAGACGGTCTTTGACGAAATCTTCATCATAATACTCAGTTTCACTAACTAATTTCATTAGGTTTATAATTTAAGAGTGCTCTGGAATAACTAATCCTAGGTCATCACACAAGGAAATCAAATCCGCTTTCCTTGCTCTATTTAATTCTGACATTATTTTTTCTTGATTATATTATAATAAGATGGAATTTACAAAAACGCACGACCTCGATTATAGAAATTTATATTCGAAATTTTTAATTATAATTCAAATCATCAGTTCTTATATAAAACAAAGATATATATAATTTATATATAATATAATATATATAATATAAACAAAGATGTATATAATTATACAAATATAGATTTTGATAATTAATCATAAACTTTAACACTGTTCAAATAGCAATTTCAACGAAATTATATATTTACGATTGAGTACACTAAATTTATGCAATTCTACAGATGTAAAGCTACATAAATCTGTTTGCTTACTAAAATTTCGTCCGTACACTGTAAAAAAAGATGAAAATCTACAAAACAAGTTTTTGTAAAGTTAAAGAAATTTATATGCTTTCTAAAATTTTATCTGTAACCAGGGGATAATTACATGATTATTTTTTTGTTGCAATTACATAAAACTTTCTAGGAATCTCAGTTTCCTAGAAAAATTTTAGTAACGTTATAGATTTTTGTTTTATAGTGTAAACATGAATCTGTTTCATGAATTTTTTTTTTGTTTCAGTTACACAAATTTCTAGGAATACCAGTTTCATAGAAAATTCTTAATAACCATACAGATATTTTTTTACAGTGTACCATCGAATAGTCTGCATTTCAATATCTTTTTAAAATTAAAATGCATGATATCGAATAGAACATTTGGCGATTGATTGAAAAAATTCTTTTTTTAAATATATGGTGAAGATACCGGGTGTCCCAAAAATGACTGATGGATTTTAAAATTCAATAACTTGCAAACGGTGACAGATATTAAAAAAATCCTTGCAGGAGTGTTATGCAAGATGTCAGGAATTTTCTTACTGTTATTCTTGATTTTAGTTCAAATTTCAAACAATAGATGGCGCTTCGAAAATAGGTGCTAATTCGAGATCGGGGTTTTGGTACTTCGGGATCCATTCAAAACGTTTTAATCTCCTTTTTTCGCATGGGAGAAGAGATAGGCCCAAAAATCGAGCCTGGATTTAGCGCCTATTGCTTTCAGTGCCATCTATCGCTGCTGTTTGTAACTAAAACTGGGAATCGCAGCATAAAAACTCCTGACCTCTTACATAACACTCCTGCAAAAAAAAATTGCGATATCATTCACCGTTTGCAAGTTATTCAATTTTAAAATCGAAGAATCATTTTAGGGACACCCGGTAATTACATAAATTAAATTTAGATATTTACCGAATTATGAATTCGTATTACTACACATTAACACATTCACGCTTCATTCCTGTATTTTTCATCGATAAAATTCGCTGTGGTCGATGCAGTGTAGTAGCCCCAACTACAAACGTGACTCTTTACTGTCCATATTAATTTCAAAATAACACCACAAGGCAGACTCGTTATTTTGCACGAATGGGTTAATGTATATGTTTTTCAATTAGATCTTTTTCTTTACCAGCAAAAAATCCTTTCTTACTAGAATTATATATAAAAAAATAAAGCTAAATATAATAAGGTCAACAGACATTTTGTTACATTAAGCAATAAATTTAATAATGAGGGCATTGGGTAGAACATTTCTTACTATTTAGAAGCTGCTTCTTTTTTCTTATCTTTTCTTTTATCTTCTTTTTAAAATATAGCTTTCCATTTTTCTATCACGAAATACATTTTTTCTGTTATAGGAGCATTTTCTTATAATTAGTGTGTAATTGTCAATCTTTTAATCCCTGTTTTCAATTAAACGCACAGTTAGATGTTAATAAAATAACGGTTTGAGAATTTTCTTTTTCTTATTTTTCAAATTGCTATTTATCTTTAAAAAAAAAACGAAAAAAATCAACTGTTTTACCTTAAAAAATATAATTTTTTAATAATCAATATAAGCTGTTATTTTTTAATTAATTGTACTTATACGCACATTTTAATGCAAATAATTATCTGCCTAGTTTATGGTTTTATTTAAAATAGTGTTGTCTTTAGGATAAATTTAAGCTGTTATTTTTTTTTTAATTAATTTTATTATATGGACATTTTAATGTTAATAATTATTTGTTTGGTTTATGTTTTTATTTTAAATTACTACTTATATACTTTGAATAAAAAAAACCCCTGCAAATGATTTTTTATGCTAAAAAAAGTTAAATACAACGATGTAAAACAATAAATTTTTTATCACATTAATCAAATTAAAATTAATTGATAGAAGGAAATGTTTGGATGATACATAATAGTTTTATACGATCTATTTAAAAAAATTTTTTTAACGTACTGCGTTTCACATTTTTTTTTCTTTTATTAAAACTTTTCTTTTCATCTAACATTTTTTTAATATTTAGGTTATGCCCAGGCAGCACAGAACTATGGGCCCATGTGGGTTCCATATGGGTCCCATATGGGCAGATGGGCTCTAGCTGGGCCCATTTGTCCATGAGAAACCCAGGTACATCTATATAAATTGATTTTGTAGCATATAGTTCGGAGCACATTTATAATGTATTTATATTAATATTAGAAGTATATTAGCTTACTGTTTGACTAAATTAACCGTAAAAAGTAAGAAAATGTTGAAATTTTAATATCTGTACAGCATTCAGTAAATCTGTGTAGATTTATACAGATCGATATGGGCTATCTATATAGATCTTGATAGATTTTCTATCAGAATCTGGGGACAACTTTTTAGTGTTACCATAGCGTTTTATTAAGTTAATTTAAATAAGATTTAATCATAATATAAAAAATATGTAATTATTTATAGTATAATTAGCTATTATTGTTATTATTATAGAATAATAATAAAGATATCTATATAAATTGATTTTTTAGTATGCATTTCGAAGCCCACTTATTATGTGTTTATTTTAATAACAGATGTATTATATTACTTTATTAATCTATTAAATTAATCGTAACGTCTATTAAATTAATCTATTAAATTAATTGAATTAGCATTCAGTAACACAGATTTGTGTGGATCGATATGGGCCACCTATATAGATCTTTGTAGAAAGTCTACCTGAATCTGGCTGCGAACAAGAGTTTAGAGATCCGAGTGGCAACACAGAGTAAAGGCGGCAGTTTATTTTTGTTATGTTGTTGTGTACTTCACAATCACAATGTTTACTTACTGTGGCGACCGGCAAGATCAGTTCTTCAAGCAACATTCCGAAAAGCAAGGTAAGCTGTATAATATATACTTGTTTATTCTGTAATGATTTTTCTGTTTATGTACCAAATTTATAAGTCGAAATTGCAACTGAATCGATAATCTGTTCTTGCCTGTAAGTAAGCCTAAAATTGTTAGAGTTCGGATTCTAGAATTATGTTAGAATAAATCCTAAAAGTAACCTTTTTAAAGATGTTAATTACTAAGAATTTATATTTAATAACTTAAATGCCATATTGTTTTAAACAACTTTATATGCATTCTTCTAGGATTCTATAAAAACAAATTTATAGTAGGTAGTACTGTTTTTGTTGACATTTTAAGTTCTTTTGTAAAATATCGTAATGGAACATTAAGTTTTTGTTTGACACCTAAGTTTGATGTTTTTAAAAGATTAAGCGAAGAAACCGAATCATTAAACTACAATTTTGAAAAAGTTTTACGAAGTGCAATTCTTATATAGGATGTTGAATCTTCTGAGAAATCACAGAACTTTTTTCACAATTTGTCGTTATGATTAGTTTAAAATATTCCGGAGCGTCTTTTATAATTATTATATAGAGTAAACCTTTTCATGATCAACACTTTTGGTTTAAATGATGTATTACATGCATATCTTTCATATGATATTTAAATGTCTTGTTAAATCGGTTCTCTAAAAACGTTCCCACTCAGTATAAAACATTTCGATGAATTTTTAAATTTTAAAGCATAAAATTTGCTGGCATGATTATGATTATTAAAATTGTTTGTAATATAATTTTTTTTTGTTAAATTAATTAAATCTTTAGTTATACCTAAATAATTGTTTCATGGTCATGACACCAGTTTTTTTCTCTCTCCACTGTTGCTTTATAGAAATTTTCTTCAAAGTGTCAACTTTGACAGCATTTTGTAAAATATTTTCTGCCTTTACTTAAAAATGGGGAAAACTTTTTGATTGCTTGGCTTTTAAGTATGAGCACCAGCCAATTTTATGCATTTGAAAACCAAACTGAATTTCAAATGTTTCAGAAAAAGAAAATTATTTGTTTGGAATAGTTATTACTTAAATTAAATTTAAAAGTAATATAAAATGTATTTAATAGCACTGAAATTTTGATTTAGATTATTATTATATTATTAATGAAATCTTTGCTATGTTCTCAACTTATTTTCGGTTGTTTCAGCATGTTTGAAAATTTTCCAGGTAAGCGGTAAAACTGGGAAATTTCATTAGTGGCCAGTAGTAAAATTTTATAAGTGGCCACTTTATCTAAGAGGGAATACACAGTATTACATTATTATGTACTAATCAGTTATCCTGTTGACCACTTTTCATTCATTAAAAAAAAAAAAAAGAAGAAGAAAATTGCCAAACTGTAGGATTTAAAACCAAAAATGCATGACCGTGCCGTCAAATTCATTGATGTCAGGTGCATTGCTTGTGTTTATCTGATCAAGTGTTTTTTAATTCAACATTTATCTGTATTTTTAATGATGTTTACTGATTTATTAGTTATTTTGTTAATAATAATAATAATAAAAAAATAGCTAGTCATTAAACTGTGACATCACAATATTAAAATATAAAAAATCTTGAATAAATGTTGCGATGCATAATTACTTACAATTTACAATAGATCAGTTTCAATTCATGTTACAAGTCACTTCAAGTTTCAATTCCCATACATTTATCCACCAGCCAAGATGGATGGATAATTAAGAAAAATAATGTAAATAAATATTGGTAGGTACTACTTGATTATCCCGTGGACCCAAAAACTATCGCCAAACTATAAGTAGTGTCGACTCTAAGTCGCTTTAGTAAGGCGCAGCGCCTGGAGGCCCTTTTTATTTCTTTTTTGCATCCGGCGGCTCTTTTACAAACCCTTCTGATGCACCCAGCTACCCTTTTTAACACTTCCTAATGCACCCCGCGGCAATTCAATTGATATTGGGAAAATATTGCAAATTCTAGGCGTTCTAGACAAACCAGTTCCAAATATGTTTTGTGAACAAGGCACAAGTGTGCTCTTTTGTAAAAAAAAAAAAAAAATGTGCCCTTATTTTAGAATAGTGTTCCTTTTTTGAAAAATTCCTGCCTGGCGGCCCCTTTTTCTAGATTCAACACTATATAAGATTAAATGCCAATAATAGATGATCGTAAATGTCACATTCACTTGACATTAAAACACGATACATGTCATTAAGTGATTTTTAATTCGACTTTTTATTTGTATTTTTATTAATGTTTTACTAATTTATTTGTTCTTTCGCTATTTAAAATAAAAATTGTCAATTTGTATAATTTGGTGAAATTGGTTGATGGGATAATCAAGTAGTATATATACCTAAATATCCAAGTTTTTTTTTCTGTTGTCATTTAATACATTGTAAGTTTTATTGCTTAAAGTTTCTGATATTTGATACTTTAATGAGTGCTGTTCTTCTGAATTTCTTGTGTTTTTTTAAGATTCTAATGGCACAATATTTATTTATTGGAGTTACAGTTTGGCTTATTTTTTTTTTTTTTTTTTTTTTTTTTTTTTATTATTATATAAAAAGTGGTTGACTGTTAATATAGAAGCATCTATTTTTGTTAAAAATGTCTGTTAGCACTTATATAAAATTAAATTCTATATATGCTATTACAGTAGACTCCTTCAAACCTGCACATTATCACATATGTAAACAATGAAACTATCAGTTCAGATTTAGGGACAAAATTTTTTAGTTTCATATCGTTCCATATGTATAATTTAATATGTAATTCTTGATAATATGACTGTACTTATGGTTTTTCATGAAGAAAGTGTAAATTATTTTTCAAAAAAATTAAGATATTGCTGTATCACTAGTAATCACAATCTTTTTACCAAATATACTTACGTATTGATCAAGCTTTTTGGTTATTAAGATTGCAAGGCAAACCTGAAATAAAATTTCCTTACTTTGATTTTGATGTGAATTAATAGTTTCATTGAATAATTCAAGGGATTGAATAATTCAAGTATCTCATCTTTTGCTATGCATAGCACTTAATTATACATTAATTATTTGCTTGACCTTTACTTTTTATCATTTTAGCAGCTAATGATAAGAGGAATTTATTTAAACTAAGCACGCATTTAGATTTTAATAAGGTATATAAATTCAACTTTTTTTCATTGAAAAGTTTCAATTCATTATATTATATTATATTGTCGTATAAAGCATCAAATGATTTAAGGCATGGAACTATTAATAAAGTGGAGCTGACATATCCTTATAATAGTGAAGATTCAACTGTAACCGCTTTATCAGGGTCTGACTACCTCTGGTGGAATCTTCCACCATTAAATTTATATAGAAATTTTCTCCTTATTTAAACGCATTATTAATGAAAATTTTCAGCCATAAATAATGATAGCAACAGATTTTGATTTTTACAGGTAGAAGTTTACGTTGGCGGAAGTCAGGCCTGCGTTTTCGCCATATAGTGACAACCAGTGAAACAAACTGACTGTTTTACCAAGCAAACTGACACCAGTAAAAGGGAATAGAAAATTTTACCATATTTGTGAGAAAGTATTTTCATGAATTAGACGCTTAAATAATATGAAATTTTCTATTCAATTTTACTGGTGGGAAGTTTGCTCCGGTGGTAATTAGAGACTGTAGATCCGCTTTAAAGAAAAAGCAGCCGCCATCTTGTGACAACCTCCTCAGTTACGTCACTCCCAACTGGTATAAAGTACTCTATACGTCTCCTCCTTTTTCTCCCTAACTCCATTATTTAAGGTAATCAAGCATTACACCGAAACCCTTTAGATAAGATGTAAAGCCTTGACACGCTTTGTTGTGACGTCACGAAAAGTCACACGAAGCAAGGAAAACAAAGAACTAAAAAGCCAAAGAAATCGAAACATGCAAGTTGTTAGAACTTTCTAATAATAATTAATAATTACACGAGCAAACGAAATTGAAACATGCAAGTGATTAGAACTTTTTTCTTTGTTTTGCCTGCTTCGTGTGACGTTTTCTGAGGTCATAACAAAACTTGACACGGCTTTCTCCAATCTAGAAACTGTTGATTATACTGGCCAGGAAAATTACCTGCGAGCAATGGTAAATATTCAAAAACTAAATTTAATTTGTATTATATGGTATATACCGTATATGTAATAATATGAGTGTATAAATTATTGTCAGGGTTTCCTAGCTCATAACTTTTAATTTAAAAACGTGACAAACAAGTTATTACATATTCGTTAAAGTAGAAATAATTTTTTTTTTTAATAATACAAACACAGTTAGATATGATTAACATGCAAATAAAAAGGTTATTAATCAAATATCGATTATGATCAAAGAATAATTAACATTCAAAGTTTATCAAATTTAACACGTTCGCTGCCTAAACTATAAAGTAAGAATTTTCAAATTTTTTGTTGAAAGTCGTTTTCCACCACAAATTCAGAAAGGCTTCGCTAAGGAAGGCTTCAGAAAGGAAATCGCTTTACTAATACAGCGCGATTTCTGCCAATAAATAACGATATTTTTTAATTCTAAAATAGTGGTTACAAAGTAATTAATAAATTAAAGCCGTGGGTATCAAAGTCCTGAATATACTCGTTGTTGGCAGCGAATGTGTTGAGAAAAGGATCTTTTTTGTAGCTACTCTTGAAGTCGGTTTGTGTAGTAATAACGAATATTGTTTTGAAGAACCACAATAGACACTTCTGACATCTGAACTTTAAACAATACGACGCCGCTAGGGTTGTTGCATAAATTGGTGAAAAATACTTAACTGTTTTTATTTTTAAAATTTCTGTTATTTAAAAAAAAAATCTTTTTGAGTTGCACTTAAGGAATATTAAATTATATTTGTGTGATGTTCCAAAATCAAAAATTATGAGGCAAAGAAACCACAACAAAAAAATTATGTACGCCTTGCATTATTTTCACATGTACATACATTCTTACTTACATGCATACGTCTTACATCCATTCATATTACATGCTTCCAAATATTTTGCTTCATGTATCTTACTATGTAAACTTAAGTTAACTTGCATTCATTGAAGCGTCATGTGAAGGCTCGCTGTAGAGATGAAAAATAGTCGGTGTCTTTTTTTTCTTTTTTCTGTGCGCATGCACTCTCATAAATACTTTCTTCAATTCACGAAAATATTCCTAGCAGCACTGTACAGGTATATATCCGAGAATTGAAGAAATTATTGTTATTTTTTTCCGTTCTAGGGTATAAAATTTCTTTAACCCTTTCGGGACGGGTGATGCATATATGCATCGTCAAAAGGTGCATGTGTAATTTGGTTTTGACACTATAAATAAATAGATGTAATATTGGTTTTTTGTAAATGGAGTATTTTTTAGAATTCCTTAACTAAAGGGAACTGTTTAAAAAAATCGGTGCCAGACAAATAAAATTTGTGTAAGGTCTCGAAAGAGTTAATCTGAAAAAAGGAATTTTTAAAAAATGCGTCTCTCTTTCGTAGGTGGATACACTTGGTTTTGAACCTGGGACCGCGCGTTCCGAATCGAGCATCTTAACCAATGGGCCAGCGAGCACTTGCTAGACGGCAAGTTTAAAATGAAGATAAGGGATTAGGAAAGGTTTGTTAAATTTCTTACTCAGAAAGCTCCGAAATTTAAACTTAATTGCAGGGACATTTCGTAGTTAGGAAATAATGATTGGTGTTTTAACACTTTTAGAAAAATATAGGATACAAATTATTACATATTAAACACATTTTCAATAAGGCATAATTTGATTGTTAAATTCAAAATATGAACATTATTTTTTAAATTAAATTCGAGAAAAAATGTATGCGGTTTTGAATAAAATCGATTTTTTAAAAACTTGATTGGTTTACTGTATGCTCTTTAAATGTGTTCGTTTAGAATACATTTTATATGCGAATTTTTTAATACTCTAAAAAATAAATGGTGAATAAGTTTACAGGAATAAGAAAACTGCTATTTGGAAACATTATTTTTGTTTGTTTGTTTTTATATAAAGTAGAAATTTTAATTTATTAAATTTTCGGTTTTTAATTTAAAAAATAAATTCGAACTTTGGTATTATTACAGCCAATACCGATGCGTACAAGCCCCACCAGTAGCCGAAAGGTTCGGCTGTTGAAGCTGGTAGACGGGAAGTGCTGTGTTCTATCTCAATCGCGCCCGTCGGCCTAATCGTTCGGAGTTTTCGTGGTTTTCTCCGAACCTTGGTTTTCCAAGCGTAAATACGGGTTAGTTTCCCTTAGAAAGACCCCCAAGAAGGGCACTCCCCACTTAGGGCCTATATCCCTCGTGCTGATAATTGGTCGTCATAAACACAACCAACCGATGCGTGCAAGGACTAAACGGAATTTTCCCCACTTTTTTAGACTTCTGTGAAGAATTAATGTAAAAAGCATGTTTTCTAGGAATGTGGAAATTATTTATCTAAAAATGACGAATAATTTATTGCATAAAGGCGAATTTGTCTGACAAAAAATATCCAATTAGCCTAATATTTGGTAGATATGTTGGTGAGTACGCGAAATTAACTGTATAGATTTTATTCAATTTGGTTCATTCGTTTGGAAAATGTACAACATTTTATTTTATGTCATAATGATTATCTAAGGGAGTTCTAAAGATTTTCAAATGTTACCATTCTTTGAAAAGAAAATTTCACATTTGGATAATTGACTTAAATGTTAAATTGTAAATGCTAACAATTCCAAAAAGAGGTCTTTAATTACTTCGACTAGTTTGAAATTTTGTCAGTATGTACACCGCACATTCTAATTAATACATATATCTATATATATTACATAAACATTTTTATTCATGATATTTCTTAAATTATTCTATTTTTCGGCATTTCAATATTTCCCTACATTTAATAATATCTATCATTTATTCCTATTTAAATTCCCCTTAATGTAAAATTCGTACACCAATTATATATTATACCAAAACCTCAATTTAAAGGGTTATATTCCTTCACAAACTTTATTACTAAATAGGAATTTTTTTTAAAGTAGTTATGCCGACAGATTTTTTGAACTTTCAGCAGTAAATTTATTAAATAAATGAGTTTGTTTGGCATATATCGCGTTATTCACATTTTCTTTCTTCTTTACTTGTCTTTTCTTTTTCTTCTTTTTAGAATTCACTGTTCCACATTTTTGTTCCTTCAATAAAATATTTTTTTTCTGTTACAATAATATTTCCTTATAATTATTCTGCACTTAATATTTCTTAAATTCTTTTCAACTATACGCAAATCTATTTTTATTAACGCTTTCCGACGTAGTTGAAAAGTGTTTATGAATTCGGTTTGTCTGTCGCTTAAATATAGTCCGATTGCCATGAAATGGACATATGTTTTTCGGCTTTACTATGGCATATTCGGTTTTGGAATTAAGTGGGTAGCAGTTTCGGTTCATTTACAAGGTCACTCTAAAGAATTGCATTACATTATGGTCTATGGGGAAAAATCGTTTGCCGTGTATTTTAATGATATTGCAGTATTTTAAATATATTGAAATTGATATAAATTACTGAGGTGTATCACAAGGTTCTCACTATAGAATATGGTGTACATAGAACTTATCGTTTTTTTTACAGGAACACACAAAAGAATTTGGCTATAGAAGGAAAAGAGCAGTTGAACTATTGAAGCGTACGAACTGCTGGAAGTGTGTTCAGTTGCGGTATGCATTTTTAAATTTAATTTTTTTGTAAATATTACTTGATTTGTACAAATTATATAGATTACATACAGGGTCACACAAAACTTCTTAACAACATCCGTTTGTTGGCGGCAATTGTTGAGTGGAAATTCTCAACTGTGCTATGCATTTAACTGAACTAAACTTCAGCATACTTTATAGTATGCATGCACATCCGTAGATCATATACAGAGCTAAAAAAATCGTATATTTTAACGACTATTCATGGTAAAACCATAATTTCAAATGTGTTATGCGTATTCCAAATTGTTCATTTAGACGTCTCATTCACCTTAGCAAATTGTGAATTTTTGTTACATTATTCTGAAAGTATTTATTGAAACTGTTTATTAAAGTGTTTCATAATCTATGTTGTACGCATGATTTTTCGTTCTTGTTTCACCTGAAACACTTTTCTTTAATCTGTTTTTTTATTTTTTCATATAAAGTGTAACCTCTTATCTTCTTGAAAATTATTTACACTATATGCACACTTAAATGTCAATAAATTGTCAGTTCAACTTATCGATTTTTTAACCTCTTTTATCCGTTCTTTAAGAACAAATCTTTTACTCATTTTTTGTGTGTCCACAAGAAAAAAAGTCAAACCTTATAACGCTAATGAATTTTTATGTCACATCAAGTGATTAACTTTAATAAGAGGCAGCTTTTATTAATTAATGTCATTTAATGTATTTTTAAAACATCGATTTTCCCACAGTTTTTTCACCTCAAAGTCTTTTCTTTCCTTTTATTTAAATACATATTATCTTGATAAATTTGAAATCTTATGAAAATCAATTTCTATAGTTACGTGCACATGTTAAATGTCCATGAATTATCATGTATGATTTTGATAAAATTACTTCTTTCTCTTCTTAGGCGAGAAAAACTGCATTTTAACCTTTCATATTTTTTTAAATAAAGAAAACTGAAATATACTATAAATGATATTTCTCACGCTGAGCAGATTTTAGTTGTATTCGTAATTACATAAATACGTAGCAAATATAGTCGTAGTCTTGTCCGTCCGTCTCCCCGCACATAGCAGCGCAAAAGCTACCAAACCGAATGTTTTCAAATTTAATATATATAATTGTTGCAGACTTTCGTCGAATCATTTCAAATTTTATGAAAAACGACTCAAAACTTAAAAAGTTATTAGCAAAAGATTTTTCTTTGTATTAATTCTTATCATGAATTCAATGATATCCCGTGATAGGTAATAATTCTAGGTTGCCATGGTGATGACGTCCTATTTAAGGCGGAGTCATATTATTTCCCTATTACAGTACTAAGTGTAAAGTCCGGAATCCTCGGGACTTTACGAAGTCCGAACTTCGGATTTTTCCAAACTTTGGGTTATCAAAAATATTGCTTTTCCTATAAAAAGAAAAAGGAAATTCACTATTTAAATATGCAGAATATGACGTTCATATATTAAATATTGAATATAACAACTATTAATACGAAATTAAACAATCATTTTCATTAAATAAATCATAATAAAATGAAAAGTAAAACAAACGCATTTATTTAAGGAAACTACATTATCAAACAGTGCTTTCCGTTTTTTTTTTTTTTTTTTTTTTTTTTTTTTTTGCAGACGCAATAGATTTTTCAGAAAATGGTGTCAAAGTAGGCGTTTCGAACTGAATTCCCGCGCTAAAGAAGAGTATCCATTCAAGGAATGGCGAAAAACGTCTTTGTCACGTGATCAAAATCGCTTATAACTCAATAGGTAATTTATTTATAAAAAATGGAAAACACAGTTCGATTCCAATCGCTTCCATCGTCAGACCTTCCAGTTTAACATCTTTCTGTTAAAAAATGAATTTGTAAATGTGTAAAAACGTTTTGCGCTTGTTGAGCAGAGCAGTTGGTAACTTTCTTAACTATTGAACATTTTAGTTAATGTGGGCTGCTTTATTTACTTAGGTAAGGTTAGTTGGGGCAACTGGGCCATGATTTTACAATGTGACTCTGGAGCTTCTGACAATTCAGCTTCGAAAATCTAATGTTCATTTGAATTAAAGCCTAAACTTCTCTAAATGTGTTCAGTTAGATTCCCTTTATCATGCAGAAATGCTCAAAATTACATTTTAATATTTAAAAATATAAAAATATGCATATTTCATCTTTCTTTCCTCATGGGTCCAGTTGCCCCCAAAAATGGGTAACTGGACCAGGGGAGTCTATGTTCCACACGCGTTTATTTTTTTTCATATCGGATATCAGGTCCTGTTTGAAAAAGTATAAACAACTTAAAAAAATTTAAACCAGGCAGATCATGTAAATTACATGTCAATAAACAGCGTTGTAAGGGAAACCTTTGCTGTCAATGAATCTACAAAAAAAAAAAAAAAAAAAAAAAAAAAGAAAAAAAGAAAAAAAAAACACTGAAAGTGAAAATATTAGATTTATTTATACCAAAAACATAAAACTTAAGTAAGTACTTATGAACTTTAGTATAGATAATAAGTATAAAAGTCACATGGGTATTTTAAGGAAACAAATAGCAAGGTAAATGTATGAACAAACGGCTACGTAAGTACTTAAGTACTTTATCTTTATCCAGGGGCGCATTATATAGGGGAAAATTTTATTGTTCTTACCAGAACCCTTAATGAGTTACTGCATGATCAGTTTATTTAACATATTCTAAAGAAAAGTGCGATGAAGATATTATTTTCAAAATAGTGGTAGGAACGATAAAAGTTTCCCTATAGAATGCGACCCCTGTGTATATAGTCCAGGCAATAGGGAATTTTACCTAGCAAAATTAATGGTACTTCTGGAAATCGGCTTACTTTATGTTTTTTGGGTCGCTGAAACCGAATTTGAAACTTCCCACCAAAATTTCCCTTGGCAACACCCCTCCCCCCAAATTTTGGTAAAAAGCCCTCCAAAAAAGGTTTTTATTAAAAAAATTAAAAAAAATCTTTTCTCAAAAACCAAATTTTTTAAAAAATTCAATTTTTGGGGGGTTGCCGGGTGAAATTTTTGTGGGAAGTTACAAATTCGGATTCAGCGACGCAAAAAACATAAAGTGAGTCGAAATCCAGAACTAGTATTAATTTTTCCAGATAAAATCCCCTATTGCCTGGACTTCATAACTTAGTGCACGTAGCGCCGCAGTGCATGCTCAGAGGCAGCCCTTCTCCTCCCCGTTCATCCTACGTCATAATGTCATATATCCTATTTGTTGCAAATTTTCTCTAGTTTCTGAATTTCGTAATGGTTTTCCTCTAAAACAATAAGAAATTTAAGTTAAAAACAACTATTGGGGGGGGGGGTCGGTGGGGGATTTTGGGGGGAAGTTAAAAATTCGGATTCAGCGACCCAAAAAACTTAAAGTAAACCTTATAGAGAAAGTTCGGAAGGGAGATGGGAGGGCGAATGTAAACGTGTGAGTGGTTAAGTGGAATTGCGCAACTTAGTTCACGCAGCACCGTGCGCATGTTCCGAGGCAGATCCCCTCTTCCCCTTCATCCTAAGCCATAATGTCATACATCTGATTTGTTGCAAATTTTGTCTACTTTCTGAATTTCTTGATACTTTTCCCCTAAAAGAATAAAAAAATTGATTTTTTTAATAAAAACTTTTTTGGGGGGCTTTTTACAAAAATTTGGGGGGGGGGGGGTGGTTGCCGGGGGAAATTTTGGTGGGAAGTTAAAAATTCGGATACAGCGACCCAAAAAACATATAGTAAGACTTTTTCCAGAACTACCATGAATTTTGCTAGGTAGAGCCCCTACACTGCAAATAGAAGCGTCTTAAATTTAGACATATATGTGACTGAAAAAGAAATTTAGACACTTAAGTGTCTTAATCTGAAAATTCAGACATTATAGATGTCTTAATTTAAGATACATAAGTGTCTTACTATGACCATGGTGTAAACGAACTGAGAATAATGTCTAAAATATCCGCAAACGTCTTATTTTAAGACACTTCATTGCTTTAAACGTGTCTTAATTTAAGACGTTTTGATTCTTCCGACGCAATAACCACCATGGGGCACTAGCACTCCCAGTTGCGCATGCGTTTTAGATGTCTTCGTTCGAAGTGGTATACGTTGTAATTCAAACAAAGTTTGTTTTTATGTACGCGTGTATTTTAATTCGTTTTTTGCGAAATGTGAAGTACTGCGATTTTAATTCGTATTAACTTGGATTATTTATTTATTGAATACATACATCTGATGTGTGTGCTCGACATCAAATGTCTCTTAGAAGCTGTCGTCGATATAAGGGTGGGATAGACACAGAACAGAAGTAGACGACGGTTGAAGATTACACCCGGAAATTCTACAAAGCGCGTGCAATGGGCTTAGTGTTAACTCGTATTAATTTATATCAATAATATTGTGTTATTCATCTTCGTTCTGTCGAAGCTGGCAAAAAAAAGAAACTTTTGTCTGGCGGGCCCTGTTTTGAGGATGAAACATCTCATTCTTTAAATATGGCTAGTCGGATGTATTATGGGATTACCTTTTAAACTGATGAAAATCTTTCTTCCTCACTGTGGTTGTGGTAGTTTTTAATATTTCTTACCTCTTGCAAACAGCGATTGAAGTAAGTGTTATAATTTCTTTATAGTACTAAAATTAGTGTCTTTTATGATTTTATTTATTGTACTAAACAAAATCTTACATGAAATTTAATTAGTTTTGAATCTTTTTGCAAAAAAAAAAAAAAAAAAAAAAAAAAAAAAAAACACTAATTCTAGAAGTATATATTTTTAAATTTATGACGTTGTCTTTTATTACAAATTATGTATTATTTATTCTCATCTTTTTTCTCAAATTTCAAGTAATAACACTAAAAAACAGACATATTTAAAAGTTAAGTTCATTCTCTTGTTTTGTTTTGTTTTCAATATGGCAGTTCTTAGTTTCAATGGATCCGGATTGAGATCACGGGATCCCGCTTTAATTTTAACCCCGAAAATCCCGGAATATTTACTGGAAAATTCCGGGATTTTCGGGATTGCCTTTTTTTTCCATTGAACAATATTCAGCTGAAATTAAAAAATATATTTATAAACTTTCGCTTTTGGAAAAGAAAATCAATTGCTTTTCATGAAATTTATATGTAATTGAAAATGAATGTTTATCTCAAGTATTTCTTAGATATATTTCTAAAGCTATTAAATCTTTTAATGTGTGAAAACTTTTGAATTGGAAACATAGAAGTAAGCCAGTCAGGATTTATTTAGATTTCGCTGCATGTGTGGATTCGAAGGCCATTTTCCAATTAGACTTTACTGATAAGCATCGCAAGTTTGTATCATAGTGATATCATGTGCTAACTTTTTTTTTTTTTTTTTTTTTGCTTTAAAGATATCTTGTTTAGTAGCTCATAGGAATGATAACAATAAGCCCATGTGGCAATATAAATTTTTAAAAAATCTAATTTTTAAATTATAAGGATTTTTATTTTTTTTTCGGGGAGGGGGGGGGGGGAGGGATTTTGTATGAAATTTTCGTAAAGTTGATACCTTAAATCTTGCACTGATTATAATGAAAGTTTTGAACTTTTAGAGTAGGACAAGATTAAAAAACGCAAAATATAAATAAACAAAATACCGAAGTAATTTTTTTCCCAATATTAACCCTTTGCACTCGAGGGCTCCGGAGCGGAGCCATTTAAAATTTGTCTTCAAACTCGAGGTCTCCGCTACGGAGACAATGCAAATAATTTTGTGATACCATGTAATCTTGGCTTTTCTAGACAGTTATCACAAAATTATTTGCATTGTCTCCGTAGCGGAGCCCTCGAGTTTGAAGACAAATTTTAAATGGCTCCGCTCCGGAGCCCTCGAGTGCAAAGGGTAAAGTAGAATATTTATTTATTTATTCATATTTAAATAGCTGTTGTGATTATCATCTGATATATATGTAAAATTGCCTATGTGGCAATATAATTTTTAAAAAAATCTATTTTTAAATTATATGAAGTAGAGTAGGACAAGATTATAAGAAATATATATATTTATCCATGTACTTTAAAAGCCCTCAATAGCTCTTGCCGCTGAATTTGTCCGATAATCGGAGATGTCTGCTTTTGTGAGGTAAAAATATACAAATATGTATGCCATGCGGATTAAAAAAGTATTCGCTAAATAGATGTTTCAGAATAGCTATTCAGGAATGTCCATTAACCTCCACAACGGATACTCCAGAATACCGGACATCTCAATTGAGATAACAATAATGCAGGGTTGCATTTTTTGCAATAGAACTTCTTGATTAAAGAATGGGCATACTGGGCCGTGCCCCGCCCCCCAACGATTTTAGTGCCCACAAATTTGATGTGCAATATTTGTAAAGCTTATATTTTAAATCTGTTTCGAAATTGTATTGATTATAATCAATATTTTGAACTTTTAAAGTAAAATAAGATTAAAAATAAAACAAATTTTTAAAATCTAATATTTAGATAAATATTTTTTGTTTTAATCTTGTTCTACTCCTGAAGTTCAAAATATTGATTATAATCAGTAAAATGTCGTAAAAGATTTAAATTATCAGCTTAACAAAAATTGCGTACCAAAATTGGGAGCACCAAAAATATCAAGTTGTAGGGGGGCGGGGGGGGGGGCAGGACCCCTGCCAAATATTTTTCCAGGATTCAACGTGGTCAAACATGGCTACGTATGATGCTTACAAAAAAAAATGGATGCTATTAAGACGTTTGAAGTGTCTGAAAACTGAACACTCCGTTTCAGACATTTTAATTTACAGTGTATACGGTCTCTTTTGCCTGGACTAATAGTACAATTTCAAGGTCTGGCTATCTCGATTTCAGGGGCAAGGTACTTGCATTCGTAAAATGTTGAAATAATTTAATGACACCAATACAAGGGTCAGCTAGGTGGGGAGGCCTACCAAATGGCTTAAGCACTCACAAGCCCCACCCAGCGGTTTCCATCTACTACCGCCGTCACCACACACACACAAACACACACACACACACACACACACACAAAAAAAAATAAATAAATAAAAGGCCCGAAGGGACCTACAGGAAAGCCAATTGAGAATATTAAGATTAAATACAATATAAGTACAATATATACACGATGGAAAGCCCAATTTTTACTGGGCGTTTAAGAGAGAGATTTAGATATTTGTAATTAATAAGATCATGAGATAATAGATAATAGGATTTTTAAACTTGTTGGAGCGGCAAAAGCTCAATTACTCTGCAAGGCTGGGCGTTCTGCAAAAATACAACAAAAGCTACGTATATGTATACTAAATTAGAAAGAGATTCATAATTTTAAAAATAATGTAGAATATAAAAAATAGGTAAAATAGTGAATAATTATGATGAATATTATATAATTATATACACACACAAAAGTTCAAAAGTCTATTGTTCTTGCAACAGTTCAATTATAGTTCAATCGTGTTGTTTGTGGCTAAGAGTTTATTTTGAATTGGTGGTATCTGTCTATTTGTTAAGATACGTTCTCATCATCATCTATAAATGGCAAAACATTTTGAAACAAATAATGGTTGTTTTCTAAAACTTTAATACATTCAATTATCTTTTGACAAAATGATGGATTTGACAAAACCACTGAGAACCACTGAGACAAAGAAATTTTTGGAGATTTTCTTATATGGTAATATGATGTAAGGGTACAGTTAAAGATATAATGCAATGATGTAGCTCGCTGACCGCATACACATAATGGAGAAGGAACCCTGTCAAATTTATAAAGATATGATGAAAATGGGCTGTGGTTAGTGGCAAACAGAAAAAGATTTCTATGCAGCAGGATTCTCTTTTCCGAGACTTTTGGGGCTAAATTACAAGAGAATCTATCTGAAAACAAGTAAAAGTATATTTTCGCGTACTTAATAAAGGTGAAATTTTCATTATAAAATTCAGGTGCCAATGTGGCAATTAGGAATTAAAATTAAGTGATGCCATAACGGCATCACCACCTCTCGAGAGGTCAAGAAATTTGTTTTGATACCACTCAATATGCTTTTTTTAAATTTCATTACGTAATTTTAACAAGGTATTCTATCATTTTCTTTATTGTGAGCAAAAACAATGGAGAAATTTACTTCCCGTAGTAAGGGAAACTCAAAACAATAATTTATAACTATTGGAGTAACTGGATCCAGCAGGGTCCAGTTACCCCGGATACATGTCCAGTTACTCCATTCTTGAAAAATTTATGGGGTAACTGGGACACCGGGCTTACATTTGAAACATGAAGTAAATACGTATAGATACCTAATGATATTAATGTAGTTATATGTCTAATCTTTAAAAAAGTCCTTCCGGCCAGTGCCGGGAGGAAGAGGTAGCTTTCATAATCCTTATTTAAAAAAAGCCAACTTATATCATGCAAACACACGAAGCTCAATTTAGTGGAAACAGAATATAGGAGATTCAATTACTAATTTTTATCAATATAATGAATGAGAATTTCGCGAAATTAGTCAGCTTTATCCAAGCTGCTTTTCTTTAAAGTAACTTATATTTGGCTGCCAAATTCGGCAATTTCTTAAAGTGCGTGTCATTTTAAGACAACATGGTGGATGAGGCTAAGCAGTGAACTTGGTCGAGACCTTAGTAATTGCTGTGCACATGCTCACTCACATCGGAATCGGTTAATATATAGGAGTGCTGTCGCATGCAAAAAATCAGATTTTTCAAAATGTCACCCACAATAGAAATTGAAACTGCTATATCTG
This sequence comes from Maratus speciosus, assembly GCA_963932465.1. Classification (NCBI taxonomy): domain Eukaryota; kingdom Metazoa; phylum Arthropoda; class Arachnida; order Araneae; family Salticidae; genus Maratus; species Maratus speciosus. Next base: position 446,354,355 of record OZ010786.1, read on the forward strand.
AGTAATTTTTTAAGGTAAAGACAAACAAAAAATGCTCCTGAATCCTTATATCAAGATCAAATACTTAAGAAAGAAACCTTTTTCAATTTCTAATTTTTTTGCACCTCACTTTAAATATATATATTTTTTTTAATTTAATGGCCGCCATTTTGAAACAAGATGGCTGATGAATCTGGCCAGCGAACTTGATCGAGGTGTTGATGTATACTATCCACATGCCTTCTTACATCGAAATAGGCGAATACGTGTGTTATCGCGTGACAAATACAAGATCGTTTCAAAATGTTAGCCATGCTAGAAATTCAAAGTGCTATAAATAACCATTTTTTAAGATATCAACAAAAGAACAAATTTTCAGAAACAAAAACTGCTCCGGAATCTTTGTATCAAGGCCAAACAAATAAAAAAAAATCTTTTTCATTTTCCAATTTTTTAATACCTCATTTTGAATTTTAAATTTAATTTTTTTTTAAATGGCAACCCTTTTGAAACAAGATGGCGAATGAAGCTGGCCAACGAACTCGGTCGAGACATTGGTATGTACTATGTACAGACCAAGTTACATCCAAATAGGTTCATAAATACGCCTGTTATCGCGTGACAAAAATCAGGTCGTTTTAAAATGTCAGCCACAAGAGAAATTCAAAATGCTATTACTCAGCCATTTTTTTTTAGATATAGACGAAAGAAAAACTGTTCCGGAATCTTTGTATTAAGGTCAAACACATACAAAAAAAATCTTTTTCATTTTCCAAATTTTTGGTATCTCATTTAAATTTTTTTATTTTTTAATTTCTTTAAATGGCCGCCATTTAGAAACAAGATGGCGGATGAAGCTGGCCAACGAACTCGGTCGAGATATTTGTATGTACTATGTACACACCAAGGTACATCCAAGTCGGTTCATAAATACGCCTGTTATTACGTGAGAAAAATCAGGACGTTTCAAAATGTCAGCCACGCTAGAAATTCAAAATGCTATAACTCAGCCATTTCTTAAGATATAGACGAAACAAAAACTGCTCCCGAATCTTTTTATCAAGGTCAAATACATAAGAAGAAAATATTTTTTCAATTTTCAATTTTTGGTACCACATTTCAAATTTAAATTTTTCTTAAAAATTTAAATGGCCGCCATTTTTAAACAAGATGGCTGGTGAAGCTGGCCAACGAACCCAGTCGAGACATTGGTATGTACTATGTATAAACGAAGTTACATACAAATCGGTTCATAAATACGCCTTTTATCGCGTGACAAAATTCAGGACGTTTCAAAATGTCAGCCACGCTAGAAATTCAAAATGCTATAACTCAGCCATTTTTTAAGATATAGACGAAACAAAAACTGCTCCGAAATCTTTGTATAAAGGTCAAATACATAAGAAAAGAATATTTTTCCATTTTCAATTTTTTGGTACAACATTTCAAATTTAAAATTTTTAAAAAATTTTTAAATGGCCGCCATTTTGAAACAAAATGGCGGATGAAGCTGGCCAACGAACTCGGTCGAGAGATAGGTATGTACTATACACACACCGAATTACATCCAAATCGGTTCATAAATACGCCTTTTATCGCGTGACAAAATTCAGGACGTTTCAAAATGTCAGCCACGCTAGAAATTCAAAATGCTATAACTCAGCCATTTTTTAAGATATAGACGAAACAAAAACTGCTCCGAAATCTTTGTATAAAGGTCAAATACATAAGAAAAGAATATTTTTCCATTTTCAATTTTTTGGTACCACATTTCAAATTTAAAATTTTTAAAAATTTTTTAAATGGCCGCCATTTTGAAACAAAATAGCGGATGAAGCTGGCCAACGAACTCGGTCGAGAAATAGGTATGTACTATACACACACCGAATTACATCCAAATCGGTTCATAAATACGCCTTTTATCGCGTGACAAATTTCAGGACGTTTCAAAATGTCAGCCACGCTAGAAATTCAAAATGCTATAACTCAGCCATTTTTTAAGATATAGACGAAACAAAAACTGCTCCGGAATCTTTGTATAAAGGTCAAATACATAAGAAAAAAATATTTTTCCATTTTTAATTTTTTGGTACCACATTTCAAGTTTTAAATTTTTTTAAAAATTTTAAATGGCCGCCATTTTGAAACAAAACGGCGGATGAAGCTGGCCAACGAACTCGGTCGGGACATTGGTATGTACTATGTACACACCGAATTACATCGAAATCGGTTCATAATTACGGCAGTTACAGTGTGACATAGGTCAGATATATGTATATATATATATATATATATATATATCAATTTTGAACGGAGGGTGGTTTCGGGGTCTGGGGGTCATGATCGATGAAAATATACCAAAATTTTTTGAAATCGCATTCCTCCGAACGGCTGCAATAGGTAGCTTTTTTGTAAAGAAAGCTACCTAAAAAAAAGATTGTTTAATAAAAGTACTTACAGTATTTTAATAAAACGCCGAGGAAGTTCAACTATATTGACGTTGTTTAAAAAAACAAGTTGGAAATTGCTCGTCAAACGTGGCAAATGAGGTGCGTTCGTACTATAACTAGTTTTATAATTATGTTTTGCACCCCATATTGTACTGAATGTATATTTTTTTGCGCTTTATAAGTGCATAGTCTGTAACATCATTAAAATGCACTTACAATAATTTTTTCCCCATTCCCCGTAATGTAACGGAAAACTTTTGACTGTTCCTGTAATTAAACTATACATTCGATTTTCATAAAATTTGAAATGGCTCGACAAAATTTTGCAGCAATTATATATTTAAAATTTCAGACCATTCGGAAGGCTGTAAAATCATTAAAATGCATTTGCAATAATTTTTTCCCATTGGCCATAATGTAACGGAAAACTTTTGGGTGTCCCTGTAATTAAACTATACATCCGATTTTCATAAAATTGGAAATGGCTCAACAAAATTTTGCAGCAATTATATATTAAAAATTTCAGACCATTCGGAAGGCTGTAAAATCATTAAAATGCATTTGCTATAATTTTTTCCCATTGGCCGTAATGTAACGGAAAACTTTTGGGTGTCCCTGTAATTAAACTATACATCCGATTTTCATAAAATTGGAAATGGCTCGACAAAAGTTTGCAGCAATTATATATTAAAAATTTCAGACCATTCGGAAGTCTGTAACATCATTAAAATTCACTTGCAATAATTTTCCCCATTGGCTGTAATGTAAAGAAAAACTTTTGACTGTCCCTGTAATTAAACTATACATCTGATTTTCATAAAATTAGAAATGGCTCGACAAAAATTTGCAGCAATTATATATTAAAAATTTCAGATCATTCGGTCGGGTAGTTTTTGCTCTGTTATATGCGGACGGACAGACAGACGGACAGACAGACGGACTGAACGACGACTATAGGTGCTACGTATTTATATAATTACGAACGCACCTAAAAAGAGACGTAATTTTTTGACAACCTATCACAGCAAAGTGAGAGTTATGATTGAGCTGATACACGTTGTTTTAGGAAGTAGAGATTAAGGGGCATTGTTCACAAAAGCTAAAACTTAAAAAACACCAACAGTTTTTTTATAAAATAGCCTATGGCCCAGTTACCTCGTTGGTCCAGTTACCCCAACTAACCTTATATCATTAAGAAGTGTTTCTTCTATTCTGTATATCGACATGAATTATGATTCATTAACAAAGCTTCTCTCCTCTACACCTTTTTTGTTTCAACAATTTTTTTTTTCACTTCTTTCTTGAAAACTACCGCTGGAAAGTCCGAACTTTGGACAAGTCCGAACTTTGGGTGTCCGAAATTTAGACTTTGTACTGTAATGGATTTAACATTTCTAATTATAATAAATTTTGTATTCATGCATTTTTTCATAAGAGTGCAACAGCTATTACACCAAGATCTGAGTTTTATAAACCTGAGTTTTAGAAAACTCGTTATATTACGAACGCACGTCATTTGCCTAGTTTGACGTACAATTTCCGTCTTGATTTTTACAGTGTGTTCTAAAATTGCATGGAAAGTTTTGCATTAGAAAGTGTTGCTACGGTTCAAGGCATCGAAATAAATACAGCGCTTTTGATGTTAAAACAAACACATGTCTGTACATTCCGATGCAATAAAAGCAAATTTTACTTTTTTTTTTGTTTTAACAGTACTAATAATTGTAGGCAGCAATAGTATTTAAAAGATTTTTTTCTTCATTTACCACGTTTTAGATACAAATTCTGACTTGTTTTATATTATTTTAATTCACTTAATTTTTTAACTACAATATTTAATAGTTTTTCTTTTATTAACAAAGTGAATAAATTTCATAACAGAGAGTGGCTTTAGTAGTGTGATTTTTATTTTTAATATACCTTACACCTCGTTTTTTTCACCTGAAACACTTTTCTTTTATCCAATTTATATAATGAGTGACCTCTTATCTTTTTGAAAATTATTTACACTATATATGCACACTTAAATGTCAATAAATTATCAGTTCAACTTATCGTTTTTTTTAATCCTCTTTTATGCAATCTTTCAGAAAAAGTCTTTTACTTATTTTTTTTTGTTGTTGTTGTTGTTTCCACAAGAAAAACGGTTAAACATTATAACGCTAATGAATTTTTATGTCACATTAAGTGATTAACTTTAATAATAGAGGCAGTTTTTTTTTTCATAAATGTCATTTAATATATTTTTAAAACATCCATTTTCCCACAGTTTTTTTCCCCTCAAAGAGCTTTCTTTTCTTTTATTTCAATACATATTATCTTGATTTTTATAGCTGCTAATCTTATAAAAATCGATTTCCATAGTTACGTGCACATGTTAAATGTCCATGAATTATCATGTCAGATTTTGGTAAAATTAGTTTTTTCTCTTCTTAGAGGAAAATAACTCCATTTTACCTTACATATTTTTAAAAATAAGAAAACTGAAATATACAATAAATGATGTTTTTCTGACGCTAAGCACTACCGTAATGCGACTTTTGAAAAATTCCTTCATAACTTTTCATTATATGACCCCAGGAATCACAACCACCTAAAAAGTTTATATATATATACAGGGTTATCATAAAAAAAAATTCCTCGATATATGTACCCATAGTGTCGTAGCCGCTCAACCAATCGAAAGGAAGTTTTAAATTTAGTTATTTGAAGGTATGCTCTCGAGATCGTGATGATTTAGAACAATGGAACTCTCCAAGTTACGATTACAGCGAAAATATTTCGAAATTTTCGAATGGCAACACACTTTTTTTCTACGCAAATTCATCAGTGCATTGAAAAACCATAAATGGCGTTGATACGATCACATATGACTAAAATAATTGGTGTAGTGTCGTGGCACTCAATCCTAATCAGTTCCTATGTAACGTAATATTCAGCACACTAAAACAAATGATTACATTTTTATTTTCACTATGTGTACACAAATACAACTCAAAAAACATTTTAAAGCAAATCTTACTACATTAGTCAGTTCACAAGTGAGAAAAAAAATGGGATACTGAAAAACATGTAGCCACGATCTTTGTTCATCGCGGTGGTCTTTTTTGCAAGTGTTTTATGCCGGCAATTTTCATCGTATGTGTATCATTCCAACGCCATTTATGGTTTTTCATAGCGCTGATGAACTTGCGCATGAAAAAAAATGGATGTTGCCATTCGAAATTTTCGAATTTTTTTTCATTGTAACCGTAACCGTGAGAGCTCTATTGTTTTAAATCATCACGATCTCGAACGCACACCTTCAAATAAGCATATCTAAAAATTCTTTTCGATTGGTTGAGCGGTTAGGCCGCTAAGGTTTCACATATCAGGGAAGTTTTTTTTATGATCACCCTGTATATATGTATGTATGTACTAATTCTTTTCTGCACGGTTAAAAAAATTGCAATTATGCACGAATCGTCTTCAAACTCATCAAAAACATTGAGATGGCTAATATATCCGCAGGGATTGCAAATGGGAAAAATTGACCAAAGGGGGCCGAAATGGGGAGGTTTTTTGTGAAAACAGAAAACCCAATAACTTCTTAATTCTAATACATATCAAATCAACTTAAATTTATTATAAATATTCTTAAAATTATCTACAACTTTTATATTGACAAGTTTTTGATAGGACCAAATTTTGCAGCGTAAAAAATTAAAAACCCAAAAGAGTGGGGGTGGGGGTGGGGGTGAAGAAAAAAGAAATCATAATTTCGTCAATTTACAAGATATCAAATCCGCTTAAATTTATTAAAAATTTTCTTAACATTATCTACAACTTTTATACTGTCAAGTTTTTGATAGGAGCAACGCTTACAGCAAAAAAAAAAAAAAAAAAAAAAAAAATATATATATATATATATATATATATATATATATATATATATATATATATATATATATCGTATTAAAATGATTTAGATTAAACGAGCTCTTACAGAGAAATTAAATTAAAAATGCGTCAAAAGCTGCCAGATAAAATTGTTAAACTGAGTGTATCTCTTATCTTTATTTAGTTTTTGTTGGTGAAATTAGTACTTCGAAATCTACCTGTGCATGTAGGCCGAGACGAGCCGGCAGCAATTTTTTTGTGTAGAGGCAGTTTGAACGACAAATTTGATGTAACTATTGTTATAAAACAATATTTTTCAGTCATTTAGTATTATATGTTTCGTTTTCCGACGAAATAAACATGATTCTTTCTGTTAAAATAATTATTTTTTTAATATATATATTACATACGTACTAACGTTATATTAAAATATTTTTGCATAATTTACTACACAACTTTTTGTCTAACAGGTCATTACACAAAATTTCGATTTTTTTTAATTTCCGCTTGAGACCTGCATGGATCGGATTGTACTTCGATCAGAAACAAAAATTTATGTTTAATACAATCCCGAACACGATACACTTCAAGCCAAACCTGACCAGAATCCGAAACAGTTAAACTCAAACCAAAGTAAAAGAAAATTAATGCATATTTTAATAAAAATTTTGAAAATACTCTACAATTATAGCTCTAATATGAATTTAACTTTTTTTTGTTAAAAATTAACACATTTACACTCAGGAAAGCATTCTTGTTAAGAAAGATGTCATTTTTACACGCTGAAACTTTTCGATACATTCCTATAAAAAAATGTGTTAAACGCAGTACGTGGAACCCTTTGGCAGATGTAAAATAAGGTTACGTGGGGTAACTGGGCCATGACTTTACAATGTGACTCTGGAGATTCTGGCAATTCAGCTTCAAAAGGCTTATATTCATTTGTATTACAGTCTGAATTTTTCTAAATGTGTTCAGTTAGGTTCCCTCTATCAGATGTAATGAAGAATGTTTAAACAGAAATGTTCAAAATTCCATTTTAATATCTAAAAAAAAAAAAATATATATATTTCATCTTTCTTTCCTCATGGGACCAGTTGCTCCATAAAAATGGGGCAAGTGGACCAGAAGGGTTTACGTTCCACACGCGTTCGGTTTTTTTTAATATTGGGTATCAGGTCGTCTTTCAAAAAGTGTAAACAACCAAAGAAAATTTAAAACAGGCAGATCATGTAGATTATATATCAACTAAAGGGCGTTGTAAGGGAAACATTTACTGCCAATGTGTCTAAAAACTGACTAAAAGTGAAAATATTAGATTTATTTATACAAAAAACATAAAAATTAAGTAAGTACTTATGTACTTTGGTATATGTAATAAGTATAAAAGTTACATGGGTATTTTAAGGAAAAAATAACAAGATAAATCTATGAGCGAATGGCTACGTAAGTACTTAAGTATCTCATTCTCTTTTTTGTTTACCACAATGGAAGTTCGATATGTCCAATAAACCTGTGGAGAATGAAACCATATTTTTTTTTTATATCGAACGTAACTATTACTTTCTTCTATCTTCAATAGAAGAAAGTATTGTAATCGAAATTTTTTTCGACTTGCGGTTTTCGACGGATTTATACGTTTTAGGAGTCAGAGATTCCAAAAAACATGTTTATAGAAAATGTCTGTCTGTCCGTGTGTCCGTCCGTCCATCGCCATTGTACCATCAAAAAGTGTATGAAGTTATGCATAGAATTGAACCAAATTTTTATTTTAAGTTTTTGGCTATGGCAAGCAGGTCCTCCATGAATTTGGAAAAAATTCGCCGGTAGGGGGCGCTGTAATAGCGAATTTTGCGCGATTTTGAATATTGTACCATCTAAAAGTGTATGAAGTTTTGCATAGAATTTAACCAAATTTTTATTTTGAGTTTTTGGCTATGGCAAGCAGGTCCTCCCTGAAGTTGTAAAAAAATCGCCGGTAGGGGACGCTGTAATAGCGATTTTTGTGCAATTTTGAATATTGTACCATCCAAAAATGTATGAAGTTATGCATAGAATTGAACCAAATTTTTATTTGAAGTTTTTGGATATGGCAAGCAGGTCCTCCCTGAATTTGGAAAAAGGTTGCCGGTAGGGGGCGCTGTAATAGCGATTTTTGTGCGATTTTGAATATTGTATCATCCAAAAGTGTATGAATTTATGCATAAAATTGAACCAAATTTTTATTTTACGTTTTTGGCTGTGGCAAGCAGGTCCTCCCTGAATTTTGAAAAAATTCGCCTGTAGGAGGCGCTGTAATAGCGATTTTTGTGCGATTTTGAATATTGTACCATCCAAAAATGTATGAAGTTATGCATCGAATTGAACCAAATTTTTATTTTAAGTTTTTGGATATGGCAAGCAGGTCCTCCCTGAATTTTGAAAATTTCGCCGGTAGTGGCCGCTGTAATAGCGATTTTGAATATTGTACCATCGAAAAGTGTATGAAGTTATGCATAGAATTGAACCAAAAAAATTTTTAAGTTCTTGGCTATGGCAAGGAGATCCTCCCTTAATTTGTAAAAAAATCGCCGATAGGGGGCTCTGTAATAGCGATTTTTCTTTGATTTTTGTGCCATTCTGAATATTGTACCATCGAAAAGTGTATGAAGTTATGCATAGAATTGAACCAAATTTTTTGTGTTTGTTTTTGGTCATGGCACGAAGGTCCTCCCTGAATTTGGGAAAATTCTGCCGGTAGGGGGCGCTATAATTGCGATGTCTGTACCATTTTCATTATTGTAACATCGAGAAGTGTATGAAATTATGCTTATAATTGAACCAAACTTTTTGTGTATGTTTCTGGCTATGGCAAGCAAGTCCTCCCTGAACTTAAAAAAATTCTGCTAAAAGGGTTCTCTATAATTGCGATCGCTGTGCCATTTTCATTCCTGTACCATCGAACAGTGTATAAAATTGTGCATACAATTGAACCAAAATTTTTTGTGCATGTTTTTGGATTTGACCAACAGGTCCTCCTTGAATTTGGAAATATTGCGCGGTAAAGGGGCTCTGTGATAGCGATTTGTGTTTACTTTTCTTGATTTTTCGTTGTTCTATTGTGCATCGGCGGGAACTCGCTTTCTGCTAAGTCGACTATTCGCAAACACCTGATACAGAATAAGGAAAAATTAATAATTTTAACAAATATCATGATATAGATTAACTCGTTTTTAGTCCGTTTAATTGACTGGAGCAGAAATTTAAGATAAAAATCAAAGTTGGTATAGTATTGAACTAATAATATTGAAGTATTAACATGTGTAAATAGGTTTTGAAATATTAAGATGTATAAGATAGAAAAAAGTTTTGGGATTGGCACATCCAACTAGTTTTTTATTCGTTTCGATAATTTTCTAATAATCTCATTCTGCCTTAAGTACGCCTCTTCATCTGTATCGTAAAATTTCGAGATATGGCTATCACACTTAAGAAATTTGTTTGATACCACCAACATTATTTTTTTAATTTTATTATGTAATTTTAATAAGGTATTATGTAATTTTCTTTATTGCAAGCAAAAAAAAAAAAAAAAAAAAAAAAAAAGAAGAAATTAATTTCCCGTAGTAAGAGAAACTCAAAAAGATATTTATAACTGTTGGGGTAACTGGATCCCACATGGTCTGGTTACTCCGATACATGTCCCAGTTACCTCATTCTTGAAAAATTTATGGGGTAACTGGAACACCGGACTTACATTTGAAACATGAAGTAAATATGTATAGATACCTAATAATATTAATGTATTTATGCGTCTAATCTTTAAATAGAAAGATTGTTTGATAAAAGTACTTACCGCGTTTAGTAAAAAGCCGAGGAAGTTCAACGAAATAGACGTTATTTTTAGAAAAAGAAACCTAAATTTTCGGCAACCTATCCCAGCAAAGGCAAAGTTATGATTGAATTGACACACGTTATTTTAAGAAATAGAGATGGGGGTGCAATGTTGACACAAGCTGAAATTTAAAAACATCATAGGTTTTTTATAACATAGCCTATGACCTAGTTACCGCATGGGTCCCGTTACCCCATGGTCCAGTTACCCCATGGATCCACCTTAACATTATAGAAATGCCTTTTCATTAATAAAACTGAAAAATCATTTATTAGCATAAAAACGACATAACTTTTCATCGACTTATCATTTCGTCAGTTTAGGTTTAAGGCCGTACGTCTTTAAACTCAATACCAGAGGAATAATGTTGCTCATGATCATTTTGACACGACTGTATTCAAATGTAACTGTTTTAGGAAATAAAATGTGCGTTTTCTTTTATACATAACGTCATTTTCTCTTATAGAAACACATTACCTATATGAGCTTTTGATCACTTGTAGTGTAAGGCAGATATTTCAAAGTCATTTGGGTCTAATGCCGGTACAGGAAGAATGAAAACTCAGTGTAACTTATGTTATTTAGACACAAACTGTTATTTTGTCAATGAACCGTCTTTTTTTGAATTTCTTTTAAAAATGAAATCCGTTTCACAGGTGATAGCATTTTCTTCAATTGAAAGTTTAGCTAGAGCTGGTGTAATGAAAAATCACTGACATGGATGTCGTTTTGATACAGTTATAAAAAAGATGTTATAGTTTCAAGTTTTTAATTGCAAACTTTCTTTGATAAACCATATCATTTCACTTTTAGGCCCTTAATTGTCTTTAACACCATATCTTAAAATTGAAACTATATTTTCTTTTTAATTGTGATGAGAAAATTGCACGAATAAAGATATAATAATCCTTACTATTTTATTTTCGCGGCAACAAAGTAAGTAACCCGACTGTCAAGAATTTGACGGAAAAAAACAAACACATTTAAAATTATAAATAAAATGTAAAAATGCAAACACAGTAGAAACTCGTTACAACGAATGTCGCTTTAACGAATTTTTCAGTTTAACAAATATTATTTGGATTAAAATATCTTACTATCCTATTTCATTATAAAAATATTCACTTTAATGAAATCCTCGGAGGATCGTTGTAACGAGATTTTACTGTATTTACAAGTAATATGAAAATTTTCTTTTAAAGACAATTCCTACTTAGGTCATCAAAGAAAAATTTAATATAATCCCTTAAGCTAATATTAGTTTTTGTTGCATTAAAATATCTCAATTTGTTGATTTTCTATAAGCAAGTAGGTTTACAATTGAACTCTATGGCAATTTGGCGAAATATTAGAGGTATCGCCAAGTTGGCGTCACTTTTGGCGACTCACTTTGACCGCCAAATTTGGCAATATATCGCCAAGTTGGCGACAAACTTGGCGGTATTTGGTGACAGAACAGGGTCCCCCCTATGGTAACCCCTTATTGAAAATACTTTCATTGATCTTGAATAACCAATGGCCGCCATCTTGTTTCCCATGCAAAACTAAAATTAATTAATTAAAATTTAATTAATTAATTAATATTTGCAAAAACTGTATTAACATCAATTGTCATCCAGTACAAGTTTAAAAAAAATTATTTCAACTTGATAGGATGAATAATGAAAATTTTATTAACGATTGAAAATTTGAACAAGATAAATAAATATAAATGTAGGAAGAGTGTGAACTAATAGTAGGAATTGAATAAAAATAGCTAGTGATGATGAGCAGTTTTCTGTTAAAAAGTAAAATTGGTTCAGCAAATAGCCCAAGGCGTATTTAAAATTTATAAATAACACTGGGGAACAATTTTTAACTCAATTTCTGTTGACTTCAATTTTTCAGCTGTTTTTAACTCAAAAAAGCGTGCTGATTTCAAAACTGCAATTAGTTTTCTTCTATCACGTCAAGTTTTTTCTCTACAGTTTACATTAATGTGACCACTCTACGCTAATTCGGGCGTGAGTCACACGAGGTAAAAAGCTTCAGAACTCTTAGCATCAAGACTGCACGAGAAAAATTTGCTTGAAAAGGGAGCTAATGTATCCTACTTTCGATCAAGAGAAAGTTAATTTCTTCAATACTTTCGAATTGACGGTGGATTTGTTTTTTGCCATAACGTACATGGTTTAATCGAGGAGTTGGGAATTCCATCCTATACCACAACTGAATGGCGATTTTTGATCGATAGCTCATCGAGAGCTTGATGTGCTTGCTCCTACACAATGGAAATTTATTTGGAGTAGTCCCAATAAGCCATTCAGTTTATTTGCGCGAAGAATAGGAAGACATAAAGAGAGCCATTGATTTATTGCAATATCACATTCACGAACGGGTCATCTGTGTTCACCTTAAAATGGTGTGCTTCCTTCTTGGCCAGTAACGTGGGTATACCAAGTATCCCTGTTTTTTGTGTATGTGGGACAGCAGAGCTCGTGAGAAGTATTGATTCCAGTCGAATTGGGCTCCAAGATCTTACCTCAAACCTGGTGATTCAAACATTTTGTATCTGCCACTTGCCGACAGAAAGACATCATATTTCCACCTCTGCATATAAAACCGGATTAAATGAAGCACTTCGTGAAAGCTTTGTCAATTGTAGGAGACTGTTCCAAGTATCTCATATCTAAATTTACAAACCTGACTTTCAATTGTAGGAGACTGTTCCAAGTATCTCATATCTAAATTTACAAACCTGACTTTTAAAAAAATGAAGGCATGTGTATTTAACGGTCCACGATTCGGCAGCTCATTAGAGATGAACATTACATCGGAACAATGACAGAACTCCAAAAGAATGCTTACTTGACATTCAAAAACCATGTCAAAGACTTTCTTGGAAACATGCGAGTAGAAAATTATACGAAAATTGTCGAGCAACATTTAGAGAGCTTCAAAAGGCTTGGTTGCAATACGAGCATCAAACTTAATTTTCTGCAAAGCCATCTTGATAACTTCCCGGAAAATCTTGGTGCAATCAGTGATGAGCAGGGTGAGCGATTCCCCCAAGATTTGAAGCTTATGGAAGAACGGTATCAAAGGTAGATGGGATGAATATGTGATGGCTGACAATTGTTGGAGCATCAAGCGAGATTGTTCAGAAATTGAACACGCCAGTAAACACTACAGGTGAAAATGTTTACCTAAATATATACTTTTTTTTCGTTTTGTAAAAGGATTTTACTACTTGTATGAACACAATGTAGTGTATTGTAAGTATATATAGCCGTTCTATGAATAATATATGGTAATTTTTCTTTATTTTCCTTTGTATCCACATTAAGTATGATTTTTTTTTTTGGGGGGGGGGTTCCTGTAGTTTAAAAAGTTGACGTGATAGAAAAAAAAAACTGGGGTCATTTTCGGATTTAGATGCCAATAATTAGCCAAAAACAAGTGTCAGATCTAAGTCAACAAAATGTGTGTTCCCCAGTGTAATCCAAAAATACATGACACTATATAGACCTTCAAAAGGCAATTTTATGACTTGTCCGGCCAAATTCAGAATTAAGAAAAAGATCGGATATAAGGTATTCGACTTGCAACAAAATTTAACTTTGATTTCGCAGTAAATGTCGGTAACTGACAGAATTCGTGCTTTAGTCGTATCACGTACTAAACACATACAAACATAGGTATACACATACAAACATATAAATATACGCATACAAACATAATCACACACATGTGCACACACGCGCACATGCGCTCGCACTCAAGGACACGCACGCATGTACACACAACCACCTATATATACGTATATACTATATATATATTATACATATATATATAGTAGTTCGGAAAATTATCTGTTATTATTTTCTTATTAGTACTAATAAATAAAAGTACATACTTTCTGCAGTAACAAGTAATTATGTAAAACAGTAAAATGATATTTCTAAACGAATACAAGCAAGAAAAAATACTAAAAAGAACTTTTGCTAATGCGTTCATCTAACTTAAGAAACAACAGTTATTCCAACAATTTGAATTATAGGCAATTACTAAAATCTGGTACACAGAGAAGAAAATAATCGCATTATGTTTTTCCATTGGTTACTAAATAATTCGCTTTCAATTTAACTTTAGAGAACTTCTTTTTAACTGATTTTATGAAATATGATGCACAGTTAGCGAACATATATACATTTTCTCTTCATTCTTTACTAAAAATGGCTTTGTAACTCATAACATAAATACTTAAAATTAACATGAATTAGTAATGCATCTATTAATTATAGTAATAATACGTAGTTTAAATTTCTTTCGTTTGTTTGGGGAAAATGTACATTTAAAAAAAAAAACATCTCATGTTACAGCACTGGGGATCAGGATTTTTAACTGATTTACTGTTTTGTTCTCCTAAATATTTTTTTAAATACTAAAACTTCAGCAAATGTGAACTTGATGATCGAAATAGTAGGGTTAGCATTGGCGACTATTTTTAGCCCTCGGTCCCCGGTATGCTATTTCTTTCTCCCAGCTTATTTTGTGTCTACAAAAAATAACGTTAGCTTACAGAAGCCAGCCGTGAAACAAATAAATACTCTTAAATACTCTGCTGCAATTTTTTAACTTCTAAGCATCGCACATTTTAAATTTTTATACCGTCGTATTGGTAAAAAAAGGTACTTTTAAATACATTTTGTTTGAAATCTGAATCTCCATTTACTTTTGAGATATTAATTTTTTTTGTAGATTTTAGCGATATTTTGTTTAATTTTGGCAACCCAAGTACTCGATTTCTGTATAAAGTGAATGAAAAACAGTTGGAAAATTTTAATTATAGCTTTCTGTTGCCATTTTCCCATAAAAACTGAAAAAAATGTACTTAAAATGAGTGCTATTTTGAAAAAATATAAATCAATGATTTCTGATAAAACATGAAGCTATTAGAAACTAAATTTAATTTTAAGTATATTGATGTTACAAACAAATAAAGGCTTAGGAATCATTAGATAGCCGATATTTTTGTCGGGTTTCTTGGCATTCAGCGATAGTGACGTCATATGCGTACTTTACTGTAGATGTTGTTTAATAATGGATCGCAAATTTGGAATGGACTATATTCCAAATCTGGGTTCGAGGCTGAAAAATGTCACGTGGTACCGGTAATTTACCCAAAGAACTTCTAACTGATAAGACGGGATGCTACTACTGCTTTCCCCATGAACTGTTTCACTGGCTGGCGGAGATTTACATTGCGAGCTTTCTGTTCTTTACGCTAGAAGTTTTTGCTTTGACCACGTGATCATGACGTAGATGGAATATCCTCCATTCTTCAGCGGAAGACGTCACTTTATATAAAGTAAAAGCGTGTGTTTTAAATCTTAAAACTGAAATATATTTTGTACTATCTATATATATATATATACATATATACTTTCTTCGGGCTGTTTAATAGCCTCTGCTTATTAACCAGGAGAAGACCCTTTAATTGCCTTCGAGGAGGACTTAAAGGAATCGACTTGGAGCGGAGACTTAATGTCCAATCCGCATCTTCCACCGGTACAGCCTGTTAGTACCCTTGCCTAGTGCATGGGGAACGAACGCAGGTGGGCTTCCCCCAACCCGCTTGGCCAGCGTGGAGGAATTTGGCCACCTACCCGCCTTATTTTACCATGAATTCACAAAATAAATCACGGCCCTTAATTCCCGGCGGTCTGAATGTTCCTGGTTACGGCAGCGATCAGAAAGACATGAAGACAGAGGGTGCTAAGAATAACCGGGCTCGGCTAGGCTGCCATAAGTTGATGACCTTGGCTACGTATAATGGACGATCCCTATCTTCGGAAAATCGTTTACAGGAACTTGAAGAAGAATTAGAAAGAATCAACTGGGACATCCTAGGATTATGTGAAGTAAGAAGAAAAGGAGAAGAGAAGATAGATCTTGCCAGCGGACATGTATTATACTCAGGGCTTAATTTGCGCCGGAGCCCACAGGAGCCCGGCTCCGGTACTTCCCTGTTTTTAGTAAATATTTAAAATTGTTCGGAATTCACCGGAGCTCATAAATACAGGGCTTCGGAGCGAAATTCAATAGCGGTTCTTTCCTTTCCATCTCCAAGCTTTTGCATTCTTTTTTACCAAAACACTGTGACGTAACGTGTCGCACACTTAGGAGATGGAGATAAAACGGACTCTATTTTTTTTAATCATTTTTTGGGCTTGGACTGACTCGAGCTCAATCTGTATTACAATTAAAATTTCATTTATTCATGTATAGAGAAAGAAACTTTTCATCCTTTAAAATTACGCATTATATTCTATTTCAAATCATTTTAATGCTATTTTGATCAGAATGAAGGGGAAAAAGAAATCGTGTTTTTCTGTTTCAAATTTATGTCGGCGACGACGCATTGATGCGGCGCCACTCAAGAGACTGAACAATGAATTTGCTTTCAGTTCGATTTTCTTTTGTGACAGTAGGATAAATTTTTATTGGCTTTTTTTTTTCTTATTTAGATACCTAACCTGAAAAGAATATTTTCTGTTTTAGCCAACGAGTATCAGCTTGAGGTCTTTTGCTTTCTATTGCGTACGAGTATAAAAATCACGTTAGTGGTTTTTCTATTTATTTTGTATCATGAACGGTACCAGGCTCTGCTCTGCACATTTACGAAGTCACTTTCCTTTGTAAGTAGATACAATTGCCATGTATTGTTATTCTGACAGAAAGATATCGAGCAGTGTTTCCTCGTTTTCTACAAAAGCATGGATTCTTTCCGATAACGCTGTCAAATTTTTAATTTAATCTGATTTTCAGAGATTCACCACAAAAGATGTTTACGCAGGAAGGAATCGATTATAGTTTAAGATATGCAACTTTTATAGGAAATTGTAAAACATCGTTCCATTCTTCAGCATATAAATATTAATTTCTGTAAATTTCATTTTTTCTTACAAATGCATAGCTGCGAACTATCCCTTTTTTGTGCTAACACTATTTTCTAATCATAATCCTTACCATATTTAATCGCAGAATGCTGCAATTAAAACTTTAAACTTTAAAATTAGGGAAAAATACTATTCAGAAGGAGTGATAACTAAAAAGTTGGATAGTTGACAACTAAGTATATGCTGATAGATATATTTAAAATTTTTACTTTGCTAAAGAAAAAAATGATTTAAACTTTGCAAGTAATGTACGAAATATAAATATGCAGATTGGAGTGACAGCGGGGTTATGGTGAACGGTACGTTTGTTGTACAGGTACCGCAAAATATTAGGGCTCCGGTACTTTTTTTTTTAGAAATTAAGCCCTGATTATACTACAGAGGCACAGAAGATGGAAGAACAAGCGGTGTAGGATTTCTGATTCATAAAAGGTGGAAGTATCACATCGTAGAATCAGATAGAGTTGCAAGGTTAGTAATACAAGTGTCCAGAAGATACAAGCTGCAAATTACCCAAGTTTATGCACCAACAGTAAGCTATACTGATGAAGCAGTTGAGGATTTCTATGAAGAAGTAGCTTCAATGCATCAAAAGGGAAAATGCTACATAAAATTAATAATGGGAGACTGGAATGCTAGAATTGGGGAAAAAGAGAAAGGTGAGTTATCAGTAGGAAATCATGGATATGGGGTGCGAAATGAAAGAGGAAACAGATTGACTGAGTTTGCAGAATGTGAACAGTTGTATATCATGAATTCATTTTTCAAGAAAAAGCCACAAAGAAAAAGGACATGGCGTTGTGCAAATGGCTCAACAAGTGAAATCGACTACATCTTAACAAACAAGCATCTTATTCAGGATTGCAGCGTTCTCAATAACTTCAATACAGGAAGTGATCACAGGTTGGTTAGATGCAAACTGCTGTTAAATACTAAAGTGGAAAGAATGAAGCTTTTGCAACACTCAAAGAAATCAATCGATATAATAAATCTCTAGAAACATAAAGAAGAATTCCATTTGGAACTTAAAAACCGTTTCCAAGTACTTCAATCAACTTTAGAAGAAGAGCAAGATGTTACAGTAGTGAACAAGAAACTAACCAGTACTCTACAAGATATTGCAAAGAAGATAGCCGGCGATGCACAAGTAAAGCAGACAAAGAAAATAACAGAAGAAACAGGAAGATTGATGAAGAAACGCAGATAATTTAAAATGAAGAAAAACGATCCTAAATCAAGAGTTGAATATGCTGAATTATGTAAAACGGTAAGAAAATGTGTTACAGAAGATATCAGAAAATTTAACTCTGATCTTGTCATGAAAATTCTAGAAAATAACAAAAGTTTAAAATCAGCTAGGCGAAAACTTTGTATTGGAAGAAAAGGTATTTTTGCACTAAAGAGGGCAGATGGAACAATCACCAAAATCAATAAAGAAATAGTACACATTGTCGAAAAATTCTATAACGATTTATATAAATGTGAAGATCAGAGGGAAATCAACTTATGTGATCCACGAGAAAACTTAACAGAAACCGATGCCATAATCCCAGTGATGACAGACGAAGTTTTACAAGCCATTAAATTTATGAAAAAAGGTAAATGCCCCGGAGAAGATGGAATTACAATCGATCTTATCAAAGAAGCAGGAGAAGAATTTGCAAAAATGCTATCCTTACTGTTTTCCAAATGTCTCCAGAAGTCAGATGTACCAGAAGATTGGAATAATGCTGTGATGGTGCTACTTTACAAGAAAGGAGAGAAGGAAAACATTAAAAACTACCGTCCAATCAGCTTACTGTCAGTGATTTATAAAATTTTCACAAAAGTTTTAACGACAAGACTTGAATCAGCTATGGACTCAGCTCAACCTAGAGAACAAGCAGGATTCCGAAGTGGATTCAGCACAATGGATCATATCCAAACGGTAAGGGATCTCATAGAAAAACATAAGGAATATAATTTACCTCTTTGCCTTGCCTTTATTGATTATGAAAAAGCATTTGATTCGGTCTACACATCAGCAGTAGTAGAATCTCTGGAGGACATTGGTATAGACAAACCTTACATCAATATTATAAAGAAGATTTACAAGAAAGCAACAGCAACCATCCGCTTGGACAAAGGAAAAGCAAAGATCAAGCTTGGAAGAGGGGTAAGACAAGGAGACACCATTTCGCCTAAGCTTTTTACTGCTGTCTTAGAAAATCTTTTCAAGAAGCTGGATTGGGAAAACAAAGGGATTAGAATAAATGGGGAATATTTAAGTCATCTCCGATTCGCTGACGACATTTTAATTTTCAGTAACAGTCCTGAAGAATTGGAAAATATGCTAAAAGATTTGGCAGAAGCTAGCATTAATGTGGGATTAAAAATAAACTTGGAAAAGAGTAAGGTGATGTTCAATTTATTTGCATCAAAAAAGAAAATCGCCTACAACAACACTGAAATTAAAGAAGTGCAAAGTTATGTGTACCTTGGGCAAGAAATATCATCTGATAATAGTATCATGAATGAAATCAATAGAAGAATAAGAAATGGATGGAGTGCTTTTGGGAAGAACAATATTATTCTGAAGAGTAGCATGCCCCTGTGTTTGAAAAGAAAGGTATTTAACCAATGTGTTTTGCCTGTCCTAACTTATGGAGCAGAAACATGGACGCTAACAAAACGGATGGTACAAAGATTACAAACAACACAGAGAAGTATGGAAAGATGTATGCTAGGTATAACTAGAAGAGACAGAAACAGAATAACCTGGATAAGAAGTCAGACGAAAGTTTTTGACATCATTGAAAGAATTAAACGGCTAAAATGGAAATGGGCTGGGCACATCGCAAGAAGACAAGACAATAGATGGAGCACAAACACCCTACAGTGGTATCCCAGAGATGTAAAACGGCCAAGAAGACGACCTCAAGTAAAATGGAGTGATGAAATCAGAAAAGTAGCCGGTGTAAATTGGATGACTAAAGCACTAGACAGGAAACATTGGAAAAATCTGGGGGAGACCTACATCCAGCAGTGGATTGAAAACGGTTGATGATGATGATGATGATGGTGATACTTTCTTCATCGGAAGCGACACTAAATTCTGAAAAAGCAGAATTCCTGTTCTCTAGTTATATTTTATTCACACCGCTACCTTAAGACATCCTTAAGACACATGTGTTGCCACTCGTGACAGGGCTCCCAGGAGCCATTTTACAGCAAGACAATGCTCGGCCACACACAGCAAGGATGTCACAAGCCTGCCTCTTCCACATTATCACCCTTTCTTGGCCTGCTCGATCCCCAGATTTGTCACCAATCGAGCATGTCTGGAATCATTTGGGATGGCAAGTTGGACACCCTACGAGTTTGATTGAACTCGAGGCGCGTTTACAGCAGCTGTGGAACGAGATGTCTCAGGACATCATGCTGAACTTGTATTTCTCAATGCCCGCTTGTATCGCATCATGCATTCGCGCTAGAGGGGGTCCAACAAAGTACTAAAATTTCTGTTCATTTGTACTTTTTTCTGCAATAAATGATCATTTTTCTTTGGTTTTCTACTCACTTACTCATATTACAGTAGTACTTACGCGTGTAAAATTTCGTTTCATTTGGACGTATTTTTTTTTTGGTGCGCAAATTTTTATGGCAATGAGTGTATTTTGCTCTACCCCGCAAAATATGTCAAATGTTTCTAGGAAAATATATTATAACTACGAATGAAAACTTGTCGTTAGGGGCCACCGTAATGCTTACCCATCATGGATATGCATAATATAAAATATTAAAATAAAACATATGTAAACTATTTATAAAATGCATTGCAATTCTAAAATAAAATTCAAGCGTATATGTAAATATTTTTAATACATAGTAATGCTCCATTACTGAATTGCGGATACTACTTGATTATCCCGTCGACCTATTTCGACAAATTATATAAATTGCCAAACTACTCGCAAAATTATACAAATTGGCATAATTTTTATTTTAAATAACGAAAGAATAAATAAATCAGCAAAAGATTAATAAAAATGTAAATAAAATGTCGAATTAAAAATCACTTGATGACGCAAGAAACACATGTAACGTGTTTAACGTCAAGTGAATGTGACATTTACGATAAGCCATTATTGGCATTTAATCTTATAGTTTTGCGATAGTTTTTTGGTCGACGGGATAATCGAATAGTAACGAACTTTAGGAAAAGAAACATCCTTATAACTCAAAAAAGGAGAATCATATTAACTAACAGTTTACTGCGTCGGATTAAGCGTCTTATTTCTAATTAAAATACATCTTTGAGTTGAAATTTGAACGAAATACAGGGTCATGAAAAATAGAAAAATGTGAAAAATATGATTACATATACCTCGGCAACTAATTATCCGATCGACTTCATTCTTTACGCAAAATTTATGTTATTTATTGTTTTTAATATCCACTCCTTAAAATAAACAATTTCCAAAAATTTTAGATAGCTTTTATCAGAACGAATATTTCGAGAGTCCGAAAAAATATAGTTCCGGATAATCGAGGTTACTGATATACAATGGGCTTCTTCCATTATTACGTACTAAGTACACACCATATTTCAAGTCTCTATCTCAATTTGTTCGGTAGATAGAGTGTTTACAGACATACAGACACACACACACAGAGTGACAGACGGACGGCAATATTTTTTTTCTTCTAAAAATATGTGTTTCGGATTCTCCAGTGTCTGAAATGTGTAAATTCGCATATTTTTTTTTTTCGATTTTTAGAACGATTACAAGACTTACTTTATACTACGTATGACGGTTAAGTAATATACAATCACGACTTCCGTGTTACCCACGATTCCGAAAAGAGTTATTTATCTTTAGAAACCTCAGAAACCAATATATTTTTGAGATTTAAAGAAGGTAAAAAAGTATATTTTGTAGTATAATTTGCAGCCACTGATTTTTGGAAACGTTTCCAATTAGCTTTAACCCCCCTGACCGCCGAGCAAAAGGGCAGAATTGCAATGTTGTTTTCTTTGTAATTTTTTAAAAAGTTTAAGAAAAGATTATTTTTCTAACCAGATATAAAAAAAAAAATAATTACATATTGTAGGATAAGCCTCGAGAGTGCTAATCCCCCAAAAATATTTTAAAACTGCATTATATTTGTATAATTATATTAATTTAAAAAATGCTTCTACGGCAGTGAAACCTGCTGCGTAGTGAATGGATTTATCAGTTTGCGGGTTGGATGTTATTCATCTTCAAGTAAACATGTCCATGTTCCACAAAAATGTTTACAGATAACATGATAAATTAACATAAATGACATTAACATTAAAATTAATATCTATTTTTTTAATTCTTGCGCGCATAAATTCAGTTACGAAGCTGAAAGTGTTAACTTGAACAGGAATAGCATTAAAAAAAACCCTATATTCTAGTTTGTGAAAACTGATTAATGCATTCTAAAAACTACTCGGAAACGTTGCTGAAGATCAATGGCAGCAAAAGAAGCTTTGTTTTTAACCATTCTTCTTTAAACCTCGCAAATATATTGGTTTATGAGGTTTCTAATGATGATGAAAGCTTTTTCGGAATCGTGGGTAACACGGAAGAGGTTATTGTAAATTTTCGTACATGATTAAGAAACACCCGTCTTTTTTAATCGTGTATATTAAAAAAGCATTTAAAATACAAAGTTTCTTTTGCTTTCTATTTTTTTTATTTATAGAGATTTTGTTATGATTTTTTTAAATATGTTTTAATATAATAAGACTATTGCATGTAAAAAAAAATCTTTAAAATTTTAAATAGTTTTTTTAATTTAAATTTTAAAATTTTAAACATATTTAATTTTTAATATAACTCTGGAAGTACTTGCTTGATTTATACTAAACCTTTGTGGTCAGAAAATGTGTCATTTTAATTTATCTTCAGGATTTCTTAAAATATTGATTATGAATTTGATAAAAAAATTTTAGGTAAAAAAATGAAGTTTTTTTATTAGTGAGTTTTGCAATAATACTCACTAATAAAAAAAACTTCATATTTTCATAATTATTACTCAAAATAAAAAATTCTGAAGAGAATTTGTTGGAAATATAGTATAAAATCTCTGTTGAAAATTTCATACATATATCTTGCAAGGAACTTTAGATACATTCTTTTAAAGCTGACAAATCGTGAAAAAATTCATTCTGAGATAAAGTCAGTTATTTGAAGTTAAAGTGCATCGCTTCTCAAGGTAAAAGGTGTTATATCTCTGGATCTAATGAAGATAAAAACATGCGGTTTGCGGTATTTAACGCTAAAAATTCAGTATGGTTTTTTAAACCAATAATAAAAAAAAAAAAAATAGGATTTTTTTTTTGAGAAGTTTTAGCCCCGCACCCGGATTTGTCGTGTTTGTCTGTGAAATATATTTGTTGAACATGGAAATGATTACTTGAAAATGGATAGCAACCGAATAACCTATATTCAAAGTTGAGAAAACAAATCGATACACTAAAAAACTACTCGGAAACTTTTACGAAAGTCAGTGGGAGCAAAATTAAATTTGTTCTTATAAATGCATCTTTAATTCTCGAAAATGTACTGAGTACATTACATATTCCTAGATTAAAAAATAACTGTCTTTTTTAAACGATGTAAATTTAATTAAACATTAGAAGAAATATTTGAACATGCAAGCAAACAATATAAAAAAGAGTAGAAAAAAATGCAATTTAACAAATTACAACGACCATTTGAAAAATGATTTTTTCAAAGACTAAAATTTAAGACAAGACATAAAAAATCGCACGGAGTTGATCATACATTACGTACGCCATGGATTACATTTTTCTGTACTGTAAATTTTTAAACTTCTACGGAGCTGGTCATTCATTACGTACGTCATGGATTAGACATTAATATTCCTGGACCAATTTTAAATGAAATTTCATTCTTAAACTTCTAAACATCCCAAAATATTACTTTTTACACCGTCGTATAGAGAAAAAAAATGTACTTTTAAATCCAATTTGTTTGAAAGCTGTATCTCAATTTGTTTCTGAGTTATTAATTTTTTTTTTGTAGTTTTTATTACTTTTTTGTCATAGTGGCAACAGAAGTATCCATCTCTGTTGAAAGTAAAGGGAGAATACAGATTATTGTATAGAGCAATAAGAAAAGGAATAAAATGCGAATTCAACCAATAAAACGCTTCAGATATGTTTTTGATTTCCTAGCCTGACAGAGGACAATATCCATTTTTCTAAATGGTTAATAAAAATATTGGCAGAAATCTTCTAAAATGCATGAATGTAAATGTTGATGAATGTGACAAAACCATTAAAAAAACCCTCGCACGCAAAAAAATAATTAAAAAAAAACCTTCCTGAAAATAACTGTATCATTTTCTGGATGGAGAAAAAAATAAACGGGTTACAAATGTTTTCATCCCTCTAGTCTAAAGTTAAACGATGCCAGAAGTTGTAGCATTAATGGAAAGAATGACAAACGGTCCCATTTTTTGTTTCTTCATACAGCAATAACAATCTCAGTCTCAGTCCCAGTTAATGATCTTTTAGATTATTTACAAACTTGCTACAAAATGATTTTTCTATGTACAATCATTCAGAGTAAGAATGAGTAAAAGCGTTTACGATGCCAGATATTTAGTTCAGTTTAGTTTTTGTGATATGAATTAGTTGTTTCTGTGGATAATATCCTGTATTAATGCTTTCCAACATAGCTGAAGGGTTTATTTATGATATATGTTTGTGCAGCCATGTATAGCCTGTCTGTCCGAACTCTAACTTGCGTAAATATACTAGGGTTGCTACGTAATTGGTATATGTTTTTTAGGAATACTGTGGTATGTTCGGCATTGAAAATGAAGTATGCATCATTTATAGTTCGTTTACAGTGACACTCAAAATAATTTTGTTACATTGTTGTCTATGGAGAAAATCGTTTGATGTCTATTTTAATGATGTTAGACTATTACAAACATATTGAAATTGATATATTACGCAGAGTTACAATACAAGATTCTTTCTGTAGAATATGACGCATATAGCATTTATTGTTCATCTACAGGGGTACATAAAATACTTCGGATGCAGTAATGTTCACGAGCGACAATTGAGCGATTGACTGAGTTTTGTATTAATTAGCAAATTTTCACAATTATCACTTAAAATAAAAAATTCTGAAGACAATTTGTTAGAAATATAGCATAAAATCTCTGTTGAAAATTTCATACATATATCTTGCAAGGAACTTTAGAAATATCTATATTATAAAGGAGAAACATATCTGTGCGTAACACATACGTCATTTTGCGAATGGCAACACTTTGAAATAAAATTCCGGTTTTACAATTTTCTCTACTGCAAATTTTTAAAGTCCTAAACATCGCACATTTTAAATTTTTACACCGCCGTATGAGAAGAAAAATGCTCTTTTAAATGCAATTTGTTTGAAAGCTGTATCTCAGTTCATTTTTGAGATATTAATTTTTTTTGTAGTTTTTTATACTATTTTCCTAATCGTGGCAACAAAAGTACCGCATTTCTATTGAAAGTAAACGAACAAGTAACATAAAAATTTTGTTTTTAAAGTCAATTCCTACTTAGGTCATCAAAGAAAAATTTAATATAATCCCTTAAGCTAATATTAGTTTTTGTTGCATTAAAATATCTCAATTTGTTGATTTTCTATAAGCAAGTAGCTTTACAATGGAACTCTATGGGAATATGGCGAAATATTAGAGATATCGCCAAGTTGGCGTCACATTTGGCCACTCATTTTGGACGCCGAATTTGGCGATATATCCCTAAGTTGGCGACAAACTTGGCGGTATTTGGCTACAGAACAGGGTCCCCCCTATGGTAATCCCTTATTGAAAATACTTTCATTGATCTTCAATAACCAATGGCCGCCATTTTGTTTCCCATGCAAAACTAAAATTAATTAATTAAAATTTAATTAATTAATTAATATTTGAAAAACTGTATTAACATCAATTGTCATCCAGTACAAGTTTAAAAAAAATTATTTCAACTTGATAGGATGAAAAATGAGTATTTTATTAACGATTGAAAATTTGAACAAGATAAATATATAAATATATATAGGGAGAGTGTGAGCTAATAGTAGGAATTGAAAAATAGTCGAAAATAGGTGATTGCTGTATCATTTTGTTGGCATTTTCTCATAAAACCTGAAAAAAAGGGGAAATTAAAATACGGGATATGTCAAGAATATTGCCTGTTATTCCGCGATAATGACGTCATATGCATACTTTTTTATAGACGGAGTTTAAAACTGGATTGTAAAAGTGGATTGCTTTAGCGGATGCAAATGACGTCATTTTATAAAAAAGCCTGTATTTTAATTTTTAAAACTGAAATATGTTTTGTAGAAGTGCGTCATTTTCACAACTCAGCTGCTTTGAAATTCTTCACAGGTGAAAATGCTTCACTTTTGAAAATAATGTAATCGAAATCACACACTGATAAAACGCAATGTTTTACAAAAATTTCGAGTGTCTATAAAAGAGAGGTGACATGCAAATAATAGCGATTTCTATTACAGAAATTAATTATTATCGCCTGGATGGATTTGCTTCGCAGAGATAGACAAGCAAACAAATAATTCGAGGTTTAAAATAATATCAAGTTCCTGAAGTTTTTGTACAAATTTCTCTCGAATAACAAAATTTTAATGCTATTCTTTAGAACATTCTACTATAATTTTATCAAAATAACGTAATTGGCTTAATTTAATTTTTCATAATTTTATATAATCTATATATTTAGAACACAAGTGTGTTTTTTAGTCATCTGCCCTGATCTTTCTGCTGAACCAATTTTACTATTTTTTTTTTTTTTAAACTGAAAGCTGTTTATTTGTAGATGGCACTATCTGTTTGTTTTTTAAATATCCCCACTTTTATATTTTAATTTAAAAAGCATTTTATCTAATTTCTTCAAAATGGGAAAAATTAGACAGCTTTCATTATTGCAGACAAGAGAGAAATAATGAGGTATTTTTTATCTTTATTCATGCTGTTTTCTGATAAAAATTCAAAATTGTTGATAAAAATTGTTGTATAGGGTTTATTGTCGCAAAACCATATTAGGAGCAGAATATTATATTAGGGGAATAATAACGGAAAGTAACATACTGCTTTTGAAAACACGCATTTTTCTTCATAAGTTTTCTATATTGTTTTTCCTTCTGCATGTGCACTGATACTAAGTTTCAGACACTAGGCTAAATGCTTATTTAAGTCAAAATGAAGTCATATTTAAAAGAAAACGATCATTTTCATAGATAAAACTACACATTTTAACACAAATGCGTCTAAAAAACATAAATTACGGAAATTTTTACTCTTCGGAATTGAGATTAGAAGATTACGGCTGTTCACATAAAAGATGTTGCTGACAATTGTGACTTCATGTTTTGAGTGAAAATAGTTTTAAAATGATCAAACAAAATACAATTTTTTTTAAAAATGATGAATATGGATATGAGAAGGACGTATGCAAATTTTGAAAAGGTGAAAATTGCATTCCGGAATACCAAACATAAGAGCCTCAATTGATAACCACATCCTAATAACTGATCTTTATTATATTTTACTGATTACGTATCTATATTATAAAGAACAAACGTATCTGTGCATAACGATGACGTCATTTTACGAATGGCAACACTTGACGATCAAATTTCGGTCTTGCAATTTTTGCTATTGCAATTTTTTAATCTTCTGACCATCGTACGTTTTCAATTTTCATCGCATCGGAAAAAAAATTTACTTTCAAATGCAATTTGTTTAAAAACTGTATCTTAGTTTACTGATGTATCATATTTTTTAAAATAATTTGTAAGCATGATTTTTTTAATTTTATCTTATCCCGTGCCGGTTTCAATACATAATAATAATAAACATTTTGCACATAAAGCAGCAAACATTGTTCAGCATATGTTTCTGACTATTTTTGCATAACGAAATTAATACTTCCTTTATAAACAAATAAAAGAATAATATTAAAAAAAACACCAATCTAACATATTTGTGAAATACAAATTAACGAAATTAATACTTCTTTTATAAACAAATAAAAGAATAATATTGAAAAAACACAAATCTAGCATATTTGTAATCGTACAATTTAAATTTTAGATCACCAAATAAGATTTTTTTTTCAAATGGAATTTGTTTGCAAAGTTCATCTCAATTTACTGATTGTCTATGGTTTTAAAAACAATTTTAAGGCATGAAATATTTTTTAATTTATCTATATCGCTAGAAGCTCGATTACGAAAGATTAATCCGTATGCCCTTAAAACAGAATAAAGAGCTCATCATTTTCTTATGGTTAATATCCATTAAAAAACTTCCCTATGAAAAAATAAATAAAATAATATAAATAAAACACAAATTTAACAGACATGTGTCAGCTCTGAAATTATCAGAATATAAAAGGATGCCGTAAGTAGCTAAATCTTGGTCAAATAACTCTTAGCATGCCGCTAATTAAAAAAAATATCGCTTTTGATAAATTTCAAAAATTTATTTGATTGTATAATTCGTATTTTTCATATGAAAAATGCTTTTTTAAATGTAAGTGGGCAATCTAAAAATTTTATTGCATATAAAAAAAATTATTTGTTTTCAATTAAAAAGAATGTTTTCACCTATATTCTGTTACCCGGGATCCCAGGGTACGATCCCCTAGTTCTTTTAAAGTTGACAAATTGTGAAAAAATTCATTCTGAGATAATGGGGAATTATTTCTATGGTGAATTATTTCTATGGGAAAATCGGTTGATGTCTATTTTAATGATGTTAGACTATTACAAACATATTGAAATTGATATATTACACAGAGTTACAATACAAGATTCTTTTTGTAGATTATGACGCATATAGCAATCGTTTTTTACGTTTTAATTACGGAACTCTAAAAACAGATGTTCTATAAAAAAGGAATTTTTTATATTAAATTAATTTAAGCAAAATTAGTAGAAATATATAAAAAAAACAATGGAAAATTATTACAATTTTTTTATATTTTTTTATTCGACTGCCAGGAAGGGTTTCACGCGAATCTGGGTATGTGGATTTCTTTATACCCTCGAAACATCCAAACGGCTCGATGGATTTTTATGAATGAGGTCTCTATCGATTCGTCTTAATCTTCCGATAGTTATAGGATAGGTTTTGTTTTTATAAATTCAAAATGGCGGTAGAGACGAAAAAATATTTTTACACACCATACTGAGTGGCATATCATTGGATAGGTCCCTCAAAATGAATGTTTCATTGACTATTTTACAGTCAGAAGCGCGGTTTAAATATTACACAACCTGGAAGTTGTCTAGATAGGATTTCTAGCTTTACTGCAACTCTAACCATCATAGATATCTATAGGGCCTCATCAAAACAGTGTTTCTAGATAAGGAACTAACAATTAAACACAACTTAAAAGTCATCAACTAAATAAAAAATAGGTAAGTAATATAAAAAATAGTTTCACATTGATGAGAAATAATTAATTACTTCTCTTTTGAATTTTTAAATTTAATTTGTACTTGTTTTTAAATAATTGCTTGTAAACTTGTCCTTAAACAATTTTTTAAATCAAATATCTTGAACCGAAGAAAATTCTTTTTTTATGTGCTTAATATATTTGTTATGTCTTAAGGGGTTCCGAGACACAAAAATCTTTAAATTTTGCAAAAATATATATCTCATAAAACCTTTCTCTGTTTTTTCCTGCTTAAAATGACATTTAAATCATGTTTCTATCTGAATTAGAACGAAAAAATATATTTTTTTTTCGTTTTGGTTTGTTTTCAAATTCTAGCTTTCAAGCAATGGCTGTCATGGAAACGGCTTCTTGTGAAAATGCGTTTTTCTTCATGATGGATTTTTTTTACCATTTCTCGTATTTAACTCGAGAACCGTTAAAGATAAAGGAGGGTTTAAACTTGGAACACATTTTTTTCAATTGTTTTACTTTAATTTTGATTAAGCATATTTGAAAAAAAAATATATTTATTTTTGAAAATATGACTTTTTTTTTAAAAGTTGCGCCACTTTTTAAAAATTTTGTCGTTAAATATTTTTTTTTTTTTTTATAAATTAATATTTTTAAAAATGCTGAATTAAAATTAACACTTATATATTTTTGTTTATTTAAAAAAAAATGAAATTCTATATATGTATAATATTTCGAGTTATAACGATTTTAAATTACCCCACTTTTTTAATAAATTTAAAATGAAAAAAGAATTATGAGAAGTTTTATCATGTTATTTTGTTTACAAATGATAAGGTTAACCATCACCAAAAGATTCAGAATTTTAAGTCAATAAATAAAAATTATTTTAAAATGTGTCCAGGACCATTTTAAATAATGATTGATTATTATTTCAGCACGACACGAGAAATAAAAAGATCGAAAAAACAAATCTGCGTACAGAAAGATATAGTGAGCTAATTGAAAAATTGTGGAAAATCCCTTATAATAAAGCTGTTTCTAGAAAGCAACTCACTATATCGCCCCTATCTTTGTAAATTTTCGCGATATTTCGCTAGAATTTTTATAGAAGTTGCCCAGAATAGCTGACTACCAAATTATGAAATAAAAATTTTGAAATCTTCCACGCATACGCAGTTAAAAATTATTTCATAAAAATGTCCATATCTCATCAAATATTCAATATATCTATGTTTTAATTGTAGTATACTATTGCTACTATTCTTTGTCAAGTTTTGGGAAAGTTGTGTTAAATTTGGTTAAAAAAATCTGTATGCTATAAACAAAAAACTTGTGAATTTTTCGCTGGCACAATAACATCTTTACGAATATGAGTGCTAAGCTTGCACAATTGCACACAAACGTTGAACCCAAATAGTCATTTAAGACAGCGACAAACCATTTCCAGCATTTTCTGTTTCATAGGTGATCGCAAATAGTATTTTATTATTAAATTTATTATTAGCCCACCAATTGTCCTTCCGACTAAATCATCACCGAGAAATATGAAATCAAACATGTTTTTTACATCCCAGAAGTTCAAGAACAATTCGCCAATAATTTTCGTAGATATTCGACAAGCAGTGTACAATCGAAAGCACCCAGTCCCTCTACCTTAACTTTTGGAGGCCAGTGTAGAAAACCCCAATAATGAATAGACAGACTGACAGAGAAGCGGAATTCATAAATATTTTTCGATTATGTCACAAAGTGTTAAAAAGAAAGAACAGAAACCAAAAAAGAAAAACTACGCGACATGCATAGTTTATGAAACACTTTTCAGAATATTTTTACGAAACTTCCTTTTGTCGTGAAGTGATAGAAGATATTTGATCTAGAAAACAGAAATTCTGCTTTTTCAGAATTTAGTGCCGCCACCGATGAAATATATATATATATATATATATGTATATGTGTGTGTGTGTGTGTATAAATATAGATAGTACAAAACATATTTCAGTTTTAAGACTAAAAACGCATGCTTTTATTATTTATAAAATGAAGTCATCTGCATCCGCTGAAGAATTCCTCATTTGCGATCCAGTCTTAAAGAACATCTACAGTAAAGTACGCATATGACTTCACTATCGCTGAATAATACACAAATCCTAAAAAAGAGATGTCCTCATTCAAAAAACTTGACAAAAAGAATCGGCTATCTAATGATTCATAGGCTTTCATTTGTTTGTAATATTAATAGAAATACTTAAAATTAAATTTAGTTTATAATAGCTCCATGTTTTATCAGAAATCATTCATTTATATTTTTTGAAAATAGCACGTTTTTTAATTACTTTTTTTTAATAGTTTTTATAAGAAAATGGCAACAAAAAGATATAATTACTATTTTTCAACTATTTTTCCTTTACTTTCTAGAGAAATGGAGTACTTGAGTTGCCAAAATTAAACAAATGGCACTAAAAACTACAAAAAAAATTAACATCTCAAAAGTACATTTTCCTCCCAATATGACGGTAAAAATAGAAAATGTGCGATGCTTCGAAGTTTAAAAAATTGCAGTAGAGTATTTAACTGATGCATCTGTTTTGTTTTAAGACTGGCTAATACAACGGAATGATATTTTTTAGAGACGATACTTTAATTTCTGGGAGAAAGAAATATCGTACCGGGGGCTAAAAAGAAAACTATTCGACATGCATAGATTGTGAAACACTTTTCAGACCTAGCAGAATAGTTTTACGTAACTCCCTCTTATCATGCAGTCATAGAAGCTATCTAAATAAAAATTTAAATAAACCATTACACGATTTTTTAATTAAATTTCCTTTTAAGAATTACTGACATAGGTGGTCATGTATGTGAATTCTTCTCAGAACCACGTATATTAAATATATAATTTATATACACCACATAATATACTAAAATTTATTTAATCTTGAAAAGGAATAATATAAATGAAATTGCACTTTCACAAATTATCGGTCATAGACGATAATGTAAGTGAAAATTTTGTGCGGTTCTCTAAAAGAAAAACAACTATTACATGCACCATTTATTATTGGTATGATATTATCATGCACTTCAGTAAACTATATGTTTCATTACGTCAAAAATAGTTCATCATCGTTAAAAATGTCTTCACACAATTACTGTCTAGAGATAATAATATATCGGAAATTTTTGTATATCCCTGTAAATGAACGGTAAATGCTATGCTTATTTTTTTCTGCAGTAAACATATTACATACATCATTATATACCAATAATGATTATTAAATTTTAAATTCTTGTTTTAATGTAATATTTTTAAAGTATACTTTAAACTCTTATTGCTCTTTTAACATAATGTGTATTAATTTTCTGCATATCCATGTAAAAGAAATATAAATTCTGTACGCTACATTTTCTACGGGTAACTTACATCCAGCTTCAATAACATATATCAATTTCACAACAATCCAAATTTATTTATGAAAGTTAGAATACAAACAGGCAGACACAAGAACTGAAGTTCCCAACATTTTTACTCCCACTTTTTCGCCCACTGTTGGAGCCTAAACATCACCATTTTTCTGTTGTTGTAGTAAATTGCTGTTTTCTCTTCCAAAATGCTTCAATAAATATGATGCGCACCCTACTTGTATTACATATTATGACTCCGAAAATACTTTTGAGGGAAAACATCAGAAGACCTTACATTTTTTATGTTCAAAAATTTTGAGAAAAAAATCTCCATATAAAAGGAAAATTTGAAATAGTTTGAACGTTAGAGGTTTACGACAACAAAAATAATTTTCCTATTTAGTTTTTCCTGACAATTTCAAGTCAGCATTTTTTTTTTTTTTTTTACCTTTTTCATCTAGAATTCTACTGACCATTATCTACCTAAATGATTACTTCATTTGAGGCCCTCACTATATCAATTACATTTGTTTGAGAAAACATGTGCTTAATTGACCGGTATCTTAAAATATCAGAACATAGTAAATGAGGCCACTCAATTGGACAACATGCAATTATTTACCTTTAGTTAAACTGAACACTGCTATCATATATGAAACATCCTAACCTATGATTAATTTTTTATGTAAATAATAATATTTTACATCGAAATGCAAAAATACCCAATTTTTGGGTATTTACCCCAGGCTTGGGTATATACCAAAAAAATAAATTCGCACACACTGGGTATTTATTCGTTCCACATTAGCGGGTGCAACTAACGATTGTTTTTTTTTTTTTTTTTTTTTTTTTTTTTTTTTTTTTTTTAATAATCTTTTGCAAACTTATGATTGATATCTCTAGAACATTTCATTTAATCCAATATATAAAATTGATAACGAAAAAAAAGATGGAGAAAAAATGTTACCAAACCTTAGAATTTGTGATTTTTATTTCGAGAAATCTACTGTACTTTCTTAGTAAAACGCTAATAACATATAAAGATAAGTAAATTGAGAGCTATTTAAAAAAAAAAAAAAAAAAAGTCAAGTGAAACAGTTTCTAAGAAATCATTTCGCAAAATGGACTTTTTTAAAACCTTATTTTAAGAAATCTTTCATAGAATATAAAAGTAAAATTCAAAAGGATTTTTCACTTAGTTCTTCAAAAAGGGTAACAAAACAAGATTGAAAAAATATATATATATAGTTTTCAACGAATTTAATGCTTCATGTTTTCTCCAACCTCCATAAATCACAGACAAAAATATTTTTAGAGTTTAAGGTTTGAAGATTAAGTGTAAGGGTTAATTAAAGAGTAAATGTAAGGTTTAAAGAGTAAATAATAAATGTAATAAACTTAATAATAAGTTATTTCGAAATGAAACTGAATTAGAAAAGTTTTGCGTGAAATGTTGGGCATAAAATTAGAAAAAACGTACTATATCATAATTTCTAATATTAGATTATCAAAATCCCATTTGAAGATGTATTACTATTACAAAAATATAAACAGTGTTACCAAAAATTTAAGTACAGTTGTTTAAAACTCATTTATAAGAAATGTGTTGTTGCAAAGGCTACACCATTTCGTAAATATACTATTTAGACCACAGAGAATAGATTTATAAAGAAAAAAATATTTACTTTTAAGATAACAGGTAGAAAATGATGCTGCAGGTTGATTTGGGTCAGTATAATGGGCATAAAAGCTAAAACAATAAATGTGTACATTATTGGCAAACATGTAATAAAATAACATTTAACTGTTTATACCTATTTTATTTCTGAAATTCAGTCTAAAGAGCCACTTTTGCTCCTAGTGACGAAAGTGTGAACTATATTTTTCCTCTATAAATCGATTCCCCAAGGTCTAAATTTTAGTGTGTATAAGAAATGAGTTCTAACACCGATACGTTAATTATGGCACCTTGTGTTTCAGTAAGAAACCAGAGCTATGGCCTAATAGAGAAAGTTTTAAAAATATATCCTTTTCCTTAAATCCAGTGTTTCTCGTGCACGTAGAAACACGTGCACACATTTGGCCTACGCGAATAGGTTAAAAAGTTACGTAACAAGCCTATACCGTCGGGAACGGTGCAGCTAAGTGACCTAGCGAAAAAGTTTTTTAATTATTGAATCTGACCGTCTTAATCTACATTATAAAGCAAAAACATGCCTTTGAACGTCATATTGAGTGTAGCAACAACCGAACCAGTGAATGTCGCTTTTACAGCAATTTTTTATACTCCTAAACATCGCACTTATCCACTTTTTACATTTTGTAATAAGGAAAAAAGGGATATTTTCAAAATTTGTTTGAAAACTGTATCTCAAATTACGGATTTTTTATGGTTTTGAAAATAAATTTCAAGCATAAAGTTATTATATCCAAGTAGAATCTAATTATGGAAGATTAACTGCTTTGAACTTAAACAATGAAATTATTTCAGAAATTGTTTCCGTGTAACATAAGTCGTTTCATCTAAATTGTCAAACGAAATAAAAAATTTGCGAATAAATAAGTAAAACATCAATTTCTTACATATGTAGTCGAACTACACGCTTAAACACTGAAATATTCACACAAAGATTACTATGAATTGAGAAAAAATTTTCGTAATTGGCCACAGTCATGCGGCTAATACGAAAATATCGAAAATGCTTTTTGGTGTAATTAGTGAGCAATCTATGAAAATATACTAAATGTAAAAAATCGATAAGAGTTTTCAATTGAAAGCGATTTCTATTTAGGCTCTATAAACCGGACAGAATATCGGGCATCTTTAACAAGGTTAGCCCGGATTGGGTTCCCTGGTACATGTGGAAAATACAATGGGAAATGAGTACCGTCAGGGTTTTTGATGACTTTTGACAAACCTTAGCGATTTGGCTAATCAGAAATAAAAAACTTTACCTCCAATAAAAGAGTAGTTCTCCATTATCCCGTCGACCTCTTTTTCAATTTAAAAAAAAGAAAAAAGGGGGGGGGGGCGGTTCGAAGAATCCCTTGGTTATAGCCCCGAGTACTGGCTAATATACTGATTGAAAAAGCTAAAGCAAAAGTTTGTAAATCTTAAAGTACTGACGTAATAGAGCTGAACTAACACAATCGACCTGACCTGAACTAGTTCAGGCCAATGACGTCATTTCTTTAAAATTTATAAACTTTTGCTTTCGCTTTTTCAATCAGTCCATTAGCCAGTGCTCGGGAATATAACCGAGGGGTTCTTGGAACCCATTTTAATCTTTTTTTTCTCTCTCTCGCACTGAGGAAGGAGATCCGGGTATCCACGAATCGATCGTATGTGATTTTTTGTGTCATATTTGTACGTACTTGTGCGTTAAATCGTTGTTAAAGTTTTTAGCTAGTGTATTACAGGATTTAGCGCCAAAAAGGCATGATCATGGCTTTATTTTCACTTGACGGCAGATGCGTTTATAAGCGTTTATTATGACGACAAGAGATTTTTAATTCGATGATTATCTGTATTTTTAATAATATTTTACTGATTTGACAGTTTTTTTGTTAATTAAAATAAAAATTACGACCTTAAACGGGGACGCCATTATGTTAAAAGAGAAAAAACATCGAAAAATGTTGCAACACATAGTTGCGGGGACTAGATCAGACTGAATTTGACATCACAAACATTCACCAGCCGATAGGGTTAATTAAGAATAATACTGTAAATGAACTAGTAAATCTGCAGATCAGGAGTCTCAACATCCGCTCTGCATCTCATTGCTTTTAGCACACTTTGAGTAATATTAATCCTTCTACAAAAACGAAATTTAAAGTTTTTAAATTACATAATCATTTATAAAAGGAAAAAATATTTCGAAGGTTTCGGACATTAGAAGCGTTAAATTAAACACGTTGTTATGTAATGGTACTCTGAAATTCTCATGAGCTACTTATTCTGCTAATTTTTAGATAATAAAGTAGATTTCTTCAGGGGGCTCTGCTCTTCTGAACCCGCCTTAGTGCACTTTAATTTACATTTGTAATTTTCAATTGATTGTGTTAATATCCTTTAGTAATTTCTATCAATAGACGGAAGCGTACATGAATTCTTTTCTACAGCCCTGTATATTACGTGAAATTTTTTACACGTCATATATTACACTTAAATTTAATGCAGACAAAAAACCCTCTTAAAACGGCTGATATCACATTTCCGAGAATTACTAAGCATAGTGTGCACCATGTATCCAGTTTTTGCGGAGCCCTGTATATGATTCCATTTAAATACTGCAAACATCTGTTAGTATAATAAATGTAGCTGAGCTTTAAAATGCGTAACTCAAATAAATAAAAAAAAAACACTGAAGCAATTTGCGCTCATTTTCATAAATACTTATATGGTCTAATTTTTAAACACCACATAGTAAGCAAAAATTTAGTTAACGTTAAAACGCATACCATGATCGAAAACGCTCTTCAGCAATCATCCCTAATAGATAAGAACTATATCCGAAATCTTTTATGTGACCCTATAAATAAACGATAAATGCGATACAAATCACATTCAAGCTTCTTGTAGTCAACCACAGTAATGTATTTTAATTTCATAATATTTGAATTAGTGCAACACAATTAACACACTGATGGCAGGCAATTTTTTTATTAAATCTGGGTTTAAAAACAGTAAAAGCTCTTCCCTCTTCTGAAAGTCTTTCGGAAATTGGCTTCTGAGATATGTTTTTCATGTTTATGCAGCAGAAAATATCCTTCAATGTACGGATGTAATATATAATGCCTTACAATATATAAAAAATAAGGACAACACGATATAAATGTCTTTTCTGTAAGGTAGAAGTCACTCCCTTAGCCAATGATGTATTCTGAATAAGAACAAGATTCCTCGTTTCCCATCGCTAATGTGTTAAAATAAGCTATGAAGAGTTTTTTTTTTTTTTTTTACCGTAGACCATATTTTAATCGACCACTTTTGTGTGACTCTGTAAAAAATATATGTTTTGCACCCAATATACTATAAAAATGATTCAAAAATACATATCAATTTTATTATTTTGTAACAGAGTAGCATCATTAAAAAACGCCACAAAAGAATTTTCTTCAAAGATTGTAATATTATGAATACTTTTGAGTTCCCGGTCCGCATACTGTAAGTGCTACACATAACATATTTTATAGTAACCATATTCTACTGCATTTTAATAATGTATATAAATTTCATTACGTTTAAAATTGTGTAACATTATTAAAATACACCGCAGATGATTTTTCCGAAAGACTATACTGTAACGGAATAGTTTTGAGTGCCCCTGTAATTGAGCTATGAATGCTACTCACTTCATTTTCAATACCGAACATACTTTGGTAAACATCAATAACGTATATCAATTACATGTAATCCGACTATATTTATGCAAGTTAGAGCACGCAGAGACACATGGCAGGCCACAGATAGACAATCTGAAGTCATAAACACTTTTCATCTGTGTTGGAAAGTGTTAAAAAGCATTTATATGCCTTTAACTGTACCTTTTTTATAGCAAGTTAAAACATTAGTTTAAACAACCTAATCCATGCGGTAGCAATAACATACTAAAAGCCCCCCAAAATAGGCATATCTGGAGATCTATAAATCTACTGGAAAATCATTCATTATCGTGCTCACTGTTAATTGCATAAATTGCATAAATTTGGCGCTATAAAATAATTTTTGTGATAGCCTTTTAATAGTACCTTCATTCAAATTAACGAATTTTACTAATTTCATTCATATTTGACGCAAGGATAGGCTACGAATAACAGTCACTAGGCAACGGAGAAAAGGAAAAGAAAAAAAATGAAATATGTATCATGTAAAATAAGAAAATTAATTTAAAAAATTCTTTAACCCTTCTTTGCATGATGATGGAAATTTCTATCATCACATTGAATGCCCAAAAATTATATAAAAGAACAAGTTCACTTTAAGTTGATCGTGTCTGGATACCTTTTTAATGTCCATTGCATAAAAAAAACATAGCTGACAAAAAAGGCTTCTCCAGCTCCTCCACCTCCAAAAGATATAAGAACAGATGGTGCTAAACATTGGCCAACAGTGGGTGGGTCACTCCGGTGCAAGTCTAAATGTATAGTGCATTCTACAATTTCTTGTAGTAAATGTGGAGTCAATTTGTGTCTAAGTAAAAATAATAATTGTTTTGTTAATTATCATAAAGAATAAAAAATATCCAATGATATTCTCTTTTATTTCTATTTAGTACTAAGGTAATGATCTAACTTTGCATGATGATGGAAATTTCCATCATATTTTTTTTTGCCAAATTTATACTATAAATATATACTAAGATTTTTTTAACCATTTTTCCTTTAATTTTGAACATGAATTATATCACCTTGATTTATTTCACCAATAAAGAAAACATCATGCAAAGAAGGGTTATATTATTGGAATACATGTATAAAGTTCCACAAAAAATTATACACGTAAATTAAAAAATCTGACAAATATATTCACAAAAATTCAAAATAATAGGAATGATTTAAAACCTTTATTTGGAAATTTTAGTATCCATAATTCAACATTTAAATCCATTAATCAAACGTGCCATTTTCGCTCAACAAATGAAAATTTGAAAATCGCCTGACTTGCCGTAGGAAAGCATTATGGAACAAAATAAAATCTTCCATATTTCTTGAACGAATGAACCAAATTTAACCAGAAACTATACAGCTACGAATATGCACACTCATTTGCAAGCTGATCGGATGCTTTTTACGGCAGTTGTCGCGGAACAGACAGACAGATAGACAGACTAACAGACAGACTAACAGAGTAACAGAAACCAAAACATTTCGTGTCTAAACAGTAAGCCTTCACTGACGTTTCGGCAATAAATATTCAAGTTTTTTTTTCTGTCGTCATGAATATATTGTAAAATTTACTGTTTATACTTATTGATAATTGATACTTTAGTGGATTGTCTTTTCCGACTTTTTTGTATTTTTTGGATATTTCAATTGTTCCAGCGATTGTTCCATTTGCATATTGGGGCATTACAGTGTGGCGAATAGATTGGCATTAGTTTTTTAAGTGGTATACGGGATAATGGTGAAGTACCAAATTATGTTAGAATAAAAAAGAAAAGTGCCCAGCTAAACTGATGGCATTGAGCTCACAGGCTATTCACACTAATTGTAAATCGTACTCTTATTTTAAAGAATAATGCCCCTCAAAAAAATAAGTGAAGGGGAATTAGCTCCCGTTTCCCCCTTTATACTTAACCAGTGAACCTCCAAATCTAATCAGGGAAGCTCCTTATCATAATAAACCGGTATACCAAATTTGGAGCAAATCGAATAATCGTGCAAAAAACCCATTTATCTAAATTAAGGGGGTGGACTACCCCCCCCCCCTTTATCCTTAACCAATGAATCCCCAAAACGAATCAGGGAAGCTCCTTAATATAATAAACCGGTATACCAAATTTGGAGCAAAGCGAATAATTCTGCATGAAAAACCCGT
Source organism: Maratus speciosus (assembly GCA_963932465.1). Taxonomy (NCBI): domain Eukaryota; kingdom Metazoa; phylum Arthropoda; class Arachnida; order Araneae; family Salticidae; genus Maratus; species Maratus speciosus. The sequence goes on from OZ010786.1 coordinate 446,394,910, forward strand.
TTATATAAATTAAGGGGGGTGGACTAGCCCCCTTCCCCCTTTATCCTTAACCAATGAACCCCCAAAACTAATCAGGGAAGTTCCTTAACATAATAAACCGGTATACCAAATTCGGAGCAAATCGAATGATTCTGCATGAAAAACCCATTTATCTGAATTAAGGGGTGGACTAACCCCCCTTTTCACCCTTTATCCTTAACCAATGAACCCCCAAAACTAATCAGGGAAGTTCCTTGACATAATAAACCGGTATATCAAATTCGGAGCAAATCGAATGATTCTGCATGAAAAACCCATTTATCTGAATTAAGGGGTTGGACTAACCCCGTTTTTCCCCCTTTATCCTTAAACAATGAACTTCCAAAACTAATGAGGGAAGCGCCTTATCACAATGAACCTAGAAAAATTTTTTGAAGCAAATCGGATGTTTCTATCAAGAGTTATCGCGTTACGTACATACATACATACATACATACATACATACGTACATACATACATACAGAACGGGCGGGCACATTAGCTCTCAGGCTTTAATAGCCTGTGAGCTAAAAATGGATTTATCTTCAAAACTGAAAATTTTATCTTTACCTTTTATTTAATATATTCTAAAATAAACTAATTTTTATAACTATTTATAGATAGTTATTTATCTAAATTCAAGTATCCGTTACATAAACTATTAAAAATAAATACAATCTAAATGTCTTCCGCAATCAGGAAAATAATTCTAAATCGTATTTAACTCATTAAAATGTTATGAAATAAAATTTTCCAATCCAAGTTGATTCACCGTTTTAAAATATTAAACTGAATAAATTTTGGGAAAATTAAAATATAAACAGGAAACTATATATGTCACATAAAATAAAAACTTTTTTTCCTAGATTTCTTTGATTTTTCAGTGAAACCCATACTTAGGTTTGTCATTTCTCAAAAGAAAAATCAAAGTTCTGCTAGTTAAAATCGGAGCATAATTTGTTGAAAGAAAGTAAAACATCCTAAATGAAAGCAGTCGCAGCAACAAATCAAAAACTGGTAACTGCTTTCAGTAAACCTTGCCCAATAGCTTTCATCAATGCAGAAACCAGCACAGACCAGTTTTTCCTTATGCATTCACTGAATGGTGTTAACGGTCATGTTGTAGACGGCTGTACAATTTTTTTCCAAATATAAGGTTTCATACATTTCTTTTAGTAGCCTTGTGTGTTTAGCTGACTGGCTGAAATATCTTTAGAGCTGATTTAGAATGTCCTGACATTTGAATAAATATTCTATACTTCATCTGCTATTTGTGAGTTAATTCTAGCCTGTGTACAATGAAATGAACTGCTGTAAATTGGAGAGCATTATTTTTTAGGTGTGTTGTGAACCCAGAGCTGATGCTTGTCATTTCCCTTGCTTCATTTGTGGCTACCCCACAGATTTTGTTCTTTGGTAACTCATATTCATTCCATATATGACGCAGATCCGTGTACAGATCCTTAGCTGTACATACTTTAAATTGAACTAACTTTTAAATTGTGGTGGCTACACACTATTTTCCATCTGTTCCAGTTAAGTACTTAGCATACACATTTATGCTTTGTACTTCAGATATATCTGTGTTTTAATCAACCTAAAAGGAGAACCAAGAATTATTACTGATCAATAGTATCATATAGATGAAAGTAGTAATTAATATTTAGCACTATATATTTTTTAATTACTTCTGAAATGGCAAATTGTGTCTCAACGGCATTATTATGTGGTTCATAATTGTTAATCAGTAATAATTTTTTTTAAAATTCAGGAATTACATTTTTAGATTCAAATTTTTAGATTTCATCAGTCTGCTAACCTATAGAAAAAACTGATCCACAAATCTCACATTCCATACGTCTAATAAGTAGTGATGAGGATCAAATTAATAAAAGTTGAGCACTCGCAATTCGTCGAGTCTAAACGCTCATTTACTCGCCATAGGAATAATTTTGTTGCGATTTAGTGCAATGGCGAGCGGCAAATAGGGCACTCATAACATTCTGTATGAGCAAAGTAACCCAAAACATGCAATATTGTAACAAAAACCAAAGCCTGATTTCATTGGCTAGATTTTGGCGCAACGGGATAGTAAGTGGGTTTTAAATCTCAACTTTAATGTTCTGTTTAGTAAGAGCAGACGTAGAAGATTCCCATTTGATTCACGAAGTTTGGGTGCGGAGTATAAATACAAGTTATGGATGGGGCGGTTGTGGGATTTGTACAGCTTCTTGAGCACGATAATAAATAAATACGCTTGATTGAGCCTTCGAGTCTGTTGCGGAATATTTTAATTCTGTTTGATTTGTCACTACTTTAGTAGCCTTTTGGCACAGAATGAAGGGTTCGTGTTAGAATTTATTTATTGTTATTACCAGAAATTTCTGTTGTATAAAGTAAAACTGATTTTTATATGATTTCGTGAATGAAAGGTGTATATTTGAAATGTTCTGCTATTGTTAATTTTCCGATTCTTCTGAAATATTTGTGAAAATTAATACATGTGACGTCCAAAGGACTATCTCTATACACGATCCGATTTTAGTAACAATATACAGGGTGTTTTTGTTTCAGTCCGATTCGCATATGAGTGGTTCACAACCATAGAAGACCCAGTCCATTTTGAAAAACAAAATGTGATAGTTTATTTAGAAGGGGCATAAAATCCGTTTTATCCACTCCCACAGTGAACCAAGTCTATTTTGACATACGTTTTCGTATATGTCATCTGTTTACAGACTTGGTTTACTGTGAGAATGGATAAAACAGATTTTATGCATCTTCTAAATGGAATATCTCATTTTATTCAAAATGGACTTGGTCTACTATGGTTGTGAGTCCGTCATATAATAATTGATGAACTGATTTAGCTGAAGCCATGAATAGGATGCCTAAGAATAGAAAAAAGAGTAAGCGTTTCCCGATGGGGTACCTCGCAGCATCTCCTAGCAATAAAATACGTAGATGTCGAAATACCGGCCAGATCGCATCATGAAAAATACAGCAATGTAAGATTAAAATTTCAAAGAAACATTTGTAGAATGTCATCGATTTAGTAAGAAAAATATATTAAGCACAGATAAACAGTTGTCTGTACAAACTTCAAATGCTCACGTTTGTCACAAGTGTTAAAAATATCATTGTAGTCACAAGCTTAACAATCATATTCTCGTTTATTATTTCGTTAAATAATGGTGAGCTTTCTTATTATGTATCACTAGGTTATATCGTTTTAAACAGAATGATGCAACTCAACAATGTAAATAATATATGTAACAGTGTGTGGGGCAGTTGATGGAGACATTTTTTAAACTTAATTGTTTTCGAAGAACACGATTTTGAAATTCTGAAAAAGTTTCCAGAGCTGCAGCCTAACCCAAGAACTTTGGCTTAAATTGCCAATGTTCTACCTATTATGGTACCTGGATCGAAAACCAACAGACAGAATTCACTCAGAAAAAAATCATGTTATATCATTACAAATTAATCTTATTCATTTGTTATACTAAGACAAGGGAGCAACCAATCGCACATTACACCAACCGATCACATGCTACTCAAATTGTGTAAAGATCGGGAAAATATAAAATATGCAAAAATCATTAACACGTTGAATGCCACGTCAGTCACCGATGACTCACACTGATATTTCCGTTTAGGTCGCGTCGGTCATCGGTGACTGACACATATAGATTCTGTAACGGGAGTCTTATTTCGTGGCCTAAACGGAAATACAGACAAAATAGACTTGTCATTCAACGCGTTAATCAATAAGTGACCCACTGAGCCTGATCTTCTTTTACAAGAATGAGATGAACATTGCTATGTCAAATATGAAAAACAGATTTTTTTTTTAAATTACGAATACTTTAACCTTTTTCTATTGAAGAGTTTCGTAATTTTAAATAATATATAAATGTCGAAATTAATATAAAAATAATTCCACACTGTAAAAAAGATAAAAAAAAATGTTTATTTTACGGTGTAATACTAGCACCTCAGTATTGTACCATAAAAGCAACTACAATAAACAGTAATATACGGTATATTATTGATAGTATATTTATTAGACGACTATATACTACTAATATCATACCATAAAATCAACAATAGTAAACCGTAAAAAAGCGTAATATACGTAATGCAGTAATATACAGTATATTACTGCTAATATTTATAAAATGACAACATCCTACTAATTATTTACGTTTTATTCTTGTTAATTTTAAGGCATAATACTGGCAGCTGGGATGCCAGTATTCTACCTAAAATACTGAATATTTCACTGAAGATGACCGTCAGAAGAAGATTTTTCACTGAATATGACCAAGGAAGTGTCGGTTGAACACGTTTTGGATTTTAAATGACTTTTATGTGTTTTTAAAGGATTTTATTATACTTGACACACCTGTAATCAATATATTTACATTTATTTGTATCTTATGTATGTTAATTCTACCGTAAAATCAACAATTTCTTTGTACAGTGTAGATTAATTCTACTTGGGAAATACGAAGCTAAATTTACTAATTATATAAAATACTAACAGAAAGTAATTGCTTTATTTTATATTTTATAATTAAAGATTTTAGCTCATGATTTTTATTTTTAATAATGCTTGTTTTTCTTGATTGCAATGAAGTTTTTATTAACTATCGGAATTACTGTATTTCTTTTATTTCCTTCATATTTTTTGGAAGTACGTACTACTCTGCGAAATTTGGATGCATTTATAAAAAACTTGCGTTGTTAAAAGTTAATTAGCTTTGTGTTCTATTGAAATTCTAATACTTGAATGATTTTATGTATTTAAAAAAAAAAAAAAAAAAAAAAAAAAAAAAAAAAAAAAAAAAAAAAAAGAGAGAGACATGTAATAATTAAAACCTTATTACTGCAATTTGTTTAAACGTGATGATTTAATTAAATCATCTTCTCTTAAGTTATCTTCTTTCAGCCTCCATAGAAAGTAAATTTTCTAAATATGGATTTTTTTAAAATTATTTTTCCTATTCATATATTCCAGTTCAGTTAATTTTTATTTTAGAACGAAATACTTTAAAAGAAACATAAGTGCAATTTTCACTGGTTTGATTTCGCGTCTTAAAAAAAGCATTTTTTTATGTTGCATTAAAAGTATGAGGAATAAAAAAAAAAATATTAAAAAAAAAAGAAAAAAAGATAGAGAGGAAATAAAAGAAACAACCCTAAAAAAAAACAATGTAATTTTTAAAGTCATAATGAAAATTAATAGAAAGTAATTGCTTTATTTTATGTTTAATAATTAAAGATTTTAGCTTATGATCTTTTATTTTTAATAATGCTTGTTTTTCTAGATTGCAATGAAGTTTTTATTAACTATCAGAATTACTGTATTTCTTTTATTTCCTTCATACATTTTGAAGTACGTACTACTCTACAAAATTTGATGTATTTATATAAAACTTGCATTATTAAAAGTTAATTAGTTTTGTGTTCTGTTGAGAGTCTAATACTTGGATGATTTTATGTATTTCAAATTTTAAAAAAATAATAATAAAAGATATGTAATAATTAAAACATTAAAACCTTATTACTGCAATCTGTTTAAACGTAATGATTTAATTAATTTTTTTTAATTAATCTTCTTTCTGACTCTACGGAAAGTAAATTTTCTAAATATGAATTTTTTTAAATTATATTTTCCTGTTCATATATTCCAGTTCAGTTAATTTGAATTTTGGAACGGAATACTTTAAAAGAAACGTAAGTGCAATTTTCACTGCTTTGATTTCTCTTGTTCAAAAAATATTTTTTTATGTTGCATTAAAAGTAAGAGGAATCCAAAGAAAAAGAGAGAGAAAAAAAGAAACATCCCTCAAGGAAAAATGTATATTTTAAAGTCATAATGAAAATTAATGAAGTACTTTTTCGTTCTCACAGTAATATATATTTCTCTCTGAAGCTAAAAAACAACAATAATGTAATAAATAGTGGGATTCGTCCACCATGCACCTGCAAATCCTTCGTAAAGTTGTACGTAAAACAATGTATTACGCTATCATGGAATATAATATAGGGTTTCTCTTAAAAGGTTGAAGCACGGGTTAATTTTTTACGTGTCGGAGATTAAGATGGCAATGTGAATTGCAAAATTGGAACACATTAAAAACATAGGTTTGTTTAATGAATTGGTCTTTCCAATAATATTTAAAAAGATGAAATTCAAAGTTTTATAAGAATACTTTAGACGAAGATGGTCAATGGAAAGAAACTTCGTTTTGCTGCAACAAGCTCATTTTTAAAAAAACTCCATATGTGTATTATAAAAACGAATGTTGAAAACGGATCGCTGTGAATACTTGCAAAACGTCAAATTGGAAATGTAAATCTGTGAGATTTGGCAAGACAGGAGAAACACGGACGATAATACATATATATGTATTTGACCTGAAACAAAAGATAATAGATGGTTCCAATAGTATTAGTGTCGTTAATATATTTAGAAGAGTGCAGTGATGTATTAAATTTAAGAGAAAACACTATGATAATACTTTGTAAATTATAATTTTTTAAATATTTTTCTTTTATTCAGAATAGTATTACTGTATTTACAGGATTTCTATTTGCGTTATGCTTTATTTAGATGCATTCATTATGACTTCTCAACCGACTATTGAACAAAGAATATTATGTAATTCATTTGTCCCATACAACAGACAAAAATCCACATATTAATTCTGTAAGCTTACTGTAGAGTAATTAATAGTAAAATAAGTTTTGTTGCTGTTGGATAACTATCTACGAAAACAACGAGATTTGATTTAAAGATATTAAATTATAGACAGCTATTTAATTCTCATTGAAGAAATCAATTCTATCGTGTTTTTTGTTTTGCTAATAAATAATTATGTGCACATTTATTTTTAAAGTGTTAGTTTTAGTCTATTTTGATAAAATATATTCTGTTGTTCAGTGAAAAAGTATCTTAATTGTATTATCTCGATTTATTGAAATGGAGACATAATAACACATAACAGAAATTTCTGTTGTATTAAGCTCAGCTGATGTTTATGATTTCGTGAGTAAAAGGTGTATATTTGTGATATTCTGTTATTGTTAATCTTCCGGTTCTTCTGGAATATTTGTAAAAATTAATACCTGTGACGTCCAAAGGACTATCTTTCTTCCTCTATATACGATCAGATTTTATTAACAATTTACAGGGTGTTTTGTTTAAATCCAATTCGTATATAGGGGTGAGATGCCTTATAGAGTTTCAATGTAAACAATAATTTTTGTGAAGCAGTGTAAAACATAATGGGATGAATAAAAGTAACTTTAATTTTTTAGTCATACTAAATTTTTTAACTTATTTAATATTAGGAAGTTACAAAAATACGAATCTAACAAACGTTGGCAATATAATGAAAGAACAAACTAATATATATTTGCTACATAATTATTTATGTTATGTTAATATATTTGGTTGTGCAATATTTGTTTAATATATTTTGTTTTACTTAATATTTAAAAGAATTGTGGCTCTTAAGCATGCCAATTTTTAAACATTGTAACAAGTTTACCTACGGTAAAGCCACTGTGATAAAGTGCTTTAGAGTCAAGCTTTTTTGTTAATCTTTTTCATATGTCCCTTTGTTCATTTTAACAATATCTCAGGTCTGCCACATACTGCAAATTTGTTTAAGAACTTTGAGCAGCTTTTATATAACCAACAGTTTCAATGAATGGACTTGATCCCATCACAATTACTCGAGGTTTTATTGCACTCTGCTAGACACTCTGAAGAATCATTCTCATTCGCTTTAAAAAAAAATCCTCGTGTTCTCAATCTGGAAAGGAATTTAATCATCATCTATATCACCGTCAGTTGAAGATTCTGTCTTTCTACCCTTTGACTTCTTATCTAATTCCTTTTTAGAAAGGCTTGAGGCACCCGGAAATTGGCAGTTGCTATTGTCACACCGATTTAGTTTGATTTTTATATGCCTTAAAAATTATTTTTATTTGAATATTAAAAGAGAAAAAAAAAACTTTGGTGAAAATTACGTCATATTTAAAACGATACCTTTAAAATGTCTAATTTAAAATAAATTTCTTATAGTGTCTTTATAAAATTGTTTACTTAGCCATTTTATACCAGCTAACTTTAAATTGTTCGGTTGATCTTATTTAATCAAACACGAAAGTAGCAGTTAGCTGTCTCGACAGCAATTGATTCTGTCTTAAAATCCCTCAGCCAAAAGGAAATGAATGGAAACTTGATTACAGGAGATCGCCACTAGTAATTTAATTACGATTTAATCTTCCGTAATCTTTTCAAAGCTGATCAAATTAGCGTGGTTTTACAGTCTGCGGCGTCTGGTGGAAGTTGGCAAGCATAGCTCGCAGAGGGCAGAAACCCCTAGTTATCTAAAATTTTATTATATACTATCGGTATTTACATTTATTAAAATTATTTATAACTGCATTTAAAATAATATTTTTAACAATGATTAAAATAATAATTATTAAACAAATTTTTATAAAGCCCATTAAAGTTGGTAGGCAATAAAGTTTATTTATGAGGCAGAATGCGTATAGAAAACTTTCAAATTATGTTCACCTTAGATTTTAATATTTCTTTATGTCATTTTAAACATTTAGAAAATTTATAATTTTAATAAATGATTTTTTTTAATCAGTTGATCAAAAACACGATTTTATCACTGATTAAAGTTATCTGATTAAAATTGTTGACAAGTTAGTTAATAGCCAAGAGTAATTTAAACAATGAAGAAGTAACCAGGCATTTGACCGCAACGGAAAATAACCGGAATCTTATCCCAAGGAAAAACAAACGGCATCTTACCCCCCAAAAAATTTTTCGTCGACTCACCCGGCAAGATGCCGGTGCCTCCTACTAACGTGAAGAAGCGGGACCATCATTTACGTTTTGCAGAAAGGCCAGGTACCAGTACTCTCTAAAAACATGAGATTTAGTTCTCTGATGTTTAAATTAAGACTTATATAGGCAAATAAAGAAGAAACGTAAAATATTTTGGGCACTTACCAGAAGTGTTAAGACGAAATAGCAATAAAAAAGTACTACTTAATTTTTTTTTAAAGAGCGCAAATGGAAATTAAAGTATCACTAGGCAACCCTCTTCCTTAAAACTGAGTAGCGTTTCCCTACATCGCATCGCCTGAGCATATGAAAACTACGTTGATACAGCATCTTGTACAACACGGCATCGCACGTCAAGTTACCCTAGTAATTCTGCACTGTAAAAAACTGGTGATTTTACAGTGTATTACTAGCACTCCGGCCGCCAGTATTATACCCTAAAATCAACAACAATAAACCAATAAACCGTGTAATAAGCAGTAATATACCTTTAAGCAGTATCATACGGTAAATTGCAGCTAACATATTTATATGACGACTACATACTGCTGCTTATTTACGGTTTATTCTTGTTAATTTTTCCATATAATACTGCCAAAATTTCCTTGTGCAGTGCAGATTAATTATGTTTGGAAAATAAGAAGCTAAATTTAATAATTATAGTAAAAAAAACTAACAGAAAGTAATTTCTTTATTTTATAAGTGTTGAATAATTAAAGTTTTAAGCTTGTGATTTTTATTTTTAAAACTGCATTGTTTTCTTGATTGCGATGAAATTCTTATTAACTATCAGAATTACTATAATTTTTTATTTACATCATATTTTTTTAAAGTACTACTCTAAAAAATTTGGAAGTATTTATGAAAAACTTACATTGTTAAAAGTTAATTAATTTTCACTGCTATTGAAATTCTAGTACTTGGATAATTTTATGTTTTTCAAATATACAAGAAAGTAATTAAAGTGTAGTAATAATTAAAATCTTATTACTGCAATTTGCTTACACGTGATGATTTAATTAAATCTTTTAATATATCTTCTTTCAGACTCTACAGAAATTAATTTTTTTTTAAATACGGATTTTTTAAAATTATTTTTTATTCGTGTTTTCCAGTTCAGTTAATTTGTTTCAGACCGAAAAACTTAAAAAAAAAAAAAAAACTTGAGTGCAATTTTCTCTGTTTTGATTTTTCTTGTTAAGGGGATCCGGTGCTCAAAATTCTATTTTTTTTTTATTTATAGAGATTTTGTTATGAATTTTTTTTCTGAAATATATTTTAATATAATAAGAATACTCATGTAAAAAAATCTGAATTTTTTAAATATTTATTTTTTTTAATTTTAAACATATTTAATTTTTGATATAAATCCGGAAGTACTTACTCGATTTACAAAATTTTTACACTTTTGTGTAAAGAAAGTGTATCATTTTAATTTTTGTCTTCAGAATTTATTAGAATATTGATTATGAATTTTATATAAATATTTTCTGCAAAAAATGAAGTTCTTTTAAGAGAGTTTATCATTAATTAGCATATTTTCACAATTATCACACAAAATTAAAAATTCTGAAAGCAATTTGTTGGAAATATAGCCTAAAACCTCTGTTGAAAATTTCATACATATATCTTGCAAGGAACTTTAGATATATTCTCTTAAAGTTGACAAATCGTGAAAATATTCATTTTGAGATAAATGAAGTTACAGACAGTTAAAGTGCATCGCATCTCAAGACAAAAGATATTATATCTCTGGATCTAATGAAGATAACAGCATGCGGTTTGCAATATTTAACGTTAAAAACTCAATATATTTTTTAAGACAATAAAAAAAAATTGCATTTTTTTGAGAATTTTTAGCCCCGGACCTCCTTAGAAAAAATATTTTTTATGCTGCATTAAAAGTATGAGGAATGCTAAAAATAGAAATATCTCTCAAGAAAAAATGTATATTTTAAAGTCATAATGAAAATTAACGACGAATTTTTTTTTTGTCTTCACAGAATATATATTTTTATCTAACGCCAAAATATAACAGTAACATGACAATAAATAGTCGTAGTCGTCCACTACTCTCCTGCGAATCCTTTATAAATTTCTACCTAAAACAATATATTATGCTGTCATGGAATAAAAAACAGGGTTTCTCTAAAAAGGTTGAAGCATGGTTTAATTTTTTACGTATTGAAGATTAAGGGGTCTCAAGACTCTAAAATTCGAAAAAAAAAAAAAAAAAAAAAATATTTTCCACATTTTATGAAATTTTCAGCATTTCTGCACTTAACTACCTTTAGCTTTTCCAATTATATTTAGTTAAAAAAAATATGCACAGTTTTACTTATACGTGTAAACCAAACTGGCATAAAAAGTATTAGTTATTCTAACTGATATCGAATACCCATGAGGTATTTTGAAAAGTTCTTCATAACGCTTAAAATATTCAGGAAAACTCTTTATTTTCCTCCAAAATTATTTTTTTATTTGTTGTGTGATAAATATATGCTATAATTCATATAGTGTGCCCTTGAACAGTATTTACAATGAAAAAAAATGCCATTTAACAAATTACAAAGACCATTTGGAATATAATTTTTTCAAAGTCTAAAATTTAAAACATAAAAAAATGCATGGAGTTGATCATACATTACGTATGCCATGGATTACATTTTTCGATACTGTAAATTTTTAAACTTCTACGGAGCTGGTCATACATTACGTACGCCATGGATTAAACATTAATATTCCTGGACCAATTTTAAATGAAATTTCATTCTTAAACTTCTAAACATCCCGCAATATTACTTTTTACACCGTCGTATAGAGAAAAAGATGTTCTTTTAAATGCAATTTGTTTGAAAGCTGTATCTCAATTTGTTTTCGAGTTATTAAATTTTTTTTTGTAGTTTTTATTACTTTTTTGTCATAGTGGCAACAGAAATATCCACCTCTGTTGAAAGTAAAGGGAAAATACAGATTACTGTATAGATCAATCAGAAAATGAATAAAATGCGCAATTCAACTAATAAAACGCTTCAGATATGTTTTTGATTTCCTACCCTGACCGAGGACTATATAACCATTTTTCCAAATGGTTTAAAAAAAAGACAATTTTCAACATTTAATATCTTAAAATTTCAACATTTAATATTTTTAAATGCATGAGATTTTAAAACACAATTTTCATTGGGATGTAAGATATAAGTATGTTCTTCCATTTAATGGTTTTAAACAATTGCAGTATCTAGAATTAGTATCTTTTAAACAAAAGATAATAAATGCTTTCGGTGATATTAGTCTCGAGAATAGTATTAGAAGAGTTCAGTGATGCATTAAGTTCAGGGAAAACACTATGATTATGCTTTGCAAATTAACATTTTTTACTTTCTTCTATCTTTACAAGAAGAAAGTATTGGATCCGTGAAAATTTTCGAAATTTAGTTTTAGACGGATTTACACGTTTTAGGGGTCAGAGAACCCGAAAAACATGTTTTTGTCAATAAAATATCTGTCAGTGAGTCTGTGAGTCTGTCTGTCTGTTCGTCCGTCCGTCCATCTGTCTGTATGTATATGACACAAATTTTGTGGTCGCTCTATCTCAAGAACTAATGAAGTAAATTTGCTAAAACTTTAGATTCCGTTACTGCCTTATATAAATTGGTGCTGATTACTTTTTTGTGTAAATCTCCCTACAGGTGGCGCTGTTATGCTGCATTTTTCACGATTATCGCAATAGCTGCATCTCAAGAACAAATGCACGGATTTTCATCAAACTTCAGATTCAGTTTAGTCCCTGTTATAAATTAGTGTTGTTTATTTTTTGATGTAAACCGCCTAACAGATGTTACTGCTATGCAGAATTTTTTACGATTTCCGCAATAGCTCTATCTCAAAAACTAATGCACGGATTTTCATCAAACTTCATAGTCAGGTAGAAATTGACATAAGTTGTTACTGATTAAATTTTGGTGTAAATTACCTAACTGGTGGCGCTGCTATGCTACATTTTTCAGGAAGTATTAACATGTATGAGATAAAAGAAAGTTTTGGACTAGTTTAAATATGTCTCTTGAATTCAAAATTCTATTACTATATTTATAGGATTCTTGCTTGTGTTATGCTTTATTTAGATGCATTCTTGATGAAATTTCCAATCGATTATGGAACATAGAATATTATGCATTTTTGATGAAATTCCTAACTGATTATGCAACAAAGAATATTGTACATTCTTGATGAGATTTTCAACCGATTATGGAACAAAGAATGTTACGCAATTCATGTATTCCATACAGAAGACGAAAGTTCACATATTAATTCTTTAAACTTACCATAGAGTAATTAATAGTAAAATAAGTTTTGTTGCTGTTGCATACTATCTACGAAAATGACGAGATTTGACTTTGAAAGATATTAAATTATACTCAATTATTTAACTATATTCTCATTGAAGAAATTTATTCTATTGTGGTTTTTTGTTTTGCTAATAAACAATTATTATTTATTATTATTTATTATTATTACACACATTTATTATTACACACATTTATTTATTATTATTACACACATTATTTTTTTAAATGTATATGTTTAGGGCTGTTTTGATAGCTCTGTTGTTATGTGAAAATTTATCTTAAGTGTATTCTCGCAATTTATTGAAATGATGACCTAATAAAGCATCGATGAGTGATAACTGAAATCGAAAAAAGATTTTTTTAGAAATCGATTTTTGACTGGTGATATCTATTAAAGAAATTTGTTGCGGATATTTCAAACTTCTAAGGGGTTTCTATTTGCAATGATACAGTATTTCACGAATTATTTGTCATAAATAGTCTGAAACCTATATCATCGAACTTTCGGCGGCGTCGCTACTGAGACTAAGGATGTTTGAAAATTCTGGATTTTTCTTAGAATATCAAAAGTTCTTCCGGTATTCTTATTGGTACCTTTATAAGTAATTTGATTTATATCCAAGTGATATTTACGTAAGAATAGTAGAAACTTAAGCATAAAGAAAACCCTCTATATTTCCTATGTTACAAAAAAAATATATTCCAATAAACAGTGAAGTCATTTCTTCTTGTGTAATTTCTGAAACGTACTTATCAATTTTGCTTCAATTCTTTCGGTCGTTCTTTATCAAGTTTTTCTTGGATTTTATAGAAGCGAAAAATACCGATTTCGGAAAAACAGTCTTGTTTAACTGTATTAATTTTACAGTCAAATTTATGCATTTATCCAGTGACATCTTTTCTTCTGCCGGCTCCTCATCTCTGTTCTTCTACGTTGCTACCACCGTTATCGGCGCTCAGAGTCAGCGATCTCACTGACCGGTATTCCATCGCTTTCGATCTCAAAGTTTGCAAACGATTTCTATTTTCTTATATTTTATAAGTTAGAAGTGTAAATAAAAGATGGAGGATGCTGGATTTTTAAGTTGCCGTATTTTCCAGGTCACACTGTACATCCTATAAGTACATATCTATTCAGTGCATGTATTCCGTGTTATCGTAATAAATAAATAAATAAATAAATAAATAAAACGAGTTCTTCAAAATCAATTTAATTTAGCCTAATATTTTCTATAATTTAATTAAAATATACTAGTAATGATTTAGCATACAAAGATTCAAACAGTAATTATTTAAACTTACAAACCAGCAACAAACACTAAAACATGTTTTCTGTTTGTTACATACTTTTTACCAAAATAAATGACATTTAACTTAGAAGGATTGAATTATAGGCAATTACTGAATTCTCAGAAAAGAAAGTAGCTACACAGTGTTTTTCTTTTGCTAATAAATAATTCTATATCTGTTTATATACAAAGTAATTGCTTTGAAATGCTATGGTGTGCTGATATGTGAAAATATATCCTATTTATATTTTCATAATTTACTGCATTTATATTCTCATAATTTAGGCCTATAAGCTCAGTCTACCCTGAAATCGAAGTAAATTATAAAAAAAAATTAGCATTAAAATATTAAAACTACGATATCAGAATTAACAGTAAAATAGATTAAAATTAAGTTGACGAAAGTAAGTAAACACTAACATTAAAAGATTTTATCCGCTGTTTTTAATGATTTTTAAAAAACTAAATAAAATTAATTTTTAATTTTCTTTTTACGTTTCGATAAATAAGATAGCATAAACCATCATCAATATTATCAATGATACTCAACTGTCATTAAGATATTTTGTAAGATATCTTGAAAGTTCAATTTTTTTTTTTTTTAATCTAGCAATATTGGCTAATAAAGCCTCTTATTGTATCTATATTAAACAAGTTGGAAATTGCTTGTCAAACGTGGCAAATGAGGTGCGTTCGTACTATAACTAGTTTTATAATTATTTTTTGCACCCCATATTGTACTGAATGTATATTTTTTGCACTTCATAAGTGCATAGTCTGTAACATCATTAAAATGCACTTGCAATATTTTTTCCCCATTCCCCGTAATGCAACGGAAAACTTTTGACTGTCCCTGTAATTAAACTATACATCCGATGTTCATAAAATTGGAAATAGCTCGACAAAATTTTGCAACAATTATATATTTAAAATTTCAGACCATTCGTATTCTGTAACATCATTTAAATGCACTTGAAATATTTTTTTTCCAATTGGCCGTAATGTAACGGAAAAACTTTGACTGTCCCTGTAATTAAACTATACATCCGATTTTCATAAAATTGGAAATAGCTCGACAAAATTTTGCAACAATTATATATTTAAAATTTCAGACGATTCGGAAGGCTGTAACATCATTAAAATGAACTTGCAATAATTTTTTCCCATTGGCCGTAATGTAACGGAAAACTTTTGACTGTCCCTGTAATTAAACTATACATCCGATTTTCATAAAATTGGAAATAGCTCGACAAAATTTTGCAACAATTATACATTTAAAATTTCAGACGATTCGGAAGGCTGTAACAACATTAAAATGCACTTGCAATAATTTTTCCCATTGGCCGTAATGTAAAGAAAAACTTTTGACTGTCCCTGTAATTAAACTATACATCCGATTTTTATAAAATTTGAAATGGCTCGACAAAATTTTGCACCAATCATACATTTGAAATTTCAGACCATTCTGTAGGGTAGTTTTTGCTCTGTTATATGCGGACGGACGGACGGACAGACGGACACACGGACTGAACGACGACTATAGGTGCTACGTATTTATATAATTACGAACGCACCTAAAAAGGACAAATGTATCCGTTTTAACGCTGACGTCATTTTGAAGGTGGCATCACCAAACGATTAAATTTAACTTTTAAAAATTAAAAGATTTTATCCGATGTTTTTAAAGATTAAAAAAATAATAATTTTTTTTTTTTTATGTTTATATAAATAAGATAGCGTAAACCATCCTCAATATTATCAATGATACTCAACTATCTTTAAGATATTTTGTAAGATATCGTGAATCATCAAAAAAAAATTTTTAAATCTAGAAATAGTGACTAATAAAACCTCTTATTGTATGTATATTATAAAGAACAAATGTGTCCGCGCGTAACGCTGATGTCATTTTGACGATGGCATCACTAAACGATTAAATTTAACTTTTATTGCAATTTTTTTACACTTCTCAAAATCGCACATTTAAAATTTTTCTATCGTCGAATAGGGAAAACATTGTACTTTCAAATGAAATTTGTTTAAAAACTATATCGCAATTTGTTTGAAAATTTTATTGCTATTTGCTAAATTTTTATTATTTTTTTAATAATATTTAGGCATATTTTTTTAAATCTAATGTCGATCGCTTGCAGACGATTCCGTAAGATAAATACGTATGTACTGAAATTAATATAAATAACGTAGCATTTGTCTCAAGTTTATATGACATAACGAAATTAAAACATTAACAATTCACTAAATAAAACAATGAAATACCAAACTATACATTTAAACACTAAAATGATTTGAATAAAAAAAGGCTGGTTTTAAATAGTGATCTTTGGCGATTGCTTTTGCTGTTAACTACTGGCGCGAGGCCAATACAAACCTATCGCTTTTAATAAATTTCAAAACACCATTTAACCTAAATACCATTTTTCATAAGTATATGATTTTTGCTATTGTTAGTGCTTATTATAAAAAAATTAAATTAAAAAAATCTAATATAATTAAATAAATAGTTTTCATTTATATTGTGTAACCGAGAAGCCCGGGTATATCCCCTTGTTAAAATGAAAGAGCAGTTTCACAAAATCAATTCAGATTGAGATTTTAAATTTAATTATAATAATCCGGTAATAACTTACGTATGTATAACTGTATAATCAGCCTCCCCCCCCCCCAAAAAAAAACTTATATTGTAATTACGAAATTGTCCTAAAAAAAAAGGCCCCCAAAGACTCAGCCATTCGACTGAATAGTAAGCCTTTTTTTCAAACTTTCTTCTATCTCATACAAGCTAATACTCGAAATAAAACATAGTCGAAGTCAAAAATTAAGTCTAGATTGGAAACTTGGGTGATTCAGTAGGGGAGACCGGGCCTGGTAGGCGCAGTTTTTAGTTATTGATTTGTATTAAGTTTTTGTTTAAGTTTTTTATGAAACTTTAACTGTACTTTTAAAGAACAGGCATTGTGCTATAAATACCCGGAGTTTTGAATTTGTAGCTTTTGTAGTTTAAGTTTAGCGGAAGCCTAAAGTAAAAGGAAAATTGAGCGCCAACCTACCCCGTTACGGGGCAAGTTGCCTATGCCTATGGGGTAAGTTCACACACGCTTTATAAAAATTTAAATGAAACTCAAATAAGACATGCAGTTAAGAGAAATCAATTTCATTATTACCAGTAAGTTGAAACAAAGGCGTTATCGCCGTACAATGTAAATTCTAAATTATACAGATATAAAAATAATGAACAAAACATTAACATTGAGTAACTTCTATCCTACTCTATATCATCACCGGAGTTACAGTTGTCACAAATAAAAAATGAGTGTCTCCGTTTGGGCAAGCCTCGTGTGCCCAAAACTTTGCATTGCAACTACTTTTCTCGGTGTTTGCTGTTTTTCAAGCTACCAGCACACACCAGACACCGAGCCAACTTGCCCCGTGTTCAATGCGCCTACTAGCCCTATAATAAATTTCTTCACAAAAGGGACACGTAACCATCTAAGCATAAATAATCCACGTAAATCACACATGGGGTAAAAACAGTTAATCATACACTAAGAAAAACTGCACAAATTAAATCGCAATTATTAAGATAAGTATTAGAAATTAGAAAAAGAATGAAGCTACAAAAAATTACGTATGAGTGCAAAAAACAGAAAAATCGTAATAAATGTCCACTGCACTTAGGAAACACTGCAAAACTACAATGAGGATTGTAAAAAGCAAGAAGAAAAATACTCTGTGACTGGTTGCGCAATCTATTCACAAACAGGCGATTTATGAGGCCTGCACCTACTTACCCCTGTAGCCAACTACCCCAGGTCTCCCCTATGATTTTTCCAATCTTCTGTGGTCAGTCGAATCTAATATCATCTCCTCGCACATCCACGACTTGCATTTTTGCCGATCCCCCCGGCATGTGAACATAGGGAAGAAAATACAGGCAAATAAAGAGCATTTTATTTTGGTTCATTTTTGAGTTTACGTTTATTTAATCATCAGTTTCTGTTTGAAAACTTTTCTGAAGATGGATTTTGATAAATGTCCTTCTGATTTTACATAATTATTAATAGGTAAAAAGAAAATAGGAAAAAGAAGGAATAAAAGAAAAGGTCATTTCTAATGTTCAAAATTTATTACAGTTTTCTGTGGGCATGTTTAGAGAGGGGGGAAGGAAGCCTTTTTGATGAAATTGTGGTTTGTTGATAATTTTATAAATTTATTTACATTGCAAATAACACGAATATTTCTTAAATAGTTAAAATGTAAAGAATATATATTACCGTGAAACTATATAATTATATCAATGCAGACAAAATTTTGAATTTGAAATTTTGCTCGTATTGTAGATAACATGAATTTTCCTATCAAATGTAATTAAAATTTAAAGAATATAGATTACCATGGTACTACATAATTATATTAATTCTTAAAATAAATTTAAATAAAAATTTGAATTTTAACATAGTAGCTTAATTGTTAATAATTAAAATTTCAATTACGCGATATTTGTAAACTCAGATGTTCTGTATTACTTAAAAAAAGTAATAAAATTGCCATTTTTTGTTCTTCTTATTATTTTAACATATTTTGTATGATATGCACATATAGGCTTCTAATACGTACAGTCGTGGAAAAAAAAAAGTAAACGATCCCTACTAACTCCTCAACAAATCATCGTAGAAGAAAGTTACTGGTACCGAACGATTGGAAATAAAGTCTACTTTTAACTGATGTATATAAAATTTGCTTAGGGGGCCATCTACATATTAAAACAACTCCAAACTTCATTTTTTTCAATGGCAATACCCAATTTTAACGATATATTTCAAATCTTCGGTTCAAACTATTCCTAGACACCGAATTTCAAGCCATTTGAATGATAAGTTTTTGAATTATAAACATTCAAAATTTAGTGCTTCTAATGTTAAATTACATTTTCATATTTTTATTTATATCTCCCGAAATTATGCTCCTAATGTGCTAATTTTTTTTGTAGTAATAATACTAATATACACAAACATAAATAAGCTGAATTTGCAATTTTTATAATTTTATGATATGAATTATGAATTATGAAATTAATATTCGAAAACATTATGAAATGCAACCTACATTTTTTTTGATGGATTTAGATTTATTAAGTCTTGCTTTATGGAAATTCAAAAATTTCACATTTTTCTTCCAAGTAGTTTTCAAATTATGCTTAAAAAACGGCAAAATGATGGTTTAAGGGGCCGTCTATGATGGAAGTGAGTAGACATTTTGAAATGTATTCTGCTGTACTGTAATCAAACAGGTTTCATTGATGCTTAAACGTGCCTTGATCAAGAAGGCGGCTCTCTCGGTTAACATTCCAGTACGGAACTTCAATTTGGATACAGCCCTTAAAATATGCTCGTTTTAAAATAATTAATTTCTCGGAAACTTATGGTACGAATTGCATAAAAATTCGTTTTTAGGCTAATTGAAGGGTGTAGAGTTCATTTATGCTGTCAGAATTGGGTACTGCTATTGAAAAAAACAAAGTTATGGTTCGTTTTAATATGTAGATGGCCCCCTAAGCCAATTTTATATACATCATTTAAAAGTAGACTTTATTTCCAATCGTTCGGTACCAGTAACTTTCTTCTACGATAATTTGTTGAGGAGTTAGAAGGGGCTGTTTCCTTTTTTTTTTACTAAACTGTACATCCACATTTAGAACAATTTATTTACATACAATAATCACAATTCCTTTTTATTTCGTCAATTAGCCGATATTTAGAAACCCAATTGTTCTATATTACTTTTAAAAAATTGCTATTTCTTATTGGTATTAATATTTTAACATGATATGCACATAAACTCCACTAATACGTACAGAACGATTTATATACAAAAAACAATTGCTTTTTAAATCATTCAACTAATCAGAAGCCGTATTTTCTTCCCTATGCTAGCTTTGGTGAGATCGGCGAAAACGCCCACGGATAACCGGCATGCCGCTGCCGCGAGGCCGTCCAATCCTGGTTGGTTGGCTCGTTGATTGGGGTTTAATGCCACAAAGTCTATTGAGGACATGCAGAGGTAAGAAAATGTTAAAGTTTGACATTGGATGTTAAAGTTTAACATTAATGAAAAAAGCAGTACGATAATATGAGGACGTGAGTTTCAAAACTCGCCTTAGCCAAAATTAAGAAAATCGTTGTTTCTCTATCAATCTATTCCATAGGTAAAGCTGCACCGGAAAAACACAATATTGTAAAAAAAAAAAAAAAAAAAAAAAGAGAGAACAGGAATTCTGCTTTTTCAGAATTTAGTGTCGCCCCCGGCATTTCGATTACTTCATTTTCTTCTGATGGACTGATAGCTTTTATTATTATGAAATAGCCATTATAAATGAAGTGTTAGGTGAAGACGAAAGAGCAGCCGTAAAAAGTTACAACTCTGATTTTCTGGTCAGTGGGGATTTGGTCTGATCTGGTCAGGTCTGATTTTCTGGGGGGAAAAAATGGTCATAATTTTTTTTTTTACGGCTGTTCTTTCATCTTCACCTAACACTTCATTTATAATGGCTGTTTCATAATAATAGAAGCCACCAATCCATCAGAAGGAAATAACTCGGTGAAGCAGGACTCTACTGCAGTACAAAATATATTTCAATTTTAAAACTTAAAGCACACGTTTTATTTTACGTAAAATGACGTCATTCGTATCCGCTTAAGAATTCCACATTTACTATCCACTCTTAAACATCTACAGTAAAGCATGCATAGAACATCACTATCGCGAAATAATGCACAAATTCAGCAAAAAGATTCCGTCATTCAAGAAAATCGAAAAAAAAAAACCCGGCTATCTAATGATTTATACATACTTACTATTAAATAATACGTTTATATGTTTTTCAAAATAGCACGTATTTTAATTACCTTTTCTTTCGGTTGTTACGAGAAAATGGGAACAAAAATATATAATTACTATTTTAAAACTATTTTTCCTTTACTTTCTACTGAAATGGAGTACTCCCTTTGCCAATATTAAGCAAATGGCACCAAAAACTACAAAAAAAATTAATATTTCAAAAATAAATGGAGATACAGTTTTCAAACAAAATGCATTTAAAAGAACTTTTGTTTCCCAATACGACGGTATAAAAATTGATGCGATGCTTAGAAGTTAAAAAAATTGCTAAAGAGTATTTAATCGCAATGCTTTGTTTTACGGTTAGCTTCTGAGCTTTTGTAAGGTAAAGTTATTTTTTGGACACAAAATAAGCTGCGAGAAAGAAATAGCATAGCGTACCGGAGGCTAAAAATAAAACTAGTTAAAAAAAAACTAGTAAAAAAAAATGTAGTCCTATATTTCTGTCACTGTAAAAACTTTTTTGACATTGAAAACAAATGGACGCAGTTAGCGGTATTTCGCGATTTCCCAAAATTTCATTTTCTGGATAAGCGAGTTTTGAAACTCACATCCTCATATGTATAATTAAAGCCATTTAATAAATTGAAAATGCCGCTGCTAAAAGACAAAGAAAATATTTACAATTTAAAACTGAAAAATCTGTAAAACAGTATTAAAAAAAAAGTATAAGATGTCGTAAAAATACTGCATAAAAAGAAATTTATAAGCCACAGATTATTAAAAAGTAATGTAAAACCATGTAGGCTAAAATTCTTCAAAAACTGTAGTTTCTTCGTTTGTACTTGAGTCATAAATATAAAAGTTTGATTCCGTACCCTCTTCCACATAGCGGTGCAGCTGTTTAGAATCCTTCATATTAGCAAGTGATGGGCATGATTTCTTTTTATTTGTGCCTGCAGTTTTTCTTTATGAAGGGGCTTGAGTTCAGGATTTCTATCTTTTTTTCTGCGCACAAAAATTTTCGTTTGCTTTCCAGTTTGAAAAACATCAAGATTCTGGAATTTGCTTGCACATTAAACAGAAATTTGCTCAGTCTCATGTTCGATTAACTTTTTAGATTGACTTGAAGGTTTTTGTGACTGACGATTAAGGCAATTATATTTTAAAAGGTTCGAATGAAGGTGGCGGAAGTTCTAATTTTGGCATAAGTCTTGTAACAGAGGTAGAGTGTTCACTATGGTTTTTTTCTTACTATGGATTACTTATTTAAGTACTCGATTATAATGTCACAGGAGAATTATTTGGTGGTAAAGACGATTTAAGTTGGGCGCTTAATTACTTTAAGGATTTTAATTCTTACTTGCGTAAACTAGAGAAAGGAACCCTAATCGATGTTTTTCCGGATTCAACAAGTTTGCCAGGTTCAGAATAAGAAAGTTTTTGCGTAATATTTAAGTGCAAGGATTTCTTTTTCACGGTTACAGTTTCGGCATGAGCGAGAGGGTCACTTTTACAGTTTTCGCAGCGTTCAGCTTTTCGCAACGTTTATTGTCATGGCCGGAGTCCCCATGGCCCAAGTAACGGACCTACGATGGGTAGTTATACTATGGCCATAATGCTGACACTTAAAAAAACGGTGAGGG
Organism: Maratus speciosus; assembly: GCA_963932465.1. Lineage (NCBI taxonomy): Eukaryota > Metazoa > Arthropoda > Arachnida > Araneae > Salticidae > Maratus > Maratus speciosus. Next base: position 446,417,954 of record OZ010786.1, read on the forward strand.
TTAGGTATATAAGGTCGGACAGGACAGCTCAGGAAGGCAGTTCTAATTCTAGTTGGTAAAGTAGGGCTATCGAAAGTGAGAATAATTTGCTTCGTAGGAAGCACTTGACCATATTGACGGATAGTAATACGGCTTGCATCTAAGATATTTTGATCGTTTAAATTTTGTAGTACTTTCCTTCTGGAAAATGAAAGTTCTACTTCTGATGTTACACCTCGGCTTATATTTAATGTTTAATTTACCTGAACAGAAACAGAATATATACCTATTATTGTCTGAGACCCCCCCCCCCGAACAGAAAATACTCAAACTGCATTTTAAATGTGAAAAAGCATCTCCAAATACAGATTGAAAAGTTTTTATGATAAAAAACGGTGAAGTTCTCTTAAAAGAACTATCAGAAAGACTACCGCCGAATATTGGGCAACTGATATAAAACAGCACAAGAACTTAGTTACCGCTATCCCCTTCCAAAAATCGCACAAAAACTGCTATCACAGTCCCCAACCGGAAGAATATCTCCATTTTTAACTGATACCTGACGTGTATAGACAACAACATATATATGAAGCATGGTTCAATTTTACGTATAACTTCGTATACTTTCCTATGATAGAATAACAACACCCACTTTTGGCAGCATATTGTGCTTTTCTAGAATTTTTTTCCTTAGGGTATCGAAGGGAAGTCATTGGGTCAAATATCTCAGGAAATATGAAAGTTTAAAGTTTAAAGGCTTTCTAAGAAATTTTGAGAAGATAAAATTGAATTCTATGTAGCACTTTTGTTTTCCATTGAGCTAAGTTCTCGTTGAACAACAAAACTCTTCTATATGTAATAATAACGATGTATAGGTCCGGTGCATTCACAAAACTTTTGTTAAAAACATATTTAGGACAAAATTTTATTTAGTAAGCTAGGAAATTGGGAAAGGACTTCTATCAATTAATGATGTTTTAGATTTATTCTACGTGAATAAGAATGAACTTTTAAAATAATAAAAAATACATATTATATAGAGAAGACGAGCATGGTGCTCTTACAGATGCTTAAGTGAGACATGGTTAAAAAAGGTTTGGGAACAACTCGCTTAGAGGTTTGAATCTAGAGTTAGAACTTCCAAAGCTATCCAAATTATTCCACACTTTAAAAATTACAGTTATATTCTAGGCACTGCATTTAAGCATTAAAATTTTAAGGCAAATTGTTGCAAATAAATGTAAACGTACCTGAATTGGAAAGCTGTCTATCTGTCTGTCTTGTACCAATGTTTTTTTGTAGTTGATGCTCCCCGAAAAATACCAATTAAGCTTTTTACTTTTTTCTATCTTTACAAGAAGAAAGTATTCGATTCGTGAAAATAATTTTCGACTTCCGGTTTTCGACGGATTTATATGTTTTAGAATGTCCTGAACACGATTTGATGGTTTTTAGAAAATGTCTGTCTGTGAGTCAGGTGTCGCAGCTATGCAGCATTTTTTTACGATTTCCGCAATAGCTCTATCTCAAGAACTAATGCTTGTATTTTCAACAAATTTCAGATTCAGGTATACCTTGATATGAATTAGTGCTGTTTTGGTGCAAATCGCTCAACAGGTGGCGCTGCTATGCTGCATTTTTCAGAATTTCCCCTATAGCTGTATCTCAAGAACTAATGCACGAATTTTCATCAAACTTCAGAATCAGTTAGTCCTTGACATGAATTGACATTTTATAGATTTTGGTGTAAATAGCTCAACAGGTGGCGCTGCCATACTGCATTTTTCAGAATTTCCACTATAGCTGTATCTCAAGCTGCATCGCACGAATTTTCATCAAACTTCAGAATCAGTTAGTCCTTGACATGAATTGACATTTTGTACGTTTTGGTGTAAATCTCACACCAGGTGGCGCTGATATGCTGTTTTTGCGATTTCCGCATTAGCCTCTATCTCAAGAACTAAGGCTTGGATTTTCAACGAACTTCAGATTCATGTATACCTTGATATGAGTTAGTGCTGTTTATGTTTTGGTACAAATCGCTCAACAGGTGGTGCTGCTATGCTGCCTTTTTCAGACTTTCCACTATAGCTCCATCTCATTAACTAATGCACGAATTTTCATCAAACTTCAAATTCAGATATACTTTGATATGAATTGGTGCTAAATTGATGTAATTTCTTGTACAATTTAAATTATTTAATTGACGTGATTTATATAGAAGAAAGTTTTGTAATGACCACAACATACTAGTTTTAGGGAGATTGATGTTGCTGATTCAAAACCTTTTCAGAATGAAACAATCATAAGCATGGTATAAACATATAGAATAAATTAAATAATATAAAAAAATAATGTTAGGATTTATTACATAAAAATGTAATTTATACACAAATTACACTACTTTACACAAATTAATTTGGCAGGGTATAATGCTTTAAGAAATATACATAAACTATTTACTTTTCCAGTCTGATTTGATACAACGAACAAAAAATAGTTTCAAAAGAGAGTACTGCCATTAGAAAAATGTGGTATAATTTTTAGTATGCAGATGGCTTCTAAACCTTAATCCAAGCACATCATCTAATAATAGACTTTTTGTCAATCGTTTGATAACACTATTATTATAGTTATAGAAGGATTTGAGGTAGAGATTTTATAGAGTATATTTTTCCACGGCTACAATTTTATTTTTATAAATTGAGATAGTTAATGTCCATAAAGTTTGCGAAAAAAGTACCATCAAAATATAAAAATTCCACTTTACACACGGATCTTTTACTTAATGGCTTAATACCTTTAAAAAGCGTTTTGAATGTATCTTTGAAATAAAATTCATGTTTATTATTTTTATACCCTAACTAGACATTTCACTATAGAAAAATATGCTAAACTTTGAAAGGCGTTGGCGTATATATTTCGACGCTGGTGCATTTATTTTAGTACAAACTGCCAATATTGCATTAATTCTAACTAGTCCTTTTTATCAATTTAATATTTACTAATTTTATACAGATATTGGAGGTTACATTGAACACAGACTGTATGGAAAGTTAATACTTTGGCTTTCAAGAGGTCTTGAGGTATAGATTAGGCTGCTTATGTTTTTATTTTACTAAAAAACACCCGTGTTCTTAAAAATAATGCATTAAAAAAAGTCAAACTTATCAGATTCTTCATTATTTTTGTAATAACAGAATAGAAAATTTGACGTTAAAAATTAATCTTAAAAAACAAGAAATATAACTTTAAAAACAGTTAACACGATTTTAATTCTAAATTTAATATGATTTCAAATAAAAACGAAACAAAAGATTTGACCCTGGGAAATACCACTAATAAGGTATGGCTTCGAAAATATTTGTATGTGGAACTATCTTCAAAAATAAACTTGTGTACAAAATTTGAGACAAATCCATTCGTTCGGCATGTGACCCATCAATGAAGTAAAAGCATGTCTTTTCCCTGGAACCTGCTCGTATTGAGGCGCTGCCCTGAAAATCATGGATGTTGCATCGACAGGGGCAATGAACTTATACGCAACATTGGTGAAAGATCGGTTCCAAGAAAGTCAATCAAAAACCGATTGCAGGATAACACAAAAGCTCCCGAATACTTCCGTCGGAACTCTAAGTTACTCAAAATTCCCCTCGATACTAAAATAACATGATTAAATCTAATTTAATCAGGATCTACGATAAGAATACGGAAAGATCATGATAAATCTTTGATCTAATCAGGAAGTTCGAACTTCCTGAAGAAGAGACTTTATGGATTTTCTCTGTAATGAACTCCTGGGAACGTCCTACGACGCAACCTCCTAATATGACATGCCTGAAGACGTACCAAGGAAGTCAGAGTGCTGAAATTATCTCATGGGAAACGTGTTTAATGAAATACAATATATTTTTAAAAAATCGATAACTTCATTGTTTAATTCAAAATTATGTTTATACTTAATATCTGTTTCATTCAAATATAAAAATTATTAAAACATAAAATTCATAAAACAATGTACAAAATAAGTAATTAAATAAACAATTGATAATTAATATTATTGAGTAATTTGTCAACTGCATTAATCAGACTTTAATGAAATTAGTTCAACAAACATTTTCCTTGTCACTCAGTCCCAAGATAATAAGATCATTGAAAGAAAATTAATCAAATATGCAGCACTTAATAATTAATTAATTTGATACGTTTGCAATTTCAGCTAACGTCTCTACTATTTATTTTTTTAAACAAATTATTGTGCTTTACCGAATAACAACAAATGAGGTTTATGCATTTTTTCCACAGCTTTTTTATTTTATACACATCAATATTTAATTCACGAATAATTTTTGAAAGAAACTTGTTGGGAAGGAGCCGTTTCGTTGATGGTTCCGTTTCAATTTCATTCAGAAACAAAAAGGGTATTTTTATTGTGACGGCCTAAGGAGAACTGTTCAGACGTAAAAACCACGTCTGTAGAGCATAGATATCCCCCCCCCCCCCCGCACACCTTTATTAAGGTCTTGAAAAAGGATACATCAATGAATCCAAAGACTCAAGCCGCTGGAAAAGAAAACGCGAGCAATGGGCGACTTATATTTCTATCTGTTCTCTTCTCTTTTTTACTTTCGGAGCACATAATATAATAACAGTAATATAAGCATGATTTGTGTGTTGAGCGCATGTGAGTGAACAGGATAACGTCCAAATGGATTTGGATAATATGTTATAGACCACTGTCATAAGAATTGTATAGATTTCTGTACAAATCGGCCTACGGATTAGCTATTAATTCAGTAGCGTATCAATTTAAAAATTATGGGTGGGGGATGGCTCAATTAGTTTCCAAATTAGTAAGCTGAAAATAACTGCGAAATTGAGAAAATTAATTAATGACAGAGCGTCTCATTAATAAGTAATCAGGCAGATTAATTAATAATTCATTTATTCCATAATTAAAAATGTATATGCACATTATTTCAAAGTAAACATTAAGGAATAAGATAAATTTTACAATTTTGTGAATTATGATAGCAGAGCATGAAAGAAATATTTTATTAATAGTATTTAAAATGAAGAAATACAATGACTTACAAATTTTTCCTGTGTAACAGAAGGTAATTATGCGCTTCGCTGAAATTGCGTTGATAATGCATTCGGGATTTACGATGCAAGGCCAGAAAAACGAGAATTAGACATAGTGTTCCTAAGATACGTTTTTAATCGTCAAATAAGGAGAGGACACGAGGTTGGGGACATAGAATCCGGCGACACTTTGTGCATTGATAGAGAATAAGTAAGAAATGGCCATAATTAAAAAAAAAATATGGCTATTTTTTTCTCATTCTGATCAGAAAATCAGAGTTAAAACTTTTTACAACTACTCTTTCACCTTCACTTCATTTAAAATGTGCCTTCACTCCATTTACAATGTCTGTTCCATAATAATGGAATCCATCAGTCCAATAGAAGAAAATGATCCATTGCAAAGGTATAAGTTGAATTGAAAAAAAAAATTAATACTTTGAGCAGAAAGAAGATGCTAAACCTACAATTTCCATGATAGTAATAGAATCACATAGCTGCCAATTTGTGCGGTTTTGTTATCTCTAAAATTTAATAAAATTTTTTGCCATATTTAATCGTTGACAATTGTTAGATTTCGGTGATTGAATTAGGCAAAATTTACTGGTAAGTTTTAGTGTTAAGAAAAAAATCTTAGAAATTGGTAGCTATGCAGTAGCGTAATACTGAAAAAAAAAAAAAACAACTCTGCAGCAAAATTGACATACAACAATCAAAAAACAAAAAAACTATCAAGGGCTTTTTGAAATATACAATTTCATTTCCCCTTTTTCTTAAGAATAAAGGAAATGTACATAAAGGAAATATACTAGCACTATACAAATTAATGAATTAAGTGAAAATTTATATTTCAACTCCTTGGTTGTGACGATTTTTGTCAATCCGGTTTATACGAGTTTTTTGCTTATCCGAGATGAGCTTGTTCCATATTAACTCGGATATTCGGGATATTACTGTAATATTCTTGTGTACAATTCCATATTGATTGTTAAATCAATTCATCTATACACTTCAATCTTTCTGGAGTCTTTTATATCTGCGAACCCTACCATTTCACTACTGGTCATTAAGAGTTACGTTCAAAGCTCAAATTCGAGTATACCAGCCAAACAATATCCTTTATACACCATCATATTTCTTATTGTTTACCTTCATTCTCTCGAAAAAATAAGCAGCTGCAATTTTTTCGATTTTCTGCGGATTTCTTAGAACGATACGTAACATTCATTCCAAAACATTTATTTATTTTGGGAATACTTTCTTTTAAATTTTCCTCCGTTTACTGTAAATTGGTCCAGATTTGGGCAAATTTGTAATTGCTATTATCTGCAAAGAAATTACACCTTAATTGCATGTAATTAATTATAGTGAAAATTGCATTCGTAAAAAATTCTTGCAGCACTGTAGCCGGAACTGTCCCCTTTCCATTACTTGACGAAATTTCTGCGTTTGAATGTGTTTAACTATAATCAATTACATGAAATTAACTTGTAATTTCTTTGTGGATAATTAATATGACAAATTTGCCCAACTCTGAATTGATCTTTAGGGCTCATAGAAATTATCTTGCATATTACGTTCCTTTTGATTCTATGACTATTCTCTTTAAATGTACACAATCCTAGAGAGGTGTTATTGTCAATAGTGTGCAAGGTAAAAAAAAAAAAAAAAAAAAAAAAAAATCAACGACACGATACACAGCGCAAATTAAATGAATAAATAACAAAATGCGTCAAAATTACGTCTAACTCTTTCTACCACTACATTCACGTATTCTACTTTCTAACCTTGAGCTATACCTCTTGCGCATAAATTGGATATCAGAAACTACAAAAAAAAAAAAAAAAAAATTAAAAAATAAATGGAATATAATATTCTGTGAGTACATTTCGTCTGCTTATCGTCATCTAAAAAGTAAAAAAAAACTTATGCTTCTGTGAAATAAATATATTAGATATTTTTTTCTTTCGCAAAATTATGAAACATCCACTTGATTATTAACTTATTAAAACAATAGCAACGTTGCATAAATACTTCAAGCAATGCTTTTATATTTATTAATGCGAAAAGAACAGACTTTAATAAAAATTAATTCCGAAGCATTTTCTATTTTATATTCCTGATACTTCGTCTCAAGATAATAAGATCACCGTAAGATAACTAATCAAATATGCAACTCTTGTAATAACTTAATAATTCCCTGTTTTTGCTACTTGCCTTTGCTGTATTTTTGGAAAAAGGATATGGTAACAATTTTTAAACCAACTTACAGCAAAGGAAATTATACAATTTTTTTGTATGTTTTTCAAAGAGATTGTTCTGTTGGTTGTTAGGTGCATTCGTAAATTATATTCCATAGCACTTATAGTTGTCATTTGATCAGTCCGTCTGTCCGCATATAACAGCGCAAAATATATCCAACCGAATGGTTTGAAATTTAATATACAGTGAAACCTCCTTGCACGGCCACATCTAAACAACGAAAACCTCCGAATACCGGCCACATGTTCATAGAACCCGACACGTTCCGTAGGATTAACGAACCTCTAAATAAGGAATTCTAAACAACGGCCACTCAAAAGTCACGAGAAAAACAAATTTAGAGCTTCTTGTATAATTTCATATTTATTTGTAAACCAAAATGTGAAGCAGATCAAACAAAATTTACTTGATATGTCAACAATCAGAAAATGATGACATTAATGCCACATATGACACAATGGGGTAAGATAGGAGAAGAAGAAGAGGATTTGAATTATAGAATCACCCAAAAATTCCAATATTAACACATAGTATACCGAAGATTTGATGAACGAACCTTCGTGAAATCCAAAATTTCACATTATAGGTTAGAGATAGGAGAAGAAGAAGAGGATTTGAATTATAGAATCACCCAAAATTTCCAATATTAACACATAGTATACCGAAGATTTAATGAACGAACCTTCGTGAAATCCAAAATTTCACATTAAATCATAATGATGATGAGCTGTATAGCAAAAAAATTCATATTATTTCTTTGGAGAAAGATATTTGCAGCAAAAGTCCCCCCAAAACCTATACCACTTCAAATCACTGAGTTTTTTAGTGTATTAAAACAATTAGGATTTATTAAAATGGCTGTGTGTATTTAAATTTTGTGTAATTTTGGTTTTTTTTTTAAATCTAACCTCTGAACAACGCCCACCTCTGAAAAGCATTCACTTTTCTCTGGTCCCACGGGTAACCGTTATTCAGAGGTTTCACTGTATATATTAGTTGCAGAAATTTTTAAAGTCATTTAAAATTTTATGAAAATCGAATCAAAAGTTAAAAAAGATATTAATAAAATCTTTCTTCATTATATTAAATCCTATTATGCCTAATTAATTTAATGACATCCCTTGATGGGTCATGATTCTATGTTGCCATGGTGATTAACTCACATATTAAGATGGAATTATATTATTTCTGTGTTACTGTGATGGTATATCAGGATACCAGAAGCCAAGGGATACGACTGACAAAATTTAGATTTGGAGTAAATTTAGTTCAAAGTTGAAACATCAATAATAATTGACTGAATTACAAATATGCCAACTGTTGCTTATTTCATAGCGGTCTTTGAACTCTTATTTCAATAACTGTGAAAGAAAAGTGGAGTACTATATTTTTAAAATTTTAAGTAAAGATGAAAGAGGTTATGTAGTCCTAGATTAAAATAGCTTAAGTAATTAGTTGGTTTCTACACTGGTTTCCAAAAATTAAGGAAAAACAACAAAAGTAGCGATTACTCAAAAAGTTACTAGTAGATTTTAATAAAACTGAGCCACAATGTACAACACATAGTGAGGTATAAAATAACACTAAAAGAAATTATAACACGATTGCGGTGTTTCAGAAATTAACACAATTATAAAATAAACAAAATAAATGTGTCAGTTTGGCATAGGAAAAGTGCCTTTAATATGGAGCATGATCACCCCTAGAAGGAACACAGCACATACAGCAATGCGTAATACCGTCAATAATGCGATCGACAAGTTCGCTGGGAAGTGCGAGCCATTGCTCTTGTAAAGCAGTTGTAAGCGTGGTATGGGCCTGCGGAGGGGGATTGAGAACAGTGCCACATCTTCTTAAAGCATCCCAAACATGCTCGATATGATTCAAGTCCAGAGATCGCACTGGCCATTCCATGCACTGAATTGTTTGGTGCTGAAGATAATCTTCTACGATGTGATCCCTGGGTGGTCTAGCGTCATCGTCCTGTAACAGGAAATTATTACTTACTAGAAAGGTAGCCCGTCAAAAATGACGGAAATTTAGATATAAAGATATATACAACTCATGTGAAAGAATATGCGTTTTTTCGCTTGTTCCGCAGTGATAGATGAAAATAACACACTTTAAGAACGAAACACATTTATGAAAAACTGTGTACAGTAGAAGACCACTAATCTGCACAGTTTGGTTTCAAGTGTTATGCAGATTTGAGGCTTTTTGCGGTCATGTCTATTCAATCTTTGTTTACATTTTTTTTTTAATTCATATATTGGACAATTTAGATTGTTGAGCCTTAAAAATGAATAAATAACCCACTTGAAGTAAGGTTAAAAAGTATTAAATTATCGTATACGATTTAAAGAAATGGTATTATATAGTATTATATGTGTGTGCTTCACGATCTTGGCTACGACGTTGGCGAAATTGGCTGCAACTTGTCATAATCCCAATAGTGTGGGTCGCTATAACCAAAAAAAAAATAACCAGTTTTTAGTAAAATTTCTGATATAAAGTAGCTTTCAAAAACTTGTGTAAAATTGCAGGCCGTTCTCGTGTTATGTCAGTCCTAGGAATAATATTTCTAACACTGAAGAATTTCCATGTATATATGGAATTTAGAAAAGCTTCTCCAAAAGAAAAGTCCTGAAATGACATTGTAATTCCTCTAACTTCAAAGTTTAATCGGGCCCTGATGTTGAGTACTGAAATCTAATATAAGTACAGTTATTTTGAATATTACAACAGAATTAAACAGTTAAACTTATTTAACTTAAACCAGCTGTTACTTCACGATGTTATTTTTTAGTATTAAGAAAAAAAAATTATTTAAAATTTTCAAATCATGCATTTATGATTTTTTTTCCGTCTTTAATAACTAAATAATGACAAAATAGGCTTTTGTTCTGAGCTCATAAATATGACAATAAAATAATGTAAATAAGAGACATTGCAAAATTAAATCTTTGTGATTACAAACCATAAACAAACGATACCGCCACCATTTTACCTACTATGACGTCATTAGAATATTGCCCATTGATTGTTAGAGAACTTACTTTGTGAATGATTACCTCAATGATTTAATATTTTTGACGTTTCAAGATGAATGAATCACTTGTGTTTGTTTAGATTTATGGAATGAGATATTAAGCTGTGAAACTAATTTCAATTGAAGTTATCCAAGGATATATGTATTTTTAATCGAAATTAAAAACAATGCTTTGATCTCGAAATAAAAAGTTTTAGTTTGTATAATTTGTTATTTCTGTTAATTATTTATTTAAGTACTTTTCCATTATAGCGCATTTTTAAAAAAAGCTTGGCGCGATTCGGGCATCAGAAAGTGAGATATGTTGCGAAAATATATAAACAGCTATGAAAACAAATCTAATGAACTTTTATCTTTGTTTATATATGCACTTATATGCATAAAAAAATCGTTTCTAAATATATATAATTTTTTTATATACAAATTACGGCACAGATTTCAGATATGAACCGGGATACCTAACTGGCTCCAAAATGGTGTTATTTTGCCTGCTATGGTAACCCGGCTATTGTTTTTTATTTATTAATAAATTGTTTATTTACTTTTATTTTCTGTTTTTTAATTATATAAACTGCTTTGTTCTATAGTTATTATTCAAACTTTTATTTATTTATAGTTATTTCCTTTTCAAAATGATAGCAAATAATTGAAAAATATATAAGTAACTGCTATTCGGAAGCGAGATTTCTGCCAAATTGGCGTCGTAGAAAAATCACGCCAAACCCCATGCGTATATCACATCTGTGCAAAAATTACTTCTGTTTCTTTATAAAAATGGGTAAATAGCTTTTTTTATATTAAATTGGGTACAGATGTCATATTCGCCCCATATTGGCGCGATTTTTTTCGGTTGCCAATTTGGCGAAAACATCAACAGCATAAACAACATAATCCGGGTTACCACATTAAACAAAATAACGACACTTTGACGCAAGTTAAGTACCTGTTGCCTATATGATATTGGCGACAGAAAAAAATCGCGCCAATATGGGGCGAATATGACATCTGTTCCTTAAATTGTCGGCACAGATGTCATATACGCCCATATTGGCGTGATTTTTTTTTTTTTGACGCCGATGTCATATACGCACCGGGTACTTAACTGGCGCCAAAGTGTCGTTATTTTGCTTGTAATGGTAACCCGAATGTTGTTTATGCTGTTGATGTTTTCGCCAAATTGGCGTCGGAAAAAAATCGCGACATGACATCGTATATGACATCGTATCATTTCGTATATGACATCTGTGCCAAATTGTATACATATGGAAAAAATTGCTTGTGAGTATGAAGCAGTAAATAGGCTGCCAGAAAATACGTTGGCAAACTTCTTTCTCGCCAAGAAACTTTTCTCCGAAGTATAATACATAATCAATGATTGCTAGAAATGCATTTTTAATTATGATATGCGCTTTTATGTTTCACTACATTTATGCATACTATACTGTGTGTATAAATGCTACAGTTCATATGCAGGGCTACACAAAAGAATTCGTAAGGGTTACTGAGTATGAGAGTAAATTGCTTAAAGGTGGTTTTTAAAGGAGTAATGCATTTTTACGCTGAACGTCATTTAGTTTCCTAAGAAATGTTTGTAGAATATAGATAAAATGATGTACATGGTCACGCAAAGAATTGGATACATAACCGTCTATGTATGATAATATCTGGAAATGTGATTTCAGTAGTTTTAAGAGTAGTTTAAATTAAATTTTAGCTAAAAAGTGGCATGTAATAACGGTACTATTGGTTATGGACGGTAACTGCTGAAATCAATTTTTAATTTTTTTTATGCGTTTTCTAAAATGTTTACATAGTTATCTTTGTACTTCTTAGTTATCCCGTCGACCAAATTACTGGCGCCAAATTGTAAGATTAATTGCCAATAATGGTCGCCATTAATTAATTAATTAAATGGCAATAATGGCCAATAAAACCATTAATTCGACGTTTAATTTGTATTTTTATTAATGTTTTACTATTGATTTGGCGATTTATATAATTTCGCGAAATTGGTCGACGGGATATCAAAGAAGAAACGTTATCTTATTTACCTTATTTCCCTAAATAACGAAGTTTTGTTAAAGCATTTAGGATGTGTTGGAAAGTGTTTCATATTCTATGCTTAACGCATGATTTTTCTTTCTTCTTTAGTCTTATTTTGCATTTATTTTATTCTTAATTTTTTAGTCTTTTACTGCTTTATAGAAACTTTGGCACAGTTGTCATATACGTTATGATATATTGGCGCGATTTTTTTCCGACGCCAATTTGGCGAAAACATCAACAGAATAAACAACAACATCCGGATTACCATATCAAGCAAAATTACGACACTTTGGCGACAGTTAAGTACCCGTTCTGTATATGACATTGGCGTCAGAAAAAAATCGCGCCAATATGGAGCGCGTATATGACATCTGTGCCGAAACTTTAATATTTAATGTTTAAACTCTTCGCTCCACTCCCCTTGCATATAGTACACACTATAACACGTATAGCGCAAAATAATAGACAGTTTGGTACTTTTCCACTGTAGGGGCTTTGGCATTTTTTTTAAAAAGCTTGGTGTAATTTGGGCATCAGAAAGTGAGATTTGGGTACTTTTCCGTTATGCGGACACCATTGTCGCCAAGCGTAATAGTTGGCGCAAAATCGTGAATTGAAGCATTTGAAAAATAAAAGAAAAACCATTGTCGATACTAAAGTGAGCATTTAAAAAATATAACATTTGAAAATTCCAGACTTTTACGAACTATTTCATCAAATCACAAATATATACTTAAAATAAGCGAACAAATAACTGCTATAAAATAAAGCAATAAAATAAAACTCATATTAAACTGCTGGCATAAAATTACAAATATCTTTTAGCATTTTGAAATAATTGGCGTATTAGCATACATTTTGGCATGGTGTCCGTATAACGGAAAAATATCGAGATTTGTTGTCAAATCATATAAACAGCTATGAAAACAAATTTGATGAGCGTTTTTGTTTGTTTTATATGTATATTATTGATGTTTTTATGTACAAATTACATCTGTTTCTGTATAAAATTAGAGAAACGGCTTTTTTATGTTAAATAAATCGTATAAATATCGAAAAAATGCGTGTGTATATAAAATGAAGGCACCTATAAAATGAAGGCGCCAAGGCACCTATACTGGAAAAATACCTAAAGCACATTAAAATCGCGCAGTTGGGAGCTCACACAGTACACCGTTGTCTATTGGCGTTTATTTAATTAGTAGCATCGGGAGGAAGATGTAAAGATGTACTTTAAATTCTCACCCATAGATTTCGAAAAAATATCTTAAGAGAGTGGAGTTTAAATAAAATTTCGGTGACCTCCATTATGAAAGATTAATGGTTTTAAATGGGAATTTCGCCAAATTAGCCAGCTATCGGCAGATTGGCTAACATTTGGCGCTACTGTGGTAACCCTGCATTAATATTTTTCAACAATTACTCATTTCAATGAGGCGGTCCTACCGGAATAGTGAGGGACACACAGAGACTTGGATTTTATATAAATAGATTGCACCGGTGTAAGGGCGCACATAAGCATCAAGAATGTCATCTCTATAGGCGTGAGCATTGACAGTTCCACGTCGAAAACCATGGAGGCCTGTACGTCCGCTCATAGACATACCATCCCAAACACAGACACTGCCTACTCCATATGAATCTCTTTTACGAATGTTTGATGGATGACAACGTGTTTCCTGTTCTCTCTAAATCAAACAATGCCTACTATTGCTTTGGAGGCTAAACTGGGACTCATCTGTGAAGAGAACATGCCTCCATTGATCAGCCGTCCAGTGGACATGTTGACATGCCCACCGTTAACGTTCCCGCCGGTGACATGAGGTGAGCGGCGCACAACTGGCTAGTCGCCTCGCGCAAAGACCACCTTCAGGAAACATTCTACGAACAGTAGACGTTGATACTAACCTCCCAGTGGCTGCAGCAAGGAGGCTCTAAGATGAGAGGGGTTGCTGTTCTGTTCCTTCGTACACATAACCGCAAATATCGGTCATCGGTTCTTGTCGTAGCTCTTGCCCGTCCTTGGCTAAACCTTCTGTAGGCCAAAACTGTAGTTTGAAATTGTTTCCAAAGCCTAAGAACAACAGAAGGACTCAGATTTAGTCATGTTGCTACATCTATCTGACTTTGGCCTACATCCAATCTTCCAATAGCTCTATATCGCAGTTTTGCGGACAGATGATATCTCAAGGTTATACTAATGAATTGGCTATCTCAGTTTTCTTGTGTCATAATCACATCGCCACCAGCAGTCGTTCTCTCTAACATGCATTTTTATGCTCCTCACATATGACGTAATCCAGTTGCAGTGCCACTAATGTGCATTTTGTAATTTCATTCAACATCTTTTAGTTAACAACATATGCAAATTTCATACGGATAAGTCGATTTTTGAACGAGTTATCGCTCTTTTTGTGATTTTTCCTTAATTTTTGGAAACCAATGTAGATCGCAGCACATAATTAGAAAATCACTTATATTTCTTTAACACCAAATAAATAGCCTAATTTCCATATATAGCCTGTTTACTTAGCTCCATTTTTTAAGTTCTGTCACTTATACCCCTTGGCTTTTGGGGTCCTCATATATAATCATAATGAATTTTGTATTCATGCATTTTTCCGCAAGATTGCAACAGCTATTACACCGAGATCTGCATATTTATAAAAATTATACTGTGATCGCACTTTATTGTCACGTTTGGCGCACAATTTACGACTTGAATTATTATAAATTTGATCAGGAGCCAAAAATTGTATATTTTTCTCTTATCATCCATATTTTAATTATTTTTATAATTTCCTAAAATTTTCCTAAAATTTACGAGTTGAATGAATTTTATGTATTTATTGACCTGATTTTGTTATTTCATGTATATTAAAAAAAAAATGTATGTTGTTAATGTCAACAATTTAAAAATTTATATCTTTGAAATCATGACATTCAGAATCCTATATATGAACTCCGAAATTGTAATGCCATTATAAAACTAAGTAAACGTTCTTAATAAAAGTAATTATTTCCTCATTTGTCGCTCACTATGTTTCTTGGGAATAAATAGCTCCGTCCTGCTGGAATTTAAGGATATTCCTGGCTTTAAACATAATGGATCGACCGCACAAAAAAGTATCTCCTGTCCCTGTAGTAACTTTCGCAAAAATAGACCAACCACCGCGCAATTTCATTATACAGTAGAACCTCTTTTAACCGAAACTCTTTTAACTGAAACTCTCGGTTAACAGAAATCCATTTTTAAAGCTTGTTTTTTTTTTTTTTACTATTATCACATTCCTTGTGTGCAAAATCCATTTTGATAGTTTTTTTTAAACTATCATATTCCTTGCGTGCAAGTGGGACTTTCCGAACTACGAGTGCATATAAATATTTTTTATCCCTTTTTCTTAGAGTTCCTTTGAATTTAACTTGAATGTTTTGAAAAAGGTTTGGCATGGCTGGAGCAGTAGAAAAACTGTGATACTGGTGAACTAATAATATTTAAAAACTCCGTGATATTGCTTCAAAGCAAATGCAACCGAAACTGCGACAAGCAAAACATTTTTTCAAATCCAAGTGATACATGTAAAAGTTACTTAAAATCAAAATTGAAATTCAGGTAATTTATTCTTTTTTCTATCTTGCTATTGCTTTATTTTCATTAAGCACTTGTTACCATAATAAGAAATATTGCATATATTTCTCCGTAATCTTAAAATTGAAGCATTCTCGATTATCCGAAAGTTTCGATTTTCCGAAAGATGATCGCTCCCAATTACTTCGGATAATAGGGGTTCAACTGTATTGATTTGGCGCTTTTTATATACTTGTCGTATCATATAAGTTCTTTTTAAACCGAATCTTAACGAAATAATATCGGATCGTCTACTGTGTAGACATTATCGATATTATCAACAGCTAGGTTTAACTTGAATGTGAATAATAGTAAAGAGTGTTCAATAAATACTTCGTTGTTTCAAATCAATCTCGCTAAAATACGCCAAATGATATGCAGGGCGTGGTTACTGAAAACTTCCATCATTGTTTTAGCACCGAAATTTTTGCCTTAATTAAATGCAAAATTTCTGTCTCAAATAAAACCAAAAATTCTGTTATATAATAATGGTGAAAATTAGCACCACGGTAATCAGACTCTGCTGGTGTGCAATAAGTAAATGTTAGCGGAATAAAGGTATGAAAGAAACCTTTGAATTGGTGCTTTTTTCTGAAAAAATACTTCTATTGCTGAAGCTGAACTGAATTATTAGGACTTAAGTGTAACGTAAGCGTGTAAATGGGAAGCATATAAATGTATAATACTTCATAGTTATAAAAATAAATAAAACACATACAAAAATAAAAATAACGAAAAATAAACAACTCGATTTCTGTTAATAAGTCCTGTGGAAATAATTGCATTTATAATGAAGAAATCAACTTAAGAATTGTGCTTTGCTGAAATAAATGAATATGTCAAGTAATTTTTTTTCTAATATTTATGACTCAATTACTGAACTGTTAATATATTAATACGTATTAAATGTTGTGTAAGTAATTTAATCGATAATCTTGCTCTTACCTACTAATAAACCTTTTCCTTTTTAATGTTCTAGTCATCTCGTCATATAAATTCATCTTGAGATAATTAATCGAATATAACACGCTTATAATAATTTATTTTAGACAGTTGCTACTTCAGTCGCCTTCTATTCATAATTTTATTTAATACTTCATAAAGAACATTTGACACTATTTTTATTGTCACTTTTCTGTAGGTATATCGTCTCTGAATTTTCAGTAGCATGTCTCCTCGTTTTAACAATTGTAATGAAGGGGTTGTATCCATCCACAAATTATAATAAATAATTTAAAGAAATATGTTTTACCGCATTTTAAAAAACTTACATTTTTTGTTCAATATTTCATGACAATTTTTATGTGAGTCTGTAAAATAATAACGCAATTATGTTATGATTTGAGATTTAGATTCATTCAAACACATATCAATATAAAAATCAATCGTAAAAAAAATGTTGGCAGTTTTCCGTAATTAATTTATAGGTGCGTTCGTAATTGTATAAATACGTAGCACATATAGTCGTCGTCTGTCCGTCTGTCTGTGTGTCTGTCCGCATATAACAGCGCAAAAGCAACCCAACCGAATGTTTTTAAATTTAATATATGTAATACTTGCAGAATGCTGTCGAGTTATTTCAAATTTTATGAAAATCGCACCAAAACTTAAAAAAAAAATCCATAAAAAGTTTTCTTCATTCCATTAAATCCTATCATACGTAATTAATTCAGTAATATCCCATGGCAGGTAACGATTTTAAGTTGCCATGTTGATTACGTCCTATCTAAGGTGGAGTCATGTTATTCCCGTATTACTGAATTTAATATATATAATCGTACTAAATTTCGTATACATGCATTTTTGCATAAGAATGCAACAGCTATTGCACCACGATTTGAATATTTATAAAACTAGTTATAGTACGAACGCACCTCATTATCCACGTTCCACGTACAATTTCCGGCTTGTTAAAATAATGACTAAGATATATCGAATACAACTGCTTTACAGCGTAGAAGATTTTAATTCAAATACTATATGTAGGGTAAATACACTTTTACCAAAATTTCTTATTAGAAATTATCGCTTTATATAATCTCAGAAAAATTCGGTACTTTTTCAGTATAGGGAGCTTGGCGAGAGAAGAATATGTATTCGCTGGTTCGTATACACGCGCAATTTTTTTCATTATTTAAACAATTTGTTTAATCTAAAGAAGCTACTCTTATGGAACCTGTTTAGTATTAATCTATTTTTATATACAAACATAAATAAATTGCACATTAAATACAATTAGTTATATACAGCGTGATTCAAAATAAATGCCACAAAAAGACAAGTAAAGTTAAATTGGATTCGCAGCGCTGGAAGTAATCATTTCTGTGTGACAGCGTCAAAATTAATCTGAAAATCAGAGAAAACGCATGCTTGAAAGTAAACATACATACGACCAAGTGACGCCATCTATGATTGAAATTTAGAATTAATTATTTTCATTCGCTTGAAGAAAACGTTCATCTTGAGAAGCATCTTACAAGGAAAGTCTCCATATGGGCATATTCAGAAAAATCTGAAAAAAAAAAAAATACAGAGTATTCTTCTCATGTGGATATATATTAGAAATGGACATTATTTAACGTATTTGGACAAGAAACATTGTTACTATGCTGGAACCTAATATTCCATTAATATGTTACCGAAAAGTCCCTGTTAATTAAATAACATATGGTTTTAAATGGCAGCGTCTTCATTCATTTGCCTTAATCAAGAATTTAATTTCGTGCCTCTAAAATACAACAACATTCACTAAAAACGTCCTCAATCGTTTCTTTTGAGACGTGCGCAGCGCATCTTCATTCTCTAGTTATTGGAAACTCTGTTAGGTGTGTGGTGCTAAAAGATTATTTTACATTTCATCAATCCCTAATGCATGAATAGTAACAACTTTCAGCACTAATTAAACGCTTTTTCGGCTCGGTGCCTGGTACTAGGTCACCACCATCACATACTTTCTCCGATTCTGATTGTGCAAAGTAGAGCATAAACGAAACACTGAAACATATAGTAAATCAGAAAAACCTCTGAAAATAGGTAAGAAAAAAGCTCATGCTTGACATGTTTTATACTCATGAATCATATATATATACTAATATATATATTGTTTGTTTTCATTTAGCATTTCCTTAACAAAAAGTCAAGTTTGACTTTCTAAAATCCAGCAACGTTTTGTCTAACTTTTGATCTAACTAGTTTTTTTTCAACTAAAAATACACTTTCGTGCTTCTTTTTTCTTGTTTTGCTTCTAATTTTCAATGAGTAAATTAAAAAATTTATATACCTATGAATTATATTGCCAAACATGTAGCTCAGTTACATATTAGAAATGAGGAATATGAATTACAATGAATTTCTTTGAACATGGAGTTGCATAAATTCAGGAATTTTTTTTTTTTTTTTAGATAGCACAACAACACCCCTGTTCAATATTTTGAACTAAAATTGAACAATTATACAAAATTTAAAAGTGTCGATTTCTACCTCTCTCCCCCTCCATCCCCCCCCCCCCCACCCCACCCCACCCCAAAAAAAGCAAAACGCGAGTTTAGAATTATTAAATTTATAAAAAGTACCTTTTGCAACGTTTAAGTAAAATGAATTTATTTATAAATTTATGCCTTAGAAATTTTAATTCTGATTTTGGATAAAAAATAACGAAACACTATTTGACTACATCCAAATAAAATGCAGGAATTTATAATTTTTTAACTGATTAGCGTATTTAAAACGTGTACATTAGAACTTGCATCGTTTTCAACTGAAAACCAACCACAGATAATTCCTTAATTCATTCGCATACATTTTCATTACGCCATCAATGCATCTACTTCTTAACATATAAAAGGTTGTTTTATCGTTTGGTAAGCATTTGAATAAACAGAGATAATACAACATCTTTGCAATTATTTATCTGTTAAAACTTTCTGCGGTCAATATAACGTTTGCTTATTTTGAAACATTTGATACAAAAGTGTTTTATATTAAAAAAAATACGCTAAAGGATTTTTTTATGATTTTTGTCTCAGAGGAAGGAATGAAAGAGTGTTTTGCACATCGAGCAATTATTATAAGGAAGTAATAGGAAAGGTTTTGACGTGCGTTGATATTTTGAATGAGAGATATTTATGGACAGTTTCTTTGAATATTTAAAAGGGTTATTACTACGTACTCATGGAGTTTGTTTGTTTTTTTGAGGGGGGGGGGGGGGGGAGGGTGATTCCCGCACTATAAATTTCGCTTTTTGGCCAAGTATTTTTAATTTCTTCTTCTTTTTTTATTATTGTGTTTAATGTGGGCCGGAAAACATTTAATTTCTGTGATTTTATTTTGCTGAAAAAAAGAAAGAAAATAGCCTCCTGTAATTTGTGAGAAAACTTAATTTTAGTACAGTTATAATTCACTTGAAAAGCATATTTGTACGAACGAAATTTGCTTGGACGAATTTCATTTGATTAAAAGTATATAAATAATATTTTTGTGTTCTTGTGAAATTAGCTTTGAATATGCCTGATAGATACGGTTGTTATGAAGTCGGGGATCAAATTTCTCTTTTTTAGTACTTTTCAGCGTAGTTGAAAAGTGTTTATGAATTCGGTTTGTTTATCCGTCTTTCTGTCCTTGTTCTAACTCGTGTACATGTTGACCGATTGCCATGAAATGGCTATATGTTATTCTTGGGCTTTAGTATGACTTGTTCGGTATTATAAATGAAATGTGTAGCATTTTTTGTTCATTTACAGGGCCATTCAAAAGAATTCCGTTACATTACGGTATATAGGCAAAAATTGCTTGCCGTATATTTTAATGATATTACAGTATTGAGCTAAATAAAAAGTTCTTACTATAGAATATGGTGTGCATATAACTTATCGTTTATTTACAGGAACACACAAAAGTATTTGGGTATTAGAAGAAAATGAGCAATAATTGAACTATTGAAGCCTACGCACAATAATTGCTGGAAGTGTGTTTTCATTTGTGGTAATATGTATTTTTTAATGTAACAATTTTTTAAATAGGTGTGTATAAATTCTTGATCATATACAATGTCGAACAAAAGTTCTCAACAATATTCGTCTATTACGTGAAACTGCTGAGCGGAAATTTTTAACTGTGCTATGTGTTTAACTGAACTACTTTTAGCATACTGTGTACTATGCATACATATTTGTAGATCATGTACAGTGCTGCAGAAAAATTGTATATTTTAATGACTATTCATGGTAATAGCAGAAATCGTGTTTTCAAATGCATTCTGCATTTTCTAAATTGTTCATTAAGACATCATCTTCCACCTTTGTAAATTGTGAAGTTTTGTTATAGTATTCTGAATGTGTTGGAAAGAGTTTCATAATCTATGCTGCAGGCATTTTTTTTTTTTTTTAGGAATCGCGTTGTTAAAATTGTGTTTGATATTATACAGTGCGTGTCTCTTATCCTTTACCAATAACTAATTTCTAAGCCGTTAGTTTTAGAGGTATAGCCAGTTGCAAAAATGTTTCAAATTTTGTTTTACATCACATAAAAATCGATTTACATTACAACAATTACTTTTTAAATAGGTAAGGAATTACAAATTTTATGCAAGGCCTGGATCCTATAAGTTTTATTTTGAAAAAGTTTTCCATGTTCTAACAAGTAAAACAGCAAAAATTTATTTTTGTATGGTCAAAACTTACTGAGTTATGATACTTGGAATTTTATGAATTTTCAATATTTTAATCACCATAAATGGAAAAAACATATTTTTAGTGTCAGAAAACGCCAAAAATGCATGAAATTCAAAGTATTATAACTAGGTAAGTTTTTGTAACGATAAACTGATTCTGATTCATCTGAATATAAAACAGCATTTATAATTACGTCAAAAAATTATTTCAGACATTTTTTTTGAAAGTCCTCCTAATTAAAACATCTGTCGACCGGATACACAGCGATTAGTTATATGTTATAAAAATAACAGGTTGTTGGAACCTGTTACCTGTACAAGTGTGGAACGTTGTAACCTATTAACCAAAAGAAAGTATATTTCCCATCTCTAATATATATGTTTATAATTTTTTTTTTTGGAGGAACCCCGATACAACGTTCGTAAATAATATTGAAAATTTCGTTTATTTGGCGATTTATTATCGGTTGGCGATGAAATGAAATTTTGAAAAATGCTTTTTTATATCGAATACACTTTAAGGTAAAAATGTTTCATTTTGAACTTGTTTAAATAAATTTAATGTAAATAACTTTAGTTTTGTCAGTTTTAGTTTTATTTAAGTATAGTTTTGTCATATCATATATGTATAATTAAAGTTAAATATCAAATTTTATGAAATAAAACACAATTAAAATAAATTAAAATTATTTCAATATCTCAAAATTAAGTCCAATTGAGCACTGTTGATTCAATTTTGTTACTATGGAAACGACAAATTCTTTGATATTGAAATAAATAACTGGTAAATGAATCTTGTCTTTATTTTGGGATACGCTTAAATATGTGAAAGTATTTTTTATATATGAAATTGTTTTTAAAGTAATAAAAATAAATAACAAGCAACATAAATATGTAATGCGAAAAAACATATTTATTAAACTCACCTATTGTTTATGTTTAAATTCATTAAATACTATTTACATGCATTCTAAAAATCAATAACAAACAATTTTCATGTGCATTGAAATCGTTTGCTTTTGGCGAGGAAAAGTACTGCTCGCCAAATCGAGTGTCGCTTTCGTCTTTTAGCGCCAAATACTCGAAAGTATTTTATTTTTTACAGACTTTTTACTGTAATTCCGCCGCTAAATTTGATTGATCGTTTATTACATACATAAATAGTTTAATTGGTATTTTCTTCAAAATATTCTGAGTATGCCCAGTAAGGAGATCTGCCTTGTTAGTCCAAGTCACACTCCTGTACGACAATTACTTGATTTTATATTGAATTTAAAAATGTGTCCAGGAACTTGTGGACACCCTGTACAGTTGAAATAATGCATAATAGAAAGATTATGTCTAAAAATGTCACACCAAATTGATATTTGAAATTACACTAATTATAACATTTCACCACAAATCAGCTTACAATTTTTGAAACTATAAAATTATTTAAAATATTCGAAATTCATATCATAATATTAAAATATTTATTTGCTTAAAAGACGTTATGAAAAACACATTAAAAGTAAACAAAAAAATTAATGAAGTTAATATGAAAAGGGTTGTAGCAAATTATTTCTCGGGTTTCATTGAACATATAAAAAATCATTTAAGAAATTTTGGGATATGTTTGATCGCGAAGCCGCCTCCGAAATTGAAGATGCTTTTGAATACTAAAATTGATCCTATTAATAGGGATAACCTATCAGGAGTTTATATGATTCCATTTATTAGGGAGGGAGGAATCAAAAATCATTACATAGGCATAACCCAACGTAAATTCAATATCAGATGTAAAGAACATATAGCGGACATAAAATATAATATAGATAATACTGCTTTATCCCGGCTAAATCAAATAGAGAACATTAACATACTTTTTAACGAGAGTAAAATAATCTACAGGTCTAATTTTTATTTACAATTAATCATAAGAGAATCCATTGAAATTTATTTAAGAGGTTCAGGAGTTTGTAAAGATACATTATCTTTTCGTATCCCGAATTTATGGGTTGAATGGTTGGACAACTTACGGTGTCGCGACATAGAGGGAACACGAGCAATCGCCAAAATGTATGGCGCGTTATATGATGACTTGTTTATATTCGATGATTTTTTTCCATTTTTCATATGCATTTGTAATTTTTTGTTATACATTCTGATGACGACTCGGAAAATGAGTTGAAACATGTAAATATAGATTTTTAATTTACTTTTAATGTGTTTTTATAACGTCTTTAAAGCAAATAAATATTTTAATATTATGATATAATTAGCAGTGGACGTAATTTTGACTTAGTACTCGCACTTATTTATATTCGAAATTCAATAAAATTATCGTTTCATTTAGAAAAATTATCGTGTAAATGGAGGTAATTTGACATAGAAATAAATATACATGAATACGAACCATTAAAACTTATAAATTAATTCAGAAAATTGTTCAGTCAGGTATCGTTACACAGGGTTGCTACTGGCGACTATTTTTTAATTCTACCTAGCACGACTTTCTCACAACAAAAATCGTTGGCGTACGGTTTGACAACATTTGCAAAACAAATATACTACAAAATTTATTTGTTTTTTAAATAGTGCTGTGAATAGAATAGAAAATTAGACGAACGTGGCAACCCTGTTACAGTACCCGACATCTACTATTTGTACATAATAAAACAGATTTTTTAAAATTTAAGGGGGTCCAAGGCTAAAAATAAAAAAAAAATGCAATTATTTTATTGGCTTAAAGAAAATACTGAGTTTTTAGTGTTAAATACCGCAAACCGCATTCTTTTATCTTCATTACATCCAGAGATAAAATACCTTTTGCCTTGAGAAGCGATGTACTTTAATGTCACTTTAACTGACTTTAACTTCATTTATATCAGAATGATTTTTTTCACAATTTGTCAAATTTAAAAGAATATATCTAAAGTTCCTTGCAAGATTTATATATGAAATTTTCAACAGAGATTTTATACTCTATTTTTAACAAATTGTCTTCAGGATTTTTAATTTTGAGTGATAATTGTGAAAATATGCTGATTAATGCAAAACTCACTCATAAAAAAACTTCATTTTTTTCTAAGTTTTTCTTTTTAAAATTCATAATCAATATTTTAAGAAATCTTGAAGAAAAATTAAAATGACACATTTTATGTACACAAAAGTGTAAACATTTTGTAAATCGAGGAGGTACATCCTGTGTTATATCAAAAATTAAATATGTTTTAAATTTTAAAATTAAATTTAAAAAATATTTAAAAATTTTCATATTTTGTTTACTTGCAATATTCTTATTATATTAAAACATACTTCGGAAAAAAATTTCATAACAAAATCTCTATAAATAAAAGAAATAGAATGTTGATCCCTGGACCCTTTTAAATAGCAAACATTAGCAGTAATTGAAACATGATGTAAAGGTAAGACAACGAACTGTTTTCACATATTTAGCAAATAGACTGGATTAGATTGGATTTGTTTTTTTTTTTTCTTAAAGATATGTAAACACCTATAAAATTGCCTATTGCATTGTTAATTTTTCCAAAATTCGTCGATGTTTATGATGAAAATATTTTGATTTATCTTAGCGATGCGCTTAATGAATTATTTTGAAAATCGAATGAATCATTGCAGCATGCGCAAATGCATAGCTGTTGCCCTTCGTGCTCTTTTTAATCAATTTAACCCAGAAAGTTTGTGAAAAATAATATTAAATAAAGGCAATAGAACAGTGGAACAATGTAATCTGCTTTATGGACTACCTAGCTGCCTGGCAACTTTACATCCAGTGGAGAGGTGATCGTGTTGCAAGGGCATTAGGGAGCCTTAAAAAATAATATTTAGACGTGGCTGGTAGCCACATAAATAAAATACTTAAAAAATAATTAAGAGAAGAGTAACAAAATAATAAAAAGTGCATAAGTAATTTTCATAATAAATGAAAGAAAAAAAACAAAAAAGAAAATTTTAATTTGAAAAGAAAATTCCATTAGTTCCAAAAAAGAAAGGACAGGCGAGAAATCTACCGGGGGGGTACTCCATAAAAAAGACTCTTTTCAGAGACCATACATAAGTTAAGCTGAATAAAACGCTATATATATATCATATAAATAAAAGCTAAATTCAAAGCGATATAAGTAAGCGTACAATGTCAATGCTGGAATCTGGAGTTCATTGACACAGCTGCGCCATCTGGTGGACGGGGTGAATAATTCAAATACGCGGGTTTTCAGTATGACGGAATATCTACTATCTGAGCATCTCTTGCTTATATTTTCTGAATCTGTACTCACTTATGGAAGATGAATCTTGTTTATTAGATTTATTGCAAAATATTTTTATTACAGTTGGTTTTGATAAAATTATGTAAATTTTAAAAAAGATAGTCGCAATATCATTTTAATTTCGGGAGAAAAGCCCTAATGCTACGAAAGCATTACTGTCTTTTGCCCTTAAACTAAAATGGCATTGCGACCTTTTTTTAAGTACACATATTTTTATCAAAACAAGCTGTAACAAAAATATCTTGCAATAAATCTGGCAAACAAGATTCATCTTCTGTGAGTAAGTAAAAATCTAAAATTCGTAATTGAATTTTTAACAGGGATTCTCTAAATGGCTTTATATGTTTAAAAAATAAAATAAAATAAAATAAATCTAATCTGGCGATTTTAGAAAAAATATTGAAGTTATTGCCTAGACTCGCAAAATATTTAAACAAATAAATGAAGAACACTTGCTCCTTTAATAGTACAGCATTTTAAATTAAAGTGATTTCGAATATAAAATGAAATGAATTTTAAATTAAATGAATGAAATATTTGTAAGTTAAATAAGATTAGTGCAATGCGATTAAGAGAATATTGGAAATTTATTGTTTGCGCTTGATAAGCAAACAAAAAGACTTAAAATTGAATATTTTATTTATAATTAAATTCTATACCTATTCTAAACATTCATAAAGTATTCTCATCGGTAATACAACCGTGTATATCATTTTTTATAACTTTAGCACATCAAGAATTGAGTAAAAAATAAGACTACAAAATTCAATCTTTACACATAACTACTTACTCATTTCTATGCGCCATTTTTCATTTTATTAAAAGAAAATAATTAAATTTGAGCGTATTTAAATCAACAACATTTGATAATATATATTAAATAATATTTTATATTTTTTAATAAATTAAAGTTAAAATACGTAACTAACTTGTTTTTCTCTTTGGAAAAGGACATATATGAATTCTATAAGAAAAATAATTTTCTTACAATTTCGAAAACTACAGTTATTCGATGTCCAAAATTTTGCCATTTTAACAAATAATATTAGTTCTAAAAAGAACTGTTTTTATTTAAATAATTAACTATACTAAATAAGTCAAAAAACATGAATAAAAGTTACTAGAATGTTCTATTACTGTCAGAATATAATTGCTACAAACAAATGAAAATACAACGTTTGCGCTTGCGCAGTTATTTCATACATGAGAAATTAATAGATTATCTATAAAGAAAAAAACAGTTCGGCATCTTTATGTTATTCACCCCGTCCACTATGTGGCGTGCGACCTTGAATGATGTGACCTCGCCTTTAATCTGGCGGTTACCTCTCCCATTTAAGATAGGACGCTTACTTATATCGTTTTGGAACAGTGAACAGTGAACAGCAGTGCAGTTCAATGGGATACCTAGTAGCAGTGCTACTCCACTCCCTGTAGATGAGTAAGTGTATAGCAAATCCTAGAGGAGCCATGAGGAAAGAGTTTAAGCGTAGTACATAGTACTACAATAAAAAAAAGAGAAGATAAAAATTTATTAAAATATGGAGAGGCTGAAAATTTCTGAGAGGGTAATCCGAGTACTACAGTATAAGTATAAGTAAAGATAAAATTAAGGATAGATAAAGATAAAAAGAAGGTGTTAACACTGTTCATAACATATAGCAAGACCGCTCCAAGCAAAGCAGGAGAAATATACCAAATCCCTTAAAACCAAAAAGGCTGTTTTCAGCGCCATACATTAAAAGTTTAAAAATTACAGTGAGTATAAGGCTTTACCAAGGTAAAGCAATATAGAAAGAATAATTTTTTTTTTTTTTTTTTTTTTTTTAATTTTAAAAATTATATAAGAAAAGAAAAGAGAATAAGTATCAGCCGAAGAGCGCGACTACTCTTCGATAATGGTAGTATATCGGGGTCTCTTACGTTTAGATGGGCTGAGAGCATCATAATCCGGTAACTCGTAAATAATTTCATTAGGGACTTTATAAAGCTGGCTGTGAAATTTTTTAGAAAGAAATTTAATACGACTGACCAGAGAGGTAGTTTTGAGATCGTTTCTGATCGTGGTGTTCCGAAGAAATCGAGAACCATTTCTGATTCGGCGAAGTTGACCGTTGTGAAGCTCAGAAAGCCGGTCCATACTTGTTCTACAGAGGAAGCCCCACACCGGGCAGCCGTAGGTGATGATGGTTAAAATGCAGGCATTGTAGATTAAAAGTTTGTTATGGTAGGACATACTAGGGCTCCTTAAAAGAGGTGAGAGACTTTTAGCTACCCCCGAGGCTTTACCGCGGATGTTAAGCATATGTTTTTTGAAGGTAAGGCGTTTGTCAATGATAACCCCCAAGTACTTAGCATCATCAGACCAAGGGATGGTAGTGTTGTTAATGGTTAGTCTATTGGGAACAGTAAAAGTACGAGAAAAGTAGACAGCTTTGGTCTTACTTTCATTAAGTTTGACACGCCACTGATTGCATCAGTCAATGAATAAATTTAAGTGATTCTGTATGTTTTTATAAAGTAAATATGGATGGTGTGCCGCAGCATAAATGGTGGTGTCGTCCGCATAAAGGGCCAGTAAAGTTAGAAGAGTACGAGGCACGTCAAAAAAGTACAGATTGAAAAGGGTTGGGCCTAAGATTGATCCCTGTATAATACCACATACAATAAAGTGTAGATCCGATAAAATGTTGTTTATGCGGACGGAGAATGAACGGTCGCCAAGATATGAGAAAATAAGGTGTATAAGTCCGGATGGAAATCCAAGCCGAATTAATTTGTAAATGAGGCCTTCATGCCAGACTTTATCAAAGGCCTTGGCGATGTCCAAAAAAATGGCAGCAGTTGGCTTTTTTGCATTGAAGCTTTCACTGAGGAATTCAACAACGCGCAAAAGCTGGTGTTGTGTGGAGTGGCCAGCTCGGAATCCAAATTGTTCCGGTGGCAAAATATTGTGTTCGTTAATGAATTTGTTAATTTGCAATCTAATGACGCGTTCAATAACTTTAGAAAGGCTAGAAAGCAATCGTTTTGGCTAAATTAAAAACGCTGCTTTAATTAATTTTTTATACACATTCTCTGGTTTTAATTGATTAAAAAGAATACTAATGTTGGCATGAATTCTTTTGATATTCCGAATGATTCATTTGAATATAAAAGTCATTCGTTATGCCCACCAGTAATTCCTTTTCCAGAAACACAGTCTATCATAAAATACTAAATATTATCGCCTGAAAAGATTAATTTGTAGAGTATTGTTTCGAAACTTAATTAATTTCAAAATATTCAACTTCATGATGGAAACGAGCTAAATTAAATGTGTATTTCCGTTATTTAACGCTATAAAGCTGAACTAAACATATTTTAAAGGCATTGATGTGAACTGTTGCAAAATTGTGCGTAGAAAGATTGCAGCTTTTAATTCCTAGTTTTAGGAAATTTCACCATTTTGCGGTGTATCACACGACAGTTAGCGTTTAATTTTAAGAGTGTATCAATAAGTTTCTTCCCTTCTACAATGAATAATCTGAAAGATTATTTTCAATAGAAAATAGCAGATGCTTTTATACAAGCGACAGCATACACCGTTCCAGACGTACTGCAAACATCAGCGTGAACTGGTTATACCCTTTGGTGGAGCCTATATTGAACAAATACTTATTTTTAAAATATAGCGAAAATAGCACATGCTTTTCTACAAGATGAAGCATCAATACTTCTAGACATACTACTAACGTCCGCGTTACAGGTTATTTTCTTTGGTGCAGTCTATACTGAACAATTACTTCTTTTAAAAAAAGAGAGAAAATAGCAGATGCATTTTTTCTACAACAAATATCATCCATCCTTCCAGATGTACTGCAAACATGCGCTTGAACTGGCTATACTCGTTGGTGGAGTCTATATTTAACAATTAATTCTTTTAAAACTATAGCGAAGAAAATAGTTATTAAGATGCTACTTGGTGAAGAATAATATAAATTTAAAAAGAACTTTTAAAATGCCAAAATATGCAAACTTTGACCAGACTAGTTTCGGTAGTCTTTAGCGTAAAAAATAACGGAAACTTGCTTAGTTATATACGAGAGAAACAGATTCAAGTAACAAGTTCTTTAACCAATAGGGAAACAGGAAAATACAGGTACCAATCAATAAGAGAATAGAACACGTAATGCCACCAAAAGATTGAGAAATATTGGTAGTATAGTTAAGAAAAAGAGGATTTTATGAATTTCAAGCAATCTGATAAAGGGGAAATAGAGAATTCACTATTAATAATATTGTCATAATTTTTGTAGATATAAAATGCTTCAAGAAAGTTAAGTTCGTGGATAGCAGTAGGATAGAAGTAGGTGTTGGCGTTCTTTATTACGAAATTTAAAATCCCGTTTGTTCTGCCCAATAAAGGAAAGATCGCAAAGGCAATTAATAATATATATACCCCATGAGATGAATATATTAATAGGATCTTTGAGTTTAGAGAGAGTAAGTTTATTCGTAGGGGTAAAAATTATTCTGAAGTCGTGCTGTCTAAGAAATTTGGGAATAGGAAAACTGGATTTATGAAAGAAAGATAACACAATGCTACTTCTGGAAAGAGAAGAGGACTGATTTGAGTTAGAGGGACGAGGTTGTTGTAGTTTATGTAAAGCAGTATCGATAATAGAAGAGTTGTAAACTCTGTCAATAGCAATGACTTTAAGATATTTAATTTCACTATTAAGTGAGTGCAAATCAGAACAAGCATGTATGGCACGATTTATTAAAGTAAAAAAGGCACCCATTTGCTGGCTGGGAGGCTGAAAAGAGCAAGTTTTTTTTTTTGGGGGGGGGGGCAGACAAACTGCGAAAGTTTTGAGTTTGACCGATGTAGATAAATCGTCTACAGTACGAGTGACAAGGGTTTACAGATACGGGAGGGAACCTTTATTTTCTGTTTCATAAGTGAATTGTATATTGCTATCGATTGAGTACATAATGTTAACGATATTATCGATATTGTGAAGAGAGGTGTCAATTAAGGTCATCAACATAGCGAGTCCAGAACGGGAAAGAGAATTTATTATAAACATAATGATAGTACCGTTAACATTATGAAGTCAATCGATAGCAATATACAATTGACTTATGAAAAAGAAAATAACGGTTTCTCCCGTTTCTGTATATCCTTGTCACTCGTACTGTAGACGGTTTCTCTACATCTATATCAAAAGTTTCGCACTTTGTTTACCCCCCATGCTTGCTCTTGTCACCCTCCCAGACAGTAAATATCTGCCTTTTTTTACTTTCATATATCGTGCTATATATGTTTGTTCTGATTCTCACTCCCTTAATAGTGAAATTCAATATCTCAAAGCCATTGTGATTGACAGAGATTACAACCCTTCTACACTGATTTACATTAACTACATCATCCTCGTCCCTCTAACTAAAATTAGTCCTCTTCTCTTTCCAGAAGTAGCACTCTGTTACCTTTCTTTCCTAAATCCAGATTTCTAATTGCCAAAATTCTTACACAGTACGACTTCAGAATAACTTTTACCCCTAAGAATATATTTACCCTCTCCAAACTCAAAGATCCTATTGAGTTATGCAACTCATGGGATATCTATAGTATTAATTGCCAATGCGATCTTTCCTATATTGGGCAGAGCAAACGGTGTTTAAAATTTCGTATTAAAGAACACCAACAATATATTCAAAAACAGGAAAACAATAAATCTTCAATTGCTAAAGATTGCTGGGAGTTAAACCACTCTTATGATTTTAATTCAGCCAAAATCATCTCTAAACACACTTCTATACATGAACTTAACTTTCTTGAAGAATTTCATATCTTCAGAAATTATGATAATATTGTTAATAGTGAATTCGGCATTACCCCTTTATCAGATTGCAGGCAATATTTCTTAAAATTATCTTTTTCTTAATTACTACCAGTATTTTTCACACTTTTGATGGCATTAGCTATACTATTCGTCTATTGGTAATACTACCATAATACCTACCCGTATTTTCCTGTTTTCTTTTGGTTAATGAACGTCTCACTTGAATTCACTTCTCCCCTATATAATTGAGCAAGTTTCCGTTATTTTTTGCATTAAGGACGGTGCACTAAAGGCTACTAAAACTAGTCATCTCAAAGTTTGCATATTCTGGCGATTTAAACGTTGTTTTTAAATTTTTGTAGCGAAAATTGCAGAGGCTTGTCTACAAGAGATAGCACCAATCCTTCTAGACATACTGCAAACGACCACTTGAACTGCTGATACCCTTTGATGTTGCCTATACTGAACAATTACTTATTTTTAACAGATAGAGAAAATAGCAGTTACTTTTCTACAAGAAATAGCATCCATTCTACCAGACATACGGCAATCTTCCGCTTGAACCGGTTATTCCCTTTGGTGAGCCTATATTGAAGAATCATTTCTTTAAAAAAATGTATTGTATTTGGTGTATCAACGCCATCTATATGTTCTTACAATCCGAAATCCCTGTCCTGATAATTACACCACAAAAAACACAGTCCAATGTGATTTTCAATAACGTAAATAATTTACATTTTCCGTCCATTCTGTCTGGCCCCACCAGTGGCCGAGAGGTTCTGCTCTGGAAGCTGGTAGATGGGAGGTGCTGTGTTCGAACCCAATCGCGCCCGTCGGCCTAATCGTTCGGTGTTTTCATGGTTTTCTTCGGACCTTTGATTTCCAAGCGTAAATACGGGTTAAGTTCACTTAGAAAGACAAACCAATAAGGGCACTACCCCCCCGTAGGGCCCATATCCCTCGTGTTGATAATTGGCCGTCATAAACACAACCAACCAACCAATTATTCTGTCTGAAAATTGTTTCACTTGTAGGCTGCATAAAATAATACACAATTTTATTTTAATTAATATTCCTCACTTCAAAAATAGTTGTCCTTACTGAATAAAATAAAACCGTAAAAAAAAAGATACTGAAAGTTTCATTATTCTGGAATCTCTCTTCATTTTTTCGGAAAAAACTGAATCCAGTTTTTCAGCTTCAACGAAGGAAAATGTAATAATGCCAAATGAAGTTTTTTCGTCACATTAAGCTATTGTTTTTAATAAAAGAGACTGTTTTAACGGCAGAGCTTCATTTAATTAATGTCATTAAAGAATGGAATTTTTTTCTTTAACCATGCTCTATTCCATTCATTTTTTATGAAACATCTTTTTTTTTGGCCAGATGGTTACTTTTCGTTGGGTTTTGTGTCGACTCAGTAATATTAAAATTTAATATTATGTATAGCAGTATTTATATTTAAATATCAACAAACTGTCGCAAGAATTTTATCCTTGTTATACTTATATTTGCTTTTCTAGAAATATCCTTTTTTACAATTTCTAATCCTGTATTACGCAAAATTAAATCTCGAAAATTAATTTTCATTATAAAACTCAAATGTTTTCATCATTAACGCTAAAAGCAAACGTGAAACTAGATGTTACGTTGATTAGGTTATTACGTACATCTTTGTTTCTAAATATTACGTAATTCCGATTATCTTTACATCAAATAAGACAAAAATAAAAGTATTTTCACACAAAGTTTGTTTGAAAACTGTATTTTAAGTTACTGATGTTTGATTATTTCAAACAGTAATTTTCAGGCATTGAATGAATAAATATATCACGTAACAATAAACATTTGTTTCCTTACATTAATGTTAACTAACATTTTCGATATCTTAAAATAAATGCGCAAACTCAGAGAAGATCCAAATCACAATCCAAGCTTGACGAGGACACTCTGTTGCAAAAAATATATGCACCCAGAAGAAATTGAGTCTCAAAATGAAACTTGGTATGTGAATA
The DNA here is from genome assembly GCA_963932465.1 of Maratus speciosus. Classification (NCBI taxonomy): domain Eukaryota; kingdom Metazoa; phylum Arthropoda; class Arachnida; order Araneae; family Salticidae; genus Maratus; species Maratus speciosus. The sequence continues at coordinate 446,451,785 of OZ010786.1, forward strand.
TTTTTTGCTTAAATGAACAAATTATCATAAATTCAGAAGAAAAAAACATTTTATTGACTAGTAGCAGCAAAAGAAATGTCAAATTTAGTAGGTTGGAAAGCCACATTTGGCAGCTATAAAAGCCGATACTCTGAGGCATGGAGACTATTAAGTTACCGATGTCTTTCTGCGGTACATTCTGCCATAAGTGTAGCAACTTATAAACAAGTTCGGTGGTATTCCGATACGGCTGAAGTCGCTATTCTAACATGTCCAAAACATTATCTATTGGAACAGATGTGGTGACCTGGTGGTCCATGGTAGGAATTTATATCCTTGTAGACATTGTTTCGTGAGTCGTGCAGTATATGATCGAGCGTTATAATGCTGATAAATGGAACCTAGAAGTCTTGATAGCATAGGAGGTAACATCGGCTGCAAAATGTCATCTATGCACCTGTTAGCTATTAGAGTACCTTTCAAAACGGGTAAATGTGATCAGCTGTCCCAGCAGATCTCTAAAAAGAATGTCATTCCAGGTATTATGGCAATGTGCTGCTAATTATGAAATGCAGGATTAAACCGATGAGCTCTCTGCCTTCACATACGTACGGCAGTCACCAGCATTGAGGAAAAAAACGGGATTAGTCACTAAATATCACATTTATCAAAACAGACATTGGCCAGCTTGCTCGAGATCGACACCAATACAGACGACACAGCATAGGTTGAATGTTTATGAGAAACTGCCTAAATGGATGTTGATAGCTTCCCTGAGTCGGCCTGTCATCTACAGATGGTATGACTTGATACCACTGCATCCATATCAAATGACAAATGGCGTCGAATAGATGATAATGACATTGTTTGTGTACATGTGGCTAATCTTCTGATTGCTCTATCCTCTCATGCATTTAAGGCCTGGGGGCGCCTTGAGCCACTACAGCGGCTGGCCGTGCCTTTTCTGATCGACTATTTTCAACATCGCGGAACTACAATATCGTTTCGACCAAAATTTTGGCTGATACGTCTGTTGGACCAACCAACTTTTGTGAGGTCTATGGCTTGACCACTTTCAAAAATGGACCACTGTTCGCAGTACCGTCGAGTACGCCTTAAATGTATCATTCTTTCCAAAACCATGTATCAACAATAGTAGTCCAGTTCTAATGACCTGCTAATTCGAATATTAGCTCTTTTAAATGCTGCCTGTTTCGTAATTTAAATGCGCACTGCACAAGTCCTAATTGGGCATTGTTATTGAAATGTTAACCATTTACATAACTTATAAAATCGCAAGTTTCTTAGCTCTGGCTCAATTCATTCTGGGTGCATATATATATATATATTACGAAACAATTTAATGTGTTAAGTCGAACAATCACGTCTTGTTTTTTATTTCATATTACTGGATTCGTACTACATATTAATCAGCCGCTGGTGATGTTGTATAGCAATCATACCACTTAGCACAAGTATCGCTTGTGGGGGTATCAACTCTGTGAAAATTTAGCAGCTGTAGAGCGATGATAATATTCGTATAGTCCAATCAAACTCTTATTTATTCATGATGAAGACAAGGCAGCGTGAGTGGTAAAAAAAAGGCGTATGAAGAAATATGGGGTTTTCCCAACTAAAAGCATGGAAACGTAGTCATAGGAAACTGTTTATTCCATCAGAACATAACAACATTAAACAATTCCCACAGGAAGAGAAATCAGAGCATTCCACACGGGCATGAACTAGTTACTCATGCGGAATAGATGTTAATTCACGAAATGAATATTCTACATGGCTTAGGGCACCGGGTAACAGGTTATGTAAACAATCAAACAGCACAAAAATCTTGTTCTGAGTTCATGCTCGAACTATTTATTAGAATGCGCGGAGGAATTCCGATTGAAATGGAAACTTCAGGCTAACCAAACAAAATCCCGAACGAGACTCGAAGTGAAACTGCGATCCGTCACTCAGCCAATGGAGAGCGATCGAGAAACGTCACAGAAAAGAATCCCGGCGCTGGTAATGGAAGGATTTCGATGTAAAAAGTTACCGCCCAGCTGGCGGGAAAATGAGATGAAATAGAATAAAAATGTAAAAATGGCTTGTATAAACATTTGAAAAATAAGTAACTGCGTTCAGAACTTTACAGTTTGGTAGACGAAAAAATTAATGAAGGGATTAAAAGTTTAGATTACGTTTTGGAATAAATCTATTATTAAGATACGCGTTTTAAATTTATAGGAATTTAATTAGAAATAAATAATAGAGCGTATTAAAAAAAAAGGAAATAATGAACCGGCAATTTAAAATAATTTAAATGAATAGTAAAAGTAAAAATTTTTATATAACATATATATATATTTTGCAAAAGAATGTATATGCAGAGTTGTCACCTTTTACGATTCTTACGTTAAATTCATAATTTTCTATGAAAGATTAGATATAGGGGCAATGTGAGGAATAGCAACAAATTGAATTAAAAATGTTATTTGAAAATACTCTGTAAATTAAAATATTTGAATTGGTCGGTAGATATAGCAAATGACTATGTGAGATCTGTGTGATATTTATGTTCATTTGTGACAGAATAGCAAGTATATTCATCAAGAAAGAAACGTTTTACAAAAAAAAAAAAAAAAAAAAAAAAAAAAAAAAAAAAACAATCAGAAATTTCTGCATGATTTTTGTTTAAAGCATGTAGAGTATTCAACCAAATTAACGCTTAATTTCGTTGTATTTGTAAGATGAGATAGAAAACAGTACTTTCTATGACGAAAGTCCTCCAATTTATATTAACCCTTTGCTCTCGAGAGCTCCGGAGCGGAGCCATTTAAAATTTGTCTTCAAACTCGAGGGCTCCGCTACGGAGACCATGCAAATAGCTTTGTGATACCTGTCTAAAAAAGCCAAGATTACATACTGGCAATTGCTTCGAGAGGTATCACACTTTGGACGATTACAAAATGTAATAATTATATATATATATATATATATATCGTATATAATATATATATATATATATATAAGATATAACTAAAATCGCTTCGAGTTGCTGGTAATACGAATGAAAAAGACCTTCGAGTGCAAAGGGTTAAACCACATAAATGAACGTCTGAATTAATTTCTATGAAATGTACATATATTAAGACAGACTTGAACACAATTAATACAATAACCCAGCAGGAGTGAAAAATTAGCCGGGTCCAGGCCAATTGCCTTTTTTTGTTTTTTTTTCTTATTTTAGGACGACGCCTCTACAACATTTTCAATTTCCTCTGATATTCAGCATCAATACCACTCGTAAGTTTTAATTAGCGGAAGAAATGCCTTTATCCATACCATTTCTTTTTTTCTTACAATGATAAATTCTATCTGCAAAAAGAATTTCTTTTCGATTGCTTTGCTTCAATTTTATTTGATATCGCGTTCCTTCTTATAATTTCAAAATTTCTTCATACGTTAGTAAAATATTATGTTTAATTTACACTATTTTCTAAATAAAATGCATTAACATGCCTTTTGAGTTCGTTCCGCCGTTGAATACAAGTGCAAAACTAACACCAAAACAATTCTTAAATTATATATAAACTTTTCTGTCACGTGACGAAGATATTAAACTGTGTTCCAGCAGATGGTTAAATCGAACAGTCTTCCGTTGCAAAATACTGCGGTTCATCATGCATTTAAATGATGTCAAGGAAAGGTAGAAAAATAGCAGGAAAATATCTCCATTTTTGGAGTGGAGTAGAACTGACAAACATGTAGTAAGACAAATGTATTAAAGCAGCAATTTCAGTCATGATTAGAGAAAATCTCCAAAATAAAATAACAATTTGGAATTTTTATAGTGAAAGCATTCTGCCAGGTGCCTCACAACTTTTGGAAGAAAAATCTGTATTATAGGAGCTTAAACTAACAAACGATGCCAGTGAGTAAGAAAAAAAATGTATAATGTGATGTAAACGGAATATTATTGAAAATGTAACAAACAAAAAAGAGATCTTATTGTTTTGTGACATAGATCGAAGAGTAGTAAAATATCTAGACTAGAAAATAGTATTATCGGAAGATTTGGTGAAGAAATTTGCCATGATAACGGGAAATGTTAGACTGAAATCTTTGCAAAATCAGATCTTAGAATACAGAGTACAGTAAACTCTCTGTAAGGCGGACTCTGTGTAAGACGGAAATCTGTCTAACTCGAAAAGATTTTGAAATCCCAGCGAATCCAAAGATAGAGAGTAAAGTTTGTGTAAGGCGGAATATTGTCTACTACGGAAATTTTTCTCGGTCCCGATTGATTCCGCCTTAGACAGAGTTTACTGTATATTTTTTCAGCATCAGAACATCCAGCGTTATTCATGGCAACAAGAACGGATGAACAAAAAAACAATTATTGATCTCATTGTATCTCGACAAAATACTTCACCAACAATTAAGTTTGATAAAGTAGGGGAGACTAGGGAGGGTTGACCCACTTTTTACAAAATGATTTTTTATTTTTTAAATTTTGAACGTAGAATAATGTTTTATATATTATTTTATTCGTTATACAATCAGTTATCAAAATAAAATTGCCACATAAGTGTAATATATAAGAAATTTTAAAAATTATTGATTTTACTCATGAGAAAATAATGGGTCAAGGCTCCCCACCTATGGGAGGCTTGACCCATTATATGGGAGGCTTGACCCACTTTGTTTTATATATTGAAATATTTGTGAAGAGAAATAAAATCAGTTTAAAAAAGCTAAATAACTGTATGCTACATGTTTTAATTATTATAAAAAATATTTTTGAAAATATGAAGCTTAAACAAACCGTGTTCAGACGCAATCGCAAGTCAGAGGAGAAAATTTTTGCTTTAAACAGGATTTTGTCTGAGCAGGTATAATAGTGCAGCAGGGAAAATGAAACTTTAACATTTAAGACAATATTCCGCTAGAGACAGGTTCAGTTTTCTTAGGGTTTCATGCATTATTATGTCCGGATTTAGTAGCCACCCTCCCACTTTTTTTTGTCTCCTTGTCCTACTTTTTGTGACATTCGATCTGACAAATCTAGTTGTCACATAGTTTGGCTTCATTTCACTCTATTCATCATGTTAAAATTTGTCTACATACCTTCCTAAAGTTTTTCGATCAATGCTATGTTCTTTTCCAGCCGCATGAGTATTTAACTTATCATTAACATCTTTTAACCCTATCAGGACAAAGTACTTTCAGCACTAAAATGTTGAAATAAATGACTGGAACCGGAATATACAAACAAATTTATTTCGAAATTCGAAAAAGGCTATATTTCCCATACATATTAAATGGAAAAGATTTTAGAAAATTCTGGTGCCATTGTGGCGTTTGGGAATTAAAGTTAAGTGGTTTCATAAACATACCATTGCCCCTGAAACGGTTAAGACTGCTGCTTTCATACATTCTCGTCTTATCTACTGTTTCTATTTACCTATTGTAAGTAATATTTAAAGGAAAAAAAGTTCCTATCAACTTTCCCATTTATATTTCATAATTTTTTTTTCGTGCATTGGATACTGTTGCAAATTTTCACATCTTTCTTTAATCAGTTTTAAACGTTTCTTTTCCATCACCCTATTTTTCTGTGGCTTTACAGAATAAATTTACTTTCAGTTTTATATATAATCATTAATCCCTCATTATGCACAGTGTATAATAAAAAGATTTCCAAAACCCGTTAATTAAAACATTGCCAACGGGCAATTTTTATCAAATCTGAATTTTAAAACAGTAGAAGCTCCGCCCTGTTCAGAAAGTTTTTTTTTGTAAATTGGTGATCTCGATAGGTTTCATAAGTTTATGCATCGGTAAATATCGTTCAATGTACGAATTTAATATAAAATGTCTTACAATCTAAAAAAATATGGACAACACGATACAATGCATTTTCTGTAAGATAGAAGCCACACCCTTAGTCAATGATGCGTTTTGAATGAAAACGAGGATTCTCGTTTCCTGTCGTGAATGTGTTACGGAAGCCTTGAACATCTGGTCAACTCTCCCTCACATTGACTAGGTCAAGCCTCCCCACATAGTACTTTTCTAAAGAATAGCACATTGTTATGTTAAGCCTAACTTATTGTATAATCTTTATGCCTGCAGTGAAAGCTCGGTATGTCTGCATTACTTGAAACCTACTTACTTAAATTTATATGATATATTTTATCTGAATAAAGCTTACAAAATATTTCTAAAAAACACAACTTTTAGGTTGAAAACTCTTCACAATTGATTTTTACAGAACTATTTCGATTATCAGCATGAAACAGAGTCTGTTGTTTGAGCATTCCAGCAGCTATAGTTGACACCTATTGATAAAACTCTGAAATTCTTTTAAATATGAAAACTTATGGGTGGGTCAAGCCTCCCGTATGGTCAACCCTCCCTAGTCTCCCCTATATAGAGATACAGATTCTGGATCAAATCGTTATTTAGTCAAAATCAAAACTGCATAGAATTGGTTAACTAGTAAAACAAAAATATCTTGTGAACAACCAAAAGTAAATTTCCAGGATTTAACTTGGAATCACTACAAGATGAGAGCATTAAAATTACACATGAGAAAATGCTGAGGGGTATACAGAAGGTAGATTTTGGTGGTACGGTATAGGTTCTGTAACGCTATCTTAAGCAAAATGTTACCGCTGTTGCTCTTGAGATATTCGGTTTAAGAAGTAGAAATTAAGGCAACAAGAAGAGCTGGCTAAATTATAATATTCTTAAAGGAATTCCAGAAAAGAAAAAATAATTTTTAAATAGTTAATTTAAAAAAAAGATGATGTAAGTTTAACGATATAGAAAAAGTAAGAAGATGAAAATATTCAAAGATATCAGACGATGGGAAAATGAAGAATGAGAAAGAGAATGTGCCAGCATAAATTGTCAACTAGGATTTAAAAAAGACTTGAAAGCCTGGACGATTTTTAAGAGAATAAGGACTGATATGTATGATAAAAAGAAACTTCAAATAGTTAGGATAAGTTCTTACACGTAATAATTTGAAAAACCTCTCAAAAAGGAGAGAGACGAATTTAAATATTTAAACGTGCTTAAATACCAAAATGTTGGATTTAAATTCACAAGTGCAGTGGTCGAAAAAGCAAACAGTAAAGAAAGAAATGGTACGCCGCCCGGACGTATTGGAGTAAATCTTGAACTGCTAATATATGATGGTAGAAGCATTGTAAAGAAGACATTAACTTAAATGTAGAACTGGATACTGACAGGAGATACAATTCCACAAGAAATAAAGGAAATATATTAGAAATATGACAAAAATATCTGCATAAATTACAGAGGAATATGTGTTACAAGACAAGTAATAAAGTTATTGAGAAGATTATTTAAGCTATAGACTAGAAGACCAATATGAAGGAATTCAAGATCTAAGTGGCTTCTCAGCACATAGATCATCATAAATCGACGACATTTTTGCCTTTAGACAACTTCTGGAAAAATTGAGAGACAAGGGAAGAACAACAGAAATATTTGTCGATCATTTATACATGCTTATGACGGTCGAGAAGTTTGCTTTGCAAAGTACCTAAAATAGCAAATATAAATGAAAAGCTGATCAATATCATTTGAGAAAATTATTACAGTAACAGCTGTAGAGTTAAAGTTACAAATACGTTACCCGAATTCTTCATCACTACTAAAAGTCTTCTCTCCAATGTTTTTGTTTCTCAACAACTTTATTTAAAATATATATTGTTACCTACCTCACAGAATCGATAAGTAAATATCATAAAATAGGCTCAAAACTGAATGACAGTAAATATATCCAGTACTTATTATTCCTGAAGGTTCAAGTCATCATAGCAGAAAATAAAGAAGAAGTTTGCAAATTAAAAGGTACTGGTGATGAATGAGGATTGAAGAAAAATACAAGTAAAACTCAGCTCTTAACAAGAAGTCTGAAAGTTGATAAGTTATTGGATGATATAAGTACGAAAACTATTGGTGAAATCAAACACCTTGAATAAATCATTCATAAAGATAGATCATGTCAAAGAGAATAAAAGAAGATAGAAGAGTACTTGTAATATCAAATTCTGTTTTGTGGTGCAATAGTATTTTCCCCTAAAAAATAATCGACTAATTTTTAGTACAGTAGTGCAAAGCATTTTAGTGTATGGTTCGGAGGCATGAATCTTAAATTTCCCTCTAAATAAGGAACTCCTTTCAACGGAAATTGACTTATTGCGGAGATCAGTTAGAACATCAAGGCTTATAAAACTTAGAAATTCAAGAATACGAGAAATCATTGAAGTCAAAGAGGATGTATTACAGACTATTGAAGGTAATAAGCTTAGATAGTATGGGTATGTTTGCTGAATGAAAAAAGTAAGCAACCTAAAAATCATTATAGACTGGAGCCCGAAACGAAGACGAAGACGGGGGCGGAGCAAGTATGACTTGGAAAAATAACATTGGAGAGTCACAAAGACTTATACAGTAAGTGATGTTATTGCCCTGGACAGGGAGAAATGAAGAAGAACTCTCAAACGTTCTCTTTTTGGCCGAAGAATCACTCTGTGGAAATTCCTGAAATACAAAATAAAATATTTTTTGTAATTTTAATATTATTTTTAGGTTGCTCTCATTACAAATAGCTAACTATTGCAGCCGTTCGGAGGAAAACGATTCCGAAAAATTTTGGTATATTTTCACAGATCATGACCACCAGATCCCAAAACCACCCTCCGTTTAAATGTGATATATATATATATATATATATATATTGTTTCACAAATTTTTTTTGGTGGTCGGTAATGCTTATTTAATGGTTACACGTATATATCCAATCCATATATATATATACAGGGTGTTTCTAAACTCATGGTACAAACTTTAAGGGTAGGTAGAGCATACAGTAACAAACATTTATTGTATAGGAATGGAGGGGATCTAGTGACGCATTAAGGTAAAAACACCAGGACGGCAATTAGGCCCCTTTTTTAATTTTCAAAATTTCTCATTCATACCAAAAAGTTTTTATGCTATCCTTTTCTTGACATTTCATAATTATTTAACAATAAAATTCTTCTTTGAAAATTTTTGGTATGAAATCGAAATTTTTGAATAAAAAAAAAAGCGCAAAACTGGCAAACTTATCAAACGAAATACATGAATAAAAAAGATAAAATGTTTATTTACAATGTAGTTTACAAGTAAATAATAATGTATACACTAATATTACAATAAGTGTTCAAAATTGCGCCCACCAACTGTGATACATGTTTGGCAGCGTCGGTGGAACAATTGGCATACACTTCTAAAGATGTCAGGTATTTTCCGCACACATGAAGCAGCTTCGATATGCGAGCTACTAGATTTTCGTCTGAGTCAACTGGAGTCTCATAAACAAGACTCTTCATATGTCCCCATAAAAAGAAATCAAGGCTCGATAAATCGGGAGATCGTGGTGGCCAAGGAACTGATCAACCACACCCAATCCATCGCGCCCCAAATGTGGCATTCAGATGACTGCGCACATCAGTGGTGAAGTGCGCGGGCGCTCCATCATGTTGAAACCACATCCGGTTACGAATGGCGATCGGAACATCTTGCAGCAGTTCTGGTAAAACCTGTTGTAAAAAAAATAATGTTACAGTGACCATCCAGCCGCTTTGGTAGTAGGTATGGGCCAATCAAATAATTATTAACAATACCCGTCCACAAATTCACAGAAAATCGTTGTTGATAAGCATGTGGCCGTGTTGCATGAGGATTATTGGTTGCCCAAAGATGGAAAATGTGCGCATTAAATACACCCTCGCGTGTTAATACTGCCTCATCTGTAAATAGAATATGACTAGTAAAGTCTGGCTGCAATACATGTTGCTGCAAAACCCACTGGCAAAAGGTCAACCGCAGAAGATAGTCTTTGAGATTCAAAGTTTGCACATGTTGAAAATGGAAGGGATGAAATCGATTTTCATTTAACACTCTTCAAACGGTCGGATGACTCACACCTAAATTATGTGCAACAGCTTTTGTACTTGATTCGGGAATTTCACTCACAAAATTCAAAATAATTTCTTCCAGGCTTGCACTTCGTGCAGCTCTTTCTCGCGCAGTTTCCTGTCTGGTGACGTGGAAAGAACTTGCTTCAGAAAGGTGACGGTGTAAGCGCTGAAACATTCTATGATCAGGCATTCTTCTGCGAGGAAACGGCTCCTGATACATTCGTAGGGCAGCTCTGGCGTTGCCATTTGCTCGACCATACATGAAATGCATGTCGGCTTTTTCGGCATATGTAAAGTCTTCCATGACGAACGATAGCACAATTAAAAAGGGCGATTTCTTCTTCTTGAATGCATGGTATTGAACGGCGACCAGTCACTTACTGCCCTTTACCGCCAGTGGAATCAACCCAAAACTCCATTTCTATTTCAAAAAATTTCTATTTCTATTTCTATTTTCAATTCAAAAAATTTCAATTTCATACCAAAAATTTTCAAAGAAGAATTTTATTATTAAGTAATTATGAAATATCAAAAAAAGGATAGCATAAAATTTTTCTGGTATGAATGAGAAATTTTGAAAATGAAAAAGGGGTCTAATAGCCCCCCTGGTGTTTTTACCTTAATGCGTCACTTGGTACCATACATTCCTACACAAAAAAATTATTGTTAATGTGTGCTCTACCTACCCTTAAATTTGTACCATGAGTTTAGAAACATCCTGTATATATATATATATATGTATGTGATATTTGTCATACTGTAACTCTCGTATTTATGAGCCGATTTAGATATAATTTGGTGTGTACATAGTACATATCAATGTCTCGACCGAATTCGTTGGCCAGCTTCATCCGCCGTCTTGTTGCAAAATGGCGGCCATTTAAAAAATTAAAAAGAAATTAATATTTAAAATGAGGTACAAAAAATTTAGAAATTGAAAAATACTTTTTTCTTATGTGTTTGAGCTTATACAAAGATTCCGGAGCATTTCTTGTTTTGCCTATTTCTTAAAAAATGGCTGAGTTATAGCACTTTGAATTTCTAGCATGGCTGACATTTTGAAACGAACTGATTTTTGTCACGCGATAATACGCGTATTTATGAACATATTTGGATGTGACAAGGCATGTACATAGTACATAGCAATGTCTCGACCAATTTCATTGGCCAGCTTCCTACGCCATCTTGTTTCAAAATGGCTGCCATATGAAAAATTAAAAAAAATTAAAATTTAAAATGGGGTGCAAAAAAATTAGAAATTGAAAAATATTTTTTCCTTATTTGTTTAAACTTAATACAAAGATTCCGGAACACTTTTTGTCTCGTCTATACCTTAAAAAACGGTTGAGATATAGCACTTTGAAATTCTAGTGTGGCTGACATTTTGAAAAGAACTGATATTTGACACGCGATAACACGCGTATTTATGAACGAATTTGGATATAACAATGTGTGTAATTAGTACATACCAATGTCTCGACCGTGTACGTTGGCCAACTTCATCCGTCATCTTGTTTCAAAATGGCAGCCATTTAAAAAAAAATTGAAATTTTAATTTAAATTGACGTACAAAAAAATTACAAATTGAAAAATATTTTTTCGTTATGTGTTTTCCTTATGTGGCCAAATGTATATTTAATTCAGAACCTTGTAAATTTTTCAATGGAAATTTTCATCACTCTTCGATTTGTTTAAAAAATTCTAATCAAACAGTTCCCAAAGAAATCAAATCAGCTGACTCTGTTATTAATTCGATATCTCACTGTAAAACCGAAAACAAAAATTCCTTTAAAGAGGTTATTTTAGATTGCGTAAATCTGGAATCTGGAATACATTTTGAGCTTTCATTATGCTTATATGATTTGGATAGTCAAAGATCTTTTGTTACAAAGCAATTAGTTTCAAAATTAAATCCTCGAATTATTCGTCAAGAAAAACCTCAAGTTTATTCCTTTGCAGCTGTTAAACCACAAATAAAAACATTTGACACTGTGCAATTAAAATTATCCCATATTGAAAACAAATCGCGTTTCATATTTATTGAGGCATTAGTCACGGATGTAATTTCTAACTGTAGGATTCCCCCCCACCCCTTCTCTCCAGACAGATAGAAAATAAACTGACGCCTTTTAAATTATCGAATGCTGTTGCATCAGGCCATTCTAAAATAAATGTACTTATTGGGGCAGATTATTTTTATCAAATCTGTTATGATGGGGAAATAAAAAAAAAAAAAAACTAAATCTCTCTTTTTATGTGATAGTTTATTCGGATATTCCCTTTGTGGTTTGTATGAGGATGGAAAAAGAAAAATGGAATGTGCTCCTGTTTTAAATCTGCCGGTTACACGTGCAGGTGGGGAAGATTTAAATTTTTTATGGGAAATAGAATCCTTGGGTATTACTCAATCAAATGATAATATTTCTGGTGTAGATAAGGAAAGTGTGAATAAATTTGATAATAACTTAAAATTCGTAAATAATAGGTATGAAACGGGTTTATTGTGGAAGGATGAGAAAAATAAAGTCGGGAATAATTTTAGAATAGCTAGAAGTCGCTTTGAGGAATTAAATCGTAAACTCGAAAAGGATAATGACTTATGTAAAAATTATAAAGCTATTATATTAGAACAAATAACTGCTGGAATTATAGAAAAATGTCCTGATAAAATAATTAAAAGAGGTTATTTTATGCCGCACATACCGATTTTAAGAGAGGATAAATTAACTACCAAAGTAAGGATGTTTTTCGATGCTTCTTCGAAAGAAAAACATTTAAATTCTCTAAATGACTGTTTATATCCAGGTCCTAATCTTAACCCGAATATACTTAATGTAATATTTAATTTCAGAAAATTTAATTTTGCATTTAGCGCTGACTTACAGAAAGCGTTTTTGCAAATTGGAATAACAGAAGAAGATCGGGATTATTTAAAATTTTTGTGGTTTGGTGACGAAAAGGATGATTTAAAATTTTTCAGATTTACACGAGCTGCTTTTGGGGTAACTTGCAGACCCTTTCTTTTGGCTGTAACAATTAAATCCCATATACGTAAATATGTTGTTCATCCTGAAGTTGTTAAGATTTTGGACTCTTCTTTTTATGTAGATGATTTGATAACGGGGTCAAAATCTGATGAAGACGCTTATTATCTATACTCAACAGCTTCGCGTATTTTTAAAGAATCTAGCATGAATTTGCGAAAATTCAATACTAATTCTGTTAAACTTAGAAAATTATGGAAGGAAAATAAATTATGTAACTCAGAAGAAAATTTGAATAATTCTTTAAATATTTTGAGATTATTATGGGATACTTATTGAGATATTTTACGTTTTGACTTATAATCTTTTCCTGATAATTGGAAATTTAATCCATCAAAACGCGTTGTTCTTAAAGCCATGTTAAAAGTCTTTGATCCTATGATTAATGGTTGGATTCATTGCACCATTTTCGGTTCGTATGAAAAGTTTGCTACAGGAACATGGAAAAGGTGTTTGGAATGGGATGAAAAATTCCCTAATGATTTAAAAATTGAATGTGAAAATTGGTGTGAACAAATCGAACATTTAGATAAATTTGAGATACCCCGTAAATATTTTCCACAGGGTTTATAATTTTTGGACCCAATCGAAATTCATATTTTTTCCGATCTAGTCCTAAGGCTTATGGGGCCGTAGCTTATTTTCGATGCACCACAAGTGATGATAAAATTATGACTAGTCTTATTTGGGCAAAATGTAGAGTAGCCCCGATTAAATGTTTGACAATTCATCGTCTTGAATTAATGGGGGCATTAATACCTGCAAGGATGTCTAAATATCTGAAAAAAGCATTTAATTTTCAAAATTTGGAAATTCATATCTGGTCAGATTCCACTATTACGTTATATTGGATTAAGGGATCAGCCATGGATTTGAAGCCCTTTTTTTCTAATAGGGTTGTAGAAACACAATCTTTGACTGATCCTAAAATATGGAAGTATATCTAATATGGAATATACCTAAAATATGGAAAAATCTTCTTACTAGAGGCGAGAATTTATATAACGTCCTGGAAAATAAATTATGGAATTACGGTCCTGAATGGTTGTCATTACCAATGGACAGTTGGCCAAAACCTGAAAAGATACCATTTAATGAAAATAGTTTGAATGAAAGAAAATCATCAAATTTGAGTTCTGCTCAATTATCTTGTACAGTAGGTGTTGTACCTCTAGGGTCGTTGTTAAAATTAGAAAATTTTAGCTCTCTTTCAAATTACTTAACATCACAGCCTGTATCTTAAGATTTGTAAATAATATCAACAAATCAAAAACTAAAATTTCAGGTGAGCTCACAGCTCCAGAAATTGAAAAGGTAGAATTTTATTGGTTAAAACAAACCCAGTTATCTGTCTTCAATCGTGAAATTGATTTACTGAAAAGGGGAAAGCCCATCAATAAAGATTGAACCTTGTATAGTCTGGATCCAAAATTGGATGAGAATGATTTGTTAATTTTATCTGGAAGATTACAATTTTCAAAATTATCTCAAAGGGAAAAGCACCCCTTTATACTTCCATATGGGAGTGCTTATACCAAATTGTTGATTCGAATGCTCATGAAAAGGCTCTCCATTATGGAATTGCAACAACTTTAGCTCATTTATGAGAAAAATATTTATAATTAGAGGGCGAAAATTTATAAAATCTGTACTGAAACATTGCCTTATTTGTACAAAATTTAAATCTTCTCCTAGGAAGCAAGAAATTGCACCATTACCCAAAGATCGTATTACAAAAACACCACCCTTCTATACCTGTGATGTGGGTTTTGCTGGTCCTATTTATGTCAAATCAAAAACTGGCCAAGAAATGGCATATCTAGTTCTTTTCACGTGCGCAGTCACTAGAGCTGTGCATCTTGAATTGTGTACCAATTTAACTACAGAAACTTTCCTTTTATCATTTAAAAGGTTTATATCTCGTAGAGAAATTTGTCGAACAATCTACGGTGCGAAAACGTTTATCAAAGCTGATAATTTACTTAGAGAAATTTGGAGCCGAATATCGAAAGAGGAAGATTTACGATATTTTAATAAAAATAGCATTGTTTGAAAATTCATTATTCCAAGAGCCAGTTGGTGGGGCAGTTTTTGGGAACGCATGGTACGTTCGGTGAAAACTTCTTTGAAGAAAGTTCACAGGAGATCTTCTCTCTCATATGAAGAAATCCTAACCACTTTAACTGAAATTGAAGCTATGATTAATGGTTGTCCATTAACGTATGTTCATGAAGAAAACAGAAACCACTTCCACTCACTTCCTTCATATTTTCTGATCGGCAAGCGAATAAATTCTCTACCAGACTTTCATTGTGTTACTGAACCTAAATCGAATAAAGTAACGTTAACAAAAATATAAAAATATCGGGATCAAGTTTTAAATCATTTCTGGAAACGTTGTAGGCAGGAATATTTGCTAGATCTTCGTTCTGTCATTTTTTCAGTTCCTGTTAAAGCTCCGACTAAATTCGAAATTGGTGACGTTGTGTTGATTAATGAAGATAAAATTCCAAGGCACATGTGGAAATGCGGTCGAATTTCAGAGCTCTTTTTAGGAAGAAACTCGAAAGTTAGATCTTGTGCAATTCAAACTGAATCCGGCATGATAAAAAGACCAGTTGAACTGATACATAAACTGGAACTCGACATTATGGACTAACATTGACTTTTCACTTATAATGAACATTTTGTCTACCTTTTCATTTTTCACCCTTTTCTAATCCAATATTTTGTATATTTTAGTTTCAGTAGTTGTTCCTGTGAAAATAGAGTTATTTGTATGTCTCATTATGGTAAGTATGTTCTAACTTTTAATTGTCTTATTAATGTAGTTTGAAAAGTTTGATAAAAATTTAGTTTGAATGATGAACAATAGTAATTGTTCATCCGGGGGCAGTGTGTTAAAACCCCCTTTTTTCTGTTTGACTTGGCGAAAATTAGTCATCGCTAAGAATTATTGCAATCCTATTTTACTTTACTATTTTTCAGTTTGTTTTTAATGTAGATGTAATAAAATTCTGGAAGCGAGTGATCACCGCTGTATGTGATCTGAACCAGGCTTGCCTTGGTAAATATATTCATATATTTACCAATATATAAATATAAATATATTCATATTCAATTTTTTCGAGCTTTTAATTATTAGCGTTATGATATATTTTGAATGTATAAAAAATCGTTCTGCATATTTTATTGAATTGCGTGATTAAGTTCTGATTCGCAGAATATATATTTTATCGTTTGTTCTCTGAAATACCTCAACATCCGTCACTAAGTCATCACGTGACACCTTTTATCACTATAACAGAAAAAAAAATTCAATTTTTGTTTTCTGACCTAATGTATCTCAAAGCTTGAAATAATATTTGCCCCGTGAGATAAATTACATTCAATTACATAAGTCTGGAAATCCAGAGAAAAAAGTAATTGTACCGTGATTTTTATTTATTAATACATAATTCACTGTTCAGTTATGTTTGCAGTTCTTGGCTCGTTTTCAAAAACTATTGAATGGGAGCAATTATAACTTATTTATTTCCTTTTCGTAAGTCACTAAAATAAATTTAGTGATTTAAAGGCGAATAAAGATTAAAATATAACAATTTACCATATAATTATTTAAATAATGTTTAGTAGTGTGCATTTTATTGTTCAGAGTTTTAAAATGTGCATACTTTTTGCATGATGTACTTACATTAGTTAGCATAAAACATTCATTTTAATATAATTTAAAACCTTTATTTAAATATGCAAATGAGTTTTAACCTAAGTTTATCAAATTAAAAATATTAAAAAAGGTAGAAATTTCTTCGAAACGCTGTAAAGACGAACAAGATTGGATTAGGACATTCAAATTTAGAGGAAGAGGACCAAATGTACAGCTGAAAGTTTGAAGATTTGTCGTAGAATTTAACCCGAGTTTGCTGGGTATGTCACACCCAGTGCTGCCTTTTTTGCAGTTTTTCTCCCTAACCTTTCTTCAGAAATGGACGAGTCTTTGTGTAGATGCCTCGAAGGTCATAATTTTAGAGGGGGAAAAGAGTTTAAATAATTCGAAATATATATCTATTGTAATCGCCACATATGGGTACCTGACACCCAGCGCGAGCATTTTTGTAACAGCTTTGAGTACAGATAGACGCAGGAAATTTGCAGAATAAATATAAGTAGCATTTTTAATATATCTTTAAAACTATATTATCTCTTCCTTTTTCGTAGTGTTTTATGTTTTATGTTGATTTTAAGGTAAAAATATTGGAAAAAACCGCCATGAGTATGACATACCCAGAGCGAGTAATCCCGTTCGTTTTTCTCGTGCGTGCATTTAATATAGATAGACGCAGCGAATGTACAAAATAAATGTAAGTAACATGTTTAATATCTGTTTAAAACTCTATTATCCCTTCTTTTTCCTTAGTATTTTATGTTTTATATAGATTTTATGGTAAAAAATAGAAGAAACCGCCATGGGTATGACATACCCAGCGCGAGTAATCCCGTTCGTTTTTCTCGCGCGTGTAATGCCGGGTTAAAATTTATCTAGTTTTATGTTTTACTATTCAAAGGTGTGACTATCAAAACTCAAAAATCATTTTTGGCCTTCAAACTTTTCTTTTACAAACCATTAGGTGGATTCAGATTTAATACTTTGATTACGGGTCAGAGGTTGCGACTATTTTTAAATTCAATCTAAAAACAATTCACAAAAGAATTTCCATGTTGTATAATTCTTTTGTAAGTATAAGTGTACGGCAGAGATTCTTTTACAAAAAGTGATGCGAATAAAATAGAAAATATAGTTGCTGCGATGTATATGTCGTGGCAGCGTAATAAAAGAGTTAATTATATTGTCCAATATTATCATTTCAGAAAGCTATTCACATCTTGAAACGAAATTGCTTTTATAAACAGTCTGTTTAAGTTCGACAAAATTCTGTCATTGTATTTATAGTACATCACTATACGCAAATCTGGCATTTATTTAATATTAAAATAAAACTTAGAGACTAATTTTCATGAGTATGATAAATTATTTTATATAGTTTATGTACACAATATGGTAGTTTTTTATGACATTAATACGTTGCTGGCCATCACTTTCATGCGAAATATGCGTTATGAGTACGCTAAGTCCGCACCCTCTTCTCAAAGTCTTTAAAAAGTTGATTGTCTACACAGGATTTTAGAGTTTATCTATCGTTAAAGGGACAATGGACTTTAAAAACCACGAAATTCGACAAAAAAATCTGATTTATTTCTTTCTTTATTTTCTTTTGGAGAATTATGGATATAGATGCTCACATGCATTTGATAATTTTTTTTTTCAATTTTGACGCGTATTCGTAGAGATATAAGCTTTTATATTTGTAAAAACTGTATATGTTTATACAGTTTTTTTACTTAAAATGTTGATTATTCAAAATTAAAAATTTCGCACATTTCTAACATTGGAAAAGTTCCATGCGCATTCCTAATTATCAGATTCTTTTGAAATTTTTACAGCATATACTCTATACAATACTAAATAAATGATAGCATAAAAAGCTTCATTCCAGGGTTGTTTTAGTGTTACAATTTATATGCATATGAACAAATATTGCTACTTTTTTATAAAAAACAAAGCATAGTTATAAAAAATATAGTTTTTCTGCCAATACATTCAGCGAACTTTTACAATGCGTGCCAACCTCCATTGTAATATATAATATGTATCTCATAAATAAATATTGTCATATTTTATGCAAATTAAATGCGCATGGAACATTTTTAAATATAACAAATATTTATTATTTAAGAAAAATAAATATTGACTGTAATAATAAAAAAATTAATTTTTATTCTGTCAAACCGAAATCTTGTATATAGCTATTTCAGCTTGACATCAACAAGTCTTCCAATTTTCAAATGAAATCAATGAAAATTGAAGGATTTGATTTTTAATGTCTAGTGTCACCTTAACCCTTTCATTGGCAAAATACTTCAGTTGCTAAAAAGTTGAAATGATTGATTGACACCAGCTTTTACGAACAATTTTTTTTTATAATAAGTAAAAGCTTTTTCTTCACATACATTATAAATGTAAAATTCTGTTTAAAATTTCTGGTGCCATTGTTGCATTTGGTAATTTAAATTAAGTGGGATATATAGGTTCTACCATCCATAAACAGGTTAATACCTAACATTGTTCGTATCTTATATGAAAATCCTTACAATCTAACAAAATATGGACAATTATATTATATTAATATAGGATGATGCGAACGTTCTGTGGTATCTTAAAATTGTGCGGAAACAAATACTTGGCTGCAAGATTAATCCAAGACGTTTGATGTGTCTTTCATCTGTCGACTGAATGATGCTGAACTCCTTTGCAATTGCTCTTGTGGATATATGTAGGTTAATCTCCAACATGGGCCTCAAGCTATCATTATCGACCTTGGGTGGCCGTCAAGATCTGGGTCTTCTTTTAGGCTGATATCTCTGGAACGAATTTTGACAAATCAGCTTTGAAAGATCTCAAGATTTACTACTCGACTTCGCAACGTGTCACCTAAATTTTAACATGTAACCGATGCGTTGCGACCTTTCTGTAATGCCAAATTCTTTCTCATACCAAGTAAGATGCCTTAATCCTTTATGTTCTAACTTACGAATTCATGAAAAAATTATCTTCTAAAGCATTTTTCGTGAATTTTTGAAAACTACATTAGAAGATTTACATAATCATTTAATAAATTTTAGAAGGATTAATAAAATTTGAATTTATAGGAATTCTCTGCAATATTTATAACCCCCACTCAAATATTTTATTTTAAATATTTTTCTTAGTATTTTGCAGAACTAGGAAATGTACAAATATAATGTACTTACAATAGAAATATAGAAAAATTTCCGAATTGAAAAATCCCCTCCCCCTCTTCCAACGTCAAGGAAGCTAAAAAGATGCAAAGGCAAAAGAAATAATCTTTTTAAATTTTTTTTTTTTTGTGTGTGTGTGTGTAACCAATAATGCTTTTGGAACAAGATAAAGTAATGCCTAACTCATTCTAAGCTGTACTACTACTAATCGATGTATTAAAGGACTTTTATAACAAGTCATTTTAATGTTACTTATAAGTATCGTCAGTAGATAAATGGTTAAATGCATTTTATCCACATCTTAATCACTCTGTACTTCAAAACTACTGTAAAAAAAATTACGTAACGTTTCCCCATAAAACAGGTAGCCGCCTTGCTGCCTCCATTTTATTGAGTAATTTAACTGATATAACTGGTGTTGCGTTGCACTAATGAGTAATATTACACCAGTTATGTAAGTTTAATTACACCATTAATTATGTTAAATTACTAGATAAAATTGGAGGCCGCAGGTTACTACTAATTTTTGGAGTAAAGTTAGATGTATATATATATTTTTACAGTGGGATGCAGGATATAGTCCTTTATATCACACGATAGGTACTCAAAATAATAAAACCCCACATGACACATTCTACTTGCTTTCTTTTAACTTATAAGTAAAATTCTCTGCAGGTATTAACTCCTTAATTCTCGCTCCCGTCAATATCACGGGTTGAGGTGTGGTTCGTTATTTCTCGTGTCCGTCATATTTCCGGTCTGGAATTTAATGCTGGAAAAAACTTCTGAAACCAGAAAAATTTAATTGTCATTTCCGTGTGAAGTCTGAATATTAGCGTTTGGGTTTTGCTTTTGGTGCTGATTGTGATATCTGGTTTTGTATTGCACGTTTCGAAATATATAACACACAAAAAAAAAATATTAATAATCAAAATTTAATGTATATATTATTTCAAATATTATTTTTAAAATTTGTTTGATGATGATGAATAAGGATCTAAGATGCAAAAAATTAAGGTCTTATTCGCATTAATTTGTATAGTGTAAAACAAACAATAAAACACAGAATTCTTGCATGATGGCTTTTCCACGAATATAAATTTGTTTTATAACATCTTTTTTTTTGCCTTAAAAAAACTAATTGCATATTTTATATAGAAACCTTATAATTATTCAATTTCTGTAATAAAAGAATAGGTACTTTTTATGGTTTTTCCAAATATTAAGCGACTGTGAAGGGGTTAAAATACTACAGAAATTTTGCACCAGCCTTATATATATTTATTCAAATAAAAGCTTACCAATATTTTATTCTATAAAGAATTGCGTACGCGGAATTAAGGATTTAGAATACGCTTTTACACAATAACCTATTGTTTTATGGGCAACTGTATCCTCGTAATCGGTCAATAAGGTTTTAAAAAGGATAATTCTGATTGTATTGAAAAGCTATGTAACAGTCGCAATTCGAAACATTAGAAGTCCCATCCTCTCCTGGAAATTTTTAAAGAGTCGAATACTTAAATATGTTTTTCGAATTTATGCATCAATAAATTTCTTAAAAGTTAAAATTGTATATGAAATTTCTTTTTACATAACAAAATGTGGACAATTTATGATATATATCGTATTTTTACGATACAAATCGTATTCTCTACTAGTATTATATAGAAGATAAATTGCGTTTGCGGAACTAAGGATTTAGTACACGCTTTTACTCAATAATATATCGTTTTAAGGGCAAATGTATGCTCGTAATCGATCAACAAGGTTTTAAAAATGGATAATTCTGATTGTATTGAAAATCTATGTAACATCCACAGTTCGAAACATTAGAAGTCCCATTTTCTCCTAGAAGTCTTTGAGGAGTCGATTATATAAATAGGTTTTTCGAGTTTATTCATCAATAAATTTCTTAAAAGTTAGGATTTTATATGAAATTTATTTTTATATAACAAAATATGGCCAAATTTATTATGTAAATCGTATTTGTATGATACAAATCGAATTTTCTACCAATATTCTAGACTTTAAGAGAGTCGCCTTCTAAAAAAAGTTTTTCGAGCTTATCCATCAATAAATTTCTTAAAAGTTAGGATTGTATATGAAATTTTTTTCTGCCTAATGAAATGCAGTCAATTATATATGAAAAATGTTATTTCTCATAACAGCTCACCAATATTTTACAGAAGAAAAATTAAATACGTAAAATAAAGGATTTGGTATAGGATTTTAGTCGCAAATTATTTCTTTATGTACAACAGTATACTCGTGACCGGTCAACAAAACCTTCAAAATGCGTAATTATACTTCCATTTATGAGTTATGTAGCAAATAAACTCTTAAAAATGATTTCATTTTATAGCAGAGCTTAAGTACACGCTCCCGGATATTAAAAATCAAAGTAACACTAAATTGTACAATAGATGACAAAGCAATTTCCCTCTAAAGAAGACGTTATAAACACACTGTTCTTATACACAGTTTTCTAAACTAATGCAACAAATTTTTAGGGACAATAATATGCGTCAAGGCAAAAAAGAAACTAGGTTTGCAGTTCGCCAAAAATACAATGATAAACATGAATTTTCGTTCACAACTGCAAAAGCAATGGAAATATTTTAACGAGATATTCATCAGATTAGCTATGTTTTGTATGAAATGTGATAAAATCAGTAAAAATACTGAGAATGTAATGTGATAAAATCAAAAGAAATACTGAAAATGGTACTATAATTTGGCCGCTGCACTGTCAGTTACATTCCGATTTCTAGATCGTTAAGTTCAGTGTTGTTTGGACGAAAATGGTGTACATTTTAAACATTTTTATTTATGGCATTATGTTTCACATAAAGCAATGTAAAAATTTAAAAAATATGCCGTTTCAGTATACTACATTATTATAATAATTATAATTGAAAATCCGTGTTTTGCTTGGAAACTGATAGTTGGAAACTTGTTCATTTTTGCGGAATATGTTGATTGTGTATCTGATTTCCTACATAAAACTTGTTCGTATTGTTGCGTATTATGACCCAAGAAAGTATGTTCCATTTGTTTGTCGTTAATTAAAGTTACTATGTGAGATATTAAGTAAATTTATCTGAACATTAACTCTTATTGTGGACAAAAAGAAGCCACTTTTTAATTTTATCTTTAAAAGATTTTATTTTGTCGCACGGATAGAATTTCTAGAGGAGGCAGATTTTATTTTTTTGGCCTTTTGCTTCTGTACATTTTACATGGTTTTAGTTATTTTCATTCAGTTCTATGGAGATTCCATCCTGTGCAAAATACATATTTAAAATGAGAAAAAATAATAATTTTACATAATTAGAAAACTAATATACAACCTAAATTAACAAAAATTTCATTCAAAATTTTAATTCATTGCTCATCAATTAGTTTGCATATATATACATACACATGTAGGGGAGACTGGGGCACATGTGAACATGAGCCAGATGAGCGCATCACAGTTTTTCAATAGTTATACAGTCGGATCTCGTTATTCCGACACCCGATTTTCACGTCACTCCGCTTATCATGTCAGTTTTTCAAAGTCCCGTTTTTCTGTATATGATTGCAATGTAAATAAACTCCGGATTTACGTCGGTGAATAATTTTCAACTCCGGATATCGCGACAGTTTAGGAAAAGTGACCATTTTTCAAAATCCATCTTATATGCACTGAAATTAAGCGGTAAGTAATGTCTTAGCCAAACTTTACAGAAAAGTGTCTACAATACCCATTGAGACAAATGAGAAATTTTACTTCCTTACAATCCTTTATCTGAATAACTAAACCTACACACTATGAATGTCCCACTTAAGCTCCAGATAGACGTTTCAGTCTACTCGCGGTCTTTTTGTTCTGACCAGGCGGCGCTTTCTTGTGGTTACACGGCGTTTTTCATCAGACTAAATTGAAGCATTGCATTGAAATGATCAGGAATTATCTAACATCCATTTCTGAAACAACCAATATTGATTATAATTCATTGTATAATACTGAAAAAAGTATTGTAGGAAGCATATCTAGGGACAAGCAAACTGTAATTCATCAATATTTCATGTAACAATAAAAAATGTCATCATAAATTTGATTTTTATTCTTTTCAATTTTGTTTTTGTGTTTATTTTGTTTAATAATAATGTTTTATTGCTTAAAACTGGAAGAACACTTATGAATTTAAAATTGTCATTAATTAATTGAAAATACAGCTCATTTTAAACATATTTTTCTCCAACTCCGGTTATCGCGACACTCCGCTTATGACGACTCTTTTTTCTGGCTATTAGAGTGTCGGGATAACGAGGTTCGACTGTAATAGGTTTTTTTAATTAAATCTTAGTTCCAAGTTGATAAGCGAATAACTTTATTTTATTTGTTCATTTATTTGAATTTGAATGTTTTAACATATACTATGAAAACTAATAAATATTTCTGATACCGTTTTTTTCTTCTAAAATTGAGAAATGTTAACGATTTACCAATTTAACTCTAGCAGCCATGTGGGGCAATTGTTAACAGATTAGTTGGGGCAGATATGAACAGTTCATAAGTACCACAATAATCAATCTCTGATTCTTTTCCTTTGAGTTAACTTAATGAGAAATAATGTCAGTTTCAGTATCTATAATTTTCCTGAAATAGAAAATATTTTCCTCATACAAAGTTGATTTTGTATTCAAACTTCCACAAACACATCTTTCAGCAAGTACATAAAGAGCAACAAGGTCGTTTAAGTTCAATTGTAATTGAAATAAATTTAATATTTACTAAAATGTAATAAGTGTTATGTATTATTTTACTAAACGGTTTACAACAATACTTTTTATGCATTGTTAATACAAAAGTATTACCTTCAGCAACTTTGCAAATTTCTCTATTTCATTTGTTCCAAACTTGCAATGATGGCTTACTTCCATCTCTAAAACAGTTATGCTTATGATGCTTTGAATGGAGATAGATATCAGTAATATTTTACGAAAGTAAAATTTTTAAACTGATAACAACTATAAAATCCTGATTGTACCCCCGCCCCCCCCCCCTCCTTTTTTTCAAAAGCAAAAGAATTTAACTTTGGGGATGGGGTGGCTTATAGTCGAGATTTTTTTAATCATTAAAAAACCCTTCTTTATCTATAATTTACAAGTAAATGAGGCAAATACTGGTATGAGAATCGTTCTTATTTCGTCAGATTTGAGATAAATAGTATCTAAATGCCCCCTCTCTAAAATTTCCCTCGAACAAAACCCCTAATTAAAATTTAAAACCTTTAATTTCTTTCTTCAAATTACCTTTTTATTTTTTATTTTATTGCAACGGTATTTAATGAATTATCTAATCTTCCCCTCTCCCCGAATCTACTTATTTCCATTTTATAATCTTTTAATTAAACATATCACCCTGAAACTAGAGAAATATATATATATATATATATATATATATATATATATATATATTTCTTTATGGTAAATTTAACAGGTAATATAAGTAATGATTATAATGACAAATGAATGACAGAATAAAAAGCATGTCAAAGGGTATTTTTTTCCTTGTGATCATATGTGACCCACGTGTGTTCACAGCTACCCCGCTGGCAAGGCCCATGTGAACTATTTTTTGAATTTATAAAACTATTATAAAATATCAGAATTATACAGGTGATTTAAAAAAACTACCATGTGTAAAAGAAAGTTCTGATTACCATATTATGTAGTTTTTGTTTATAGAAACTAACCCAGTTAAGAGAAAAAGCTGTATTTATGTGAATTGTTCGTATGTGCTCCTATCTCCCCTACATAAAATCTTATTTAACATAACCATTAAATGCGTGACTTATTCTTTTAGAATTGTGATTTTTATTTATATATATATGTAAGATTAGACACCAGAAATTTTAAGACAGATTTTAAATTTTATTTAATATCATTGCTTCGTTGCAATTTTTACAGGAATAATATTCCTATATAAATATAGTGGTTGGAAATAACTTAATTCATTCTTTAAAAGTTAATTAAAAAGTGATATAATAGAGATATAGTGAGTTAATTAAAAGTGCGATATGCATCTCGATTCATTTAAGGGTTAACACCAGTGGTGTGTTTCAAATAATATAACAATCGGTTCACTACCCGAGTGATTTTTAATGTATTAATATGAAGGGAAAATGAAGCATCACACATAGATTATGGAAAACTTTCCATAGTTATAAAAATATTGATTAAAAACTTTGATATTCGGCTCTTGCCAGTGGCAGATGCTTGATTTCTGAATTTTTTAATGTATGTTTTATGTTAGGTTTTGTGTCCTAAGTCTCAATTTTCGCTGAGACATTCGTCAATGTAGTATTTTATAATTAGTCACAAATGACTCTATTTTTTTTGTAGTAACTACAATACGCACTCAACGACATATCTGGAATTTCTTTTTATGTTTGCAAATGAAACATTATTTTATTAAATGAAGCAAATCAGAACATGTCACAGTGTTATATTTAGAAAACGCTGTTGTGAAGATAAATATTTAAAGACAGTTAATTAATGTAACTGCGATTTTTGCATTTGAAGTATCATTTAAATAACCGGTTCGCCCAACTCACTACAAATTAACAACCGGTTCTACTGAACCGGTGCGAACCTGCTGGATCCCACCACTGGTTAACACTAAACATCATACCAAAATGAAAATACGTGGATCTGAACCAGAAATGTCTTCATAAAATATAATTAAATGGATAAAATATAAGTACAATAAGTTAAATAAATTATTTAAATAGTTTCATATAAAAAATGTGGTGTGCAAATTTTTTTTATAAACCATGTGTAAATTTCCAGGTATGTTTGCTGTTAAATTTAATAAATATATACTTCAACCGAGTAATCTTTCGAAATCAGATTGCCCTATAATATTTGGTAATAATATTTTTCCAACAAGCAAATAGCTTATTTACTAGCTCTGTCGCTAATAATAAGTATTTGTTTCAAAGCATATCGAAGTGTTTCATTATTTATCGGCAGTATTTACTTACATTGAAACATGTATAGAGTCGTTAATCATTCTAGAAATTGGGTTGGTTTATTTTCGGTGAATGGCACGATGTACAGTAGCGCTCAAAAGTATTTTGACAACCTTATATTCTCTCTCATTTTATTTAATATAAAAATGTAAAAGAAAATATATTCCCTATAATTGAGAACACTATGACTGGAGTTATTCAAATGTATCAAGTTTCAACTTCTTTGTTTTCATTCGGTGCCACCGAAGAAATATGACTCCTCCTTAGCTCAAAAGTATTTTGACAATTAGTTTGCATTTAATTGTTGAAGGTGTCAGTGGCGCTATAGCTTCGGTTAGTGTTTATATTGACTTATTGTGATTATTTTTAAATGCCGAAATGTAAAAAATATAGAAGTTATTCTAGAAAAGCCGCTGTCAATGCACTTAAGAAAGGTAGACTGCAAGCAGAATTAGCTCGTTCTTTTAACGTGTCTCGACAACTTGTTATTACATGAAATAAAGTTTTTAATAAACAGAATTACGTCAAAAATAAACCTCATACTGGTCATCCGAAAAACACAACTTGCAATGTTGACTGTATTATAAAAATGATATCTACAAGTGATTGTCGTAAGTCCGCTGTAATAATAAAAATGAATTGAAAGAAAATTATGGCATAGACATACATGTTTCATCAGTCAAACAACGCCTAAACCTCTATGGCTTACAAGGCAGAAGCCCAGCAAAAACACGTTTGTTATCTACTAAGAATAGGAAGGCTGGAGTTGCATTTGTAAAACGGCATATCCCTTTCAGGGGCAAAGCAATTCCATTGCTAATGTGTTGAAATTATTGATTGACACCGGAATTTGAAAACAAATTTATTTGTAAATAAGAAAAAGGTATATTTCACACACATAATAAACCGAATATTTTTTAACCAGAATTCTGGTGTCAATCATTAATTTCAACACTTTAGCAATGGAATTGCTTTGCCCCTAGAAGGGTTATGCTGTTTTGCAAATGCAACTCTAGCCTTCCAATTCTTAGTAGATAACAAACGTGTTTTTGCTGTTCTTCTGCCATGTAAACCATACAGGTTTAGGCGTCGTTTGACTGATGGAACGTGTATGTCTATGCCGCAATTTTCTTTCAATTCATTTTTTATTATTACAGCGGGCTTACGACAATGACTTATAGATATCATTTTTATAATACAGTCAACATTGCAAGTTGTTTTTTTCGGATGACAGCTATGAGACTTATTTTTGATGTATTTCTGTTTATTAAAAACTTTATTCCATGTAATAACAAGTTGCCGAGACACGTTAAAAGAACGAGCTAATTCTGCTTTGCAGTCTACCTTTTTTAAGTGAATTTAGAGCGGCTATTTTAGAATCACTTCAAGATTTTTTACATTTCGGCCTTAAAAGTATTCACAATAAGTCAATATAAACACTAACCGAAGCTATAGCGCCACTGACACCTTCAACAATTAAATGCAAATTAATTGTCAAAATAGCTAAGGAGAAGTCAGCTAAGGAGAGCTAAGGAGCTAAGGAGAAGTCATATTTCTTCGGTGGCGCTGAATGTAAACAAACAAGTTGAAACTTGATACATTTGAATAACTGCAGTCAGAGTGTTTTCAATTATAGGGAATATATTTTCTTTTACATTTTTATATTAAATAAAATAAGAGAGAATATAAGGTTGTCAAAATACTTTTGAGCGCTACTGTACTAATACATATTTTAATCGAATAATCCTTCGTAATCAGAGTGTCTTATAATTTTTCCTAATGGTTTTCCAGCAATAAAAATGGATAGCTATTCTGTCACTATTAGTTTTAGGTCTAATTCCGATTTCATAGCATGTCAACGTGTTTCATTATTTATTTATCTGCTGCTTCATCACTTACTGTTGAAACAAGTTTAGATCTGTTAATCAATCTAGGAGTTGTGTTGGTTAATTCCTTCAACATTACATGGATCAATTAATATACACTTGACTGCAAGTTTGAATTTCAGACATGGATGTAACAACAGAATAAAATTAGCAAAATTAATCTGTAAAATATACGAATTCATTAAACTACCTTTGTATTATCTATATTTAGAGGGAAAATATGTATGAAGAATTAATTACATTAAATACCGAAATTAGAGAAATGGAAAAAAATGAATCCCAATGATTAAATTTAAACTTTATTCATTGCATATTAACTTGAATGACATATATCTTAGTTGAATTTGTTTTTGAGCTTTCTACATGTTATATAATGCTCTAAAACAAGTTGTGCCTCTATTTTTTTTCTAGCAATTTTTTTAAAGATACAAAAAAGAACACGCTTTTCAAAAGTATATCGTGATATTGCTATCACTATTTCTAATAATAGTAATAATAATAAAGGTAACTTCAACATATTCTTTTTTAAGTTAGTTGAATGATTACTTATGAAATTCTACTTAATCCAGGTTATTTCGCAGTTATTAATAGGTTTTGAAAATAAAATGTAAAATTACATTTACAGCATTATTTAATTAAAAAAAAATAAACCGATTTCTGTGCAAAATGTGTTTACAAAGTAAGGAACAGTTATTAAATTTATACCAATTAAAAGAAGGGTTTTGTGAGTTATAAATTGATTTCATGTAGGTTTTGAATATTGTTATTAGTTTTTTACAACAATACAAAAGTATTCGGTACAATTATGTAAAATAATACAAATGCAAAAACAGTAAAAATGTATGAAACAATGTTACACCCACACTAGAATTATTTTTCAAAACAAACTAGAAATATTTTAGTAAAAAATATAACAATTCAAGCATTATAGACAGGATACTTGTAAACAGATGTAACAGAAAAAAAAACCACAAAAAGTAAAAAAAAAAAAAAAAAAAAAATAAACCTTTTCATAGAACCCATAAACACGAATAATCGCACGCGTAAAGATGAACAAACATAAAATAAGACTAACTAATAACTAAATATCATTAGAATAAAGAGTAAATCTTAGTTTAAATTCTAAATAGAATAGTACAAGCGCTGCCTAATTTTGCTGCGTTTCTAAAAGTACAAGAAATATGGGAAATCTAGGAAAATTCTATAGGAATGTATCTTTTTGCATAGTATACCACGATCGAAATCTACTTATTTACTAAAAAATGCAGAGGTATTCCAAATTCAAACCGAATTTTTGTAAATACCATAACAATAATGTAGATATTGTAACGATGTTTTACAAATTTGCTTTGTTTTTTGCGAAATGTCATAACATTGTAAAAAGTGGTGGAAATGTCAGTCCCTCGATCCCAATCAAAAAGGAACTAGAGTACACAATACGAAAGTAACTTACAACACACTGATCGAATTCTATATCACGTCTAACCCTGCTCACGATCACTAGTTTTTCTTGGCCATCCGCTTCTCTTCAGGTTAGTGTACTTTCCCGAAATATTAAATTTACTGCCAGCTTCATGAACAGCAGTCTTGCTCACATGTACCCTCTTAGCTATTTCACGTTCGGAAAAGCAACTTTATGCATGGTAACTATTTCTGCCCTTTTTGCAACTGAAAGCGACGTATTTTCACCCATTACAAAGATTAAAAAACAACACCGTCTACAGTTTAATCCACAAACAACTGGCGAGGAATGAGATGGGGGAAGTAATTTACAGCAGGTGAACCAGTCTGACGCAATCGACACATAAGGTAGCGTAATATTCCGCGTTAATGATGCTTTGTCATAAAATACCAAAATTCAGCTGCTGGTCTTAAACTTTTGAACATGGCTGTAATAGTCTTGATAATTCGAGTAGCAGTTCTTGGGTTATTTAGGTGGAAGTTCACAATACATAAATTGCGAAAATAAAATTTACAAGTACAGTTTAATGTGTAGGTTAAAATAGATTTGTGTTTTCAAACAGAAAAAGAAAACATTGCGACTAAAAGAAATAACTTAGTACTCATAGATAGAAAAATTGTAACATTTTACTTTCTTTGAAAGTAAGGAAATAATGTCCTTCTGCAGCATGCCAGATCACCATATCTTGATCCAATAGAGAATGTTTGGGGCATGTTGGAAACGCGACTTTAGCCGTCTCGGAATACCACCGAATTAGTTTCGCAGTTGCTGCACTTATGGCAGAATATACCGCAGAGAGACATCAGTAACTTAATAGACTCAGTGCCTCAAAGAGTATTGGCTGTTAGAGCAGCCAAATGCGGCTTTACTACCTACTGAAACTGACATTCTTTTCACTGCTACTAATAATTAAAATGGTTTATTTTTCGTTCTGAATTTATAATTATTTGTTCATCTAAACAAACACTATTTAAATTCAAACTTTCATGGTCGTGGCTCAATTTTTTCTGGCTGCATATATTTTTTTGCAACAGAGTGTATTTCATTGCCTAATTATGATATCAAGAAAATGCGTCCTAAATTTATTCTGTAATTTATCACGCAATAAGGATTTTACTGGCGTAATCTGGAATTTTCTAATTGCATCCAAATAAGATAAGAAAGCAGCAACACTGTAAAAGAGAGAAATTTTTCTTTATGTAGCAAGAAGATTCAATAAAATATAATATAATATCTTCGAATTATCGGTGATTACGAAATGTGCTCCATTCTTTTATCCTCAGAAATAAATACACTTCCGAAATTTAAAGACACATTTCAGGAACAAAACTTCAGTTTTTTCAACCCGATATGGTCACAATTATTGGTGTTTCAGTTCCCTTCAATTCTCAAGTAAATCTTGTATTGGGCCAGCAACTCACTTATAAAGAGTCATTAGTGTTTCGAATGTGAACGTGATGTCACACATTTTACATGTGTGAGCGACAGACACATCTGTAGTACTTTATTTTACTCTAATTTTTCGAGATGTGTTTCAGTCTCTTGGAATCTACGAGTTTTTCGTTTCGCAGTAGTTTTATGCAAATTAGGTTGCATGGCTCAATCTGCAGCGTATAAAACGTGAAGCGAAAGTTTGTGTCTTCGGATTTGGATCCAGTCCTACCGCAGTGGAGTATAAGGCCTGCGTCGGTGTATTCAAGAAGGAATTTGCGACACGTGGAAGTGAATTTAGATCATGTGGTATAACCATTGC
Source organism: Maratus speciosus (assembly GCA_963932465.1). Taxonomy (NCBI): domain Eukaryota; kingdom Metazoa; phylum Arthropoda; class Arachnida; order Araneae; family Salticidae; genus Maratus; species Maratus speciosus. Next base: position 446,483,796 of record OZ010786.1, read on the forward strand.
TAGTTAGTTGGTAAGAAGTTTAGTGGTAGTTTTGAAATCTAATTTGAATAAATAAAAGTTTGTTTTGAGAACCAACCACGGGTTGTTAATCAGCTAATACTGGAGGTTTGAATAATTGTTGCCTTGCAACTCACAAGGGAACCACTTTAGGTGTTGCTCGCACCTAGAATCGAGACCTGGTGCATTTTGTAGCCCTATGTATAAAAGTTAGAACATCAATAAAAATTCTTTGTTAAAATCATATTTTATATATATTTTTTATAGTTATAATTTTTTATTATTGGAATTTTATTTGTTAATTTTACACCAAAAGAGAGTTAAGTCGCCAGGTATGGCACTTCAAAATTTTCACTAGCTTTATATCTGTAATAGGTTTACATCCAAACCATTACAACACGGAGCGTGGCGAAAATACTCAGCTAGGGTTGCCGGAAAACTGCATGGGACGAAAAAGACGCCAATCTTTCCCCGCCAAATATGGAAATATAATATAGTATTATTTTAAAAATCAAATTCGTAGGTTCTTGAAGGAATTTTAAAACTGTTTGCAACATTTTATAGTTATTATTGACTAATTTATGTTTTTAACTATTTTTTTTTAAACTTTTACGTTAAAAGCCTGAAATGTGGTCTAGAAAATTGCATTTTCAGAAAGTTAATCTGCTGTAAAATCAAAAAAAAATATTTTAACAAAAAAATTTTATCCATTCCCAAACTTCCTAATATAGAGCTTTAAAATGCACCAGGTTTCAATACTAGGTGCGAGCAACACCTAAAGTGGTTCCCTTGTCAGCGCAACATGTTATTATGGACTTGGACTATCGAATAGTTTTACGTAAGTCGAATCTTTAATACTTCTTAGTTATTGAGTTAATGAAAAGACTTGCTTATTCGTCGGGTAATCTGGGCCTAATTGTGAAGGGTTAGTTTATATAAAGGTGTTTTAAACCTTAAATTTGAATATGACTTAATTTATATGTAGCAGTCTTGCCGGGTCCCCTACGGTCTTTCTAAATCCCTAACAGAATTTATACATGCGAGGTTAACAAAATAATGATCATTTTCTGCTGTAAATTTAATATATTTAATTGTTGAGCATATTTAAGCTGTACATGACAGCACCATGTTTATGTTGTATATGAAAACATTCAGTTGAGGATTGATAGTATCCGAAATAGATATTTCTTGTTGATATTGTTTAAAGAAATCTGATTAATATACTGCTAAATTTACTCTGAAACGTTTCTCAAAGTTATGGGCAGCGACAGAACATTTCTTCAAGGAATAAGTCTTTAATCATCCGCCTACTATACCGATTCAATGGATTAGGCAGGCACATTCAAAATTCTTTTTCTCGTGGAAAACAAAGACTGAAAATTCTGTAAATATGTGACTTTTTCTCATATTTGCAGAAAACTGTCACATATTTACACAAGTCACATATTTGAAAAAGTCACATATTTACAGAACTTTTTTTTATGAGAGAAATCGTTTTCAATATACCTGTCGGCTCCATTAGGCCAGTCTGGAGGCGGAGAGTTTAATATTGATTAAGGATTCTTTTCTGAGAATAAATCGTAAGTAATTCGGAGATAGTTGACTTTAGACATGTTTCTCGTTGGGAGAATTTTTCAGTTTCGAAACGGGGGCACACTAGAGTTCCGGTGGTTATTGCCCTTTAAGACCATTAACAGGAATAAAATCAGAAATCTTCGGTTGGGACACTTCGTTGCTCCGGATGAGAATTTACGACGAGGGCTACCGCCTGAATTCAACACAGAATTCGGAAGATTTTATAGTATAATTTCAAAAACCTTCTTGTTAGATCAAGAAGCATTTTCTTTATAGTGTACTATTTCGTAATAAAACAGAACTTTACAAAGTTGAACTTAAATTACACAATGTGGTATGGACGTTTTTCAAAATAAATTGTCCAAAATGCGAAGCTAACAACATCCTGATCATTTCCATAAAATGAAGACAATTTTATCCAGGTTAAATAAACATGCTTACACCGGAAACTTTTCTTAATAACTAACATTAATTAAGAACGCCAAAGAAATAAAAATTAGTCTTTAAAATAATGTTTCTAGTTCAGTACTTGTTTATTTACTACGGAAAGCATAGTTACTGTATTACAGAAAATATCGGTATGTTGGCAGCAATGCAGAATGTCTTCTAATGAGTAAAATATCTGAAAACATATCCATCATATGCTAAAAAAGAAAACTATTTTACGAATTGTTTCATCCATCTTGTCTACAGCTAAATTGTGGCGGTAGAAGAAAGATTAATGGAGAATAAATGACAAATAGCTCATTTTCCTTTTCTGTTGTTCTTCGTGTAGCTACGACAAGCTTGGTCACAGTCACGGTTAATGATATTTTAGATTATTTAGAAGCATGCTACGAATGATTTTTTTCTTGTAGAATTGTTCTGAGTGGTGACATACAAAAACAGTTTACGAGGCGAGATTGTGATTTATTTAAAAGCTTTCTTTTATTTACTCTCGAGCCAACTATTATGTTGTAGATGCTCGTTAAGCAGAAAGCGAATTGGTGTTTATCTAGAGTAATTTCATTAGAAGATCTTTTTCTTAATGATTTGTTTTATCTATTCACAAATTTTTAAAACATTAGTAATTTTTATTTCAAAATATTTCAATACGATATGTGAAGAACTGAAAATTATTAAAATGTTCAAGAAAAATTATATTTCCTTAGGAATTGTGCATTTTTTTTTATAAGTTGAAAAAGGTTTTAGGATAAAATCTAAAACTATTTTATTGTTTGAGAATGAATCTCGCAAACTTTTTGTGAAATGGAAATAAATGAGATGAATTGAGTTTAAACCCTTCGCGACGAGCGTCTCTTACAGAATTTTTAATCTTTAATCACCAGTTTTTCAAAACAGAAATTTTTGCCTAATTTAATCGGGCATAATTTAAAATGCCCGAATTAAAAAGGGCAAAATTTTCAATAAAAACAACTGGAGGAAATAATCAAAGGTTTTTATGCATCACGTATACGTGCACGCTCGTCTCCAAGGTGTTAAGGGATTAGATATTTTGGAAATGTCGAAAATTGCTAAATGCATCATTTTTTTTAAATCAAATTCTTTTAAATAAATTAAAATCAAATGTATAAATTAATAACCACCTAGGGAAAAGAGTAAGAGTTATAGTTAAAATAGTTTTTTTAAAAAATAGCCGCCTTATGTGCCTGAAAGTCGCTCACATGTCGCCTGGATATAAAGTTGCTTCGTAAAAAGTTACAGTAAGTCTGTCTATGTCGGACTTGGTGAAAGACGAAAATCTGTCTAAAACCGAAAGATTTGACAGTCTCTGAGAACGATTTCCAATACAGTAAGACCAGCCCAAAGCGCAATGCTACCCTTGAAGGAAAAGGTTTTCGGTCAATTTTCAATAAAAAATAACTGGAGGAAATCATAAAGGATTCAGAGCACCTTATTCGGCTCGTATAAGTGACGCTCGTCTCCAAGGTTTCAAGGGATTAGATAATTTGAAAATGTCAAAAAATGCTAAATGCAGATTTTTTAAGCGGATTTTTAAAAAATAAATTAAAATCAAAAGTATAAATTAAGTAATAACCACGTAGAGAGAAGAGTTACCTTTAAAATTAATTTTTTAAATAGCCGCCTTATGTCCCTGAAAGTCGCCTGGGTGTAAAGTTGCTCCGTAACTAGGGTAGAGAGTCTATTAAAACGCCTTACATTTTTCAAAAAGTTACAGTAAACTCTGTCTAAGTCGGGCTAGGTGAAAGAAGAAAATCTGTCTAAAACCGAAAGATTTGACAGTCTCTCAGAACGATTTCTAATAGAGTAAGACCAGTCCAAATCGGAATACTACCCTTGAAGGAAAAGGTTTTCAGACACCGACGATTCAGCCTTTGAAAGAATTTACTGTATTTCATGAAATAATTTTCTTCTGGTTCTAATTATAATCATTTGTTTAGATTAACTTTTAACACAGTTATTTAACTGGTAAATAAATCATAACAGTTGTAAATTTCTAAGTGGGTGAAAAAAGTCCGGGGCAGGATTCGAACCAGGGATATTTTCGCTGAAGCCATCAATGCTCTACCAACTAAACCATCCTCAACTGAACAGAATTAGACCTCCAGATTCGTCTGGGATGGTTTACTTGGTAGAGCTTGGTTCTTTCAGCCAAGGCATCCCTGGCTCGAATCCTGGCCCCGACTTTTTTTCCCTTACTTGGAAATTTACAACTGTTATAATTATTTGACTTGGAAAAAAAGGGTTGTATCTATGTGGAAGTTTTAAAGATTCTTATATTAGACCTACTTGCACAAAATTTAATAGAAATAAAATCATTTAATGTTTTTGAAATTCAAGTCATACATAATGTACTGTGCGCAGAATAACATTCACATAACTCTGTTGTATGAGCTATTTTTTAATGCATACACAAATAGTGTCTTTTCCTGAATCAATTACTTAAAAACGTATACAAATATGATGTAAAAGGGTTTCATAAAATCAGAAACCATACCTTAAGATTTTGTTTATGAAATTTGCGACCACTGGTGTTTGACAATTGAGAATACCTTACTGTTGTATGATCTATTTTGTTTTGTTTTAAGGAACTAATTTCAGAACTTTCTCGTATATTTCTTGTGTGATATGTATGAGAGCAATAAAAGACTTTTATCCTCACACCACCGTGTCATTTTCGTAAATGAGAGATGTCCGGTCTGTCTGCTACGAATATATGTCGCAGATAATGATCCGAACCATTATTGTGCGGGGTGGGTTAGCTCACTTTCATTTGACTCGCCCTCGTATATTGTATCTTTACGTCAAACTATTTCGGTAGTTTCTCTTAGAATAGATGTATAGCATAAACTAGACTTAAATATTATTTTGCCTTTAATGAAATTACCCCCAAAACTTGTTCTAGAATCTTAATTTTGCATGTGACTGAGTTTTTACTGAACTTACAACAGCAATATGTTCCTTCTCTCTACAATCAATCTTTCTGTTTCATTATTTCAATTATAACAGTTCTTTGATCTGCAAGCTTTAATATCTGGAATTTCATATACTCGTACATAATTTAGAAAAATATACTGCTTCAGTTTTAACTCTTTGATTACGGAATCGTGACATATACGTTCCAGTGATTTTTTTAAATTCTATTTCTACCATATTTTATAAAATAATCTCTGTTATACCCTTATTCTAGTATATTTTCAAGAAAAAGCTACCAAAAAGATATTTCAATTAATGTAAAGAATCAGTAGTTTAACTGAAAATACCAATAACAATACTTGATGAAAACTATAAAGGGTTACTTATTGATGCTAAATTTTGGGTTTTATTTCATAGCTCAAAGAGTTTTAATAACAAGAGTGAACGTCATATTAACACCTTGTTAACAATTTACGGTCTATGCTCGAATTGCGAAAACAAAATACCACCTTCACCTAGAACGTATAGGTAGTCATTTTTTGAGTCCCTAAACTAAAAATATAGGTTTCCGAGCTATGAGAATAGGGTAGTCAACTAAGCTGAATAGGCGAAATAATCTAGAATTTCTAGTCTCTTGTTTTCTAGGTAACGAAATGATAGCGAATCGTTTCAGTAGCGTGAAATTATCGCTTGATTTCTGGAATAGTTTCATAAACTAGAACGATAGTTACTAAAACTAACCTCTTGTGTTCGCATCTATTTTCAGAAATTTTTAATTAAGTTTGAGCACGAGAATATCGGAAAATGCTCTAGATTTCTAGTAGGAGGTTCTAGAACTCTCTAGCAAAGGGAACTAGAATTTATAGAGATGACATAAAACTATTTTTTAGAGTCACAATTAAGATTCTAGATACCAGAACCATATTGTTATTTCAGTTCGAGCTTTAGTCTAGCGATATACACTGAGGTGACAAAAGTTATGGGATATGCTGCTAATAGCGGGTCGGTCCTCCGTTTTCCCGGCGACGTGCAGAAAATTGACGTGGCATGGACTCCATGAGTTTCTGGAAGTCCTCTGGAGAAATATTGAGTCATGCAGCCTCTATAGACATCCATAAATCCGAAAGTGTTGCAGGTGGAGGATTTTGTGCACGAACTGATCTCTCGATTATGTCCCATAAAATTTCGATGGGATTCATGCCGGGCGATCGCGGTGGCCAAATCATCCGCTGGATTTGCCCAGAATGTTCTTCAAACGAATCGCGAACAGTTATGGCCCGGTGACATGACGCATTGTCATCCTGGAAAATTCCATCCTTGTTTGGGTACATGAAGTCCATGAATGGCTGCAAGTGGTCTCCCAGTAGCTGAACGTAATCATTTCCAGTTAACGATTGGTTCAGTTTGACCAGCGTACCCAGTCCATTCCATATAAACGCAGCCCAAACCGCTATGGAGCCACCACTAGCTTTCACAGTGCCTTGTTGACAACTTGGGTCCATGGCTTCATGGGGTCTGCGCCACACTCGTACCCTTCCATCAGCTCTTAGCAATTGAAATCGTGACTCATCTGACCAAGCCAATTTTTTCCAGTCATCTACGGTCCAACTGATAGTGTCACGAGCCAAGGAGCGTTGCTGTTGGCGATGCCGTGTTGTTGGTAATGGCACCCGAGTCGGTCTTTTCTACAATAGCCCATTAAAGCCAAATTTCGACGACCTGTCCCAATGGACACGCCCGTCGGACGTCCCACAATCCTTCCTGGGGTTATTTCACGCAGTTTTACTTGTCTGTTCATACTGACAACTCTACGCAGACGTCGCTGGTCGCGGTCATTAAGTGCCGGTGGTCGAACACTGCGTTGTCCATGACGGGAGGTTATGCCTGAATGTAGGTATTCTCGATACACTCTTGACACTGTGGATCTCGAAATGTTGAATTCCGTAACGATTTGCGAAATGTGTCTAGGTCAAACTAGCATACCGCGTTCAAAATCCCTTACTTCTCATCGTGTGACCATAATAACATAATCAACCTTCTCACACTACGCAATTGAACACAAAGGAAAGTCCAGCCCAGGCACTGAGCATTCATACAATTTGTAAGCGACTCTATTGCCATCTATATATTTGCATATTGCTATCCCATGACTTTTGTCACCTCAGTGTATGTTACTCCGTTGGACGACGCTTGAGTAATACTCGAGCTTGACTTTAAAACTTTAAAATTAAATTTTCCTGTTACCTACTCGAGCGCAGACGGCTCTAAGATATTTAGTGGATATTTGTTTTCCAAAATAAAATATAAAGGGCAGCACACGTTCTATATTTTGCGAACACTGAAATATTGCTCTGTGTGCAAAAGCATGTTTTAAAATGTTTCACAAAAAAGCGAATTTTATAAAATGACAAGTTTTTAAATTGTTGCTATATTTACAGTGTCTGTTTATATTGGGCTTCTAAATCATATGCAGTAAAAATAATGTAAGAAGCAAATTATTATTATTTTATAAATATATTTTGTAAAAAAAATGTAAGTAAAACTTTTTATCTGACGAAGTGCCAACCCTAGTAAAATAGATTAAAAAAGAGTAGAAAATGTCGCTGGTTGAATATGCCACACGAAGTGAAGTGGAGAATGCCGAATGGGCCGCACGAAGTGAAGTAGAGTTCACTGAATGTGCCAGTGATAAGATACGCGGCGACGGGTGGCCATAACACAACTGGATCATGTTGTTATTATTTACATCAATGGGATATTTTTTAAAAAAGGTTAAAAATACTAAATATATAAATAAAACACATGTTTACAAATGACAATGTTAGGTATTTAAACACCTACGAATGAAAGTTACGAGGGTGTCAGCAAGTAGGTCAGAAATTGATATGAGAGGTCAGAAATTAGTAGTAAATTTTATCCAAATATGCCAATAGGTGGCAGCATAATCCGTCTATAAGATGTTAATTTCGACTTTATGAGACAGCAGTTCTAAAAGATGAGCAGGGTCATTCAAAAGTTGTCGACGAAGAGCGAAGTGGTCGTCCAGTTGAGATTGTGACAGAAGAATCACAGCGGAAGGTCGGGAAAATGATTGCTATGCTGCCCATTGTTGTTCGCATGTCAGCTGTAACCATTTCCTTAACCTACCGCACTGATTCTTCTGTCGCAATCTCAACTGGACGATCATTTCGTTCTTCGTCAACAACTTTTAAACAACTCTGCTCATCTTGTACAACTTTTGAACAACCCTGCTCATCTTGTACAACCGCTGTCTCATAAATTCGAAATTAACATCTTATAGTTAGATTATGCTGCCACCTATTGGTATATTTGGAAACAATTTACTACTAATTTCCGACCTTTCATATCAGTTTGTGAATTACTTACTGACTGACCCTCTTAGATACCTACATTTTAAAGTGTTGAACTAAGAGCCCAAAAGAAGTGAAGTGAAAAACTCTGTAATTGCCAGAGGTAGAAGTTTTACTTTTTTTGGCTCTCTTGAAAAGTTTCATCTTTTGGACTTTCAGCGTTTGCCATATTTAGTCCTGAATTAATGTTTATAAAAATTTTTTAACACATGTATTGTTACATTATGTACATATTTTGAAATCAAAGGATTTGGAATTTGAAATAGAAAAAAATAGAATATCTGAAGTATGAGTATTTTAAAAAATTGAAAAAAAAGTAAAATATCTCAGTCCACTGCAGTGACTACAGCCATAAAGGGTCATACCGGAATGTGTTAACAATAAATATTAATGGGCCCGAAATAAAGCAAATTAATTAAAAAAAATATTAGAGTTTAGTCGTCTAGATAAAATAATGTTTTACAAATAAGATAATCATATTAATCAAAGAATCGGCCTTTAATGCATTAACGTAAGTGATTTCTTTCGTTAGACAAATGGTTTGACTGTTATTTAGTAAAAAGAAACAAATGATATACAAATACTTTAAACGGTACTTTCTGCATTCAATATCACTACAACGAAAAAGGTCACCCTTAATAAAGAAAACCAAAAGAACAGTTTATTTTTATTTAATCTTCTCAACAGCTCTTTACAAGATTATTAATGGAACTTGTACCCTTTCCATGGCGTAATTAATTCCAATTCATATTAATTAATATATGATCTTTGCACAATAATTCCTTTGTTAGTGGATATTTATCTTACATAATATTAATATAATGTGTATATTTATTACGAGATAAAAAAATTTAATATTCAATGCCATCTTATCGCAGATTTGTATGATATTCTTTCTGCAATCATCGCAGCTAGAACAAAGAAAAGGATAAAACTTTCATAAAATTATCAAATATTCAACAACTATTATTTATTCTCCATGACATCTCGTTATATGATGATTGATGGAATATGCAAAACATTAATATAGTTTAATAATTTAAAAGAATCAGAGTTAAAGAATAATTAAAAATAATGAAATATTTTATAATGAATTTTGTTGTTATAATAAATATGCCAGACCTCCGTTTTTTATATAAAATAAAAACAACAGCAACAACAACAAGAAACACATCTAAAATACTGTAAAAAACTTCACAGTTTATGAAAAACGCGAAAAAGCTTTTGAAAACCCAATTTCTGCAATTACTAGAAATATTCGGAAAAATATCCGAATTTTTATGTGTAGCCCTATATTTGGTCTATAGATTTTTATATAATAAAATATACTTCAGATAGAAATAACATAGCACAGTTGAAGATTTACCTTCAGTAATTCCCGTCAATAAATGGAAATGTACTCAAAATCGTTTGTGCAGCTCTATAAATGATATACAGGATTTATATGCACTAAGTAATATGCAAAAAATTAGTTAACTTTAAAAACGCGCCCCGTGGCTGAAAATACACTTCAAGCAATTATGGTTCGCATACAGTATTGAAACCGAATTTTTTGTGGGTCCCTGTAAACGTACGATGGGTGTTATACACACCGTATTATACAATAATAATAACTTTATAGCGCACGCACCCTAGTGATGTATAGCAATTCCAATATGTTTCAAATAGTATAATAACATTAATATACACTGGGGTGATTTTTCTCCATTTTCCAATGTGTAAAAGAATTTTTTTAAGTGTCTCTCTAAACAAACTGTAACTGTTACATTTCATTTTGAACACTGGACGTTGTTACTCGGATTACTGTGCAATATATATATATATGTTAATATCATTCACATATATATATATTGCACAGTAATCCGAGAATATTTACGCACGCTAAAGCGCGGACAGACGGCAGACAGGAGGCAGACGAACCATCTGTCTGCCGATTAAATAAATTTATCTCCAAACACAATTTGCCGTCCTTTTCTTGTGGCAAAGTGAGACATAACATAATCTAGCTGTTTTTCGGATAAATATACTTGCACTTTTATCTTGCTACTAAAATTTGAAAGTAAATTAGGTTTATTTAAACCGAATTCCTAAACACTTTTCATATACGTGGGAAAGAGTTATAAACTGAATTCAAGTTGCAAATTAATTACTATTTTTCAAATATGCAGTGTAATATCTTTCTTAGAAGCAATCACAATAACAAAATATAAACTATTCTGAGTGATAGAATATTAGGGTTGGCCGAAAAATACTTTTTTTTCGATTTTCGATAGTGGGTAGCGCGGAAAAGTTGCCACTGGTGGCACTAAGTTGACTAAAAAAATTTGAGATTTTTTGGACAATCCCTTCAGTTGCCGCAAATGGCTTGAAGTTTTGCTCAAGTGCAGATTTTTTAACTTTTTTGCAAAAATTTTAAAAATGTTAAATTTAAGTCATTTTAGCTGAATTTACTTGAAATGCCATGTTTAGTGTACGAAATGTTTAAATAAGCTCTGATTATCTATTATTTAATAGTTATGTGCATTTTGAATTATGTGACTTTTATAGGTTTTTTGCGTATAAGTGAGCAGCAATTGTGACAACAGAGAATAAGGATCTCGTCATCGATAAAGACTTGGTGAAGAGGAAGAAAAAGAAACTTGGTAGAAGAAGATACAGTTGGAGGAAGATCTTGGAGGAAGAAAAATTACAAGCATCTTTTTTCATAGTAGAAAACATAAAACGATATTCATAGAAAAAAAGGGGACTAGGAGCACCGTCGACAGAAAGACAAAACAAATGTCACCATGTTGTCTAAACGTGGCTCGGAATATTTGGGTCACTTGACTCCTCCTTCTGGTCATTGGGGAGAAATAGCAAAATCATTATATAATTTTCTAAGCCAGAATAAATTCTGCTTTGGAAAAAATCAGGAAGAGAACTGCAACATTTGATATTTATTCTTCATTCGAACGACCTTCCACTCTGAAAGCGGCATCAACTGTTTAAACTAGATGGTAGAACCACTTGACCCAAGACCTTTACACACTGAAAGGGAGCTAGAATAATGGAGTACTGAAATCTTCCGCGTTTTGAATTTCTGAAGTCCATGAAACAGGAGTAGGCTCGTTGAAATGGACACGTACATTTTCGCAGACCATTAGTGATACATGCTTCGTGTTTATCTCGACGGTGCCACTTGTTCCCTTTTTTCGATGAAGATCGTGTTATTATTTCTACCATCAAAAAATATGGCTGTAATTTTTCCCCTTCCAAGATATTCCTCCTCCTGTATCTATTTTCCAGGTTTCTTTTTCTGTCTCCATACCAAGTCTTGATCGATGATGAGATCCTTATTCCTGATGGTTGTCACAATTCCTGCATCTTGAAACACAGATGAAGCTCTTAACGCAATTTACTTATATGATTATACCAGTTCTAATTCCGGTGAACGCTGCGTGAGAAATCGATATGCGTTTGGGAGTGTCTGCTTTTGAAGGCCCTGGTTCAAATTCTGATTAAGATGAATTGCCTGCTTCAAAGTTTTCACTTTTTGAATCTTCTGACAATAGCTGCATTTTAGAGCAGAAAAATAATTAAAATCCTGTCTCGCAGTTACTCCCATCTCTTATTTCCTCCATCATCCTCATGATGATTGGCTGCGTTTTCATTGGTTTTTACTCCACATTCTCCTCTCCTTCCAGAATTGCTGTCAAGACATGCTGTTGTCCAACATTCAAGTGGCTCAGAACGCATCGAAAAACCGAAGAAAGAGCGCGGAACATAATAAAGACAAAAGAGAGAAAACGACGAACGAATCAAACAATACTTACAATTTTTGACCAGTCATACGCGAAACGGCTATAAAAATCGCCTAAATCCAAATACACATAACTAATTAATAATAGATAATCAGAGGTTATTTAAACATTTCGTAACACTAAACATGGCATTTCAAGTAAATTGAGCGAAATTAAATTAAATTTAACATTTTAAAAATTTTTGCTATAAAAAAACTTCAAAAATCAGCATTTGAGCAAATCTTCAAGCATTTGCGCAAATGAAGGAATTGTCCGAAAAACCTCAATTTTTTTGTGTAAACTTAGTGCCCCCTAGTGGCAACTTTTCCGCACTACCCACCATCGAAAATCGAAAAAAAAGTTTTTTTCGGCCCACCCTATAGAATATATATATACCGTATATACTCGTATATGAGTAAGAATTTTAGACAAAATTTGGGAGTTGAAAAGGAGGGGGGGGGAGGTCGACTTATACACCAGGTAGTAAAAAAAAATGCAGATAATCGACGAATGGGCAAGTCTTTTAAGTAAACACATGAGAGATAAAAGCGAACAATTGTCATTTCCCTATGATGGACAAAAAAAAAAAGCTCAACAGTAATATCCCTGTAATTGTTCTGTATACATTTTCTCTTAGGACAGAATTCCCTTAAATACAGGGGCGTTCCTATCAACATTTTAATCCCTTTTTAAAAAGAGGTCAATTTGAGAATGCTTCTAGATATCGCTCCTAAAAGTCCTATAGTACAAAGAAGTACTATATTTTAGCAGCCTAATTATTTACGCTTGTAAATAAAGCTTGAATAGATTTTTGAAAGAATCTTTTCTTTTTAAGTATCGTTGAATTGATGTGAATATCTTTCAAAATAGTTGAAGCTTCTTCAGTTTTACATAATTATACAGTTTTAAAACGCTGAATAAAAAAAGTTGATTAGAAACGTAAAAAAAGTTTACTAATTTAATGAAAATGTATTATTATTATTATTATTATTTTATCCTCGATTACAAATCATTTTTCAATATGCTACCAGAAATGTGGTTCGAGTCATAGACGAAAATTCAATTTTTTCAAAATTTTGCTTAAGAATTGGGGGATTGATTTATACACGAGTATATACGGTATATATATATATATATATATATATATATTTAGGGGAGACTAGGGAGGGTTGACCCACTTTTTACAAAAGGATTTTGTATTTTTTAAATACTGAACGTAAAATAAAGTTTTATATATCATTGTATTCGTTATACAATCAGTTATCAAAATAAAATTGCTACATAAGTGTAATATATAAGATATTTGAAAAATGAATAATTTTAATTAAGAGAAATCAATGTGTAAAGGCTCCCCACATATAGGAGGGTTGACCCACTGTATGGGAGGCTTGACCCTCTTTGTTTTACATTGATATATTTGTGAAGCGAAATAAAACCAGTTTAAAAAAAAGCGAACTAACTTTATGCTTCATGCTTTAATTATTATAAAAAATATTTTTGAAAATATGATGCTTAAACAAACCTGTTTAGGCGCAATCGCAAGTCAGAGGGGAAAAAATTTTGTTTTAAACAGGATTTTGTCTGAGTAGGTATAATTGTACAACAGGGAAAATGAAATTTTAACATTTAAGGCAGTATTCCGCTAGAGACAGGTTCCGTATTCAGAGGGTTTCATGCATTTTTATGTACGGATTCAGTAGCCGCTCTCCCGCTTTTTTGTCTCCTTGTCCTATGTTTTGTGACATTCGACCTGACAACTCTAGTTGTCACATAGTTTGGCTTCATCTCACTCTATTTACCATGTTGAAATTTGCCTACATGCCTTCCTAATTTTTTTCGATCAGAATTATGTTCTTTTGCAGCCGCATTAGTACTTAACTTATCATTAGCATCTTTTAACCATTTCAGAGGCAAAGTACTTTTAGTACTAAAATGTTGAAATAAATGACTGGCACTGGAATATACGAACAAATTTATTTGGAAATATGAAAAAGGCTACAATTCACATTAATATTAAATGGAAAAGATTTTAGCAAAATTCTGGTGCCATTGTGGCTTTTAAAATTAAAATTAAGTGGTTTCATAAACATACCACTGCCTCTGAAACGGTTAAGAGTGCTTCTTTCGTAGTTTCTAGTCCTTTCTAGTCTCTTCTACTGTTTCTATTTACCTATTATAAGTAACATTTAAATGGAAAAAAGCTCCTATCAACTGTCCCATTTATATTTAATTAATTTGCTTCATGCAGTGGATACTGTAGCAATTTTTCACATCTTTTTTTTAATCAGTTTTAAATGTTCCCTTTCCCATCACCCCATTTTACTGTAACTTTGCAGAATAAATTTACATTTATTTTGGTATATAATCATTAATCTTTCATTATGTACAGTGTATAATAAAAAGTTTTCCAAAACCCTGTAATTAACACATTGCCGACTGGCAATTCTTATCAAATTTGAATTTTAAAACAGTAGAAGCTCCTCCCTATTCTGAAAGTCTTTTGTAAATGGATATTCTAGATAGGTTTCCCAAGTTTATAGATCGGTGAACATCTTTCAATGCACGAATTTAATATAAAATGTCTTACAGTCTAAAAAAATATAGACAACATGATATAAATGCATTTTCTGTAAGGTAGAAGTCAAGCCCTTAGTCAATGAAGTTTTTAGAATGAAAATAAGCATTCTCTTTTCCCGTCGTGAATGTGTTATGAGAGCCTTGAACATCTGGTCAACCCTCCCTCACATTGACTGGGTCAAGCCTCCCCACATAGTCCTTTTCTAAAGAATATCACATTGTTCTTTTAAGCCTAATTTACTTTATAATCTTTAGGCCTGGAATAAAAGCTCAATATTTCTGCATTACTTAAAACCTATTTCCTTAAATTTCTAAGATATATTTTGTGTGAATAAAGCTTGCAAAATATTTCTAAAAAACACAAATTTTAGGTTGAAAACGCCTCACAATAGATTTTTTCCACACCGATTACGATCATCTGTATAAAACAGAAACTGTTGTTTGAGCATTCCAATAGCTTTGGTTGACACCTATTGAAGTAGGTTGACACCTCTGAAATTCTCTTAAATATGAAAACTGATGGGTGGGTCAAGCCTCTAGTGTGGTCAACCCTCCCTAATCTCCCCTAATATGGAAATCAAAGGGAAGGCAAAGCCATTTTTTTAAAGAAGATACTTTAAAAGTTTGTCACACGTGTTGGCAATTTATTTTGATTCTCACTAATGTAATAAGTGCTATTTTACATCTGTAGCAGACGATTTGATTTGCAAGAGTTACTATAAACCAGCGATTTTTCTGACTTTGGACACTATCGTATTTCATATCTTTAATATTTTTAAGGCTGAAACCTTATTTTATATCCTAAAAGCTATTAAAAAAATAAAAATAAAATTTTGAATTATGTATTGTACAATCATAATTAATTTCAGATTTTTTAAGCGCTTTTTAATTGTTCCATAGCATGGACCATTTAGGTTTATGCTGTTAAATTATAAAATTGTATCTACCTATAACTGACTTATTCAATTCACGAAAATTATGCCCAGAAAAAAATTAGCTAAGAAAAAAAGTCAATCAGATACTATGAAAATACCCTTTTTATGGTATTCATAATCCCATTTCTTTTTTTTATCAGTAAATATAATGGAAATACAAAGAATAAAAATTAAGGGGGGGGGGGAGATGCAAAGTTTAGTAGCGTATAAATAAATGGTTTACAAGTAATTTCACAGATCTTGCTTAAATCAGCCAGAAAATCAGAAATTAATGAATTATGCATACCTACACGTTACTTTTTCATCCTGTAGCTCTCAGTACAATTTACGTGACTACTAATTTAGAAGACGAAACTAATGATGCATACGTAACTTAATCGATGATTTGCATGGAATATCGCTGTAGCAGCAGTAGATGACATTAATAAAATAAATCTAAGAAACAATCTACTTTTTTTCTATGTTCCCCACATACTTTATATTCGATTAATGGAATAAGTTATTCTTATTAAAAATGAATTTTCTTTGCATCTTTGACACTTTAGCTTTTTGTTTGAGTGATTGTTTAAATTTTGAAGGATGTGATATTGAACAACTATTGGGATAATGGATAAAAATAATTACTTTTGTCAGGTCTATATTCATTATATTTTAGATTGTATTTATTGGAAATAAATTCAGTGACCTACTAATATTGGTTAAATATTACCTTTTCATTGGAAGTAATTTCAATTAAACACCACTACTGCGGACATAGTGGCTGCACATTGGAAATATTTTCAATAAACACCAAAATTAAGAAATATTAGCTTTAATTTGGAAATAAAGGCGATAACTCTTTCAAGCACTCGTACCAATCTTTCAAATTATTTATATCATGGTTCGTACGGATACCTTTATTTCTTCAGGAAAAGTACCAGCACCTATATTTTTAGAGAAAAAGAAATCTAGGTTAAACGCGTAAAATTTGGTCTTCTTTTTAGAAGAGATTTTATATAAGATAATACTGGTGTTAAAAAAATTTCTGGCCTGCAAAATTCAAGGAGGCGTACGAACCATGTATATTTATTTTGAAATATTGACAAAATATAAATGCTGATACCAATTAAATGGCGGGACCTTTTATGTCGATATCGGCAATAATGGGCAAGATGAAAAACGATATAGCTCACATTGGGAAAGATATAATCATTGCAAGCAATATTCATATGACATTATTTTGCTAGCAAAGCACGGTTTATATAGGTCCTTACATTACAATACCAATATTATAGAAGAATAAAATTCGCCATATTTAATTGCAAGATTCCGCAATTTAAAAAAAAAGATATATTTCTTTAAATAATGGTATAACAAAGTAAGCGCTTGACAATAATTTCATTTGAAAAGATATAAACATGTTTTTGATATTTTTTTTTCATGTAAATTAAGAGCAAATGTTTATTCGATAATTCAAGTAATTAAAAAAAAATTAATTGGGTTAAATACTACCTTTACAGTGCAAATTATTTCAATTAAACAGCGCTACTGCGGACATATTGCTGCACATTGGAAATATTTTCAATAAACACCAAAATTGCAGAAATATTAGCTTCAATTTGGAAACAAAGGCAATAACTATTTTAACCCTTCGTACCAACTATTCAAATTAGACATATTCATTTTGAAATATTGACGAAACGTAACTGCTGATACCAATTAAATGTTGGTGCATTTTATGCCGATATTGGTAATAACGGGCAAGATGAACAACGATATAGCTCCCATTGGGTAAGATATAACCAATGCAAACAATATTACTGTAACATTAATTTGCTACTATAGCAGGGTTTATATAGGTGCTTACTTTGCAATACCAATAGCATAGAAGAATACATTTTGCCTTATGTAACTGAAAAATTCTGTAATTAAAAATAAAGATTTATTTCCTTAAATAATAGTATAAAAAATAAGTACTTTAAGAACGCTGTAGGATTATGTTCATAGAACAACAGAAAAGCAATCATGTTTTACAATAATACTAATTTATTTGAGGTTTTCTGTATCCCTTTAAGACCGGACTGCTTTTTGAGTTCTTTTAAAAACAAGGATATAACTGAAATTTGTAACTGATAATTCACTATCTGTTGGCCAAATTCATATAATATAGTTTTTGTGAACACACAATCACTCGATTCCGGCATTTATGGATTCCGATCTTAAAGGGATACACCAGAGTCCCTTAGGAGACAACTGATTCTGTAGCTGTAAATGTTGAAAACGCAACAGAATTTAACAATAATTTCACTTGAAAAGATATAAACACATTTTGGATATTTTTTTTATGTAAATTATGAGAAAAACTTTATTCTATAATTCAGATGCAAATTTTGTTTAAAATTTATTGGGTTAAATAAACAACGCTATCAATCAAGTGCAATATAAGAGTGTCAGCAAGTGTTCGAGAACATTATAAGAAAATAACACAGGATAATTATTTTATTCGCCAATCTTTATTTTGATTTAAAAACGTCCAGAGACAATTTATAGAATAATGCAGCAAAAAGAGAGAAAACATTGACAAATGAAAATGATATTTTTTTCATGTAAATTATGAGAAAAACTTTATTCGATATTTCAGATGCAAATTTTGTTTAAAATTTATTGTGTTAAATAAACACTGCTATCCTTCAAGTACAATATGAGAGTGTCAGCAAGTGTTCGAGAATATTATAAGGAAATAACACAGGATAATTATTTTATTCGCCAATCTTTATTTTGCTTTAAAAACGTCCAGAGACAATTTATAGAATAATGCAGCAAAAAGAGAGAAAACATTAACAAATGAAAAACATTATATCTTTTTTTTTATTATTTGGTCATCTAAAAACATAACGTTAACTTCATCATATTAATTTTTATGATAAAACATCATTAATATAATAAAGCTGCTGTTTATACTTTATAATATTTTTCTTGGTTTAATCTTGCCGAACAAACTCATTTATATATATATATATATATATATATATATATATATATATATATATATATATATACAGTAAACCCTCGATTTAACGGACTAATTGGGACTTAGATGTGTCCGTTAAATCGAAAGTTCATTAAATCGCAAAGTACTATTTATAATATTATTTTTTTATAATTATAGTACATATATATATTATTACGTACTTGTAATTACATATATTATTACAGTGCAAATTACACACACACACACATATATATATATATATATATATATATATATATATACAATATATACAGTGTATATACATAAATATATATTGTATATACATATATACTACTGTATATATATATATATATAAACACAATACATTACTTTTAATAATACAATATTGGTAATGAAATACAAACGAATTAACACATATGCAACTTTTATGCATGCATAGAACGAAAAGCATATCACATGGTAGCATAGGTCGCCAGCCTCATTGCGCATGCTTAGAACGAAAACCACGCTGCAGTGAGAATCAAAGCGCGCGCTTTCGGCCTTTCGTGTTCTTTCCCCTTTTTTAAGGTTTCGTTCATTTGATCACGAGACATTGTGTCGCCACAGATACAATAAATATTTTTTTATTTTACCGAGAAATCGCTTTTTAAAAATAGTAAAAAGAAATGCTTTGTCTTTGTTCATTGCTTGATTTTTTACATATAAAAGCTTAAAAGAGGGTTGCGTGTTGATTCTCAAGTAGGGGAGGGGGAGGGGGGCAGTAATACTTTTTTTTCGAAGCGTGTTTCATCGTTTTAGAAGCTGTTTTATCATGGAGGCTTACAGTAAATAATAGTGATAATAATAAATATTTGACATTTGTCAAATATAAAAATTTGAAATACGGGAGTTGAATTTCAGGTTAGGGAGAAAGGAATAATTTTAAATTAACGATTTTGATTTGTTAATTTAAGGATAAAGTGTTTTAAAAGGGATATTAAACGAAACCCTCTGTGCGATCTGCGATCACACTTACCCACTTGTTTTACTTTAATTTTTGTTTAATTTTTAATTTTTAATTTGTATTTTTTTTAATTAGTCCGTTGAATTCGAAGTCCGTTGAACCGAGGTCCGTTAAATCGAGGGTTTATTCTATATATATATATATATATATACTTATTCGAGAGAAAAGAATATTCATTGTTTGCTGCAAATTTCTAGCAATGGACGTGCTTTTTAAGCTCTATTTGACACAAACCAAATAGAGCCTAAAAGAGGATTTAATTTTAAACAATTTCTCTTTTTTTATTTATAGTTATTTAAGATGTTAGATTTCGATAAATTCTCTTCTTAAAATCTGTTTAAACATCAATTTTAAAACTCCCAGTACTTTAAATGACGTAAAAAATAGTCCGGACTATTAATGACTTAAATGTGTCAAGCATAACTTCGATACATAGATAAAAGGTCATTTTTAAGTGTTTCAAAGGCATTTAAAATAATCCTTAAAATTGTCACATAGTTAGTTTTTTTCTTTATTATTCACTCAAAATGCAGTTAAGTGGTTTTAACGCTTCCAGACTGTATAGCAAAAGGTTAACGACATTGTTTTATTTCATTATTTAATTACGGGAATTTTTATTCACAATGCTAACAAGGCGTAAAATCAATAGAATGAAAAAAGTATGAAGGTCAGGTTCCGAATCTGGGTCTTTGGGTCAGTGCAACAATGCTCTGCCAACTAAGCTACCAGGGCGACACACCTAGACAGGCACCCAGCACTCTTAAATTTTGATAAGGCTGCAACCGCAGCACACGATGTAATAACTGCATTAACCACAACCCTTCTTCTAACATGAATTGAAATTAACCCCTTAACAGTGTTGTCCGAACTGGATTCGGGCAAGAACAATTTGCTTGCTTCGTTATTAAAAGCATTTTGATACCACTAATTTGTAAATGTAAATTTATCTTTATTGATTGTCCGATTATTTTTCGATTAAGTAAGGTAAATATTTTAGTATGGAAAAAGTGATGTCCAGCCCCATTTTTAATTTTTTTTGTAAGAAAACAAATATCACTGTTAAGGGGTTAATTCAGCATTGATTAATATATATATAATAATTGAAACTATTAAAAACGCCGCAGAAATGCTTAGGTGGCTTAGCTGGCAGGTCGTTGGTGGGATGACTCAAAGACCTGGGTTTGACCTCTGATCAGGATACTTTCTCACCCTGTTGGTTTTACTACTTGTTAGCATTGTAAATAAAAAAATTCATTCACGTTATTAAATTAAGATTCAGTATTTCTCGGACGTTTTTCATCGTTTTAAACTCTCTCTATATATTTCTCTTACGTGGCGCTAAAATGAGGTCGAATTTATAGCTTGCCGTATGGCAACAACGATAGCGTCAATTCCCAGTGCTTAATTTACGGTCACACGACATGATCCATTCAGCAAATCAAAATTTGGAGAGAATATCTTTTTAAAGACAGATTGTTTGATCGATGTATGAATAGTAATGGCATTGGTTCATTTTACGATGACGTGTGCATTCAGAGAATCAGCTTTCTGATAAGATTGTCTTTTAGGCATAGCAGAAAATGTTTTGTTTACATTTCATTAGCGTCAGCGGCAGTTTTTTAAAGAGTTTTAAATGAATTTAAACCGTGCTGTGTGAAATGTATTAAAGCGAATAGTTATAAGCGAAAAAATACACTTTTATTTGCATTTTCAACGAAGTTTTCCATTACTCTTTTATACATTAAAAATAAATTCCATATGTTAAAATGATTTATGGTGATATTCATTTTGAGTTGCAATTCACGGGGGTTGGCGAGCGTTTGCCAGCAGAGGACTTAGCCCTCTAGTGATTATGTACTTGTTTTATTTGTCTATCCTACCGTCTGTCCACGCTGTAATTTGCATGAAAATACTTGAATTGCTACGAAATGGAATTCATTGAAATTTATTATACCATTCTCGTAAAACTAGTGTACACTGAAAAACAGACAGTTTTTCTTCTTCGAAAATACAATATAACCACGAAGGACGTATACAATAACCTATTCCGATTTACCCATTCCTCCGAAAAACGCTCTTCACCTTTACAAATCAATATATATTCAATATTTTAAAAAACAATAAATAAAATCGAAAGTTTTTTGCAGCCCTGATTTTTGGAATTCATTCTGAATAGATTTTATAGTGTAATAATCAATTTTCTCAAACAGGAATATCGTTTTTTAGGATTCTATGAATTCTCAATTAAAATTTCTAAGCTGCGTAATTGAATTTTTTCATGCAAGAGTACCATATTAAATTTAATGTTAGTGGAAATGGTGTCGATTTATCATGTTTGTTGAACATAAAAATGATTACTTGAGACTTGATAGCATCTCAAACACCTATATCCCGGATGGAGAAAACTAATTAATACACTATAAAAACGACTCGGAAAAGTTTTTCAAAATCCGCTGCGGCTAAAGAAACTTTCTTATCAAAAATATTTCTTTAAATATCGAACATATATTGATTTTTGATGAAATGGTTATATTGTATTCTGAAGTTAATGAATAATTAGTAACTAGGAAAAGTTATTGTATATTTCTGTTCGTGGTTATATCGTATTTTCTTAGATTGAAAATATATCTGTCTTCTTTTACAGTATACATTTAATAAAAAAAATATAATAACTACGTGAATAAATAAGTAAACAATATAGCAATGTGCAGAAATAAAAATATTGGCAGTAATCTTCTAAAATGCAATGAAATGCAATGAATCCCCTAAAATGCAATATGAATCGCATTCAATGAGGCAGTTTTTTGAAAATTCTCGTATACATAGTTGTCATTCTCCTAATTTTTTGAAAACCAGTAAACTCTTAGAAAAATGTTCTTTATATTTAAATATATGAATTGTTGGATTGTATAAATCATTTATCAATCATGTTTTTCGCATAAAAAATGGTATTAAAAAGAATCGGAAGGTTGCAACTATGCGCATGCAAAAATAAATAAATAAATAAATGAATAAATGAATAAATAAAATAAAATAATAAATAAATAAAATAAAACAATAAATAAATAAAATAAAATAATAAATAAATAAAATAAAATAATAAATAAATAAAATAAAAGAATTCCATAAAATAAGTCTATCATTTACTGGATAGGGAAAAAAAGAAATGGATTTCAACTTTTCTACACATCTACTTCTAGTAGGATGGGGCTAATGATGACAGAAGTAAGTAGCTATAATGAAAAGAAGGGCAAAAGGACCCACTTCTTTCAAAATTTCTTCATACAGCTATAACAGTGTCAATCCAAATCACAGTTAATAATCTTTTATATTACTTACAAGTAAGCTACATAATTATTTTTCTTTGTGGAATAATTCAGAGTAAAAATGTGTAAAAGCATTTACACCGCCTTACAGTGTAAGAAAAGCTCTGCTATATTATAGCTATTAGGTCAATCTGCATTTCAATAAAATAATGTTGAGAGTGGAATATTAAATTTTTTTAGAAATTATAAACTTCCAAAGCCTCTTAGTCGATTAGCCTCTGTTAATAACTATTATCTTTATCGTTATCATTATATTTAAAAATATAGGTATGATAAGACATTTTACGTATTTATTATGAACACGGTTACTCGTCTGAAGATAAGTGAAAATTTCCCCTACATCAAAGAATTTTATACAGACAGGAAAAATGAAATCGGTATTACACAAAACTTGTAAGTGTATTATAACATTTATAAGGGATTTTTTATTCTTTAAGTGCTAATGCACGGAAACATTTGAAGCGATAAAAATTGTCTGCCACTCGCCAGTTTTCCAAGCATTTCAATGGTTGTTCGGAAAAAGACTTTTTTCCTCATTCAACACATTGCTTGTTTTCCAAGCATTTAATTGGCTGTTTCGTATGACATTGCACTGTTCTCAAACAAGCGACAAAATTGCTCCGGCAATAAAAAGTTGCTTTCTTTTCAAGCAATTTTTTTAAAGCCATAGTTTGACATTGATTCGCCCGAAATTAGTTGAAACTCCGACGCCTCGTGTAATAGCACTTTTATTTACAGCTTGTAAATCAATCTATAGTAATATGGACAAACGCGCCCGTGCGTAACGCTGACGCCATTTTGAGGTTGGCAACGCCAAAAGATTGATTTTTGCTTTTATTGCGCTTTCTTAATTTTTTAAGCATCGTACATTTTCAAGTTTGACACCGTTGAATAGGGAAACATGAATTTTCAAAAGCAATTTGTTTGAAAACTGTATCGAAATTTACCCTTTGTTTATGGTTTTTTTAAATATGTTTCAAGAATGATTTTTTTAATTAACTCTATGGCGTGCAGATGTCTGCAGAAAGATAAAATGGTTTGAACTAAAAATAATGTAGATAGTTCAGCATTTGATTCCGTCTTATATTTCACGATAGTATCGCTTTTTATAAATTTTAAATCTTTATTTGAATGCTGCATAATTGATATTGTTCATATAAAATCAATTTTGGAATTGTTAGTGGACAATCTAAAAAAATATATATATATTAAATTTAAAAAATTTATAATATTAAAATTCTCAGTTAAAAAATTGTTTTCATGCAAATTTTGTGATACGGGAAATCCGGGTTGGATTTTCTAGTAAATACAGAAGGTACACAAATGTCCATGTGAAAATAAATATTAAACTTTACGTCACGTATTTGAAATAACTGCTGTAATAACTGTCTGCTATCTTCTCATATCTAATTTTTTATATACAGTAATTTTAACCATTGTATATGAAATATAGATGTAAAGATTTCTGACATGTTTCCTTTATCCATTTTATTATTAAAACTTTCTGTCGTTGTTGGGTAACAAAACGAAAATTTCCTGTAAATTAACGAATTTATCACCGAAAAGAGTCTCGGGAAACTAAATCGATTACCGGGTTTCGAAATGTCTTTTAATATCTCCTGTTGGAATGTCTGATTCTTTTTCGAACGTGATGCGATATAAATGTGTTTTACGAAACAACCAGGAAATGTCTCCATTAATAGCACAAATCATCAGATTGATGATGGTGGTGTGACTAAATGTCTTTCATTTGTATGTCGTGGCAATAGATATTCACTGAAGCGTTTATAAAATATTTTTATTCATAGAATCGGAAACATATGGATTTTAAGATGTTTTTCTATAAAATACGGTTTTCGGTTATACTATAGATAATGGTGAAAAATTTCGTAATAATTAAATTTATTTCATATTTACTGATTTATATTTTTTTGGCTTCATTTAGTGATAATTAAATGCTAATGTAAACTATACAACTATAGATAGTCGGTACTTTAAAAATTTTGCCACCACAGTCCATATATAAGAAAGCAGTAGTAGACTTTTCCAGGTGGTAGTGATATAAACAAGGTGTAGATTATGTTGTTGATACTGTTCATATTTTATTGAATCTGGATTTTCTTTAACCCATTTATGCCTGAATTTTTGTTTTCTTAAATTTGTTTAAAATCCCTTTAAAATGCTGCAAAATGAACTGGAAAATAAGAAAAAAAATTACGCTAAACTTTTTTTGCATTTATTTAATAAAATGTAAACTTAATAAATATGAGAATATGTATAATATTAACAATAGCCATTATATGTTTTGTCCAAATTTACATAAAATAAGCTTTTAAATTGTATATAATATACTATAATTAGTACTTTTATGAACTACTAAAAATGTATATATTTATTTCTTTACAGAGACTAATAACATTATAAGTATTATTAATAATAAACTAAGAATAATTGTATTTGAGGCTTAAAAACAATTTATTTCATGATCATCTAGTAAAAAACGTTACATAAATAACTGCCCACTAAATGTCTAAAAAAATATGTGCTCATTCGGGCCTAGCTCCATATATTTTGTATGTTACAAAAATGCATAAAAAATAGTCTTTAATCTACAATTTTACAGAAAAAAAATACTTATTTCAAAGAAATCTAGAGTTAAGATTACGACTTATTTATGTGGATCCTTGATATAAAAAATACAAATAAACTTACTTTTTACATTTTCTCATCTTGAAAAATGAAAAATCCATAAACACCGAAAAAAGCCTTCATTTAAGCAAATAAATATCCATCTTATGCTGTCATCTCTCGGGAACAAATACAGACATTTATAGATAATTATTTCATACAATTTTCATGCTATAAAAAAGCAGAAAATTATTCAAATTTATTAAAATTCGAAGGGTCCCAAAAGTGGGCCGCAAGGCATAAATGGGTATATGCAAGGTTTGGTTAATTTGAAGTTTGGATATTTCGAATAATTTGTGTATTTCCTTTTAAATGTAAGGGGAAAACTTTACGCCCACGCACGTGCGTTCACACGCTCACATATACCCCCCTCTCTCTCTCTTTCTTTTTGTGTTCTTGTGTGAGCGCATACGTGAGCGCTCCAATAGTTTTTTTTCATATTGTGTTTTCTGATAACTGCTATTATTTAGGATGCATATAACTACTCTTCTTTTATACAGTTCTTCATAAATCATGAATATGCCGCATATGTCTTTGTGTAATATGTTCTACTTTCTTTCTTAATTAAACTTTTTTAAAATAAATGAGATGGCTATTACTTTTATACTATTACTAGACATTAGACACTATTGTTCTTTAGCATCAAAAGTTGATATTTCGACTTTAACAGGCATTGCCACATGGAGTACGTCTCCCTTGTCTGTATCGTTACTACAAACAGTCCGTGTTCTGCAGTGCGTTAAGAAATTACATGGTGACTACTAAGTACTGTTGCAAATATTCAGTCATTTTATTTTACAAATATAAAATAGAAAATGATAACTACACTAATTCGATGAACATCAGAGATGAAAGTTTACCGGGAAATAATTTTACTCTAACTGACAGCCATCTTTATGGATTACCAAAGATAATCTCTTATGCCATGGTCCGACTGCGGCACGATTCATTTTAAGAGGTAATATGTACCATTCACGTAATATGGAAGCTTTGAGAGAGTCCAAACTTCTGTGTTTGTTGCTATTTACTTTAGCCTCTAAAATCTCCCAGATGCAATAATCTACAGAATTTAAATCCAGCGAAGAAGGTAGCCAATCTTCTTGCATGATAAATTTCGGACAATTTACAGAGAGCCAACCCTGTGTTGATTTAGCTCGGTGCGAAGGTATAAAATCTTGCTGAAATCCAATTCTTTTTGGGATACAACCTGTCAGCATGTGGCAATAAATATGTAGCCAATATGTCCTGTTTGTAATATTCGCCTTGATTTTTATCCCTTTATCGATGAACTTCAAAGGCAATTTTCCATTGTTTGACACTGCAGACCAAACCATAACAGAATTCTTGTTCTGAAAGCATTTAACAGTTCGAAAGGTTTCAGGTATATCCTCGAGAGTTGCTGAATATACGACATCATTTTTAGCATTATAACACTGCTCGGTGCAAAATAGCTTCCCATCAGAAAATATTACTCTGTTAACACTTTTCCTACCATGCGCTTCATCAATTTCTTCATTCTTTGTAATCTTTTTATTCTTTGTGCAGCAGTCAAACCTTGAATTTTTCTTTTGCGATAAAGGCAATAACACAGATCTTGATTTACAATAACTTAAATAGTTGTTCTGCGACTCACGTTCTCCTCTGCAGCCATTTTATTTGCAGAACGTTGTTTTGATGCGCTCTATTGTGCGAACTGAGCGTGGACGACAAGACCTAGATCGATCTTTACATAGCTATTAGTATCCAATAATCGATTTATAGTTCTATATATAAATGTTCCATTAAAACCAACGCATTTTAATTGCTTAAAGATTTTACCTGCGGAAAATCTGCGATCAAGCAGCTGTTTAATCATCGTTCTTTTGGCTTCCCTCTTTAAAATAATTTTAAATATTTGCTTTATAACAAAATTCGTCTGAACTAATAGAAGATTGCCAAATGCTAAAATAGAGAAATAAATTATTTTACAAAACGATTAAAAGTAATTTGTATTTTTTTAGTGTCCCAGTATTTAGCAGCCACCCTGTATAAGACAACTAACGAATGGGCGCACTTCTGAAGAAGAAGAAACAATATGGAAATTTTTAGCGTGTGTATTTAAAATTGATCGTTGAACGTTTTATGTTATAATTGCTTCATTAAAGATTAAGTTACATTTTATTAAAATCTTCTATTTTTTTTAAAAAAACGTAAATAAAGTGACTGTTAAGAAATTATAAGACCACCTGAGGAAATCAGCATATTGTATGTCACATAAGAATCATTATAAAACGAACGCGTTTGTATATCGTGACAGTATTCCTAAGAAGCAAAGGTGCAGGTTTAGATAGTGCTATTTACGATATATTTGAAGATGCAGCGGGGTTTCTGAAAGCATTTAACAGTTCGAAAGGTTTCAGGTATATCCTCGAGAGTTGCTGAATATACGATATCATTTTTAGCATTATAACACTGCTCGGTGCAAAATAGCTTCCTATCAGAAAATATTATTCTGTCATCACTTTTCCTACCATGCGCTTCATCAATTTCTTCCTTCTTTGTAATCTTTTAGGTAGCTTTCTTTACAAAAAGCTACCTATTGCAGCCGTTCGGAGGAAAGCGATTTCAAAAAATTTTGGTATATTTTCATCGATCATGACCCCCAGATCCCGAAACCACCCTCCGTTCAAAATTTATATATATATATATATATATATCTGACATATGTCACACTGTAACTCTCGCATTTATGAACCGATTTGGATGTACTTCGGTGTGTACATAGTACATACCAATGTCTCGACCGAGTTCGTTGGCCAGCTTCATCCGCCATTTTGTTTCAAAATGGCGGCCATTTAAAAATTTTTAAAAAATTTAAAATTTGAAATGTGGTACCAAAAAAATGAAAATGGAAAAATATTTTTTTCTTTTGTATTTGACCTTTATACAAAGACTCCGTAGCAGTTTTTGTTTCGTCTATATCTTAAAAAATGGCTGAGTTATAGCATTTTGAATTTCTAGAGAAGCTGACATTTTGAAACGTCCTGAATTTTGTCACGCGATAAAAGGCGTATTTATGAACCGATTTGGTTGTAACTTCGTTTATACATAGTACAGACCAATGTCTCGAACGAGTTCGTTGGCCAGCTTCATCCGAGATCTTGTTTAAAAATGGCGGTCATTTAAAATTTTAAGAAAGATTTATATTTGAAATGTGGTACCAAAAAATTTAAAATTGAAAAAATATTTTTTTCTTATGTGTTTGACCTCGATAAAAAGATTCGGGAGCAGTGTTTGTTTCGTCTATATCTTAAAAAATGGCTGAGTTATAGCATTTTGAATTTCTAGCGTGGCTGACATTTTGAAACGTCCTGATTTTTGCCACGTGATAACAGACGTATTTATGAACCGATTTGGATGTACCTTGGTGTGTACATAGTACATACAAATAATTCAACCGAGTTCGTTGGCCAGCTTCATTCGCCATCTTGTTTCAAAATGGCGGCCATTTAAAAAAATTAAAAAAAATTAAATTTAAAATGAGATACCAAAAAATTGGAAAATGAAAAAGATTTTTTTTTTGTATGTGTTTGATCTTAATACAAAGATTCCGGAACAGGTTTTGTTTCGTCTACATCTAAAAAAAGTCCTTCCGGCCAGTGCCGGGAGGAAGAGGTAGCTTTCATTTTCCTTATTAGGTAGCTTTCTTTACAAAAAGCTACCTATTGCAGCCGTTCGGAGGAAAGCGATTTCAAAAAATTTTGGTATATTTTCATCGATCATGACCCCCAGACACCGAAACCACCCTCCATTCAAAATTGATATATATATATATATATATATCTGACCTATGTCACACTGTAACTCTCGTATTTATGAACCGATTTGGATGTAATTCGGTGTGTACATAGTACATACCAATGTCTCGACCGAGTTCGTTGGCCAGCTTCATCCACCATTTTGTTTCAAAATGGCGGCCATTTAAAAATTTTAAAAAAATTTAAAATTTAAAATGTAGTACCAAAAAATTGAAAATGGAAAAATATTTTTTTCTTATGTATTTGACCTTTATACAAAGACTCCGTAGCAGGTTTTGTTTTGTCTATATCTTAAAAAATGGCTGAGTTATAGCATTTTGAATTTCTAGCGAAGCTGACATTTTGAAACGTCTTGAATTTTGTCACGCGATAAAAGGCGTATTTATCAACCGATTTGGATGTAACTTCGTTTATACATAGTACAGACCAATGTCTCGACCGAGTTCGTTGGCCAGCTTCATCCGCCATTTTGTTTAAAAATGGCGGCCATTTAAAAATTTAAGAAAAATTTAAATTTGAAATGTGGTACCAAAAAATTGAAAATTGAAAAAATATTTTTTTCTTATGTGTTTGACCTCGGTAAAAAGATTCGGGAGCAGTTTTTGTTTCGTCTATATCTTAAAAAATGGCTGAGTTATAGCCTTTTGAATTTCTAACGTGGCTGACATTTTGAAACGCCATGATTTTTGTCACGCGATAACAGGCGTATTTATGAACCGATTTGAACGTAACTTGGTCTGTACATAGTACATACCAATGTTTCGACCGAGTTTGTTGTCCAGCTTCATTCGCCATCTTGTTTCAAAAGGGTTGCCATTTTTTAAAAAAATGTATTTTAAAATTTAAAATGAGGTATTAAAAAATTGGAAAATGAAAAATTTTTTTTTATGTGTTTGGCCTTGATTCAAAGATTCTGGAGCCGTTTTTGTTTCTGAAAATTTGTTCTTTTGTTTATATCTTAAAAAGTGGTTGAATTATAGCACTTTGAATTTCTATCATGGCTAACACTTTGAAACGATCATGTATTTGTCTCGCGATACCACACGTTTTCGCCTATTTCGATGGAAGAAGGCATGTGGATAGTATACATCAATATCTCGACCAAGTTCGCTGGCCAGCTTCATCAGCCATCTTGTTTCAAAATGGCGGCCACTAAATTAATTTATATATATTTAAAGTGAGGTGCAAAAAAATTAGAAATTGAAAAAGGTTTCTTTCTTAAGTATTTGACCTTGATATAAGGATTCAGGAGCATTTTTTGTTTGTCTTTATCTTAAAAATGGCTCAAATATAGCAGTTTCAATTTCTGAAGTGGGTGACATTTTGAAAAATCTAATTTTTTGCCTACGACAGCACTCGTATGTATCAACCGATTCCGATGTGAGTGAGCATGTGCACAGCAATTACTAAGGTCTCGACCAAGTTCACTGGTTAGCCTCATCCACCATGTTGTCTTAAAATGGCAGGCACTTTAAGAAATTGCCGAATTTGGCAGCGAATTATAAGTTACTTTAAATAAAAGCAGCTTGGATAAAGCTGACTAATTTTGCGAAATTCTCATTCATAATTATTTAGTATTGATAAAAATTAGTATTGAATCTCCTACATTCGGTTTCCACTTAATTGAGCTTCGTGTGTTTGAATAATATAAGTTTTTTTTTTTTTTTTTTAATAAGGAATATGAAAGCTACCTCTTCCTCCCGGCACTGGCCGGAAGGACTTTTTATTCTTTGTGCAGAAGTCAAACCTTGAATTTTTCTTTTGCGATGAAGGCAATAACCCACATCTTCATTTACAATAACTTAAATAGTTGTTCTGCGACTCACGTTCTCCTCTGCAGCCATTTTATTTGCAGAACGTTGTTTTGATGCGCTGTATTGTGCGAACTGAGCGTGGACGACAAGACCTAGATCGATCTTTACATAGCTATTAGTATCCAATAATCGATTTATAGTTCTATATATAAATGTTCCATTAAAACCAAGGCATTTTAATTGCTTAAAGGTTTTATCTGCGGAAAATCTGCGATCAAGCAGCTGTTTAATCATCGTTCTTTTGGCTTCCCTCTTTAAAATAATTTTAAATATTTGCTTTATAACAAAATTCGTCTGAACTAATAGAAAATTGCCAAATGCTAAAATAGAGAAATAAATTATTTTACAAAGCGATTAAAATTAATTTGTATTTTTTTAGTGTCCCAGAATTTAGCAGCCACCCTGTATAAGACAACTAACGAATGGGCGCACTTCTGAAGAAGAAGAAACAATATGGAAATTTTTAGCGTGTGTATTTAAAATTGATCGTGGAACGTTTTATGTTATAATTGCTTCATTAAAATTTAAGTTACATTTTATTAAAATCTTCTATTTTTTAAAAAAAACGTAAATAAAGTGACTGTTAAGAAATTATAAGATCACCTGAGGAAATCAGCATATTGTATGTCACATAAGAATCATTATAAAACGAACGCGTTTGTATATCGTGACAGTATTCCTAAGAAGCAAAGGTGCAGGTTTAGATAGTACTATTTACGATATATTTGAAGATGCAGCGGTGTTTCTGAAAGCATTTAACAGTTCGAAATGTTTCAGGTATATCCTCGAGAGTTGCTGAATATACGACATCATTTTTAGCATTATAACACTGCTCGGTTGAAAATAGCTTCCTATCAGAAAATATTATTCTGTCAACACTTTTCCTACCATGCGCTTCATCAATTTCTTCCTTCTTTGTAATCTTTTTATTCTTTGTGCAGAAGTCAAATCTTGAATTTTTCTTTTGCGATAAAGGCAATAACCCAGATCTTCATTTACAATAACTTAAATAGTTGTTCTGCGACTCACGTTCTCCTCTGCAGCCATTTTATTTGCAGAACGTTGTTTTGATGCGCTCTATTGTGCGAACTGAGCGTGGACGACAAGACCTAGATCGATCTTTACATAGCTATTAGTATCCAATAATCGATTTATAGTTCCATATATAAATGTTCCATTAAAACCAAGGCATTTTAATTGCTTAAAGGTTTTATCTGCGGAAAATCTGCGATCAAGCAGCTGTTTAATCATCGTTCTTTTGGCTTCCCTCTTTAAAATAATTTTAATTATTTGCTTTATAACAAAATTCGTCTGAACTAATAGAAGATTGCCAAATGCTAATATAGAGAAATAAATTATTTTACAAAACGATTAAAATTAATTTGTATTTTTTTAGTGTCCCAGTATTTAGCAGCCACCCTGTATAAGACAACTAACGAATGGGTGCACTTCTGAAGAAGAAGAAACAATATGGAAATTTTTAGCGTGTGTATTTAAAATTGATCGTAGAACGTTTTATGTTATAATTGCTTCATTAAAATTTAAGTTACATTTTATTAAAATCTTCTATTTTTTTTAAAAAAACGTAAATAAAGTGACTGTTAAGAAATTATAAGACCACCTGAGGAAATCAGCATATTGTATGTCACATAAGAATCATTATAAAACGAACGCGTTTGTATATCGTGACAGTATCCCTAAGAAGCAAAGGTGCAGGTTTAGATAGTGTTATTTACGATATATTTGAAGATGCAGCGGGGTAAAGTGTTGTCTTCAACCTAAGTAAGAAAAATTTGGTTTTATAAGGGTCCTGTTAAATCTGAACGAGAAATAGCTCGGTTTAAGAAGCGTTCTAAAACTGCCATTGGTAATGAAATAATTAGAAAAAAGGATTCAAATAAAATTAAGCGATCTGGAAGGAAAAGGAATTTGACAGCACGGGATGTTCAACAAATATTTTGATTATCAATTCAAAAAGGTCTTTCAACTCGGGAAATTTCGAACCGTTTCAGCAAAAGTAGCTCACACGTAATAAGTTTGGAAGTGTCTGAAATCAAATAGTAATGCAAAATTTATGAAACTGTTGGAACAATCGAGGTTAATGAAACATCATAAAGAAGAAAGACTGAAATGGGCTAAAAATGACATGTCATGTGAAAAGAAATATAAACAAGTAATATTTTCAAATGAATAAAAATTTAATATTGACGGTTCAGATGGTTATAAACACTATTGGAATGATTTGAGGAAGGAACCGAAAGAATCCTTCAGCCGACAAATAGGAGAATGATCAGTAATGGTTCGGGGAACTTTTAGTAATTATGAATTAGGGATGACTAGGGACTTAGGGAGGGTTGACCATAGGGGAGGCTTGGCCCACCCATCAATTTCCATATTTAAAAGAATTTCAGAGTTTTATCAATAGGTGTCAACCAAAGCTACTGGAATACTCAAAAAACAGTCTCTGTTTTATAAAGTTAATCGAAATAGGTGTGAAAAAAATCAATTGTGAAGCGTTTTCAAACTAAAAGTTGTGTTTTTTAGAAATATTTTGTAAGCTTTTTTCAGATAAAATATATTATAGAAAATTAAGTAAGTAGGTTTAAAGCATTGCAGAAATATCGAGCTTTCATTCCAGGAATAAAGATTGCACAGTAAGTTACAAATAACATAAAGATGTGCTATGGTATAGAAAAGGGTTATGTGGGGATGCTTGACCCAGTCAATGTGAGGGAGGGTTGATCAGATACTCAAGGCTCCCTTAAATAAGTGTTTTTGGAAATCTTTTTATTATACACTGAAATAATTACACATTATAATGAAAGGATAATGGTTATTATATAAAAAAGAATGCAAATTTATTCTGTAAAGCTACAGTAAAATGGGGTATGGAAAAGAAAATGTTTAAAACTGATTAAACATGTAAAAAATTGCTATAGTATCCACTGCAAAAAAAATTAATGAAATATAAATGAGAAAATTTAAACGAATTTTTTCCAATTAAATATTATTTATAATAGGAAAATAGGAACAGTGGAAAAGAATAGAAAGTGTGAAGGCAGCAGTTTTAACCCTTTCAGAGGCAGTGGTATGTTTATGAAACCACGTAATTTTAATTCCCAAACGCCACAATGACACCATAATTTTGCTAAAATCTTTCCCATTTAATATGTATAGGCTTTTTCTTGTTTCCAAATAAATTTGTTCGTAAATTCCTGTACCAATCATTTATTTCAACATTTTAATACTGAAAGTACTAATTAACCCCTGAAAAGGTTAAAAGACGTTAATGATAAGGTAAGTGCTAATGCAGCTGCAAAAGAAAATAGCATTGATCGAAAAACTTTAGGACGGTATATAGACAAATTTCACAAGGATGAATACAGTGAGATGAAGCCACACTATGTGACAACTAGAGCTTTCAGGTCGAGGTCACACAAAGTAAGACAAGGAGACAAAAAAAGGGACAGTGGCGCCTAAATCGGGACATAATATTACGTGAAACCCTGTGAAAACGGAACCTGTCACTAACGGAATACTGTCTTAAATGTTAAAATTTCATTTTCCCTGCTTTACAATTATACCTGCTCAGACAAAATCCTGTTTAAAACAAAGTTTTCCTCCCCTGACTTTCCGATTGCGGCTAAACAGGTTTGTTTAAGCATCATATTTTCAAAAATATTTTTTATAATAATTAAAGCATGTAATATAAATTTATTTTGCTTTTTTAAAACTGATTTTATTTCTCTTCACAAATATTTCTATATAAACAAAGTGGGTCAAGCCTCCCATATAGTGGGTCAACACTCCCATATGTGGGGAGCTTTGACCCACTATTTCCTCATGATTAAAATCAATCATTTTTAAATTTCTTATATATTACACTTATGTAGCAATTTTATTTTAATATCTGATTGTATAACGAATAAAATGATATATAGAACTTTATTCAACGTTCAATATTAAAAAAATAAAAAATCATTTTGTAAAAAGTGGGTTAATCCTCCCTAGTCTCCCCTATGGTATTTAACACGCATTTCAGGATGTGCAAACTCTGTGCAATATCAGGCTATGTTATATGATCATTTGGACCTTTTTTAGGTACCGCTAATTGGATGTTTCAACAGGACAATGCTTCTTGCCATGCGTCTAAATCCACCCAGCAATAGTTTTAAAAAGAAAAAAATCATGTTTTGTCATGGCCAAGTCGAAGTCCAGACTTGAACCCTATGGAAAATCTAAGAGGCGTATTAAGTCGCAAGGTTTATGCTAATAATAATCAATTTTTATCTTCCAATGAAATAGGAGTAGCCATTGTAAAAAAAAAAAAAAAAAAAATGGCACAATATTTCTGAATCTGTACTTAATCACCTGGCCACTTCTATAAAAACCAGAGTGTTTGAGGTTATAAGTAAAAATGGAGGACAAATATCACATTAATTTATATGTTATTTTTGTTTTTAGGCAAGTGGTCTTATAATTTGTTAACAGTGCATTTTTCAATCATTGCTTATATTTTTGTTAATATATTTATTGCATTATTCAAATTATTGCAAAATAATTTTAATAAATATGTTGTATTTTGATATCTAATGTGTTTAAACTATAATTAGAACCTTTATTTACTTCCTAATTTTCAAAATCAAAGTGGTATTTTAATTTCTTAACGAACGGTATCATTCTAATTAAATAGATTTTTTAAAACAATTTCATAATTATTACATCTATTCTACTTCTGTTCATTTCATTAAGTTCTGATTTAGGGTTTAAAAAACCGATTGCGCTTAGAGTTCGCCACCCGTGTCGCTATGTTAGTACAAACCGACCGCGTCTTTAAAGGTTAATAGCCAGATATGAAATTTCGTTATAAAGCAAAAATTGGAAAGCGGTTGGAAGGAGAATGCATGCACAATTAAAATATTTGTAATAAAACACCAAAATTGCAAGATATGTAGTACTAGTTTTAACTTAGGAAAATAAGAAATGAACCGTCGAATTATTTCAACCAATATTGGAGAAATATTGGCAAAATATAAACATCCCAATGCAAACACAAAATTGTTTTGCTACTAAGGATGTATTTTTAATAACTAACATAAAAACGTTTATTTTTTGTGATAATATTACACTGTTAACACTCAATAAAATATATCAAAAATTTATCAGTTGACCGGTACCAAATGAAAATGTTTCGATTTGAACAAGAAATTTCTTCATAAAATAAATCAAATATAAATCACACGGAAATAAATTTAATAAGGTTATATATGGAACAATGTAAGCTGGTAGATGGACTTCCTAGTTGCATAGTAAATTAAGATCCATTATAAAGGTGATTCGTTTAGCAAGGGCATTGCGGAGTTTTTAAAAAATGATGTTTAAATGCGGCTGGTAGCCATGAAGAGAAAGTTAGGTATTAAGAGTTAAGAAAAAGTATGAAAAATAAGTTAAAAACTTAAGAGCATGTAAAATACATAAAGTTTAGCAATGTCGTAGAAAAAAAGAAAAAAGAGAAAAATTCCATTAGTTCTAAGAGGACAGGCAAAAAAGCTATCGGGGGGTACGGGGGGGTTACCCCATCTAAAAAAAAGACTCTTTTCGGACACCATACACTTTAATTTAGACAAGTAAAATTGCTATTAATTTAGAAGATTGTCAATATATATATATTTTTTTAACAAAAGAAGGACAGAACAAACAAGAAAGGTTGAGTATAGTTGAAGGATGAGGAAATCTCAGTCTTCAATATTAAGTTGAGGCGGGTATTTAGTGCGTTTGCTGTTAACCTTAGTATAAATTTATAATATATAGTTAAATATTTTTAAATACAAATTGCGGTATGAAATATTTTAATAAAAGTTGAATAAAATTCCCGATGCGTTTAGTGTTTAAAATCTGCAGCAAACTGTCCAGTCATTCAACGGTGTTAATTAGTGACGAGCAGAACAGATGATTTTAGTATTCGAATGAATCATTCGAACATGATTCGAATGAATTTGGACATCATTCGAATGAATCATTCGGAAATTTTGAATCGATTGTTTTTCATAGCTTAATTAGAATTAAGAAACCCATAAAAATATAAAAATTCTTTTTATCTTCAAAATTTCTAAACATAATTGATTAAAAAAATTACAGAGGTTAGCAACTGTGATTTTGTTTCTTTTTGCTTACTAAATTCCAAGTGGTATTTGTTTAAAAATATGTATAAAGATGGGAAACTATGTTTTTGCGCATGCCCGAATGATTCATTCGATAGTAAAATGAGTAATTTTGCCCATCACTAGTTTTATTCGATAACAAATACTTGGCCGTTATTTAAAGTGTTCTTATTGTTCAGTACAAAGATAAATTACGGTTTTTCGACCGTTTTCTAAAAAAACGGTTGAATGACTAAATAAATTTCTGCACATTTTTAACAGTGTAATTTATTTTATGTTTCATTTATCAGCGGTATAACGTAATTTTAAGCATTTGAAAACAAATATTTATAAATTGAAAGAACTACAATGATTTCTTTCTCCATGTTTTCCTATTTTTTTCTGCTTTAAAAATGAATACAGAAAACTACTGAAGCTTAATAATGCTTAAAACGAAGAACAAAAATTAATAAGCGAAAGACAAATGAAAAAGAGCAAAAATAGTAACATAAACACTATATCTTTTGTTTATCTATTTAATCGAATAAAAAATAAAATGTTAGTTTCATCCTATAAAAAATTTTAATAGAAAATCATTCATATGATAAAGTTGTCGTTATACTTTCGAAAATATTTCTTCGTTGTATCTAAGAAATCAGATATATATTTAGGTATTCGACAGAAAAGACCATTCTTTTTTTGTCACAAATTTCCACCAATGGACGATCGCTTTAAGCTCTGTTTGATATAAACAAAATAGAGCTTTAAAAGGACTTTATTTTAAATAATTTATTGTTATTTTATTTTGACAGAAATTTATAATTTAATAGAGAATATAAAGTGTCTGCTTAATATCTATATAAATTTCGATTTTACAGCTGTCAATACTTTAAATACAATAATCTCCTAAAGCATGATGTAGAGTATTAATAACCAAAATGGAACATGCTCAAATTCGACCCGTAGATTAGAGGATATTTTCAAGAGGACATTTCAAGTAATCTTTGAAATATAGTCGAAACCGGTTAAGACGCGTTTCAAGGGAGTAGACAAAAGTCGCGTATAAGACCAATCACACACTAAGGAGACACATAAGACATGTCGCTTGAATTCGCTGGAAAAACTGGTAAAAAACAGGTTTGAAACATTTTCGTTCTTTGTTTCGACCTGTTTTTGCGCCTCATCATGCGCTTCATGTCGCTCTGTCGTCTCAGTGTGCGATATGCCTTAAGTGAGATCGCGTATATAAACGTGCTTTGTATAATGTTGCAAAAACTAGACTTTTTTATGCATCTACTCATATAAGGTCAATTCCATGAAAACTTGTCATGTCGGTCACACAGTTGGAAATCGCTATACTTGTTGGCTACCAGTATTTTAGAACGGGAAAATTTGACTTATTTTATCGGAGATATCTCGTGAATTGAATAACGCGAAGAAAACTTTTCGAAAATAACGGTGGCCAACAAGCATAGCGATTTTCAGCTGTGTGACAGACATGACAAATTTTCATGGAATTAGCCCTAAATGGTATTTTAGGGCGTTCATTTCTATGTTTATTGTCGAAAATTGTGTCTTTTACGTATACTTAGATTAAAATTTAACTGTATTCAGCTGTAACTCATTGATTCTTTTTATAGAATAGACTGGAATAGTAACTGAAAATAAATAATGACTCAAACATGGCTTAATTGTTAAAACAAAAAATAAAATAACGTTATAATCAAAAATAAAGCAACAAAATTATTCTAGACTACATTTTTTTCACACACACAAAAAAAATTAAATATATGAAACTCAAAAAAAATATTAAAATCTTATTTAGTATTTTTGATAATGAGTCCCATTATAATGTGTCATTCAACTTTTATATAATACGAAAAAACTACCATTATTAACACGACAGTAGTTGTGTGTCGGTCTTTTTGTCGCCCATATAAATTATCTTCCTTAACTCATATCCCCTTAAAAATGCAATGGATAACTATCATCTAGCTGATTTTAAATTTTTCTCCACTACCATAGTGAAGTAACAAGACATCTCTGTTTTTCCTTCAGGTAAATTTTTACTAGCAAAGTTAAAATTAGTAGAAAAGCCTGCGCAACGATCACTAATGTCAGTTCATTTTTACTTTTTCCCATTATTCCAAAAGTTATGAATAAAATGTATACTTTAAGTAAACTATAAATTTATACAAATGTAAATAAGTACGAGTATTAAACCAAAATTACGTCCACTAATAACCATATCACAATATTAAGATATTTGTTTGCTTAAAAGACGTTATGAAAAGACATTAAAAGTAAATTAAAAATCTATATTGACATGTTTCAACTCTTTCACTGAGTCGTCATCAGAATGTATAACAAAAAATTACAAATAAAATGCATAAAAAATGGAAAAATCATCAAATATAAACAAGTAACCATATAACGCGCACGATATTTTTGCGACCGCACGTGTTACCACTATGTCACGACTCCGTAAGTTGTCCAAC
Organism: Maratus speciosus; assembly: GCA_963932465.1. Lineage (NCBI taxonomy): Eukaryota > Metazoa > Arthropoda > Arachnida > Araneae > Salticidae > Maratus > Maratus speciosus. The sequence continues at coordinate 446,523,645 of OZ010786.1, forward strand.
CATTCAACCCATAAATTCGGAATACGAAAAGATAATGTATTGTTACAAACTCCTGAATCTCTTAAATAAATTTTAATGGACTCTCTTATAAATAATTGTAAATAAAAATTAGACCTGTAGATTATTTTACTCTCGTTAAAAAGTATGTTAATGTTCTCTATTTGATTCAGCCGGGATAAAACATTATTACCTCCACTAGGAAAAATCCTTATATATGTATAACCCAGCGAAAATTCAATATCAGATGTAAAGAACATATAGCGGACATAAAATATAATAGAGGTAATAATGCTTTATCCCGGCTGAATGAAATAGAGAAAAATAACATATTTTTCAACGAGAGTAAAATAATCTACAGGTCTAATTTTTATTTACAATTATTTATAAGAGAGTCCATTGAAATTTATTTAAGAGGTTCAGGAGTTTGTAACGATATATTATCTTTTCATATCCCGAATTTATGTGTTGAATGGTTGGACAACTTACGGAGTCGCGACATAGATGGAACACGTGCGATCATGAAAATATAGGGCGCGTTATATGATTACTTGTTTATACTTTATGATTTTTTCCCCTTTTTTTATGCATTGTATTTGTAATTTTCTGTTATACATTCTGATGACGATTCAGTGAAAGAGTTGAAACATGTCAATATAGATTTTTAATTTACTTTTAATGTGTTTTCATAAAGTCTTTTAAGCAAATAAATATTTTAACATTATGATACAAATTTATAACTTCATTGAAATGTAATATTCGAATATTAAATGAAGAAGGTTTCTTATTTCACATTTTCTATTTGTGTGGGACTGGCGGCAAAAAGACCGAGCGCGACTAATAACGTTCTGATAAAAAAAAAAAGAAAGAAAAAAGGAAAAGAAAAGAAAAGAAAAGAAAAAAAAACGAGAAAACTGTCGAGTTAATCTTCGCGTAAAAAATATTGATAGCACAACAAAGAGTAAATAAAATATGAAAAATATAAAAGAATTATACTACTGCAGTCATATTTTTTTAACCTTCACGAGTTTCCTTCTTATCCTTACAGCATGCATTATAAAACATAGTAATAATATAACGTATAGCAAAAAGTAAACAAAATATAGAAAATATAGAAGAATTATACTACTGCAGTCGTATTTGTTTAATCTTCACGAGTATCCTTGTTATCCTTAAAACATGCATTATAAAACATAGTAACAATACAACGTATAGCAAAATGTAAACAAAATATAGAAAATATAGAAGAATTTTACTACTGCAGTCGTATTTGTTTAATCTTCACGAGTTTTCTTGTTATCCTTACAATATGCATTATAAAACGTAGCAATAATATAACGTACAGTTATAACTCGACTAACAAAAAAAGTATAATCATCTTTAATCATAATATTTTTTATGACGCATTTAATATTCCTGAATTCATTTATTTCTCTCTATTACAGTAAAAACATACAAGAAGCAAGAGACAAATGATATTAGGACGCGGGATCAAAGAAGTATTGTAGTGTTGCAAGTTTAGATTTTTTTTTAAATTATTATTCAAATATCTACTGCTATTTTAGATTAATAATGTTTGCCTTAATTAATCTGTTATCAAGTTAAACAAATATTACTATTCAGAAACAGAAGTTTAAAAAAAAAAATCCACTAAATTGCCATTACTGGCGAAGTGAGAAAGAATTCGCATCTTGATCTATGAGTTTGCTTTTTAAGCGTGATTTTTTTGCTTCAAAGAACCCGAAAATCTATCGCGTATTAAGGCGGGATCGTATAGTAACTGTTCGTGTATTAAACGTGATATTTTTGCCTTAGTCTTATAGGCGATGTTCAAGGAACCGAAAAAAGAAAACGCGTATTAACCGTAGGCGTCATAAGCGTAGTCCGACTGTAATTACAAATTCTGTTGTTGTTTTTTTTCGAGCCAAAATTCAACTATAGTATTCTCCAACAATATAGAAAAAAAAAGTTTATAATTTTGATTAATTTGTCTATCCGAAAATACAAAAATGCAATCTTAGAATATAATTTACATATTTGTTTTCTATTCCTATGAAATTTAATTAATTATAATTCTTTTCAGAACTATGCTCATACTAGAAACTGATGTGCACATTCATGGTTAAGTGAATTTTTTTCTTTACCTGTAAGCATTATTAGCGCTTTTTTTCCAGGATTTTCTAATCCATATTTAAAATTCCGAATGACAAATTTTTACTTTACGTACAGGTAAATCTCCAAGCGTTTAAATAAAAAAATGCTTTAACAATTTTTGGTATGACTTCTGAATTTTTGAATAAAAAAAAAGAAATTCCTGAAATGGACGCCTGTACATATTACACTGCGTCCCAAAAGTTCAGACAATCAATAAAATTTGCATTAACATAAAAAGAAATAAGGTACAATTAAAATTCGTGAAATAAGTAATAAAGAAAAGCAATTTTTCTGATATACATATATAAATTATGATCAAAGGTTTGAAATTATGAAATATACCTTAAATTATATAAAAATGTGCTGTCTCAAAAGTATAGACAATTATAATTTTGTTTGGTTTTTCATTTTTGAAAGTAACTAAAAACTTACTTTTAATATTTTATTGTATCCCATGTTATTTTATAACATCAAATACACGTTGTTACATATAATTAACTAAGCATTGCATTACAGAAAGATATATTTCATACCACGCTTTGTAAATTGCAATTTTTAAGTCATTTACACATGTATATTGGTTTCAATTTTCATATATTTTACAAGATAAGATCCCCCATATGTTTTCCGTGGGATTCAAACTTGGACTAAGTGCTGGCCAGTCTAATAGTGTGATATTGTTTCACCTAACCCATGTTCTCGATAATGTGGAGGTATGGATGTATGCCCCATCTTGTTGGAAAACACAGTCCGCTCCTGCTAGCAAATCCAAATTACGTGATGATAGAATGTTATTAAAAATGGCTTCAGTTGATAATTTATCTCTGCATGAAATTGCATAAATTTCCAGAATTTCAAAAAGTACTGTACACAGAAGAATGAAAGCTTCAACAAATATTGTTTACAGGAGTATGAAAGCAAAACCTTGCTTAAAGCAGAGACACCTTAAAGATGCATGTCCAAAGTGGGCTAGAAAGCATATGTCATACGTTGAAAAATGGATTTCTGTCTACTGCAGAGATGAAAAGAAATGGAATTTAGAACGGCCCTGATAAATTTTACTGGCATGACCTAAGAAAAGAACTCACGAACTGTTTCAGCAAGCAACAAAGCGTATGATCCGTAATGACATGGGGAGGTTTTTCTTTCAACGACCAAACATTTCTACTATTTATGGACAGAAAAATGAAATCAGGGGATTATCAGGATGTTTTACATTGCAATATACTGCCATTTATGGATTTGCCAGCAGGACCTGACTGTGTTCCACAAGATGGGGCATCCATCCATACTTCCACATCATCGAAAACATGGTTTAGGCAAAACAGTATCACACTATTTGACTGGCCAGCACTTAGACCAAATTTGAAATGAGGGATCTTATCTTGCACAATATATGAAAATGGAAAGCAATATACATGTGTAAATGACTTAAAAATTACAATTTACAAAGCGTGGTATGAAATATCTCCTTCTGTAATGCAATGCTTAGTTAATTATATGGAACAACGTGCATTTGATGTTACAAAGTAACGTGGCAACACAATTAAATATTAAAAATAAGTATTTAGTTACTTTTAAAAATGTAAAACCAAACAAAATTACAATTGTCTATACTTTTGGGACAGCACATTTTTGTATAATTTAATGTATATTTTATAATTTCAAACCTTTGATCATAATTTATATGTGTATATCAGCAAAACTGCTTTTATTTATTACCTATCTCACGAATTTTAATTGTACCTTATTACTTTTTATGTTAATGCAAATTTTATTGATTGTCTAAACTTTTGGGACGCGGTGTATAAAATACAAACGTGTCTGTGCGAATCGTTGATGTCATTTTCACGTTGGTTACCGCAGACAATTAAATTTGCTGCTCATTTTCTTTTAATTTTAAGCATCGAAAAATTTCAATTTTCCACCTTCGCATAGGGGGAAAAATGTGCTTCCAAATGCAATTTGTTTTAAAGTTATATCACAGTTTGTTCGAAAACTGTACAGTTTACTGATTTTTTATATTTTTAAAGTAATTTTCTAGAATATATATATTTAAATCTATTGCTATTTAATGCAGTCGATTACAAAATATAATTATTTAACTTTTTCTCTGTATTTACTTAAAACCGTATAAGTATTTCAGCATTTGTTTTTTGGGTTGTATTCCATATCGAAATCAAAATTTCATCAATAAATAAATAAAATATAAACAAAACACCAATTTCAGACAGATAATCGAACTACACGATTAAACACTTATCAGAATCTAACAGGTTGCTGCAAATAGCGATATCTAGAGATTTCTACGGCTGTTAATCCTTAGCACGTGGGCAATTCGAAAGTATTGCTTTTATAAATTTAAAAACTTTATTTGAACACATGATTGCTGTTCTTCATATAAACATTATATTGGACAATATAAAAAAAATCATTAAATGTAAAAAAGATCTATAGCCTTTTCAATTAATAAAAATGGTTTTCATCTACATTATGTATACCGGGAAGCCGGATTGTATCTCCTAGTATGCGCTAATGAAGCAAATGGGTTAAGGTAAATTATTTCAAATTTTTTGTCATTTTATTACAATGAGCTACAGTAATAACTATATAGCATATTACTCAAAAGAAAAATGTATAGATAGGTTTATCTTATTTTTTTCGCGTTTGTTATTAAAGCAGTGTCTCGTGCTTTAATAAGGTAATTTTAAGAAAAAACAACTTTACCAAAACTTTCCCCCAAACTAAGTTATACAGAAAAACTCGGAAAACTAAATCGATTTTTTATCGAAATTCTAAATGTCTTTTAATATCATTGTGTAATTTCTGATTATTATCAAGTAATGAAAAGTAACAAAACGTCTATGCTAAAGCTGTTCTGGAATACATAATGGCTACTTTCTGACACATTCACACAGCCATTTAGGGTAAGTCAGAAAGAGTTGCCCCATTTAACTCCCCCCACCACCCCTATTTTTTCTATTTTATAGTAATGATTTTTGTAGCGTACATTTAAATTATCTACTTCAAATTTAATGTAGAACTTCGTAGAAAATATTATTGTAATATAAATACCAGATAAAATGGGATTTTTATCAAAAAACTAAACCAATGATTTTGGCCATCTATTCCGGATCTCAGGGATAGACGCCCCACTTGATCGGAGTATTAGATGATACAGCCGGTAGCTCTAGAAGTAGGAAGAAATATGGTTGCAACCTATGAACTAATATATTATTCGATACCTGTTTCAACAACATTCACTAAATATTTCATGAAAAATCTCTAATAAAAACGTTATATTTCATTTGCAACTATCTCTATGTTATGAAAGCATACTACAAAAGCCAAACTTACCTTTTTTGATGAATACAAATTTATTTGAAGAAATAAATCACTGTAACTTCACCTACTACGCTTTTTAGCTTACAGGCTATCAAAGCCTGAGAGCGAATGTACCAGCATGTTCTGTATGCACGTACGTATGCATGTATGTACGTAATGCGATAACTCTTGATAGAAATATCCGATTTGCTTAAAATTTTGGATATGGGTTTATTCTGTTAAGGCGCTTCCCTGATTAGGTTTTAGGGTTCATTGGTTAAGTATAAAGGGGGAAACCAGGCTAATCCTCTCCCCCAATTTAGATAAATGGGTTTTTCCTGCAAAATTCTCCAATTTGCTTAAAATTTGGTATGTCGGTTTAGTCTGATAAGGCGTTTGCCTGATTGGATTTGGAGGTTCATTTGTTAAGTATAAAGGGGGGGGGAGCAGGGCGTTAAATCCCCCACCCCTGAATTTAGATAAATTGGTTTTTCATGCAGAATTATCCGATTTGATTCAAATTTGGTATATCGGTTTTATCTGATAAGGCGCTTCCGTGATTAGATTTGGAGGTTGATTGATTAAGTATAAAAGGGGGAGGGTTGAGGGAATTAATCCCCTCTGTATTTAGCTAAATTGGTTTTCTGATAATTTCTTTATTTTTCGAGGGGCATTAATCTTTTAAATAGGTGTACAACGCACAGTTAGTGTGAATATCTTGTGAGCTCAATAACATCAGTTTTACCTGGCACTTTTTAAAGTTTATTTGTAACAATCGAGAGTAGAAGAACGTCAAGCTCCATCACATGTCCACACCTGAAATACAGTTAGTGGGGCAACTAACCCGATGTGGCATCTAACCGGGATTTGCTCTATATTTTCAAATGCATGAAATTGGCTTGTATTCTTTCTCAGAAATAGAGAAAATGAACACCTGTTTGCCTTTTTCAATAAAGTCCAAGAATCTTTTAGAAAGTGGTATCAAATTTGGCGTTTAAAGCCGATTGTCGGGATTCAACAGCCCGTATGAGGTACATGGGACGCGATAGAGTATTACTCTACACATATTACATTCATCGAAAAATGAAAAACGAATTTAATGAAAATTTATCGAAAAACACAAATTGAAAATATGTTTTGTCTTCACTGCTGGTAATTTCAGTCCTTTATATATAAAAATGATCCTGTGAGTGTGTCAGAAAGCTTGGCAATCTTAACCCTAGAACTGCTGGTAATTTTACTCAAGTTTTATAAAACAATTCTACACCAGAATTTTTATTTAACTTATATATAGACTTAAGCAGATATTAGTCTCTTACTTACATAGTCTCTTATAAAAATATAGTCTGATTTAGATATTTAGTTTATTTTAAAGAAATTTCTGGTTTGAATAAATATTTTGAATGTACTGTCGGGTCCGTTGGACCAGCCTGGTAGGTGGAGGGTTGGTTAACAGGGGAAAAAATTATTTTGAGAATCGCTTTAAAGCTCAATATAAACCACTTGAAAATTTCATTTATAATTAGAAATCTCTGTCGGATTAAATAAACGACTATTATCTTAATCATTATATGCAAAAATATATGTTAATATGACTTCTTACGTATATATTATTAAAACTTTCTGCTGTTTGCGAAGGTGATAAAATTTTCCCTAATTTAAATATATCTATAAAAGAAAAAAAAGAGAGAGAGAGAGAGAGAGAGAGAGAGAGCTCGGAAAACCAATCGATAATATGCCGACCTTTGAAATGGCATTTAATGTCTTCTTTCGGAACTTGTGATTCATTTTCAAACGTGATGCGATATAAATGTTTTTTACGAAACAGCCCGGAAATAGCTCGAGTAATAGCACAAATCATCGGACTGATGATCACGGTGTGTCTAAATATATTTTGATTGTAAGTCATTATTAGATGTTCACTGAAAGTTTTTAAAAATATTTTATTGATATAGCGGAAACGTATGAATTCCAAAAATTATTTTACATAATTTTAAGACGTAATTTTTGGTTACAATATTAATAATGATGAGAAAAAATGTACAACTTTAAAAAGTCTTCTGAAAATTACAAAATTTTAAAAGATTAAATTAAAGTAAATTTCAAAGTTTACTGATTTATTTGTCTATGTACATTGTCACTTAGTGATAATTAAATGTTATAACTCATAATTACCTATCTCATAATTAAAACTGATAGTTAATTGTTAATATGTATTTTAAGACTGAATAAAACAAAACGGTATGACTGAAAATAAAACAAAAGGAATGTAGATTTTATAATTGATTGGTTATATTGATGTACATCCATGTAGTTTTCAACACTTTTCAACAAAGTTGAAAAGTGCTTATTCATTCGGTTTGTCTGTCCATCTGTCCACGCTCTAACTCCCGTAAACATAATTGGATTTTCATGCAACTGATACACGTTACTTAAGGTCACCAATGAATGTTTACATATAAAGTATGTTGGATTAATAGCTCATTTACAGGAGCACTCAAAAAGAATTTCGTTACATTATAGTCAATGGGGAAAAACTGTTTGCGATGTATTTTAATGACAATAAGCTATTTTAAATGTATTGAAATTGATATAAATCACTGAATTTCACTACAAGAGGATTACTATACAATAGGACAATACAATATATACAGGGCGGATTAAATTAATCGGATAATATCCCGATTGTAGATAGAAACAGCTGAAATTAGGTTTTTAAATGTGTAATGCGTTTCCATATCGTTGAACTAGACAAAATATTTTAAATTATTAAACGGTGCAGTTTTGTATCATTATTCTGAAAGAGATGGAAAGTGTTTAATAGTCTATGCTTGACGCATGATTTTTTCTTTCTTGTTTTTAATTGGATGGTTTGGATAATTTCAATTTTTGGAAAACGTGAATATATTACATACCTTCTTGTATTTTTTTAAAGTGTTTTGCACATACACAGAAACACAAATTTATATATATATAATATCTTCCTCTATTTCGTTGTGTATGTGTCTATGTGCTTATGCTTGTGCGTGCGTGCATGCGTGCCCTACGAATTTGTTAATTATACTGGATATTCTAAGAATTGCATAGAACACATACATCTACTGTTCTTTTACAGTTATTCACCGTCAATTACCCAAGTAAGAAATTTCATAATTGAGCATAAATATAAGCGATGTAAAGCGACTATAAGAAAAATGCATACTTGACATTTAACTTTGGTATAAGTAAATAATATTTTAAAATAAAATAAAATGAATAGCGAACTGCTGAAAAGTGCTAGTTCATGTCGTCAGCAACAACTCGTACATGAACTTTAAATAGCCTGGGAACGTGATAGCCCCAGGCTTGCTTCATTAAGAGCGGGCTAGGGCAATCAGGAATGACTTCTTAATTATTACGGTTTAAATACTTCCCAAAAGAGAATAGATTGTAACGAGGTCAGAATATTTAAAACAAAATCTTCATTGATTACACACAAAAAAGATCTTCCTAACTTTCATTTATTGTGGTTCTGATGAACTCGAATTATACTTAGACTTAATTTTTGATATTGTTGAATTTTTTTCCATGTAAATGTCAATAACCGAGAGAAATATAATGTAACCTTTTGATGCTTTAAGGCATTTTTGGTTTTATTACTTACCCATCTTACGTAGTATAGAGTTATGTAATCGTTTTAAAATTCGAAAATTTTTGACGGATTTACACGCTTCAGACATTGGAGATTCAGAAAACATATTTTTAGAAAATAAAATTTGCAGTCCGTCTGTCTGTGTCTGTAAATGCTCTATCTCCCGAACAAATTCAGATAGAGACTTGAAATTTGGCGTGTACTCAGTATGTAAGAATTAGAAGAAGCCTATCGAATTTCATTAATCTTGATTTTCCGGAGTTTCTTTTTTTCGGGCTCTTGAAATATTCGTTCTGATAAAAAAAGGTAAATAAAATTTTTGAAAATTATTTAATTTAAGGTGTGAATATACAAGACAATAAAAAAAACGTAAATTTCACATAAAGAATGAAGTCGACCTGATAATTAGTTGCCGAGATATTTGCCCATTCTTCGATTTTTCATGACACTGTATTTCATTCAAATTTCAATACAAAGATATATTTTATTCGGAAATAAGACCCTTTATCCGACGCAGTAAACTGTTAGTTAATATGATTCTCATTTTTGGAGTTATAAGTATGTTTCTTTTACGCAATTCAGCAATAGAGCATTTAAAGTTTATGACGCTATCAAGCCACGATTTTAAACACTCCATCTACCGAACAAATTGAGATTGAGGCTTGAAATTTGGAAAGTACTTACAAGGAAGGTCTCCTTACAGGGCATACTTAGAATATGTTGAAAAAAATGCCAGTGAAACTACTCATGTATGTAATAAGGGATCAGTCAAATTTAACGGCGGAATTTCAGTATAAAGTCTGTAAAAAAATAAAATACTTTGAAATATTTGGCGCGAAAATACGAAAGTGACACGCGATTTGGCGAGCAGGATTTTTCCTCGCCAAATGGAAACGATTTTAATGCATCTGAAAATTGTTTATTAATTGTTTTTTTTTAGAATGCACGTTGTTTAATGAATTTAAACTTAATGAAAGAGGTTAATATATATTTTTTATATTGCATATTTATGTTGCTTGTTACTGTAGTTATTTAATTTTATCACTGTAAAAATATTTTCTATGCTTTGCAAGTTGCAACTATCTATTTTAAGTTATAGTCAGCTGACATTTGATTGCCATAATGCATTTTCATATCGAAGACGAAGTCGTTTCCATAGCAACAAAATCAAATCGACAGTGTTCTGTCTGCCTTATTTTTGAGCTTGACATAATTTAAATCAATTTTAATTTTGTTTTAAATCGTAAAACATGATATTTAAATTTTATTATAAATACATATAAATATATATGACAAACTATAGTTAAAACAAATTAAAAATGATAAAACTATAGCTAAAACAAATTAAAAATGACAAAACTAAAGTTATTTAAATTAAACTTATATAAACAAATTCAACATAGAAAGATTTTTGCTACATAAAAGCGTATTTTTTTTTCATCGCCAACCGGTGATAAATCGCCAAATAGACGAAAATTTCATTATTATTATTATTATTATTTTTTTTTTTTTTTTTTTTTTTTTTTTTTTTTTTTTTTTTTTTTACGGACGCTGTATCGGAGTTCCGCCAAAATTTTTTTATAAACATATATATCCATATGAGAAGAACATTCTGTAATTTTTTCAGATTTTTCTGAGTATGCCCGTATGGAGACCTTCCTTGTTAGAATATATTAGAACGACAAAGCCTATTAAATTTCAGTAACCTTAGTTATCCCTGGATATGTATTTTATAAATAGTTTACACATGTTTTACATATGTTTTCATACACATGTTTTCATATTTTACATTATCCATAATACATGATGGGTAAGTATTACGGTTGCACCCAACGACTAGTTCGTGTATGGGTATAATTCACTCGACATATTGAATTTAATTTAATGCATGTTTTGTACTTTAAAAGGCGTCAGTATCTACTGTGTCTCCACGTATAACCTGACCGACCATTATTTTCGCAACCGTTGGTCCTAGATGCATACTTCCAATTACAAAAATGGTTTAACTAAGGTAAAGAATTATTTTTAAAGCGATTTCGGTCAAGAAAAACATTTATTAAAAAATTACGAAATTTAGATTTTTATACGGTCCCCCGTTCCTATAAGTTATATTTAGTAAAATTTTCCTGTGACACTGACAAGTAAGACAAAAAAAAGAAAAATCCCGTTATTCTGCGATAAAAAATGACCGAGTAATAGTTGTTTAAATTTGGAGCACACTTTTCGCTGCAAATTAGGGGTCATTTACAAATTTAGTAGAAATATAATTCCGTCAGATATATTACAAAAATGGTTGAGAGTAAAATTGAAATTGCAATATAAATTTGAAATCTTTCATCATTCTGAAATATTACTGCGAAATATACAATTTGCAATAAACATATAAGGAAAAGAAAAACAGAATTTTTGTTAAATAAAAGGATGAAAAACAACAGCCTCAATTCTTTACAAAATGATACATATTTTAAAATGCTGTTAGATTGCACTGTCTTTCAAATTTTGTGTTGTGCCATGTTTTTTAGCTTTCGAAAATTGATTCTCATGTATTTTTTTAGCGCTGAATCCCAAAATGATCTTCATTTTAAACTATCACGTAAGGATTTTTCTCAAATCGCAAAATACAAAGTGTAAAAGTTTAAAGTTAAAATTGATTCCCCCCGCCCCTCCCCTTCGAACCTCATCGGACCCCTGAGCTATTTAGCTGTAAGAAATCCAGTATAAGCCAAAAAATTTAATATATTATTGAATAAAATAAAATTAAACTGAATTAAAAAGTCTTATATCTATTTTATAGTATTAGATTTTTCGCTATTTTTTAACCTTGAAATTTACGATTTGCAAAAAATCATGACATGATGGTTAGAAGTGAAGGTGATTTTTTTATTCAGCATTAAAAAATACATAAAACGTAATCATAAAAGTTAAAAAATACAACCATCGCAAGTTTCTGTTATCTAATCTAAAACTCTTTCTTAAACTTGTTGACTGTAATCTATCCGAAATTTTTTTTTGTGTTATCCTCTAATATAAGGATGTATAAGATGGAAAGTGTCGAAAATCATATTAATATAGCATGGTCATCGGATTTAAGTCAGTGTGTAAAATTTAACTTCGATCGGACATTTTAAAGTGAGTTAATGTTTGAGTATAAAATTTAAACTGGAAAGATAATCGTTGCAAGTTAAATGAAACCTTATGAAAATAACATAATTTTGGTTAAAAGAAAATCATGGCCTCAAATCCTTACAAAATACAACATATGTTAAAATACAATTGTTGTAACTAATCTGAAACTTAACTAATAAAAGTTAATCATAATATTTTTACGATTTCTTTCAAAACGCAGATATATTGAAATAAGTTTAAGTACTTTATATTAGACCTCTGGAAGCATGTCAAAAATCATCTGTTTTGAGCTGCAAAAAAGTGGTATAAGTCATGCATTTCAAAGTTTCATAACTCGGTCAATTTTAATGTTACAATATGGAACTTTTTTTGTCCTACTTATTAGTGTCACAGTAAATTTTTATTAAATATCACTTATAGAACCGGGGGACCGTATAAAAATTTAAATTTCGTATTTCTTTAATAAATGTTTTTCATAACCCAAATCGCTTTAAAAATAATTCTTTACCTTATTTAAACCATTTTTGTAATTGGGAGTATGCATCTAGGACCAACGGTTGCGAAAATAAAGGTTGGTCAGGTTATACGTGGACACACTGTATAGTACATTTAAAAGATGTTTTTATTGAATATGATCGTAACTTGTTTGTTATTATTTTTAAAATGTTGAACGAATTTTCTGTGTGAATTGGGAATTCGTGAAATATCTGAGAACTACAGTGATTTATAATATCTATGTTTTAAATTTAATTTATTCGTAGTTCACTGCATTGCACGTAACACAAAGTGAATTAATTCGCACAAACTTGCTGTTTACATTTATAGACACTAATCTATTTTCTCACTACATTTACATTCAAACTTAGTGTGTAGTATTTCAATGTGTAAATCAAACTTAAGTTGTATATTGTAATGATTAAAATTTTAAAATATTAGAAAAAGTAAATTGTTTAATTGTAAAAAAATAATAGCATATTTCAAGATTTAAAAAGTAAACATTCTTATCACAGTAATGAAATATTTTTTATTTTTAAAAATAAGATTGTATTGAAAGGGACATTTTCGGAATAGTTACAAGCACTATTATGAGCTATTGCGTAGCTGTTTAAACAATGTAAATAGTTTTAAAAAGTAAGACAGTGTATCATTAAGGAGGGACTTCCTCCATGTTGGTTTTTACTGGCTTGATTCGGTTGATTCGGTGATCTTGATTCGGTTTTGCTGAAATAGTTAGTAATATTAGTTGGCCACAGTAAGACTAAACCCTATAAACTTTCGAGAAATAAATGTCCAACGTTAAATAGCACAAAGTGTGCACCCATAAGCTTAGTTCGGCTGTACTTCGCCATGCAATTACAATCGTCTTCCAGAAATCATACAGTCATTCCAGATATACTATCACTGTGAGAACTATGAACTAGGTATGGAAGGCAAACCTTTTCCTTTTTTGAAGGCGTATGCCTTCAAAAAATTCACAAACAATAACTATCAACATTGACAGATGACAAAATTTTACAAAAGAAAAAAAGAAAGAAAGAAAGAAAATGTGATACTTATACGAAACACTGCTTAATAGAACCAGTTGTTTTATGCATTAAATAACTGCAAACGAAAATAAAAATGCGATATTTTGCATATTATGTTCTACTTATAATTTAATGAAATTTTAAATCGGAAATGGGATTAATTTTAATAGTACTTTCAATGATAAGAGGAAAATACAAAATTTTTAAACTTAACAAAGATTTTACATCTTACTTATAACTTATCCACGTTTCCTTTAAAATAAAAAGCAATGTTAATAGTTCACTATTGCAATTTTTGTTGTTGTTGTTAGTGTGATATACATCTCAGGATTCTGTTTCAGTGATTTCTCTATGAAATTCATTTGAAAAAAAAAAAGCTTTTAAATTGCTATAGAAAGTCTAAATTGTTACATGTTGAAAACGCTCCACAATATCATAGATAAAGAAAGTTTTCTAACAGTTCACGCAAAAATATTTCAATTTTTTGCATACATGCACCAAAAATAATTCCATTCGGGGATGTGCATATTCACTTAATTTTTGATACGGAAGATAATTAAAATCGCTAGTTAGAAATTTTTAGGCATATCGAAATTTTTAAAACTACTTCAAGTAGCGAGTTGGAAATTGACACATAGACGCCAAATAATATTCTACTTCATAAATTCAAAAAATCGAAAAAATCCATCTGTATCTTTTTATTTTATTTTAAAAATTATTTTTATACCGAAAAAGAAATGCATACGCATTCAATCCTATCGCAAATTACTTAAATCATAGAGATTACTTTACTAAATATCGCTATTTTAAGTCACAATTTTCGTTGAAACACACGGATACACATTTTTTACAACTTTTAAAATTTTTAAAGAGGGAAAGTGGTTCAGTTCCGGGAGTGAGATGCTCAGATACACGGTAATTCAAAATTTGAGAAGTTGACCAAACACTTTACTATCTTGGCCCCTAATTATCTTAGCCCCATATATCGCCCCTTTTTGAACTTGGTACCGGTAGACTATTTCTGCCCTCCGATTCCCCCGATCATTAGGGGCTGAATTGTTTCGCTGGGGACGCTTTTCTAACTTTTTCCAAACTCCACATGTGATATATCATTAAACAGATCTTTGACCACACGTTCATATTTTGTATCCCCTGCCCCTGATATTGTCTTTCTCCAATTGCCCCACTTTCAATATTTTAAATCATTGGTTAAGTAACTTGGCTCTTAATTATCTGAGCTCCATATATCTCTCCTCCATGAAAATTTGACCAAAAAGGTAACTCGGTCTGAAGCGACCGTTTATGCCCTCGGTTTATGCATCCTTGACGATTATAGGTAGTTGTCCACCCCGAGAGGACACTATTGTAACTTTTTCGACGCTGTCATGTGATATATCATTGGATAGACCTTCGAGCATTCTTTCATATTATGTACCGCTGTCCCTCACTCCTTCTCACCATTTGCGCCCATGTTTTATTTCTCTTATTTGAATGCCCGCCATCTCAACTAATATATCTCTAGGTAGGTTGAATAACGAAATTTTATTCGGATTGAGGTTTGTTAGAACAGAGTGCTTTCTCTGGCGGCGTAATGTGTTACTAAAAGACTTTGCACTGCGTTCACATCGCGACTGCATTGCGGTGCAGCAGGCAGCAGGGACCCATATCGGAAATTCATATAGAACATATTACATCACCTGGTGGTGGAAGGCGGGGTGAAAGGAGTTTACAGGGCGCGGGCAGCACGCCTACTATATTGCATCAGAGGCATCGAGTATACATGTCAGAGTTTCCTTCGGAACCTTCTTGAAAACAGAGTTCGCCCCTTTGCGATAGAAAGTAGAACTAAAATATTTTGCAGTGTGTTCTCAGAACGCTAGGTATACGGTGCTGTAACACCGGGAAACCGAATCAATGGTTTGTTCGGAACGATGTTGGTTTTTTGGAAAATTTTTATGTAAATTCGAGGGCCCTATGTAATTACATACTATTTTAAGGTCCGTTTTAGGTTTTATTACGGGCAATGCCGGGCCGTTCAGCTAGTAAATAATAAATTGGGAAATAATGGATTTAATTTGTTCAAAAATCTCTTATGAGAAGGAAAATTAGAGTATTTTAAAGTAAATTAATATTTGTTTCCTTCCAACTTGCTACTGTTTTCTTCATTGATATAAACTAAGAATAGAGTGAAAATTAAACTGAATATCGAGAAATGGACACATTCAAAAAATTGAAAATGAATTCACAATACAATATCAAAAAACATACAACTTTTTAATATTGAAAACAAATGCTACATCCATGTCAAACTAAATTAAACAAAACTAATTTTATTGTAAATAAAAATCAAATTCTTTAAAGAAATTTAGAGCAGATAATATAATTTTCTGGATTACTTAATATAAGTGATCGCAGCTGCGCTTTTCGGATTACGGAATACCGTTAAAATCAATTTTTTATTCACAACTCTAGCAATTTTACAATTAATATATATTATTATACTGCCCACTAAGAACATCAAAACGCATTTTTTTATGAAAAATAAAAATTTTTATTCAAATGAATTTTTAAAATTTATAAAAAGCTATGCTTTCATACTAACCGTAATAGCATCTAATTGCCGAGAAATCGCCAAAGATGGCTATTTACAACGACCTTTTTTATTCTAATAATTTCAGCGTTTTAAGCATGTAATCCGATTGCATTTCGGTTAAGTTTCTGCTTTATTTTTATTATTTTATTTATTTAATTATCGAAGTTTTAATTTCGTCATGGAGTATTAGCCAGAAACAAATACTGAACTATTTTCATTGTTTTAAATGGAAATGTTTAGTAATCGAGCTGCATGTGCTAGAGTTAGACTTAAAAAAAATAATCATTGAAAATTATTTGAAAATCATCAAAAACTCAGTAAATTCAGATACAGCTTTTAAACCAATTTTATTTGAAAGAAGACATTTTCTCCTATTCGACGGTGTAAAAATTAAAATTGTGCGATACGTAGAAGTTAAACAAATTACAGTAAAAACGATATCTAATGATCAGGTACTGCCACCGTCAATATAACATCAGAATTACACACAATCATGTTTTCGTTTTGTAATATAAATAATTTGAAACAAACCTCGAGATAATGTTTCACCATACAAGTTAATAAACAACAGTGTCTCCCAGCCAGTAGTTGATCAAATAAAGTCAGTGCTAGGGGGTTTTTATTACATCTTCTTCTTTTAAGTTTTAGAGATAAACTAATATGACTGCTACAACCCTAAATGAATGTCCTATAATGAGCAAACATGAAATTCGCTGAAATTAAATAGCAAAACAAAATTATGCATAAATAGTTTTTTTAATTGCCATTATCCGAGTGGTTGATCCTGCTTTCGAAGCTGGTACACGGAAACTGCTGGGTTCGGACCCAATCGCGCCCGTTTGCCAAATCGTTCGGAGTTTACCGTGGTTTTCTTCGAACCTTGATTGTCCATGCGTAAATACGGGTTAGGTTCCCTTAGAAAGACCCCCACGGAGGGCATCCCTCTCGGACCCATATCCCATGTGCAGATAATAGGCCGTCATAAACACCACCACCACCACCACAGAGTGGTTGATCAGGCGAAAGAAATCAATCGAGAATTTAAAAGTTAATCTTTAAAATATCATCCTTTGGCTGTGATTAACAATAATTCATATAAAAATATTTGTTGGGGTCGTCTTATGTGAAATAATTACTCTTCTGAATTCTAAGAACGGTGGAATGTTTAATGTATTTCTTAATGAAACGATAACTTAAAAAGATATAAGATAACTTAAAAAATTTGCTTAAGGGGACCGAGAAAGCAAAATTGAACTAAAAAAATCGATTTTTACTTTTTTATATTATTAAATAGTTTAAACTTTTATCTTTCCAACAATGGCCCCAGCAGTGACTGAGAGGTTCTGCTCTCGAAGCTGGTAGATGGGAGGTGCTGGGCTCGAACCCAATCGCGCACGTCGGCCTAATCGTTCGGAATTTTCCGTGGTTTTCTTCGAGCCATGGATTTCCATGCGTAAATACGGGTTAAGCTCCCTTAGAAAGACCCCCACGGAGGGCACTCTCCTCTCGAGCCTATATCCCTAGGGTAGATAATCGGCCGTCAAAATATCAACCAACCAACCAACAAATCTTTCCAACAATGTGTCACACATGTTTATATATAAAGAAAAGAAGGGTTGAAATGAATCATTCTTTCTAAGAGTACTTCAAAGCTTAATGGCCATTTAAATCTTTAATTGACTCTTTCTAAAAACTTGGATTTTTCATGTTTATGTCCCTTTTTTTCAATATCTATTAAACTTCAGAACTCAGACTTTTATTGAATACTTAAATAATGATATGTTGCATACTTTAATACAGGAATTTAATGATTTGTTGAGAATTATTTATTTTAAGCAGTGAAATCTTACCAAAAATGCTAATTTAAAAATGGCTTTCAATAAATAATTAATAATTAATTTTGAGTTTCACTTAGAAATAAAATGGTCTGTTAGATTACGTAAATCATGTTATTTTAACTACTCTAAAAAATCTAGACTTCTACCTTTCACCAATTCTGAGAAAAAGGTACATAAAGTTGGTGAATTTAACATGGAGGATATAGGGTTTCCCGGTCCCCTTATGGGTCTCAGGATTCTTAAAATTGGGAAAAATGAAAAGAAAAAGACCATTTTCAACATTTAATATCTTAAAATCTATATGATTTTAAAACACATTTTTTATTGGGAAGAAAGATATAAGTATGTTCTTTAATTTAACATATTTAAAAAATTGAGAGATCCAGAATTAGTATTTATAGGGGGCTCCAAACTGTCAAACATTTGACGAGTAGAAACTTTCGTTTAACAGATAACGCGCAATATTACAAAATAAATTCTGCAAATAGAATGAATTTTGTTGAGCCTAAATAAACTTCAGATTTTTATAATTACCCTGTATCTAAATAATTTTGTATTTAAATCATTTTTATATTTTATATAGAATGTTATATTTAGCTAATACAAAACTTTGAAATCTTCAACAGTAATTATTAATTAACAGATAATTTATTTTTTATCAGCTAAAAAAAATATTTTTTTGAAGAATAAAAATGAAATTTTAGGTTCAATTTATACAGACTAACATGAAACACGCGTTTTAAAAATTTCATGAAAAAATATCCAGAATTTTTTGAGGTATCCTGCGCGTTATGCCCAAAAACGTCATTTGGAGAAAAATGGCTTCAATGTTTCGTAAACGCTGCTTCAGTTATTGAGGTGGTATAAGTCTAAAAGTCGTAACTCCTGTTCTAATAGGAATTTTAAGGAAACTATTATATCAAAATGTCCAGTAAAGATAGGAGTTTATAATCTTAAAAAGTAAATAAATAAAATTTCGAAAATTTTGAAGCATTAAATGTTCTGAGAACCCTTAAATCATTTGTTTCTATCGTCCGATTATTGGGACGCTTCGAATTTTAATAAATTTGTATAATTTTCTTCTTATTTTCAACATAAAAACTGTATGAAATAATTATCTATAAATGTCTTTATCTGGTATCGAAAGATGACAGCACAAGATGAATATTTATTTGAATAAAATGAAGGTTTTTCTTTCGAAGTTTATAGATTTTCATTTTTCAGGATGGCAAAAAGTGAAAAGTAAGTTTATTTGTGTTTTTATCTACCAAATATTCAAATAAATAAGTTATATTCTTAGCTTGTAGACTACTTTGAAATACGTATTTTTTTAAATTGTGAAATTATATGTTCAAGCCTATTATTTATACCTTTTTTTAAGCTACAAAATATAAAGGGCTAGGCACGAATGAGTAAATATTTTTATTAGCCATTTATGGGACAGTTATTTATGTAAATAACTTTTCAAGATAATTAGGAAACAAAATGTTTTTAAGCCTCAAATATGATTATTCTTACAAGGAGAGGGTCCGAGGTTGGTCTCACCGAATGTAATGAACATTTGTGTATCGATAGAGTATAGTTAGTATATCAATATATGAGCGTCATAAAGCGCAACCCCCCATGGGGTCTTGAGAAATAACTCGCAAAGTTTAAGCTACTGTTCATAATCGGATAAATTTTCTTCTTTGGCAAGCGGCTCAATAGCACGATCGATAGGTCGCTGGATTTCAGTTTTTATGGCCCGGGTTCATATCCAGCTGGGACTTGTTTTTCGGAACGAAAATTTTTATCAATCATTTTCAAGCCACAATTGAAAAGATATGTATAATAATTGAAATTTACGAAAAAGATGAATTAAATGTATGTTTTGTAGCATATAAGTGCTTTTTTAACTACGAAAAAAAATGAATATTTATATGTCTATAGACCAGAAATTTTTCGTGGTTTAAAATTATTTACAGTTGTTTCAATAAATATCAACAATTTTTAACAGAGAAATAAATTAAAACCAGTGATATAAATGCGTGAGTAATTATATTATTTTAGCTTTGTTTCTATACGAAAGTATTTCGAATATTTAATGATTTTTTAATACCCTTTTTTAAATTCTTAATATGACTTTTTTTATTTCGGATTTTTGGTTTTGTAATTATTACATAATAACTATTTTCAGCAATTCAATATCTTTTTGGAACTTATTTTTAAGCACAAAGACAGTTATTCTAACTATAATCATAAGAATTCAAGATTTAAAAAATTCTAAAGTTCAAAAGCGAGTTGGTAAAAAAAAAAGATACATTTATTTCACTGTGAAAAATAGTAGCTTATTTATGTAAATAACAGTAAATAAATTTTAAAATAAGCTTAATTTTATGGTCTATAAAAGTTCCAATTGACCTTTTTTTAGTTTGTTATTATTATTATTATTATTTATTATTTTATCTTTACTTTTCATTAAATATATAAACTTGCA
The DNA here is from genome assembly GCA_963932465.1 of Maratus speciosus. NCBI lineage: Eukaryota > Metazoa > Arthropoda > Arachnida > Araneae > Salticidae > Maratus > Maratus speciosus. Next base: position 446,544,310 of record OZ010786.1, read on the forward strand.
AAGATTCGCACTTAAAATTGTATTTATATAATTAAACTGCATTATATACAAATATTAAACAAGAAAAAAAAATGATTTCCGAAAGAAATTACTACGCAGACACCTATTCTAATTAAAAACTAAGAATTCCAGACTTTAAAAATCATATAAAAACATAATTTTAATAAGCTATGAAATATTTGAAGTATTTGTATGAGGAAAACAATTAAAATAATATGTTTGTTCACTTATTTTAATTTATTTCTCGGTTAATAATTGTTGATATTCATTGAAATAACTGTAAATAATTTTAAATAACAACAAAAAATTTCTGGTCCATCGACTTTTTTTTTTTTTTTAACTTTTCATTATGTATTTAAACATGCAACATTTCGTAGTAAAAAAATATCTTATATGCTACAAAACATATATTTAATTAATGTTTTCCTAAAATTTCAATTATTATACATATCTTTTCAATTGCGGTTCGAAAATGATTGATAAAAAATTTCGTTCCGAAAAACAAGTCCCAGACGGATTTGGTTCCGGGCCGAAAAAACTGAAATCCAGCGTCCTACGTGCTACAGAGCCGATTGCCAAAGAAGTAAATTTATCCGATTATGTACTGTAGCTTAAACTTTGCGAGTTATTTTCTCAAGACCCCCTGGAGGTTGAGCTTTATGACGCTCATATATTTATATACTAACTATACTCTATCGATACACAAATGTTCATCGCATTCGGTGAGACCAACCTCGGACCCTCTCCTTGTTAGTTTATTATAACTAATACTTATAATGTTATTTGTCTCCATAAAGAAATAGATATATTTTTTAGTAATTCATAAAAACACTAATTATAGTATATAATATATAATTTAAAAGTTTTTTTTAATATATATTTAAACAAGACATATAATTATGCATATTATATTACTACAAATATTTTGCATATTCCCATATTTAGTACGTTTACATTTTATCAAATAATTACAGAAATTTTTTTTAGTATTTTTCCAGTTCATTTTACAACATTTTAAAGTGATTTTACCAAAAAATTTGAGGAAACAAAAATTCAGGCACAAATGGGTTAAAAAAAAAAAACATTATGTATAATATACCTTACACATAATTGAATACTTGTAAACAATCATTAATTTTTTTTCAATAACTTAAAAAGAAATTTCAAGTAGATTATATATCATTTGTTTGACCAATCAACTTAATATTCTTGAAAAATTCAAGGTCAAACTTTTCAAAAATCAGTTGGAGAAGATGTAGCTAATTTTATCATACTGGTTCAAGCACATCCTTTTTTGTGATATGCAAATTCCTGGGTTCACTTCCTCCAACCTCATTGCGTTTACGCTCTATTTTATCTTCTTAACATAATCCAAAACAATTTTAAAGTTTGATTTGAAGATAAAGCTCTATTGAAAGCAATTAAAAAATATGTAATAATAATTTTTAACAAAATGTGATGCGATATTTCGTTTGAGCAAAATTTATACCAAAATAATCAACAATAAAAAATTCCCTAAATAACTTAATAATTTAATGTGTAAATTTATTTAAACAAATAAATTTAATTTAGTTTATTAATTAAATTAATTAATTTTTGGCAATATTTCGTTTCAGCAAAGTTTATAAAAAATAATCAATGATAACAAATTCTTTGAATATTTTAATTCAAATGTAAATGTACTTGAATAATTAAATTAAATTTAGTTTATTAATTTAATTAGTCAATTTTTAAATTAGCAATGAAAAAGCAAGAGATCTTTATTGTACTTAAAAGTAAATCATTAATCTATTATAACGATTTATTTATAGCGAAAAAAAGCCACGTTGTACTAATGTGTAATATTACACCAGTTATATCAGTTTCAATTACATAATTCTATAAGTTAAATTACTCCATAAAACTGGAAGCAGCATTTCCCCACCAATTTTATGGAGTAACATTAAATGATTTTTTACAGTGTAAATAAGCAAAATATTTAAATTTACAAACCTCCCTTTTTCACAATTAAGGGGCACTTTAAACACTGCCTTAGGAAAATTAGAGCATTTGTTTTTTTCACTCTTTTATTCAGAATTAGAGTTTAATAATAATATGAATAAAAATGCTTCTGCAATATGGAAAAAAAAAAAAAAAAAAAAAAAAAACGTAAAGTGTTATTCAGAATTGAAAGTTTGAAATTTTATGTTCAATCTTCTTTAAAGCGTCCTTTAAAATAATCTTGAGACAATATGACAAATAAAATTATTCAAAGAGAATTACATAAGAATAGTTTTGCATATTATGAAACAACAATCCATTAATTTGCTGAATTTAACGCAGACGATTTAGAAAAAAAAATCGACCCTTTTTCTTTTTTCATTTTTATAACAGACTGAAAATCTTTATATCCTTGAAAAATCCAAGGTCAAAAATCTTTAAGAAGTACGAAAATTCCTTCAATGCTTCCTATTACATGATAGGAAGTATTAAGAGGAAAATATCCTGACACAGCAACACTTGAAGCAGCTTTGTATCTAGATGATAAAAGCAAAGAATGACAGCGGTAAGAAACAACTAATCTCTTCATGAACTAGCTTCGTTCTCTTCCTCCTCCTCAAAGGCGCTGTTATCTTGTTATATATGATCCCAGCGGGCTCCTTTTAGAAACAGGAATATGCTAGTCCGTAATTCGAGCAGTCATACACTTTTTCTACTAATATATTATCGCTCAGTTATTTATATCTGAGACAAAGAGGGGAAAATGTGGAGATAGATTCCGATATTTAATATAATAAAGTCATATAGGCATATTGATTAACCGGTTAAAAACTTTACTTGGTAACGATTTATGTAAAACGCAATTTATGCAGATTGCTCTCACATAATGATTTTAAAGATTTCTGGGAATTTGAAGGAAATGTTAAATCGAAAAATAATCTTATTAATAAGCACTTTTCAATTTTGAAGCACTTATTTAAAAGGAATTACGTAAACCATATTCGTTAATCAGATTATTAATATTTTATTAAGATATATTTTACTGCCTATGTTATTCACCGAATCAGCTTCTGCAAGTTTAATTTAAAATGTGTTTAAACATTTAAAATTTTTATTAACCTTATATTTAGAATAATTTAACGAAAATTAATTAATTCTAACTGACTAATGTTTACATTTGTAAAATATGGAATTTTTTAATTCCAAAGAAATGTTAAAATACTTAATTCTGAAGAATTAATATATATGTTAGATTTTAATCTAGTGGTTATGGTCAATAATAGTTTAATGAATCTAATTTATACAAGATAATTACAATATTTGCACTTCAAAATTAAAGGGGATTCGGGGAAATAATAGGCACTGGCCGACGCTACGGCCGCAATTGACGAGAGACTCGAATGGGGAGTCCTTCCCGTTCAAAAGTCACAGAATTTCTCCACTGTTTGGTGTCAAATCGTTCCCAGGCCACATTTAGAAAAGTTATACCTCAGCATATATAATTGCTGGGTTGGGCTTTACGTCACTAGATTTCCTGTGGGAACTTGGTGATGCATCTTTTTTCTAGAATGAGTGTGTTTTGAGAACTCCAAAATCACACCTCATATATATATACATATATATATATTTTACCATTAATTAAACATAACCTACCACCGTCAATTATTATGAATTAAAGCTGTAAGTATTAAAAAAAAAAAAAAAAAAATATTATAAGAATTATTATGGAAGAAAAAAGAAAAAAGTGGACACCGACAAAAATTGAAAAGCTTATACATTGAATTACGTTATCAAGGGCACAGAATTCAATGATATAAGCAAAATGGTTGTTTTCTGTGGGAAAAATAAGCTAAAGCTAAAATTAATTTTCCCCTGTGCCCGAACAACCACTAAAATCAAGTGAATTGATTAAAAATGAAAGCAGAATAGAAACAAATAATATGATATGGAAGAATCAATAAAACGTATTTAAATATTTAGAGGATATAAAATATAAATAATAAACACCATACCGATTAATATTTCAGTATTTTACAAAAATCCATGTGCACATGTCTACCAGTATATCAAAAAGATTAAGGTGAATAAAACAGTTAAGAAATCACAGTAAATGATACCAAAGGATGCAGTTAATACATTTTGAAATAAAATTTGAAATACCTTGTAAAACAAATTTAATCTAATATAAAATAAATAGATATTAATTACATTATTTAAAATGCACTATTAAATTAATAGATAACAGTTTAACAATATCGTCAAAATTTATCTATAAATACACCCTGGTGTATAAATTATAACTGAAATGGGGCAAGAAAAATTAAAAATTAGAGCAATCTGAAAGAGACAATTTTGGTGCTGCCAACTATTATTAATTATATTAAACATCTATCGCAAGATAAAAATTTGCAAGCTTTTGAATGTAAATAACTGTTTAAACAGCAAAACCAGACAAATATTTATATATAGAGAATTATAAACCTAATATAAATCACACAATGTATTTAAAACTATTGTTAATAAAATTTAAAAGCATACAATATATTCTATTAGCTAACTTATTTAAACTAAACTAAGAGTTTAAATAATGCTAGAACACTGATAATATATAGCATATAGCTATATGCTATAAAACAAAATAAATTCAGTAATAATTAATATAAATAATTATTAAAAATTATTTAAAAATTATTTTTTAATGAATTAAATATAAGATATTTATAAAATGAACAGGAAATAAAAAACATGTGGAAGTATATAGAAGGTTAAATAATACTTAAAATCCCATTACTGAAAAAGCACAAATATAGAATGTGGATTATTTTCAGACATCCATAAAAATCCATAAAGTATGAATGTGGGACATTCAAAAACATTAAACTAAGAGTGGCATACTATTAGTAATTAATATGATATTGTCCGTAGTAAATTAAAATTTAATAACAAATAATTGTAAATTAGATTAATGAATAATTAAGCTAATTATAATATTAATGAAAATCTCCAATTTACATATAAAATATCAAATCAACATCCAAATAAAATACATAACAAAAAATAGTAATAATACAAGAGCCCCGCTTTTTTTTTTTTTTTTTTTTTTTATAAATAATTAACCATTGCGTATTATCCAGACAACACCACCCTCCTCCGTACTCTAACATCTGCCCACCCAACCAACCTATAATATTTTTTTATATTATTTTACAATTTTTAATTTTTTATAGATATTTTTTTATTTTATAATTTTTTTGTAATTTTGTTTACGCATGTGTTAATTTGTATTTATAGATCATGTAAGAAAAGTACTAATTGTATATTAATGAATATATGAATTTTTGGAAAACCATGATTTAATGCATCATAAATTAAAATATATATATATATATATATATATATACCGGTGTGCAAAAAGTCTTTATAAACTTTAAAAATTCATGAAAACCGAAAAAATAACCGAAATGAAAAATTGTCTGCAGGATTAGTTTCTATAGGTCACGGGAATTTTTTTTAAACAAAAATAAAAAATAACTCAAAAAACTGTCGACAGATGGCACTGGTTCGTGCGATACTGGTGAAAATATGCAAATGAAACGGCTATAAGAACTTGCGCTCCTAATCCAGAACTAGTTCACGTAAAATAACTTCACCAACAAAGCTTTTATCCTTCATACTCAGCATCTTTGATCAACTACACGGCTCACAACGGTGAATTAGTTCTGGATTAATAGCACAAGTTCTTATAACCGTTTCATTTGCATATTTCCACCGAAATCGCACGAACCAGCGCTATCTGTCGGCTGTTTTTGAGTTATTTTTTATTTCTGTCTTAAAAAAATTCCCGTGACCTACAGATGCTAATCTCGCAAACAGTTTTTCATTTGGGTTATTTTTTCGGCTTTTATGAATTTTTAAAGTTTATACGGACTTTTTGCTCACCCGGTATATAGGGGATGTATTTGAAACTGTGGGCAAAACTTTACGGGGTGATAGAACGCAGCTATACGAGTAAATTTCGACATAGAATGTATGGTAGGAACGCAAGCGGTGAGAAGTTAAAAGGTAGTTTTCCACTATCCCAGGGCTTTGGATTATTCGAGGTGGTCCCATAGCTTGGCCACCAAGATCGTCGGATCTCTCGTGTTTGAACTTTTTCCTGTGGGGCCATATGAAAAGCCTAAGTGCCCCATTGAATCCGATATGGATCTAGTCGCTAAGATTGCCATTGTTGCCGGCGATATTCGGGAAATGCCTGGTGGTTTCGCAAATGTGCTTCAGTCCCGCAGGTGTGAAGCGCGTATTACAGCTGGCGGAAGATCTTTTGAGCAATTTCTTTGAGCATGTACATTAATTACATTGCTGTTAATAAAATGTTTTCTGAAGTATCTCCTCTCTTTATTCTGTTAATTCTTTAACTGCGACAGTGGAAAACTACCTCTTAACTTATCACCGCTTGCGTTCCAACCACACCTTCTATGACGAAATTTGCTTGTATAGCTGCGTTCTATTACCCCGTAAAGTTTTGCAACCTTTTTCAGATACACCCTGTATATATTTATTTACTGATAGGAAAATATTACATCTCAAAATGGATTATTTTTAAGTTGCGAGGTTCTGTATAATCCTAGGAAAAGTTAGAATGTAACGTGTAATTTATTTCATTGCACTCTAAGGTGAAGTTGCGCTATTTGTTTTTCTTTTACCGGTAGTACCTGAAGAATTTTTCGTATTGTTCTCTTAAAAGAATCGATATTCATATTTTTATATTGATGAAGCAATGTGATGCAAATATTATATAACGAAAATATTTTATACCAATTAAGCAGATTATTAGTTTAAGATATTTATAAAATTTAAATTAAATATGCATATATTATTAACGGCAAACGTATCCGTCCGTAACGCAGTCGTCATTTGGAAAAGGGTGCAACGGCAGACGATAAATTTTATTTTTGCTACACTTTTCAAACTACTGAATATCGCAAATTTTCAATTTTTACACTGTCGAATGGGGGGAAAATGTACTGCCAAATGCAATTTGTTTGAAGACTGTATGGCAATTTGTTTGAAAACTGTATCGCTATTTGTTTGAAAAGTGTATTGTAATTTGTTTGAAAACTGTATCGCACAATTTTCGCAATTATCTTTTTATTTTTAAATTAATTTTATAAACATGATTTTTTTTTTAATTTATCTCTATCGCTTGCAGACGATTACGATTTACGAAAGATAAATTCGTTTGCACTTAAATTAATATAAATAGCTCAGCATTTGTTTACAACTTATATTCCATACCGAAATTAAAGCATTCGTAAAGCAAAAAAATAAAACAATAAAATATAAATCAAAACCAAATTTAAGACATGTAATTTGACTACGCACTTAAACCACAGAAATTAACAGAATCAAAAAGTCTGATTGCAAGTAGGATCTTTGGAGATTTCTTCGACTGTTAAATCCTGTCACGAGGCGAATACAAAAGTATCGCTTTTTTTGAAATTTCAAAACTTATTTTAAGGCATTGTTGCTACATTTCATATAAATATGATTGTTTGTATTGTTACTGGACGCTAAAAAAATATATTAAATGTACAAAATCCAGTAAGGTTATATATATATATATATATATATATATATATTTATTTATTTATTTATTTATATATATATATATATATTTATTTATTTATTTATTTATTTATTTATTTGTTTATTTATTTATATATATATATATTTATTTATTTATTTATTTATTTATTTATTTATATATATATATAACGAGAAAATCCCAGTAGAACCGTGAGACGGATTGTCGCAATCTGATATTATTTGTTGATAAGTTTTCCTCTAATTTTTTTTTTATTAAATGCATTTTTTATATCAAACAATGAGTTTTAAGAATGTACTCAAATCCAAAAAGGTAACTTTCTGACATGAGTTTTAATTTATTTTTGTTCGAAAATGCATGAAACTAGCTGGCGTTGTTGTTCAGAAAATATGTAATTGAGCTGTTTTTTTTTTTTTTTTTTTGCAAACCTAGTAGGTCTTTCAGAAAATACTGTGAAAATGGTCGTTTTGAACCGAATTTCCTCGCTAAGGGAGAAAGAGCACTCAAAAGCGGGGGAAAAACTTATTTGTCACGTGATCGAATTCGCTTATAACTCAATAGGTAATTGATTGATCAAAAAATTAAAAAAAAAACAGTTCAATTCCAAATCGCTTCCATGGCCAGGCCTTTCAATTTTATATCTTTCCGTTAAAAAATGAATTTGTAAATATGTCAAAACTTTTTGTGCTTGTTGAGCAGAGCGGTTAAGAACAGCCTTAATGATATGCAAGTATATTACGTCAAAAACCGTTTACGGAACCTTTCGAAAAATACCTCAAACATAGCTGCGTCTTTCGTATGTGCAGAGAAAAAAAATGTTGTTGACATAACAAATAAATATATATCAGCATTTCCCAATCGCGAATCACTGGTGGGTCTCAGCGGGTGTTTTGGTGGGTCGCGGAATAATCAAGGGTTACCACAAAAATATATCATTTATATCATCTGTTTAAAAAAATTGACAAATGTACTATTTTACAACTGCAATAATGATAAAGCTATTAGCTTAAACTAAAACGTATTGAGAAAACAGTTGTTTTTTAAACAGCTAGTCGGTATTATGTTATAACCCGGTTGTGGGATATGACAGCAATCGCGCAGTCGTTATGGCAACCTTGGACTCCGATCTCGAGCTTTTGTATAATAAATTCTTTTGAAGACGAACATTTGAAAAGCTCCAACCTCTTAAAAACTGAAGAAAACTTCTTAATTGACCTGAAATTGCGATTTCTCTTTAAGGGCAGTTTTCAAAGAGAAATCCGCAATTTCCTTCTGGATAAATATACGAGCACAATAACCAGAAATATCTAAATCACCTTTAATGTCCGTGAAGTTGTTCTACAAGACATAGCTTTGTGAACGTGCTTTTACTATTTTTCTGTTTTTGAAAAACAAATACAGAAACAAACTGCTTCAAGAAACTGACTTAAGGTTAAAATTAACCAGTTTTAACATTATAGAAGCCCTCATCAGCAAACACCAGTGCCAGAAATCTCGCTAATTGTAAAGGCTTGTTCTTTACCCGACTGCCAAGAAGGGTTATGTATTTCACGCGTATCTGGGTATGTGGATTTTTTTATACCCTCGAAACATCCCAACGGCTGGATGGATTTTAATGAATAAGGTCTCTATCGATTCGTCTTAACCGTCCGATAGTTATAGGCTAGGTTTTGTTTTATAAATACAAAATGGTGGTCGTAAAATGCAAAATGGCGGTAGAGATGAAAAAATTTTTTACGCACCCCATTGAGTGGCATATCATTGGATAGGTCTTTCAAAATGAAGACGATGTTTCATTGACTATTTTATAGTCAGAAGCTTCGTTTAAATATTACACAACCTGGAAGTTGTGTAGGTAGGATCTCCAGCTTTACTGCAAATCTAACCTTCAGAGACATCTATAGGCCTCATCTAAACAGTGATTATAGATAGGAACTAACAATTAAACACAGCTTAAAATTCATCAATACAAGTAAATAATAAAAAAATAGGTAAGTATAAAAATAGAAATAATTAGTTTTCTTTTTACGCCGTCGGGGTTTTTGATTTTTTACATTTAATATAATAATTAAACGTATTTTTCATTATATTTGTAATATGCTTGTTGTTTTAATTATTATTCCACTTACACACATTGAGATTACCGATCGTTGATTTTGTTGATAGTGCATCCTTCGTACGGAAATTTATTCTTACATAGGATAGAATAGCCGATAGCTTATTGAAGTCATACAATAATTTCCATACTGATATTAGATACAAACTCAAATTAGGTGGGTTGCGATTTTTTTTTTTTTTTTTTACTTTAAGGTGGGTCTGGTACCAATAAATCTCGGGAACCGCTGATATATGATGGTTTTCACATACACTCTGCTACCCGGGAAGCCTAGATTATCCCCTTTTATTAATAATATCCATGAATACTTTTTCGTCAAATTGTTTGAATAATTTATAAATTCTGTTAATTCACTGAAATATGTTGATCAATATGTTGATTTTGCTTAAGATTACGTTATATTTAAAAAATAAAAATTAGTGATAGAGGTCTTTCGCTCAAAGAGTGAAACAGATCTCAATTTTCAGATTTAAATTAGAGTGTAAACTATATAAACACGACAATGCTTTTTTTTTTTGCCTCTGATATGCTATTTTTTTCGGCCAGCAATTAAAGTATCTTCTCTAAAAAATAACGTTTCGTTCTATAAACCAGCCGTAAAACAGAGCAGCTCTGTCATTGTACGATTAAATTCTCTGCTGCAATTTTGCAAACTTCTGAGCATCGCACATTGTCAATTTTTATACCGTCGTATAGGAAAAACGTACTTTTAAATGCAATTTGTTTGAAAACTGCTACTCAATTTAATTTTGAGATAATATTTTTTTTTGTAGCTTTCATCTCCATTTCTTTAATATTGGTAACTCAAATGCTCCATTTCTGTAGAAAGTAATGGAAAAATGGTTGGAAAATAGTAATTATATCTTTTTGTTGCCATTTTCCCATAACAGCTGAAACAAATGTAATTAAATACGTGTTATGTTGAAAAAATATAAATGAATGATTTCTGATAAAACATGGAGCTATTATAAAGTATATTTAATTTAAAGTATTTATATTAATATTATAAACAAATGATTGCATATGAATCGTTAGATAACCGTTTTTTTTTCGGTCAAGTTTCTACAATGACGACAATTCTTTTTTTTTTTTTTTTTTTTTTTTTTTTTTTGTGTATTATTCAGCGATAGTGACTTCCTCTGCATACTTTACTGTAGATGTTGCTTAAAACTGGATCGTAAATCAGGAATTCTTCAGCAGATACGAATGATGTCATTTTATATAAAATAAAAGATCGTGTTTTAAGTCTTAAAACTAAAATATGTTTAGTACTATCTATATTTATATACATATATATATTCTTTTCATCGGGGGTGACACTAAATTCTGAAAAAGCAGAATTCCTTTTCCCAGTAATTGAACATTCTTTTTTAATTTTATGAAAAAAAAAAATTTTTGTTGACTAGTGAGAGCCAACTGTGCTGGCGATATTTGGAAGTTTTTTAAAGTGACACATAAAGGTTCAACAGCGGAAAAAATAAAATACAGAGGCTGTTCACACATTTTTTAGACAATGTATATTGTATTCACAAAATTAAATTACATAAAATTCTTGTTTTTTAAATGTTCTCCTTGTCGGGCCTTATTCTGAACTATCTTTCGACACCGCAATATCCAGGATAATAATGCCTTTTGAAGTGTCAGAAGAGGTATTCTATCCCATTCCTCTTGAACAGCTTTCCACAGTCCTGTAAGGGTTGTGGGACGGCGTTTGGATAACGCAGATTTTAAAAGTCCGAAAGCACAAAAATCTATAAGTGAGGCCTTGTTACCGGTTTTTTGTTCCATTTCCATTAGGAAACTTACAGTGGATTTTGATGTGTGACTGATAGCTTTGTCGTGATGGAGTTTCACAGATTGATGACACTGTCGGTAAAGCAATGGTATTCCATTCAGAAAAATTGGCGATAAAATATGTTCCTGATAGTATTTGAAGTTAATCTTGACATTTTCCCCACTCTCTTTATTTTTAACTTGAAATTATATGAAAAACCAGCAACAATCATGAATCCCTTAGAAAAACTTCCTTTCGATTCTTTGAACCATGTACTTAAATTTTTTTCTCCCCCTTTTATGATAAGAAATGGCTCTTTTTAGCTGCAATCATTTACATATACCCATGATTCATCTATTGTGACAATTGTTTTCCATTTTTGTTCATTATCATTATTTTTGGATAACGTAATATGAATATTTCTCTTCGGAAAGAGCGTAAATATAGCCTTCGAACCTCTGCTTCGTTAAAAACGCCTTTTTCTTTTTGAATAAAAACAAAAATCTCAAGCCGCAGACGATAATTTTGACTTTTAAAAACATAGCACAATTGCTATTATTTCTTTTGCAGCAAACGATTTATTATTACCGCTAACCAAAATCGTCTAAAAATGTGCGAACAGCCTCTGTATACCAATAAGAATCAGTATTGCAGCGGAACAACAAATTGTGGACGATAAAATAACCCATTGCGCCGGCTTGCAAAATTTGCATATTGCGGGGTATAGACAGGTTGCCGATAAAACTTCTTGTTTTGCAATTGAAACTTTTGTTATCGTACACTGTAAAAAAATGACAGATATTTCTTATTCTACAACAAATTTACTATAATCCAGTACGAAAATATTACAGTAACATCTTCCGAGTCATCCAAAATTCCGATATCTGTCATTTTTTTCAGTGTACGAGAACAAAAGTTTCAATTGCAAAACAAGAAGTTTTATCGGCAACCTGTCTATACCCCGCAATATGCAAATTTTGCAAACCGGCGCAATGGGTTATTTTATCGTCCATAATTTGTTGTTCCGCTGCAATACTTTTCTACAGTGTACAGTGGTCCTGAAATCAGTTATGCTTTTGTTGGAATGCTATTCCATTGGAAGGCATGAATGCGAAATTCCTCAATAGTAAACAATAAAAAAGTTAAAAGTTTTATCTTTATGTTTTGATGTATTATTCAGTAGAAATATATTCTTCTTAGGATGAACAAAAACATTTATTTAAAGATTAAATACACTAGAATAATATGCTGCACACAATACTTATAACACTTCACAATATAAAAAACAGATGAATATTCTTGAGACTATTTACAAACACAAATACTTTGAACTATGTATACTATAGTTCATGTACTTATTGTGTATATATAACGTATTGATAACTGTTTTTTGTTGCATGATTTGTGTTCATTAGAGCTTTGTCTTTCATTTAGTACTTATTTCATCAAGTTATCTGCAGTATTAAATTTTGTATGAGCATTTGATTAAGCATCACTTTTTTACTTTGGCAATTTTTTTTTCCCATGGTGGCGTCACCTCTCTTGCTAAGTCTGTAAAGTTGTCATATCTAAATATATTTGACAAACAAATGCCACGGCACTATACTTTGAAATGTATTCTTTCTTCCGTGACCACTTTTGTATAGTTTTGAGCACCCTAAGTATTTTAAATAAATTTTTCAAAAAATGCTGTTTTGACACCTGTCACGTTGGCGTTTCCTATACAAATACATGGGAAACGGCCGTTTGTTTACCTTTTTATAATAGCTTAAAAGTTATCAAGATTAACTTTTTTTGTCTAACAAATACCATCTCTGATAACTCTAGACCTTCTAGTTTGCTCCGCCGTCACTTACGTTATTCTAAGTTAACTATTAATATTTTTAAAAATTCTTTGAAATTGTGTCGTTTTGCTATCTCAACATTTTGATTTCCTCATAGGTTAACATTAGGAGTGACCTTTTTTCAAAAAATCAAATAAAATACTTAAAATTGAGTTATCGTTTAGTGTAGTGGTTTTTCGGAAAGATAAGGCTCTATTTTTTGCTCCGCCTCCATCCTCGTATTTTTAAATTGACTAGAAGTATTTTTAATTAGCTCTTAAACTTTTATATTTTCTGAAATCTCAAGATTGATTGATTGATTGATGCAAATACCTAGATTTATATCCCATATCTGAAAGGAGTTTTATTCGATGGAGTGGAGCATACGCAACTTAATTATTTTAAAGAATAAGAGTATATTCACGAATACCAAGTGTCACATTTAAAGTATTTAAAAAAAAAAAAAAAAAAAAAAAAAAATTCATAGTGGCGGTTACCACTTATTAAGACAGTTTTACAGTAAAACTGAGCATTTATAGTCTGTATTTACGGAGTCTCAATCTAAATACCTTCCCACCCTTAGATTCTTAGCCCTTTGAAGGTCTGCGGGTTTCAGAGCAACACGTCATTTATTTATTAATTATTCTGGTTTATCATTAAATCTTTAAGATTGTTTTTTTACCCTTAAATAATGACTTTAGAGGCTCGTCTTCCCTATTCGGACTATTTTGGGCACGCCGCATCGAATGGCATACATTGTTTTTCTCTATCTTTGTCGGAGGGGGGGGGGGGAGTATTCTTTATTTTATTTTATTTTATTTTATTTTTTAGGCACTTGTAACAACTTGTTGGAAAGATCTTGGTCTACGCTTCTCGTAACAGTTATCAATTTTAAGTTTAATTTACTTTTGTGCCGTTAGGGGTACCCTCTGATGAATTGCGGGCTTCAGTGCAATTAATTCACATTTATTTTGCTTTTTTATTAAAATTTTAAAATTGTTTTTTCACCCTTAATTATTGTGTTTAGAGGCTCGTCTTCCCTATTCGGACTATTTCGGGCACGCCGCATCGATTGGCATGCATTGTTTTTCTCTAGCTATGTCCGGCGGGGGGCGGAGTTAGGGGGGGAGGGGGCATTTTCTTTAAATTTATTTTTATAGGCACTTGTAATACCTTGTTGGAAAGGTCTTGGTCTAAGCTTCTCGTAACAGTTAACTTTTTTAAGTTTAACTCAATTTTGCGCCGATAGGGTGCGCCATAAGCCTTCATTTCTCCCCTTATTACTCTTCCACCACATGTGCAGGGATTAATAGTTATTTTTTCTTCATTTATTAGCCTTCTAGGATCCCTTGTTTTGCCTTCCCACTCTTAATTCCCTTCCCCTTTGAAGGCCCGCAGGTATTAGCGCAGCTTCAGTTTTTTTAGACTTATTCCTTATTATTTATTTATTTTTTTTTTATTGTTTTTTCACCCCATTTATTGTGATTAGAGGCTCATCTTCCCTATTCGGACTATTTGAGCACACCGCTCGATTGGCGTATCTAGTCTTACTCTAGCTTAGCAGGGGGGAAGGGGGGCTACTTCTTTAATTGTTATCCAAATTGGCACTTGTAGTACCTTGACGGAAAGGTCTTGGTCTAAGCTTCTCGTATCCGCATTCTATTCTATGATTACCTCACTTTTATGCCAATAGAGGGCACTTTCTGCTTAATTTTCGACTCTCTTGTTCCCCCATCACTTGCATTACCTGGCAGGATAGGACTAGGACTAAGCTTCCCGTTTCTTGAGTCATTGCTAAGCTAACTTCATTTTAGTGACAATAGAGGGTGCCATAAGCCTTAAATTTTCCATTTTTATACTTTCTTACTGCCCCAATGGGGATTACAGCTTACTCAAGCGCAGCATGGAACACAGACTTCAGTGGTGAGTCCTAATTTTACTATAATTTCCCGTATCTATTATAGCTTTAGATTAGATTATTACTTCTTTATATAGGCTATTACTACCTTCAAAATTCTTCTCACTGGCTCAGAAACCCACTCACCAGATCCACCCAATGTCATTAACTTACTACAGTGATTGTTTAAAGACTAATGTCAGTCAAAGTGTTATAATAACATTTCACATGAAAGCATAGTTGCAATTGATTTGATCTATTCACCATATGGTTTTTTGTAAAAATTATTGTAAAAATTATGTAAATTTCTTTGAGTGTACACATTTAAGTGTACATATTATTAAAGCATTAACAGTGCTTCCAAGCTCGGGAAGCCAAGCCCACAATATATCCTGCCCCTTTAACTTTAAGTGTATCCCCCCGTAACTTATTATGTATTCCAAACTTCTGTACTCACTCTCCACATTAAAATAAGTCTCACTCCTTTATCTTCCATAATATCCATCCACTCTAAGTAATATCAATAACTTTAATTTTTTTTTCTCCCTCTCAAAAGTTTATTAGTTCAGTTTCGGCAATCATCTTTTTTCTTAGTCATTTCGATGATCTAGTTCACTGGTTTTAGCTATTCCCTTCACTATCTTTCCTTTCTTTCAACTAGACCGGAATGTGCTCTAGCAATGCCTGGTATCTACTATTAGATAGCATTAACTCCAAATTTCTAAAAGCTAGTAAACAATTGTTATTTAAATAATCATTTCGAAGGAAAGAAGTATAGGCACAAACGCTGAGAAAAAGTATCTGTGGCCACTATTTCTGTACTCAGCTTGAGCTAATACAGTAAAAATGAGTATGTCCTCAGAAAATGAAAATGAATTAAATATGTCTAATATTCAATCACTGACCCCAAAACGCCTCAGAAATCGCAAAGGAAGATTATCAAGATCTTACCCCTCCTCCTCAGTGGAGGATCTAACAAAAAGTATAAAAACACCTTCACAGTCAGTCATTAAAAGGAGATCGAGAAAACCGCCTACACCTATACAAAGCAACAAATTACAAAATTTTGACACAGCAATGCAAAAAATCATGAGCATTGAGGAGAAGATAGAAATGATGGACAGATTACTACGAAAACATGATGGAAAGTGCGAGATAGAGGCAGCAAAATATCGAGAAAACATCCTCCAAGAGTTAAAAGAAAACAACATTAAGTATGAAAAAGTAAAAACAAATTTAGAAAATGAAATATTCGAAGCAAATGAAGCCCTAGAAAAGGAGAAAAATTTGACACTTAAACTACAACATTTAATAATGGAGAAAGAAAAAGAAGTAAATCACTTGAGGGAATATAGTGAAACCTTGAAAGGAGAAATGGAAGAAAAAATAAACAAAATAAAAGGAGAGCTCCATCAGCAAATAACAGAAAATCAAGATACCATAAGAATGAAGGACCAGGAAGTGCAAATGCTAAAAGAAAAAGCACAAAACTATATTAAATCCAGAATAGAAGTAAACTTTGGAATATTGGAAACCGTAGAAACAATACTGCAAGAAAAGAATATAACCATGGAAAAATCAAACATTAAATTTATACAAGATGAAATAAAAAAGCTCTTGTATACGTTAGAAATGCAAACAGAGAAAATAGAAGAAAAAGAAAACCAAATTAAACAGCAGCAAGTATATATAGAAACGACTCTCCACTCCCTGGCGAGAGAGGAAGAACTAAAGCATGAAATACAAACGAACTTTCAACAGCAGGAATTAAAAATCCAACAGATATTAACGTTGATAGGAAATCAGAAAAGTGATGAAATCTCAAATCAACAAACACCATCAATAATCTCCCAGGATGATGCTGACGCTGCCAACTCAACCTCCTACTCAAAAATAGCACAAAAATCAATTCCCCAACATAATCAAGCCCATCAACAAATTTCAAGGAAAATGCCACAAATGTCTAAATCGGCAATATTATTAACGAGGATGAAAGAAACAAAAATGTCAATGAGCATATTAAGGGGGATTGTGGATAGAGAACTAAAAGGAGAAGCAAAACTACCAAAGCTCTCCTGTACAATCTCAAGAGATAAAAACTCCTTTATAATAAAAGCAACAACATCAAAAGAGGTAGATGACACACTAAATATCTTGCAGAAAAACGAAAAATTACAGAGCTTATTAGAAATGAAATTCTTAGGGGAAAAAAGGAAAAAGATAATCATACTTGGTATTCCACAATATGTACAACATGAAGAAATACAAGATATACTGAAATCGGAATTAAACCACGACATAAAAGATAATACTCAAAAGGTAATTTCACGACCCAAAAACAAATTCTATCAATTAATGATAGAACTAGAAGAACGAGAAGCATTTCAGTTACTAACACAAGGTAGAATCTTTATCGGCTTAGCATCTTGTAGAATATCACACTACACTCCACTCATAAGATGTAGTAACTGCCAGCTTTTCGGACACCCAATAGAAAGATGTCGAAGAAAACAGACATGCGAATATTGCATGCATAACCACAAATCAGATTACTGTCCTAAAAAGCGTACCCCAGAACAGCACCAGTGCGTAAATTGTTTCAACTCAGTGGACAATTTTGGTAACCGCTTTGAATACAGGCATAGTGCGTCGTCGAGCCAATGTCAAGTTTTTCAAAACCTTTATTATAATAGAAACCAACGTCTAAACCTTTCACAGGCGCAATATTCAACATAGAGAACATTTCCGATATCGCCAAACCCTCTTCTTCAGCATCATCATCAAATATCAACAATAACACCAAACAGCCAATTTCCATAAATACTTTAACAATAGCCCAGATTAATCTGCAAAACAGCAAAACGGCGACAGCAGATTACATACGTCATGCAATAAAGGAAAAAATAGATATATCCTGCCTCCAAGACTACTATATCTCAGATAATCGCCCTTTAGGACTACCACTTTCAACACCGTATTACTTCTCAGTAGCAAAAAATTGCTGCATTATAATACTAAACCCTTCAATTAGCCATATTCAAATTAAGAAAAACAACCATTCAGTCTTCATCAACATTCAATTAATAAATAATTTATTAACAATAGGATCACAATATTCACCCCCGTCAACAGATTTACAAAATGATCTTAATGATTGGCTAGAAGTAAAAGGCTCCAGCAGTTTATTCTTATTGGCTGGAGACCTAAACGCACACAGTGCCTTGTGGGGTTACAAAAAAGATGATGACAAAGGGCAAAAATTAATATCGCATATGGCAACGAAAAGACTCTTGTTACTAAACGATCCCCATAGTTTACCAACGTATGAATTAATTAATAAAAAGGACAATACAACTTTAAGAAAAGGCTGGCCCGATGTTACACTATCATCAATGTCACTGTTCCCTTTACTGGACAACTGGATGGTACACCCAGATATGGACTTTGGAGATCATAGACTGATCACATCGAGCTTTAATATTGAAATCCCGCAGTTACCAAACAGAAGATATAGAACAAAACAAACATCATTTAAAAAATTCAACGATAAAATTAAAAAAGAATTAAACCAGCAAAATTTCAACTTCAAAAATATAAAAACCACTGAGGAATTTGAAGAAAAATATGAAGAATTTTACCAACTACTTAAAAGAACATGTGATCAGACACTCAAGAAAAGAAAAAGCACTCACCAACCGAAGATAACATGGTGGAACGATGAGCTACGCACAAAACGTAATTTAGTTAGGGCACTAAGAAGAAAAACAAAGCTCCCGACAGCTACAGTACAAGATATAATTAAATTTAAATCACAAAGAGCCATGTATAAAAAAGCAATTTTGAACGCGAAAAAACAGGCATGGACAAGATTTTGTACACAATCCAAAAACCCTTATGGAAAAATAAAAAAAGTAGCTTTTAAAAATTATCATAATCGAGAACTGTATTCATTAGAAGAACAAGAGGAAGAAACGGAAACAGCAGAAGGATTCTACGAAATTCTAACCACAGAAATATTTGGCCAATCAGAAATGCCAGCGGACTCAATATTTAACCAGCAGAAGGCAGAGGCAATTGAAAATTTTACTTTAAAAGAACTTAAAAATGTCATCTACTCATTCAACAGGAACAAAGCCCCGGGGCCCGATGAAATTGTTCATAACATAGTACGACAATTATTCAAGCATCATAAGTTTCTCTTACTAGAAATGTACAATGTTCTGTTATATTTAAATTACTTCCCCAAAACATGGAAGATTGGAGAATTGGTTTATTTCATAAAGCCCTCTAAAAAACCAAACATCGCATCTTCGTATCGGCCAATCTCCTTACTGCCAATCTTCGGTAAAATATATGAAAAACTATTATTAAAAAGGATAAACTTTAACTTATGCAGCCAAAAAGAACTACAAAAATCACAACATGGCTTCCAAGAAGGTCGTTCGACGGAGTCAGCGATAGCCGAACTTTTCTCATTTATAAATCTGCTCAAAGAGAAAAATAATTATATTTCCCTAATATCCCTAGATTTCAAGAATGCATTTGACCGACTACCCTGGCCAGAGACCTTAGAAGAATTAAAATTCCTAAAACTAAAACAAGCATTAATAAACATAGCAGCATCATTTCTTTCAACAAGAGGAGCAATGCCGAATTGGCTGTCAAAAAAGATCCACTGGTTTAGAAGAGGTTGCCCACAGGGGTCCTGTTTTGGACCTTTTTTTTGGAGAATATTCCTGAATAAATTACTGAGAATATTAAAGAAACATGGCTTTAAGATAATAGCATATGCCGATGATCTTCTTCTAATTATTTTTGGCCAAACAAGAAGACAGTTGGAGCAGATGGGAAGAGAGGTACTACAAATAATAAGTGATTGGGCGAAACAAACGGATATGAAGTTCTCATATGACAAATGTGTAGTGTTAAATCTTCGAAGACCACGTTTCCTGAAGAGAGGACCAATATATAAATTGGATGGGCACTCCCTTAAATCTGAAAATACAATAGACTACTTGGGCTTAACATTGGATAAAACACTGTCTTTTCTTCCGCACCTGAATAAAAAACGTATAGAAATTAATCAAATATCACAAAATCTTCTAAAATTCGCCGCTGCATATGGAGGCCTTTCGAAGCAAATTTTAAAAATCTGGTACTTACAAATATTAGAAAAAAAAATATCCTATGCCGCTTCATGTTGGTTTCCACACCTACCAGTCTCGCATGGCTACAGGCTACTATCGGCAATTCAGACACAATGCCTTTTGCTTCTGTCGAGAGCTTATAGAAAATCATCAACGGCAGCTTTGAATGTATTGTGCGGCATTCAACCATTGGCGATCCAATTAAATACATTAGCAATTTCAGGACAGGTCCTACGTCTGGGGATTCCAATAGAGGACAACTTTCCAGTCTTCTATCAACCGAAAATATCCTCATCCATACCTTCCCCACATCAAGATTATCTTTTACTACAAGAAGGAGTTCCATCCACTTCAACAATAAATATATACACTGACGGCTCAAAATCAGATGCTGGCACAGCGTATGCTTTCTGTGTTTATAAAGAAGGGAAATGCATCCATACTCATCAAATAAAGTTACAAATATCAAATTCAATCTTTCAAGCTGAACAACTCGCCATATTAGATGCAATATTATGGGCAGACTCCTCAGGGGACGGGAACTTCGTCATTTACACAGATAACCAGTCAAGTCTTGCATTATTGGAGAACGTTTTTAGTACAGATTTTATCACATCAAAAATTATAATAGCCTTACAGAAAACATCTAAATCAATTAAATTTCAATGGGTTCGGGGACACACAGGTGTTAAAGGAAATGAACATGCAGATCAACTAGCCAAAGATGCAATAACAAATATTAAAGTACGAGAAATATTTCATCCATACCCAGCTTCACACCTTAAAAAGAAATTGAAAAAAGAAGCCATAGACAAATGGCAGCAACAGTGGGATTATGGTACCACTGGCAGATTTACTTACAAATTATGTCCAAAAGTATCAACAGACTTCATGTTAGTACATAGAAACCTGTATATCTTCTCAACTAATCATGGACCCTTCCCGTCCTACCTATTCAAAATAAATAAAGCTCCGTCGCCACTGTGTACCTGTGGTGAAATTGGTAACTCTCTTCACTATGTGCTCAGCTGTCCATTAACATCAACCCTCCATATCCGTAAATCAGCCACAATAGAACACCACCATTGGTTCAAATTTGTGCTGAAAACACCAATGCTATATACTAAAATAATAGATTGTGTGCGGTTACTAGAAAACAATCAACAAATTTTTCAAAACCCACAAATGCCAATAGATGAACAAGATTAGCACTAATGAACAGAAACATGAACTTCAGGCCAAACAGTGCCTAACTAAAACGAGAATATAAAATTTAGAAAACTCTTGTACATAGAACAGCCATACACCCAGGTTATCCATAACCTTAAAGTTATCTCACAACAAAACACTTGAACTCATGATAATAACTATTAAACTAATGCACCTGAGAATGTGTAGAGCTTAAGAACATCTTATTCATCTGCTGCTATTTGTAATTAATCAATCATATTCGTGTTGAAAATAATACACATTTTCGTCTGTAAAGCGCTCAGCTCATCTGTTCTATTATTACTTTTATTATTATATTTATAATTACTATTATTATTATTTGTACTATTACCTTTATTTCTTATTGTTAAAACTATTGTTAAATATTGTAATTTTTTTTTTTTTTTTTTTTTTTTTTGAATAAACTTGCAACGCGGGATCTGGAAGCCTATGCCAATGGTGGGTTATCCCGCGTTGTAGAAAATGTAAAATAGAAAATGTATACTATAGTTTGTTGCAGTTTTTCATGTATTATTATTATTCCCTTGGAATATCAGTGGATTATTAATCCAGCAGCATTTTTCTGCAAACTGCTATGAGCCATGGAGGAACACTAACTGTTCTGAGTGTCTGTGCCAGTAAAACAACAAAGATGATTGTCTAATGCAGCCATCTGGTGGAATGTTCTTGAAACAAAAGAGTAATTATCTAACAGTTTTCTTGCATAAGTGACATTCCATTGAATAAATGACCATTTGCGAAATAAGTGAAGCAAGTGATTTTAAGTGTCTACGTGATAATTTCTGAAAATGACGATGTTATTATTTCTAAAAAATAACAGAATATTGGTGGTGTGGTATTTCAAATGTATGCTTTTACTAAAAAAATCTTAGCTGCACTTTAATTCTAGAAATATAAGGATCCGTTCAGGTGGCTAAATAAGATTAATTAATAAAAATAAAAAACCCAAAGAAAAGACGTAACCTGCAGTATCTAATAGCCCAAAATACGCGATCTACCAGTAGAAACATTTTCCCGGAAGAATATAAGTTAAGAGACTATACTTCAGTTTCGCGAAAAACATCCATTCGCTAATGTTAATCGAATGAGAGAATTTTTTTAAAGATATCTCGTTTGCATCTGAATGTTTTAAAATGATTTTTTTTTTTTTTTTTTTTTTGCATTGTATAGTTGAGGTAGATCTATACAAAGGTCGTTTTGCATTTTTAAAATTTTGTTTACAGATATTTTTAATAAGGACATTTTTACTTTCGAAACAGGTTTCAAAAGCGAAAGTATCCGCATAAAAAAAAAGTAAAAACTGTGTTTGTACAGCTCTACCTCAACTATACAATGCAAAAAAAAAAAAAAAAAAAAAAAATGTCATTTAAAAATTTTAAAATACGAACGAATATCTTAATTTTTTTTTCACAATTGGATTAACATTAGCGAAACCTAATCTGAAAACAACAGCATGGAGATGTCTGTGAGGTGAACGATCAGAGGTGCGAAGAATCCTTTGTTTTTGTTGAAGAACTTTTCTGATTTTAACACCACTTCTAACATGACAAAATAAAGTTTTACCAATTAATCAAAGTAAATAAAATATCTCCATGTGTCATTTAATTTTTTCAAAATTTGTAATCCTTATATAATTACTAATTGTTGCCCCCGTCCCACAAATTCAGAGTGCGGGGCTTCCCTTTCCCTCTCCTCCGCCATAGTTTTGTTGTCATGCAAAAGTTAATAATCTCTTTTCCGTCAGGGATTTTCATTTATTCCTTTAAAACTTGCAGTTTACTTCTTTTCATACTAGTTAAATTACAGAACCTTGCAATTTCATTAGGTCCATTGTTAAAAATTTAGAGACCTTACTAATGCATTAAAGTCTTTACTTTTTAAATAGCAATAATATAGTTTTACTAGATAGACAGATAAAAAACGTTTAAAGAACCAGGAATTTTTAACTAATTGCAGACAAGTTTTGGTACTAGTCAGGGTACCATCATCAGACGACGTGGAATGTGGTGACGGTACGCTGAATGCGACTGCTTTAATGTCAGCTTAATTGTATATTAATTGTCACAGTTTTAAGCTATTTAAAAACATACGCCAAAATTGCATATTATATGGGTGTACTCATCTACAACTGCCATATATATGTATACTGCTATATGTCACATATGTCATACGTATTGGCAGGTAATACTCTCAGTAGATGAGTAAAATCTCATGTGATTACATTAAAAGTAAGAGATTATATATTTTATATTATTTATATTAAAGTATTTCAGAAAGAGTAAAAAAATATAGAAGCTTAATCTGAAAATTAAATGGGCAGAAATTTAAGAATTATTAATGTGAAACATTCTTTTCTCTAACAGTGATTTAAAATACTCGTTTAAATAGTTTAAACTTTAATTATTTTAAATTTTAATTATTGTCACGAACTATCCATGGACAATTAATATAAATCATGATTTCGCTGCGATAGACATAATGGCATTTGCCGAGATTATCACGTTTTTCGGCTACTTAAATTTCACACACGAGTTCTTTTTGATTGACAACCATACATATTTTAGGATTTATTTGAGTACTTGTTGCTTATCGTATTATATTTGAAATTAAATTTTATCAAGTTTTAAATTAATATTACAGTCATGACTGATAAATCAAGCGTGTAGTTATTCTGGATATCACCGTCTTCCATATATTCTACACTGCTCAAAACAATTAAAGAATATTTTATGTGTTATATAAAATAACGGTATAAGCGATTTTTTTTTTTTTTTTTTTTTTTTTTTTTTTTTTCAGAAAATGGAAGAAGAGGGTCTCAAATGCAAATTTTTCTCATTTTCAAACTTTATGCAACTTTTGATTTTGACGTCAAAAACGAGGATTTAGCGGCAGCTAATGAAGTTTTGCTTTCAACTTACTGAAAAACTAAGCAGAAAACAATGATCAACATTCAGTAAGTGCTTTTTTTCAAAGAGTGTGATGCCTCAGCGAAGTCGTTTCACAGAATTAGAAACTTGGAGAGATGTTACTCGGTTAGAAAGGGTCACAAACACAAGCCGAAGAAGCAGAAGCCACTGGAGAGTCACAAATTGAGATTTCGAGGATCTGGAACAGTTTTTTGGGGACTGGAAGTGCAGGCCGAAAACCAGGCAAAATCGTAGACATGCAACACTGAAGGTCGATATTTAACGGTAACGGTTTGGAGACACCAAAATATGAATGCCACTCTTCTTCAACAACACCTTTGCTTGGCTACTGGCAGACAGTTTCGACTCAAACTATCCTAACTATCCACACTATAACTATCCACACTATAGTTTTGTATGCTCGCAGACCAATGGTATATGTTACGTTAACAGCAATGCACCGTGGCGCCGGCAGGGAGTGAACAATGTGTAAGCAGCATGTGAACTGGAGGAGAAATGAATGGCACAATATTCTTTTCTCTGACGTGTTCCGTTTTTCTGTTCATCCTGATAATAGGCATATTTTCATCTGGAAGGAACGTGGCGCTGGAATCAATCCTGCGTTCGCGAAAGGGAGAATCAGATTTGGAGGTGAGGGAGTGGTTGTCTACGCTGGCATCTCCATCGATAAGCGCACCCACCTCCATATCATTTCAAATGGAGCTCTGACCTGTCAGCGGTAGAGGGATCACATTCCTAGACATATTGTAGTCCCTTATGCTGCAGCAATTGGAGATGACTTCAGGTTAATGGACGACAATTGCCAGCCATATCGTGCTCTCTTGGTAGATGATTTTCTTTTCGTGGAAGGAATTGTACGAATGGAAAGGTCGCCGTGTTTTTCGGTTATGAACCCAATGGAGAATGTTTTGGACATTCTAGGCAGATGAGCTACTGGCTGCATACCACACTCGCAAGCTTACCAAGAACTAGAAAGAACTCCTCTGGAAAAGTAGGACAGTATACCTCAGTTCCTCATTAATAGCCTCATTGACTCCATGCCTCAAAGGTTTTCAACGTTGCTTGGCCGTCCGGGGAAACCGTACCCCCTACTACAAACGAATTTCTTAGAAGGAAACGCCTTTTTTATTCTTTTTTTATCATATGCACATGTCGCGTTTTGTTCCTCTTGTACCCAAATGATCAATACAATGCATGTTTTCTGCCATATATGTGTAAATATTTTCTCATATACCTTACCACATATGTCGATCATGTATCAATCATGTAAACAATTCTCCAGCCGCAAGATCCATCCAGATCCTGAATATTCTTTAATTGTTTTGAGCAATGTATATGCGCTGTATAATTTGCAATATTTAGACTCAATATAGAGGAGGAATGGTCTATTAGATAGATACCTTAAAACATTCTGATTATTTTTCATGTTGCTTATGTAAAATAATACAGAAAGCCAAAAAAAAAAAAATAGAAACTTAATTTATAAAATGAAAAGATAGAAAGAAATAATAAAAATCAATATCAAGTACTCATTTTCTTTTGCAGTGCATAAAAAATGTCTTATAAATGCTTCCTTTTTAAATTTCAACCGCTGAAACGAAATATCTATTATTTAATAATTAAGATAAATTCTTGATTACCTTGTGCTGCACATAATGTTGCTTAGATTGATTACCACGTCTCCCAGCTACTTAAATTTCACGTGCGATTTCTTTCTGAATAACTTTTTACTTCTACTGCATATTTTTCGTGATTTAGTATTTTGTTATTTATCTTATTATAATACAAAATACTTGTTACCTATTTTAAATTATCTTTCTAGACATAACTAATACATCAAGAATTTAGTAACCACAATAGGA
Source organism: Maratus speciosus (assembly GCA_963932465.1). Taxonomy (NCBI): domain Eukaryota; kingdom Metazoa; phylum Arthropoda; class Arachnida; order Araneae; family Salticidae; genus Maratus; species Maratus speciosus. Next base: position 446,570,671 of record OZ010786.1, read on the forward strand.
TGAAACACTCTATTTTTTTATACTTCATACAAAGCTCTGTTGCACATTTTTATAAAAAATCAATATCAGGCACTTCATGCAAAATAACGCTTGTCGAAATTATCACGTTCACCAGGAATTAAAAATTCACATTACATGCTCTTATTGACAGTATGAAAATCTTGCATTTGTAGCGCGTTGTTTTTCTTTTATGATTCTAATTCTCTTTACTTGTTTTTCATAAACCTTTCAGACATGATTGGTAAATAAAGAATCACTCTTTATAGTTTAAACCTTTGAAAACACCCTGTATATAAGGCATAATACGTCAGTACTTTAATGCAATCCTATGTTAGCAAGTTAATTTATACATCAAGATTTTATTTACCATCCATAATCCGAGAATCAATAGAGATATTTTTACGCAACAAGAATATTTGCAATGATTCAGTGTCCATAGAATTACCTAAAATTTGGAAAGAGATGCTATGTAATTTTAGTAACAATAGTAGAAATTAATCCACGCTCGTAAATAGCCAAGATAATTTTATTTTCATTTTATATTTTGCAATGCTTTTCATTATGCATGTTGTCTCGTGACATTGTTTACCATGTTATTGTTTTGAAAATTAATCCACGCTCACCAATAGCTAATCTAATCTTTTAAATTAATTTTATGTTTACAATGTTTTTCATTATGCATCATGTCGCGTGACATTGTTTACTATGTTTATTGTTTTTAAATTATGTGAAAAATATTTTCTATCGTTGAATGATTTTGAAAATGTTGCCGTTTGTGCAACGAAACGATCGTCAATCTTAATAAAGATTTTCTATCACTTTTTATAGCATTTTTAGCTTTATCTAAAATATTATGTCTAATTCAACATACGGAAACGCATAACACATTTGAAAACACAATTTCAGCTGTTCCATATACAATTGGAAAATTATCCGAATTCTTTGAGTAGCCTTGTATGTGATATATACATTTGTATCTATTAACTACGTGCATGCAAAAATTTAGTTCAGTCAGGAAATGCATACCCAAGTTTAAAATTCCCCTTCAGTAATTTACATTAATAAGGAGAAATAATACGTCAATTCTTTTGTGCAGCACTGTATACGAGGTACAGAATTTATATCCAATGAGTAAAATGCAAAACATTAGTTAAATTTAAAAGCGCACACCGAAGTTAAAAACGCACTTCCAGCAATTACTGCTCAAAGATAGAACTGTAACAAATCTCTCTTCTGTCTCTCTGTAAGTGAACGACAGATGCTAGAATTGCCCTATTTTATAGTAATCATCTAGTAGTGAATGAAATTGAGTGAGTTATATCAGTTTCAATACATTTGAAATAGTGTAATGGCATATACCACCCTGTAAACGATTCATCCCGATATACCATAATATAAAGGAATTCCTTTGAGTGAATGAACATTTCATGCTACACACCTCGTATACAATGCCGAACAGGCCATGGTAAGCATCGTTAACATACAGAGTCTCTCCAGAAAGTAATGAGGCTGATTCCATAAAATTTGTTTATTTTAAGATAATTTTACAGAATATATTCTTCAAAATAGACTCCTCCTGCATTAATACACCATTGTCAACAACTCTGCTGCCCATTTATCCCAGCGTAGAATACTGTTCAAAACGTTTTTCTGCAAATTCTCCAGATTTTGAAAACCATGACCTTTTAAGCTGAATTTTAACCGAGGGAATATAAAAATGTCCGTCGTGACAAATTGCGGTTGTACGGTGTTTGGACAGCATTACTAAGCTGTGTTTTGCCAGGAATTGAGTCACTTTGAAGGTTGTGCTGGAACCAGGTTCACACAATTTTTTCAAATTTGAAGATCTTCCGTCACGATTTGATGTACAATCGATTTTGAAAATCCCAACGTCTCCGCAATCATTCAGTCACTTATCCGATGATCAGAGTCCAAAAGCTCTTTAATTTTAGTCGCACTGTCTGAAGTTCGAGAACTCGATGGACGTGCAGCGAGTTGTTCGTCATCGACGTCCTCTCTTCCATCTTTGATCACTTTGTGCCCCCTAAACAATTGAACCTTGGACAAAGAAGCTTTCGGGTAGGCTTTTCGTAGCAGGGCAAGCGTCTCAGTAAATGATTTGATTAGTTTTACACAAAACTTTATGGCATATCGCTGCTCAAAACTCCGCTGCTTCCTAAAAACCTAACGCCACTTTTAAACATATGTTTGCCACACAAGCGATCTGTGTGCTGCAAAGGCTAAAGGTCAATTGACTTCCACCAGACTCTGTAGCTGGCAGCTCCCACCGCATGTACCGCCTGCAAACTCCGTCCCTTTGGCGCGAAATATTCAGTTTCATTGCTTACTGGACAAATTCTGTATTTCAATTATATGAAAATCCGAGTATATTTACGCGAGTTATGGCGTAGGCAGACAATCATACAAACCGAATTCGTAAAACTTTTCAACTTTGTTGGAGTTAAAAAAGGAGAAAGCGTACAAAAAAAAAAAAAAAAAAAAAAAAAAAATCTTTAAAATAAATCTGAAAAAAAGCAGGAATAATAAAAATCAATATAACACACACTTTTATCTAAAGTTATTAATTAAATATAATTAAATATAATTAAAGTTCAATTAAAAAAATGTGATTTTTTGGATAGTAATAAGAATGAATCTCAAACATATTTAGCCATTTATTATTAAAAAGTAGTTTGAATATTTTTAACCCATAGATTGCACGATTTTTTGAAGTATGTTTTTATACTCGTTTTGGTTAGATACCTCAAATTTTAAAGTGCCTTTCTTCACCTTTTTTACCAATAGACTTCTATAATGGTAAAAACGATAAAACTCCTTTTCCAAAAGATTACTAACCTTTACTAAGAACCTTCAAATTTTCAAAAATATTCACACAATTGCCGAAATCTGTAAAAAAAAAAAAAAAAAAAAAAAAAAAAAAAAGGGTAATTGCATATTAAATCATTCTCCGAAACTGAATAATGTCCATTAGTAAATCTAAGCTAAAAAAGTTTTTTTTTCAAAAATACTAGTATTTAGAAAAAGGATGTCTAAACTACTCCAATATTGGTAATTAAGTATATTCATGTAAATAAAAAAAAATGTTATTTTTAAAATTTATCTGTTAATTTAAATTTTAATGTAAATATGTGTCAATGAAAAATGCCTTTATTCATGTTTTTGTGTTTTTTTTTTTTTGCAGAACTCCCGCTACCTCAACATGTTTCAAAATAGTTCGAAAACTTAACTCTTTTTTTTTATCAGTATTTAGTCCAAATTATATTTTTTTCTCAACTGTATTGTTTAAATTAATCATTTTTACCTAAAAACTTCTCTCTTGTTTTTACTGTATTCCAAGTAGGAGGAGCCTATTAACTTTGACCAATTGGGAATTTCCTGCTCTTCTTTCCTATTCTTTTACTTCCAATAGTACTTATGAAACTACAGTTCAACATTTTTTTCAAATGGTTTGACAAATTGTCAAGAGTCACCATTTTATGATTGTGCATAAAGCTGTGTTCTACTACACGATACCTTAATGCTGTTCACACTTGTTCTGCTTGTTAATGATGTTAACACATATGATCGCAACAAGGCGCGCATTTTAAAAAACAAAATACAGGGCTGCCACTAGAGACTATTACTTACACATCCTGTGTAGTGTAGGGTAAGTCTTGTGATCGTTTTATAAAGCTATTTTTTTTTTTTTTTTTTTTTTTTTTTTTTAATGGATTTACACGTTTCAGACACTGGAGATTCAGGAAAACATATTTTTAGGGAAAAACAATTTGCCGTCCGTGTGTCTGTGGGCCTGTAAACGCTCTATTGCCCGAACAAATTAAGATAGAGCCTTGAAATTTGGTATGTACCTAATATGTTATAATATAAAGAAGCTCTTTGAATATCAATAACCTCTATTGTGCGGAACTATTTCTTTCGGACTCTCGAATTATTCGTTCTGATAAAAAGTATATATATATATTTTTATATTGTTTATTTAAGGAGTGAATATAAAAGACAATAAAAAAAATAATTTTGCATAAAGATTGAAGAATTGGATAATTAGTTGCCAATATATTTGTAATCATATTTTTCATATTCTTCGATTTTTCATGATCCTGTATTTCGTACAAATTTCAATTCAAAGATATACTTGAAAATAAGACTCTTAATCCGACGTGGTAAACTTTTAGTGAATATGATTATCATTTTTGGAGTTATAAGGATGTTTATTTTACGCAATTCGGTACTACTTGATTATCCCGTCGACCAAACAACTATCGCCAAACTATAAGATTAAATGCCAATAATGGTTGATCGTAAATATCACATTCACTTTACACGTGTTTGTTACGTTATCAAGTGATTTTAATCCGACGTTTTATTTGTATTTTTATTAATGTTTTACTAATTTATTTGTCATTTCGTTATTTAAAATAAAAATTATGCCAATTTGTATAATTTTGCAAGTAGTTTGGCGATTTACATAATTTGTCGAAATTAGTCGACGTGTTAATCAAGTAGTACCTTCAACCCAGCAATATAATATTACAACGTACTAAGTTTAAATATACGTTTAAATTTATTTTGGAATTGCAATGCATTTTATAAATAGTTTACATATATTTTATTTGCATATTTTATATTATGCATATCGATGATAAGTAAGTATTACGTTGGTCCCCAACGAATTTATTTTATTCCATTTGCACCATTATTTTAAGGACATTAATTTTATTGCATAATTGTCTTGCAGATGATGTCAAAGTATATGCAAAAATATTTTGTTTGTGAAAAGTGGAGATAGAATTAAAAAAGAGTTGCCAGTAGCAGCCATGAAAATAGTAGCATGTAATCGAAATTAGTTTCTGTACGTTTTAATTGTGATTTATTCATATATGTAAATATCCATATATGTATAATTTAGTCATGTCCTATTTTGTCAAAAGTTATAACAGCCTTATCATTTTCAATTATAATTATATACATCCTTATTGTTCACAAGACTTGAAATAATTCGGTGTAATGCGGTTCATATTGGAGTAAATAATTTGTGTTTTATTCTAAATATAAACCAGGGTTCGTACGAAACTTGGAATTTTCAGACCAGGAAATTCTTCGGTACCAGTATTTCCTTATAGAAAATCGCTCCTTAAACAAGGCGAAATATCGCGCGTTTAATCTTTTATATATATATATATAAAAATACTAGTACATTTTTCGGAAAATTCCCTGAAACGTACAAACTCTGCAAACATTTTATATTATTACCCTATCCATTTGAAATAAATAGTAATTCGTTTTCATGCTTGAAGAAGATTTTGGATTTTTCTGAAAATATTTTGTGAATTGGGTCACATTATAAATAAGTCTGATAAATAAAAAAATCTTTTTTTTTTTTTTCGAAGTACGTTTAACTAATCTTTTATGAACTCTGACATTGTCAAATTTCAATCAGTGTCACTAAGTACTTGTGCTGCGAAAATAAAGATAAATTCTCCATTACCCTTTGCCATACAAAATGTTTCTTCCCCAAGTTATCACGTTCGCGGGGTATTTAAAATTTGCATACGTGTTCTTATTGGCTGTAGGAAAATCTTGGAAGCTCGTTGTTTTTCTTTTGTAACTCAAATTCCTTTTAATTATTTTTAATAATCTTTTCAGACATGGTTAATACATTAAAAAAAAATCACAAGATGTGTCTGGGAATTCTTTAAAAGGGGAGATCACCTTAAAACTTTTTAAATATTCAATTTTTTTGCTATCTATTATGAAATAATTACATGTTACCAAACTTTAAAAAAATAAATGATGACGATACTCCAATTAAAACTGGTTTTATGATAAAATATCGCTCACCCGCAAGAAAAGTCACACATCTCGCAAAAATTCATTTTGCGTTTTATCCAGTGATGGAACAGTGACTCGGCAGTTGAGCGATTGTCATCACTAATTTTTTATAGTATTCTTCGCCTTCAAAAATCTCAGAAATTCTGTCCTAAAGTTAGATGAAGAATACTAATAAAATTTTTCAATGTCAATTGATTCTCTGCTGCTACACTGTTCCATCACTGGTTTTATTCTACTAATAGGTCTATCATAGGTGTGTTTTGCTGCACAAGCAGTTTCATAAGCCTAGCTATACGGGAAATCCTTTTATTACGCTATATGTCCATTTGTGACCACAGAAGAGGGGTTGATTGTGCGGGGAGATAAAATTACCCAACCCTCCAAACCGCATCCTAAGTCTTCATTCTTAAGGGCTTTATGCTTTATGCACGTTGTTATTCCTGCATGCAGAGCTAACAAGGAAGTTCTCCATACGGGCATATTCAGAAAAATCTGAAAAAAATTACAGATTGTTCTTCTCATGTGGATATATATGTTTATAAAAAATTTTTTTTGGCGGAACCTTGATAGAACGTTCGTAAAAAAATAATGAAAATTTCGTTTATTTGGCGATTTATCATCGGTTTGCGATGAAATAAAATTTCGAAAAATACTTTTTTATGTCGAATACTCTTTAAGATAAAAATGTTTCATATAGAATTTGTTTGTGTTGAAATTTAATGTAATTGACTTTAGTTTTGTCAATTTTAGTTTAATTTAACTATAGTTTTGTCATATATATATATATATTTACAACGAAAGTTAAATATCAAATTTTATGAATTTAAACAAAATTAAAATAAATTACAATTGTTTCAATATCTCAAAATTAAGTCCAATTGAGCACTGTCGATTCAATTTTGTTGCTATGGAAACAACTATTTCTTTGATATTGAAACGAATAACTGTAGCATTCTTTATCTTACCCTTATTTTTAATATGCTTAAATATAGAAAAATATCTTTTATGTATGAGACTGTTTTTAAGCAATAAAATTAAATAACAAGCAACATAAATATGTAGTAAAAAATGTTTTTATTAAGCTCTCTCATTGTTAAGTTAAAATTCATTAAATATTTTTTACACGCATTCTAAAAATCAATTAACAAGCAATTTTCAGGTGCGTTAAAATCGTTTGCTTTTGGCGAGGAAAAGTACTGCTCGCCAAATCGCGTGACACTTTTGTCTTTTCGCTCAAAATATTCGAAAGTATTTTATTTTTTTACAGACTTTCCACTGTAATTCCGCCGCTAAATTTGACTGATCCTTTATTACATATATAAGTAGTTTAATTGGTATTTTTTCAAAATATTCTGAGTATGCCCAGTAAGGAGACCTTCCTTGTAAGTGCTGCAATTTCATCTTACAGTAAACTTATTCAAATCCCTCTTTTGCCTCTCCTGTGAAATTTACTTTTGTCGAGATGTGTTACTTTTCTTGCTGGTGAGCGATGTGTGGATTTATATCTATCAAAACAAGGTAATTTCGAAGTTTAAAGTCACTTTTCTCAAATGGCTATTTTTATGCGAACTTGTCATGTCTGTCACATACTACGATTTTTGGCTAGCAGCATTTTAGAACGGAAAAATGTGACTTATTTTATCGGAGACCAATTGAATTGAATAAGGCGAAGCAAACTTTTCTAATATAACGGTGGCCAACAAGCATAGCGATTTTCAGCTGTGAGACCGACATGACAAATTCCCATGGAAATAGCCAAATCAGATATTTTTGACACTGCGCCGTGCAGACTATTTCCAAAACTTAGTAACATAGAAACTTAAAATTTTGGATTATATTGTATTTTATATATATTTATAACCTCTACCTATTTTTAAGTAAGTACCTGTAATTTATTTATTTTATTTCATTGAAATTTTATCATAAATTTTGCGTATTTCAATTGCCTGATAAAATATTTTTATCTGAAAACTTGTTAAAGTTGAAGTTAAAGTACCATACTTTAAGAAAATATATATATATAGTAGATATGTCGACTATATTTTTTACAATCCTGCGCGCAACACATGTATGTCATTGAAAATACCTAATTAGTCTGTCTTAATTATACTAAAATCTAATTATGTATCATTAAAATTATTTAAAGGAATACGTAAACAAAGATTTAAACACTTTATTCAAAAAAGTGTTTAATTTGAAGAAATTTTTTACAGCTCCAAAAGTTTTTTTAATGCTCCATTAAAATTACTCAATATCGAGCTGCTAAAGATGATCTCCCTCTTTAAAATATGTATGTTTGATTCCATGTATCACCTTGATGCACATTTGTTACATACTCTTTATAGTTAACCCCTTTCTAAAACACTCTGCATATATGAGAATGGCACAATAGATCAATTCTTAAATGCATTCAGTTTTATTTAATCGTATTTATATAAACGTAGCTAAGGAAGCGTAAAAAAAATAGAAACTTCATTTGAAAAGAAAATTGGGCTAGAATAATAATAAAAGATCAATGTCATTTTTCTATTGTAATGTGTAAAAAAATCACTTTAAAATACTCTTACTTTGTTAAATTTCAACCACAGTCGCGAAGCACCTATCTTAGCTGCCAACTTTTACGCTTTCATCTTACCACTAAAATATTACAGTAAATGTTATTTTATTAATCGTCGAAATCTTATGTTAACGAAAACAAAAATCTCTATTAAATTTTAGTGGTAGCAAGAAAGCGTAAAAGTTGGCAGCTATGACCTATGCTATAATAATTGTTCAATACCTTGGGCTGCATACTGATGATTATTGAAGTTATCACTCAAATAGAACGAACATTAGCAGCAAGTTTGATTTTTTCTGATATTATCTTGCCAAGACAAATTTGAATTGAGAAATCCGCAGCAAATCTCCCGCAAGGTACACCATCACCCACTTGCATGAGTAGTTTGTTGTGAAACTGATGGCACCATTGTCTTTAATTCACGAAAGTGTCAAAAGCGAAATTTCCGTCTGTTGACAGAATAGACAATCAGCACATACGCATAAATTGCAGAAATTTTATTCGGTAGACACCGCTTTTTCTGAACGCTATACTTTTCAAATGCCAAAAAATGCACGAGTTGAAAATTACAAATATTACCTTAACTTGTTTATTGTGACTAAAACGATGCATGCGCCTTTTGACGTTTCGTTCGAGTCAATGGACCTTATCAGGTTTATGGACCCCTTCGAAATGGTTAAACTTATAGTGTAACTGTTGTAAAGAGATAGTATGGCATAGAAAGATTACTACTTTGCAATATTTTTGATTACTTGTTTGCCGTTACTTTGCAAAAAATTTGGTACAGCATGAATTTAACTTGCACGCCAAGTTAGCTGCAACTTCAAACTGTGGTGACTTCGGCGCTTGCGTTGTCTTGCTACAGTCTTGTTATGAAGTTTCAGTCTTGTCATGCTGAGCTTACAGCAACTTTACAGTTTTTCAAAGCAAGACTGTTCAAATTTTCTGGAAACTAAAAATGCTATGTGGGCAAGACACTGGGCTATTTAATGTTCACGTACGAGTCTTATTGACAGAATGGTCTTGCATCTTTTTAGCTGTTTGTTATTTATCTCATTACAATTTTAAATCACTTATGTTTGTTTTGAATTATCTTTCCAGACATACTGAAAAATCAACAATTGAAATGTCTGGATAAGTCTGGGAGATTCAAAATATGTTTTGTGCTTAAAGTGGCTATTAAATTTCCCGTTCAACAACACGAAATATCCTGACGCTTTTTCCAGCTCGTTTTTAAACATAAAGGCATAAAATTGGGAGCCTTGACTATGGAAGCGATTTGCGATCAAATCGCTTTTTATATTTTATGAAAAATGAAATAGTTTTCGAGTTATAAGTGATTCTTTACACGTGACGATTAGTTTTTTTTCCTTTTCTCGCACTGCTTCATCGGAAATTTGGTTCAAAACGTTCACTTTCATTGTGTTTTCTAAAAGATATTCTCACTGTACCAAAAAATGAAAAACTTCATTCGGGGACATAGTTTCTGGATAAGAACACCTGCTAATTTCATGCTTTTTCGAACAAAAAAGAATTTAGAAAATTGTCAGAAAATAGGTCCTTTGCATTTGATAACAGTCTTATATGACAGCTCTATATATGACTGTGTTGCTTAAATTATGTATAATGACTATAGTTTACCCTATTCTAAAACATCCTGTATATATCTGGAGAAGAGATATAATACATCAGCAGAGGTCGGTAGCAACGCGCTAGAAATAGCGAATCTACAGTAGTCGTTATATCTTCTTATAGTTTGTTGCGTAACGCACTACATTTTGAAAAATGTAACGTAGCGAGTATCACGATATAAAAAATTAGTAGGTTTTTGCTATCATTCAAGATACTTTTAACAACGCTCTTTTGCCTTTCTGCTGATCATGCGATCATAAATTGCTTCTTTTGTTATACAAGTGCACGATGGCTTACATAATATAATCTGCATGCTTATCGTATCCCCAAAATGCCTTTACAAACAAAACTAATAGGAAGTGGCAATCCCACAACTTTCTTCTATCTCATACATATTAATACCGCAAAGTTCGCTATGACAGCGCCAAAATTAAATGACAATCTGTACAAATCTGTGCTCATCATGAAGATTCCAAAGATATGAAATTCCGTGCATTAGTTCTTGAGATATAACGATCGCTAAAATCGTGTAAATCCTGATAAATGCAGCATTGCAACGTTATCTGTTAGGTTATTTACACCAAAACCTAATCAGCAACTTATGTCAACGTCTAACTGAGTTTGATGAAAATCCGCGAATTAATTTTTGAGATAGAGATTTTGCTGAAATCATAAAAAGTTCTGCATAAGAGCGCAACCTGTTGGGCGATTTACACAAAAAACTAAACTGCATCAATTTACATCAGATTGATTGAATTCATCAGATTGATTACACCAGATTAAAAGGAATCTAGAATTTGATGAAAATTCGCGCATTAGATCTTGAGATACAGATATTGCGATAATCGTGGATAATGCAACATAGCAGAGCCACCCGTCGGACAAATTACACCAAACAATAATCAGCACCAAATTATATCAGGGACTAACTGAATCTAAAGTTGTATGAAAATCCGTGAATCAGTTCTTGAGACATAGCCATTGCAGAAATCGTTAAAGATGCTGCATAACAGCGCCAGCTGTTGGGCGATTTACACCAAAGAGTAATCAGCACCAATTTATATCAAAGACTAACTGAATCCAAAGTTTTATTAAATACCGTGCAATAGTTCTTGAGATTGAACGCCCAGAAAATTTGTGTCACATACAGACTTACAGAGTGACAGGCAGACTCGCATAGAGACATTTTGTAAAAAACATGTTTATTGGGATCTCTGACCCCTAAATCGTGTAAATCCGTAGAAAACCGGAATTCAAAAATTTTCACGAATCCAATACTTTCTTCTTGTAAAAATAGAAGAAAGTAAAAAATATATGCTAGTGTGGAAAAACATGTTTCATTTACAAGATTTTAGTAGGGCTCAGTAATTGCTTTGGACGTTTAGAAACTCAACCTCCATGTATCGGGCGGCAAGCAGTATGTTAGGAGACTAAAAAGTGAAGTATATTATCAAAACTGCGTTTCTCCGACTGTGAAATTCCTACAGTACCAAAAGCTCTGGAAAATCATATCTATCACAGAGATTGGCCGATTGAAACCATTATTGAAAATCAGTTCTCATCGACATCCTGGAGGCGTGTTTAAAGCTAGCTATTCGAAAAAATTATAAAATTGATGCAAAATGCATTTTTAACAAGACTTAGTACACTAGTCATTCAGTGAAATTGGTAAGTAGAATCCAATTTATTACTAAATGATTTTGTTGTCTCATTTGGAAGTTTTTATTTCCAAAACATAACATATATTAATAATTTTACACATATTTCCCTACTTAGGTACTGGTCTCTCTGAAAAAAAAAAAAAAAAAAAAAAAAAAAAAAACTGGTATTAACTCTCTTTTCTGGCACAGGAAAATTTTGTTCGTAAAATGATGAAATGATTGACTGACACCAGAAATTACAATAGAACTTCTAAAAAATTAAAAGCTCTTTGATATAAACTTTCATTACAAAACCAATTTTTTATTAAAATATTCTTGGTGCCGCTTGTAAATTCGGAATTAAAATTAGACGGTTTCGCAGTCGGACCGCTGTAGAGGAAAAAGTTAAGACTTTCCGAGATTGTCGTCGCCGCTTGCAGAGAATTTTCAGAGTCTTCAAGTGGCCCTTTTGCGTATAAGAACATCAACGGACATGTTAAATAACTTCAGTTATGTAAAATTTATTATTGTCTACGGCATTTTTTGTTAATTACTTTGTTCCATGTTTTGATAAAATATCGCATATTTACCTTTTAGAACTTACTTAGCACATTTAATTGATTCGATTTATTATTTTTATCACAAATTAAATCTACAGGCTTCTTTTAACGTTAGTGCATTATATTTACATGAAATATATACATAAAACACACCATTAGCACACTGTACTACTTTTTCAAAGGTGATGCAGTTTTTTTTTTGTCCGCCATTGTATGTACTACATAATCTTTATAGTTAACTTCATTCTTAAACACCTTGTATACACGAGGAATGGCAAAATAAATCAATATTTTAATGCCTTCGGATATTTTACATTTTCTTTATATAAAAATAACTGAGAAAAAAAAAAGAAAAAAAAGTCTAGAACCATTATAGAGAAAACGAATTTGACCAGAAATAATAAAATGTCGATATTAGACACGTTTTTTCTATCGTAGTGTGTGAAAAAATGCTTTTTAAAACTCTGACCTTGTTAAATTTTAACCACTGTCACGAAGTACCTAAGCTTTAATAATTAAGATAAATTCTTGATTACCCTTTGCTGCACATAACGATGCTTGACGAGATTATCACGTTCCAGAGCTATTAAAAGATCTTATTGATTATGTACAAGTTCTTATTGAATGCATGATATTGCATTTTTTAGCGTCTCGTTGTTTATCGTATTGTAATTTAAATTCTTTTTTATTGATTTTAAATTTACTTTCCAGACATAACTGATGAATCAAGAGTTTAAGGGGAAAAGGGACCTTCAAACTCATTTTTTGTAATTATTTTTTAAATCGAATCTTAAATACTATTCAAGGGCCTTAAATACTATTCAATGTATTATGGAATATATTTATCACACCAGAAATAAATTCACAAAAAACTCAGGAAAAAAATTGGAGAAGAAAACAGAATTTTCGAGACTATTTTAAGGGTTATCAAGAACTTTCAAAATGTTCCAACCTCACTTCATATCAATTAAAATCCCCAATATTTTTTATTCCAGTTTGGTTTACGTATACAAATGAAACTGTGCATAGTTTTTTGAAACTGAATATAATTGGAAAAGTTGAAGGTAGTTATCTCTTTCCGGTGCAGATCAATTCTGTTTATAAACTGATGAAATGATGGACTGATACCAGAATTTATAAACGAATTTATTAGAAAATATGAGCTTGCTTATTTTCAAGTACGTTATAAAAGGAAAATTTTCATGCAATATTCTGGGTACCAGTAAAATAAAAATTAGGTGTCCTTTTTTAAGGAGAACGCCCTCGAAATGGTTAAATGCATAAATATGACGCAAAAATGATAAAAATTTCGAGAATATTTTGTTTTTTATCTTTATATTCAAATTTGTAAAATCCGATGAACAGTTTTATTTGTATACGTAAATCAAACTGCCATAAAAAATATTGGGATTTTACGTAAATCAAACTAGCATAAAAAATATTGGGGATTTTACGTAAATCAAACTAGCATAAAAAATATTGGGGATTTTAATTAATATGGTGTGAGGTTGGGACATTTGGTAAGTTTTTGATAACACCTTAAAAATGCAGGAAAATTCCTAATTTTTCACCAAAAATATTTTTTCCTAATTTCTTATGTAATAAATATTTGAAGAGTATTTACGGTACATTAAAAAAATAATACAATGAGTTTGGAGATACCTTTATCCCTTAAGCGAATCAATACCATTTATATCCTTACCTGCACATATCACAGTCTTTCACATATGCTACAGCCACAATTAAACTTTGAATTTCCAAATGAAGTTATCATAAATCACTTTACTGATTGTCGAATTTTTACAAAATCGCAGGTAATCAAAATTAGGAGTAAAAGTATCAAGAGATGGTGTTGTTATGTTCTTAACGACAGGGCACTTACTAGTTATAATCACAGAGAAAATGAAGATGAGATTAATCTATTTTAAGGCTAAACATTTAACAGTTTCCAATAAAAAATGCATCTATTTGAAAAAGAATTTTCACCACAATTTAAAAATAATAACGTTTTTCTAAGAGGAAAGTTTAAGTAATAAAAATACAAATAGGCGAAAAGTAAAATTCATTCAGCCTAGGTTTACGAGATCGCTGGTCTACATTGAAAATTCTGTAATGCTATTTGTATATGCATTTACTAAATACACAAAACATATATTATTTTTCTTATTACCGTATCAACGTTTTTATTTAGGATAGTTATTAAAGTTATTGTTAAGTATTATTCAAAATTATCACTTCATTGTTATTTATTCAAAATATGAAAATCAAAAACTTTTGAAATTTTATGCATGAAAGTCATTTTAAATAATAAGGAACTCATTTATTTTCATATACTCATAAAAATAGTTTTAATGATTAAAAAAACATTAAAAAATTTTTCGTTACGTTTTTTGGCTGTTATTACTACATGTTATCCATTTTTCGCATCAAATTTGCACTTTTGTTTTACAAATTAAAGTTTCATATTTTAATGTTAACACAAGCAGAACATGCAAGCAAAGACTCGTGCAAGCTAATAGATTCTACTCTCAATATGTAAAATTTTGTGAAAAAAATGTGAAAAATGCTGCATTTTTAATTGTAGTAATCCACTTAAAAAAAAAAAAAAAAACAGTCTAAAAAACATAAATAGTACTGGCAATCGAGACGCCACTACTATATGCGTATTTTAACGGAAAAATTTCCCCATAAATTCCAGAAAAACGGAAATTTTTCTGTAATTTATGAGGAAAATTTTCCGTAAAATACGGAAATAGTACTGGCGTCTCGATTGCCAGTACTATTTCCATTTTTTTAGTCCATTTTTCAATTCCTACTATTAGTTCACACTCTCCTTATATTTATATATATACATATCTATTTATATATTTATATATCGTGTTCAAATTTTCAATCGTTAATAAAATACTCATTATTCATCCTATCAAGTTGAAATAAATTTTTTTGAACTTGTACTGGATGACAATTGATGTTAATACAGTTTTTTCAAATATTAATTAATTAAATTAATTTTAGTTTTGCATGGGAAACAAAATGGCGGCCATTGGTTATTGAAGATCAATGAAAGTATTCTCAATAAGGGGTTACCATAGGGGGACCCTGTTCTGTCGCCAAATGCCGTCAAATTTTTCGCCAACTTGATGATATATCGCCAAATTTGGCGACCAAAATGAGTCGCCAAAAGTCACGACAACTTGGCGATATCTCTAATATTTCCCCAAATTCCCATAGACTTCCATTGTAAACCTACTTGCTTATAGAAAATCAACAAATTGAGATATTTTAATGCAACAAAAACTAATATTAGCTTAAGGAGTTACATTAAATTTTTCTTTGATGACCTAAGTAGGAATTGACTTTAAAAACAAAATTTTTATATTACTTGTTTTTACAGTGTTGATGATATTATATACTTAACAATTGTATTTAACAATGAATATCAATGTTTAATACCAATTGGTATTAAACATTGATATTAATATTCATTGTTAAATACAATTGTTATGTAATATCCTCAACACTGTAAAAAAAAAAGGACTAAAAAATGGAAATAATACTGGCAATCGAGACGCCGGTACTATTTCCGTATTTTAACGGAAAAATTTCCCCATAAATTACAGAAAGATTTCCGTTTTTCTGTAATTTATGGGGGAAATTTTCCGTTAACATACGGAAATATTAGTGGCGTCTCAATTGCCAGTACTATTTATGTTTTTAGACTGTTTTTGTTTTTTTGTTTTTTTTTTTTACAGTGAACAATTACAATTAAAAATGCAGCATTTTTCATATTTCCCACTTTTTTAACAAACTGTTATTACTGGCTCATGTAGTTTCCCAATATTATTAATAAGAGTGATAAAAAATAAATGTCAATAAAATAACAAACAATTTTCAAAATTTTTAATTTTGTTCAATGAAGTAATACTGCATTATGAGCAGATTCTCGATCAATCAGAATATTAAGAAATTAAAATTAACTAAATTTAAAAAGTCAACAAAAATTTTATGCTAAAATATTAAACATAAATAGAAACAGAAAAAGATTAAATAAAAATCAAATATATTAAGTAAAATAAAAGAAATAATTAATTTAAAATATCAATTAAGTTAAAGATAATATTACATAAGATAAACAGATAAAGTATATAAAATGTAAGAAATAACAAACTAAATAATACATATAATCAAATTAATGAAATGATTATATCAAATGTTTTAAAACTTCGTTTTGTATCTATCATAAATTTCTTTTCTTCTTTTCCAATTTCAAAAAGAGATAAGTATTCAAAATCCATTCTTTCCACATGATCAAAACCTACGTAAATTCATATTATATTTCTGAAACAATTCTAAGAAGTGAGGCTTGTAATTTTTAGACTGAAAGAACAGAATGCCCTTGAATTTTGATTTTTAGAATATTTTGTCAATCTAAATTAATGTTTCCGCTGCTGAAACTCTTTTCAGAGATCAGTTCCACGAAAAAGAAGCAATCGGAAGTTAAGCAAAAAGCTCGAGACAAAACATCTGAGCGGAAGAGAGAATTCGTATTTTTGAGATCCATAAAAAGAATTTTAGCACCCATGTGACAGCGGTGCTTTAAATTGCGAGTTATAACAATATTTTTTAAAAAATGGGATATAATTCCCACCATTTCTGATGCAATTTTAACGAATCACTTTTAAAGAATTTATCTTAACTTGGAATAAAATTTATTTTCAACATAAAATAAAAATTTGCTTTTCTTCGACAGATTGTAGTTAAAAAATTATACTTGGAAATTATTCAAAATTTCATAAAAAGTCACTAAATTCAAACAAAGTACCTTTCTCTCTATTCAAAGATATAAAATTCATGCGATATTTAGAAGTGATTTGTAACAAATAATACAGAAAACGTTTATCAAAAGTGACTGATACCATTTCAAAAATGAAAATTGCAACAATTTGTAATATTTAGATAACCTGTTATGCAGAAAGTTCGTACAAATTCAAAAAGAAGATAATATTTCGAGTCTAATGATAACTCTGTTTTTATATTATTAAAGCACAAGTTGAAAAACAGGTTTCACCATCAAAGTTTCACGTAAAAAAATCAATCTGAATCAGCTGAAGAGAAAACATCTACGCGGAAAAAGAGAAATTGCATCTTTCCGACGAAAATTAATTTTTGGTAGACAAGCGACAGTAGTGATTAATAACGTGAATTTTCCCAATAACTTAAAAAAATCGTCTTCCATTTTGAATGTGTCATAAAATCCAAATTTTAAATAACGAAGTCAAAAACCAATAAAATTAAAAGGCTAAGATGCGGTATATTCCCAGATGGCCGCCATCTTAAATTTTTTGAGATTTCTTGGCGATTTTATGTTGGAGATCGTTATCGATATATGGAACCCCGTGTGACGTATATGTTCTGGCGTGTCGTAATCTGGCAACCCCTGAGAAGCTCATTTTCGCTTAGGAATCTGTGTGTGGATGTGTTTTGATATCGTCTTGTATCGTTTTGTCTTTTTATTTTTATGTTAAATTTATTGGATGTATTTCATTGACTAAGGTTTCTGTAGTCTGTTTAAACACTCTTGCTGAAGTAATTAAGAAATATGAGGAAATTTTGACGAAAAAAGGAGGTTTGTTCACAAGCCGTCAATGCGTATTCATAAGTGTATTTTGGGAAATGACGGTGATGTTATGAGAGGTATTTCGTGCTGGAGCTTTCAAGAAAGCAGATGTCTGTTAATCTGTTAAGGTATGTTGATAATTTTATGTATATTTTGCTACTTTACGAGTTTTTTACATTTTGAGATTGCTACAAAGCGAGAACTGCTGAATTTTGAGAAAGCTACACAGCGAAAACTGCCGAATCCAGTGATGTTTTTTTCGGTTAATGAGCGCGGAGCGCTCATACAACGATTACTGATTGCCATTTTAGGGAATTTTGTTTATTATTTACATTTTATTTTCGTTAAGTCAAACATGTGTATAAACCGGTGCTTGGCGACATTTAATACTTGGCGGGAAAGGGGTTTTCCCGCCAAGAAAAATTCCAAGATGGCGGCCCCGGGAATTTAAGACATCTCTTCCTATTAAAACTTACAAAATCATTTAGTATTTTGAAACTAAATTTTGTACGACTTAATAGAAAATATTTATTAAACCTGAAATTTCACGAATATTTATTTTTTTTTTCTTTTTAAATTAAGAAAACAAATTTCTTAAGCTTCTTGCACATTTTTTGGCGCAAAACACGCGGTTACTCGTACCATATTTAATTCAAATCAATATAACGAAAGTTTTTGCTGCAGAGGCAAATTTCACCAGTAACGTTCTATTTAAAAGAGGAAATCTGAAATTAGAGATACACTCCAAGACAAAACAGCTAAGCGGAAGAGAAAACTTGCATTTTTTATCTCCACGAAAAGAGATTTTTAATAGTCGTGCGACATGTTGTAACTGTTCTGACTCGTGTAACTGTTGTTCTGACTGTAATGTACCCCACCAGTGGCCGAGAGGTTCTGCTCTCAAAGCTCATAGACTGGAGGTGCTGGGTTCGAACCCAATCCCGCCCGTCGACCTAATCGCTCGGAGTTTTCCGTAGTTTTCTTCGAACCTGAGATTTCCTTGCGTAAATACGGGTTAGGTTCCCTTAGAAATTCCGCCACCGAGGGCACTCACCACTTCCGGCGAAATCCCTAGTGTAGATAATTGGCCATCAAAAACATCTGACAGTAATTTACTATAGTTTAACACCGATACCATGGTTTTCGGGATGTTATTAAAATTTGCAATAAAATAACAGAATCGTTATACAGACAATATTTTAAACTTTTAAACTTATATATATTATATGCTATATGACTTTGTTTCCATTAGTGATACTTCAAATCGCTCTCATTAATTTAAACTGTTTCGTCAGTGAAAATAATTGTAATATAACAAATTTTAGGTAGCCCATCTTGCATTAATGCCATTAATTAGATTTGTTAATGTCTTGTACAATTAAATTCAACAGGAATCGTATGGACAGCAGAGACGTAAATTGTACAATTAAGTTCAATAGGAATCGTACAATGAAATGGAATATGCGAAACGTTCTCCACTCCCCGTTGAAACTACAGAAAACTATGTGCCATGTACAACGCACTTAATAAAGAATAATCATTTATTAAGTATAAATTTTAACAATTTCACTTGTGCAACTATTTGCTTTCTAGCATACTATAAATATGTATCAGTTGTTTACTACGGACATTTTGTGATTTTTCTGACACTAATATTAGAATCGAATCAACATTGTGCCTTGTACAGTAACTGTGCTTTGTCTGACATGTCTTTTAATGGTGACGTTTTCTTGAAGTCTGAACTTTTTGGTGCTCTTTTTTTAAGTTAGTTTTTCCTTTAATAAACTTTAATGATCATTATTTCGAACACGGAACATATATAAACATTATTGAAAAAATAACTTTAATGAACATTAGCGTGCATTACGTTGAACAAAAAACTATAGTTTTTTACTTTTATTGTACATTCAAGATACCTCACTATTTTTTATAATTTTGACGAAAGCAACATTAATTGTTTTGTAATGTTATTATGAGTTACTGATGTTAGAGTCAATATCTGAAAACTGGACAATTTCACGCCAGAATTTTTATTTTTTTTAATTAATGTACCAACTTCCAAATACAATTATGTACTATGATACATGTTTTGTCATTTGATTGTTGTTGTATTTTGAGATCATGGATGTATATTTTATGCGTAGGATAAACGTTTATGGAAGAAAATGTCTGTTAACACCATAATCAGTGTCTAATAATTGGGACTGAGATGATAGGGACTGAAGTGATGTTTTTGTCTTAACAGCTGCACAGCCATTTTATTAAATCATTTCGAACACATGTAAATGATTAAATATTCCACGTGACATTTGTATGTTACATAAATAAAGTTGCAATAAGCAATATTTTTATAGATAAAAAGTTAAATATGGGGACATGAATGATGCTATAAAAAATACTCATCTTTTTCAGAACAAAAACTAAATATTTCTAAAAATGAAACAATGAGAAAAACAACTTACCTTTATCCATGGTGGATAGTTGAACTGTTGTTGCTGTTGCAATGGAAATAATTCAGCCAGCGCCACCTAGTATCTATTAACCTAAATGTGTGGTTAGAGGAACCGAGATGATGGTCAATCTCAAGGACAAATATGTTTACTACAGTAATTTACTGTGCCATCTGTACGAGTAAAGGAGCATTATATTTTCTCATGCTGTATATATATAGGTATAAATATATAATAGCAAAAGTTAAAAATATTTATAAAAATTTTTATAGCATACATTTAATACTGGATATTTGTACCTGGGGAAAGGGACTGAAATGATGATTTCGTTTGTTTAAAACTTGAAAATAATTATTTATATTTCATCATATGTACATTTACCATTGGTAATTGTTATAACACATGTTACAATATATTACATTTTTCAGTTTTTGGTTTTAGTATAATTAATAGAATATTATTGGCAGTGGACGCAAATTGTCCAATTTTCAGCTACATCAGACTATACACTGACTAATACATCAGACGATACACTGTATAAAAAATCCGACCAGTTTTCCTGTAGGAATCGAACAAATAGTTGCCCTTATCGTACCGGAAAATTTTCCGACCCAGCTCGGAATAAAATCCGTAAAAAAAAAGGAAATAGTCAATAAAACGGTGTTTTACGGATTTTATTCCGATTTTACGGATTTTATTCCGAGCTGGGTCGGAAATTTTTCCGGTACGATAAGGGCAACTATTTTTCCGATTCCTACAGGAAAATTGGTCGTATTTTTTTACAGTGTATGATATTTTCTTCAATTTGTCTGTTGGTTGTTTTGTGTGCGTTCCGTTGTCTGTGGCATCGGTGATAGTAGTGGGAATCCACCACCGGAGCATTATATCCTATGCCATTTTTGGTTGATTCTCTAGTTTGAGTAATCTAGCACATCTTAAAATTTTGTTACAGTTTTATTTTCCATTTCATGGATTGGGAAATTTTGTGTTCTGGGGTAGAGAACCGTGAGTGTTGGCAAGGGCCATGTGTTTTTAAAACTCGCATTTAACGAAAGTAATTTTTTTCTCCTGCCCGTTATTTTGCTAACGAGAACATTTTTTTCTCTTCGCGCGCTTTTAGGGTTAATGTAATAATATGACGTAAGAGGGTAGAGGTTATTTTATTCGGACAGACATGTAGTCAGAGCTAGAGTAGAGACTAGGTTTTTTGCTGCGAAAATGGGAAGTTTTTGATGAAAGGAAAAAAGGGTTCGGTTCGGATTTTAAAAGTTCTGGCCGATGACCCTTACAGTTTTAAGAAGTTACATTGGACATAAGAATATTTAGATGCCTGTTTATACAAAAAAAAAAAAAAAAAAAAAAAAAAAAAAAAAAAAAACAGCTGCGGAAATTTTAGTGCTTCTGTGCTGAAAAGCTTTTGTTCTAAAAGTTTTACAGATGAGATCCTCTGCCCACAGGATAAATAGTAATTGAAATTAAGAAAAGTATTTATAATTGCGTCATAATATTTGAAAGTGAGTTCCTCTTTTGCGTTTATTGTTGAGTTCTTTACGATTTTTAGTATGGTTATTTCCGTAAATGTTGTTATTTCTATGTATATAGTGTCATATAATTGCGTGTTTGTTCTAAATTTAATTGTGTAAATATTCTATATTCTAAATTTAAGCGCATTGCGCATAGTCAAAATTTTAAGCAGTGTGTTACGTTTTTATGTCTAAGAGTTGTATATAAAAATGTTTCATTAAAGTTAAGATTTTTTAATTTGTTTTGGTTTAAATTTGAAGTTTAGTGTGTATTTTTTAAGAGTAAGTATAGTTGCCCTGCGAGCATGTCATCGCAGTTTAACGGCACATTTCTATGTCATTTTTTGAGTAGTTATTTTGAGTTTCTGACATAGAAAGTGGCGAGCCAGCCAGGATCTGCGAATTTGATTATAATTATTGATTTTGAATATGAGAAATGATCATACTATTTGATAGGTGTATATAGGTTAGAAAGAATAACTTATGCCGCATATTTAGTATTTATAATATATTTTCGTTTTCATGCTCATCGTGAGGTGATTTTTTTTATTGTGTTAAATTATAATTATAATGTTGTGATTGTTGACTTTAGAATTTATGAGAATTTATGAGTCATTGTTAGAAATATTGATAAGATTTGTATTTGAGATTTTGAGATTTTGAGTATATTTTCATTTATATAAACAATGAATGTTGATACATTAAAGAGAAAACGAGCAACGGCACGTAGCTCTTATACTGGAACAGCTAAGGTTTTAAAGGACGAACAAGAAAAAGAGCAGCCGGATAAATCCGTTTATGATGATAAATTTGTTAAATTACAAACAATAATTAATGAATTAAAATCTTATGATTCCGAAATGTTAAATTTACTGATAGCAACTGAGGCTACTGATGATAATTTAGATACGGAAGTTATAAGTTGCGAGGAATATTCCGAAGAATTTATAACGCTAAGTCGCCGAATAAATGAAAAAACGGATAATTCGGACTTTAAAATTAATATGAGCTCTAATATTGATAGTAGTGTAAATACATCTAATGAAAAACGGTACAAATTGTCGAAAATTCAAATTAAAAAGTTTGATGGTCAACTGTTAAGTTATCTTTCGTTCTGGGGCCAATTTAAAAAAAAATCCACTTGGATAAGAATCTGGATGATGTTGACAAATTTCATTATTTAGCACAATCAATGTTACCGGGGACTCGAGCTTATGAGTTAATTGAGAGTTATCCCTTAACTTCGGATATTTATCCGAAAGTCATTTCTGCGTTTGAGGAGCGTTTTGGTAACAAAAAAATGTTTAACTGAGATATATGTGAGAGAATTGTTAAAATTAATTATCCAAAACGTACGTTCACAAGGTAAAGATAAGTTACCCCTGGAGTCATTGTTTGACAAACTTCAGTCCTATATCAGAGCACTTGAGTCTTTAGGTGTACACCAAGATTCCAATGCTGCGTGGCTTTAGTCTATGGTTGAATCATGTTTATCGGCTGAAATGATTAGAGTGTGGCACAGAAGCGTTCTATTTAGTAACAAGGGACCACGTCTCTCAAATCTTTTAGAATTTTTGCGAAAAGAAGTTGAAGGGGAACAGAGGGTCAAACTTGCACGTTCGGGGTTTGAAATTTCTCCTCCCTCACGTGAGGAACGCCCTAGAGAAGTCAAATTAAAAATAAAAAACCTCCCATGAGTGCTGCAAGTTTGGTAGTAACCAAGCAGCAAAAGTGTGTATTTTGCGGAAAAAATCATGAGAGCAAAGTGTGTTTTTTGGCTCGGTCTTTGCTCCTAAAGGAAAAGTTAGATAAATTAAAAGATTTAAAGTGCTGCCTACGTTGCCTTAAGCCTGGACATTTTGCTAGAGATTGCAAATTATTTATACAATGTCATGCATGCAAGCGATCTCATCCCATTATTTTATGTCCCGAGATTCAGGAAAAAAAGAGTGAGACTGTAGGGAGTGCAAAGGGGTCGACTACGGTACAAGCTACTGTGTCTACACCTTCGTGTATGAAAGAAGTCCTCCTTATGACATTAATGGTTGAAGTAGTGTCAGGGGGCATGAGGAAAAAAGTCAGATGTCTTTTAGATTGCAGATCTCAAAGGTCATATGTGCTGAAATCTACAGCCGAAGATTTAAAATTAGAAAGCCTCTCATCTGAGAATTTAGCTCATACTCTGTTTGGGGGAACAAGAACTGAGTCTAAAAATCATAAACGATATTCTATGAGATTAAGTCCTGTTGGGAGACGTACTGAATATCAGTTCTCCTTTTTAGATCAGGAAAAAAATTGTGGAGGGATACCACGCGTCTCTAAAGGTCCTTTATTAAAGGAATTAAAAAAGCATATAATTTGGATTTCAGATGTGGGTGTCGGTTACCCGGAAATAGAAATTTTGATAGGTAGTGATATTTATGGACAGATTCTTACGGGTGATGTAATTCAACTTAATGAGGGTTTGACAGCCATTAATACTAAATTGGGTTGGACTTTGTGTGGATAACTAATAGGATTAAATGTTCAGAGTTTGGATCGTACCCAATCCATGTTAGTAACCAATCTTCATGTTCAAAACATGAAAGATTCTGATATGTGAAGTTTGGAAACAATTGGAATTGCCGATGAAGCGCAAACGCTTTCTAAAGTGGTGGAGGATCAATTAGCGCAGGAACAACTTTTGAAGGGGCTTCATAGGAACGAAGATGGGAGATATTGCGTAAGCTTGCCTTAGGTTCAAAATTTTCCCCCTAACATTTCCTCTATTCGGCATATTGCAGAAAAAAGGCTTTTTGCCACTACTCGTAAATTAAAGAAATTAAATAACTTTGATGAATACGATAAGATATTTAAGGAATGGCTGTCGGAAGGCGTAATAGAAAAAATCCCAGAATCTGAAAAGAATGGAAAGGGACATTACTTGCCACATCATCCAGTTATCAAATTAGATAGTTTAACTAGCAAAATTAGGCCCGTTTTCGATGCCTCGTGCAAATCAGATAATTCGTTGTCGCTAAATGATTGTTTAATAAAAGAACCGAATCTCTTAGAAGAAATCCCAGCGATTTTAATTATGAGGTTTAAAGAAAAGGCGATTGGCGTAACTTCTGATATTAGACGAGCGTTTTTACAGATTAGCATAAAGCGGGAAGACCAAAATTATCTAAAGTTTCTTTGGTGGGAAAATAACAAAATTTGTGAATTCCGCCATAAAAGGGTTGTTTTTGGGGTTACCAGTAGCCCATACGTGTTGGCAGCGGTCATCTCATTCCATCTTTAAAATATGCCTAAAGAATTCGAAGTTGTTGCCCAAAAGCTTTCAAGTTCCTATTATGTAGATAACTGCATAACCTCAGTTGATACGAACGCAGAGCTTGAAGAATTTATGAAACAAGCAACTGACATTAAGGCAGAAGCCAAAATGGAATTACGTATGTGGACCTTTGGTCCCGAAAATAAAACGTTACCTTCACAGAACACTGATACTGTGTCTCCCGTTTTAGGTCTTCAGTGGGACCGTATAAATGATGAGTTTATAATTCCCTTCAAACCTGAGCAAATCTCATCAGACTTATCAAAAAGAAAACTTTTATCTATAATTCATGCGATATTTGATCCCCTAGACTTCATTGTGCCAATAATGGTACCTGCAAAATTAATACTTCAAGAAACATGGGCAACTAAGACAAATTGGGACTTACCTTTGCCAGATGAATTAAAAGCTCGGTTCTTAACGTGGTACCAAGGATTGTCTAGTATTTCCCAGCTTAGGTTTCCTCGTCGCATAGGTTATGGAAAAACAGATACTTGGTCACTACATGTCTTTTGTGACGCCAGTAGAAGCACTTATGCCACCGTTATGCTTTTAAGAAGTGAAGACGACGGAAAGGTTCACGTGAGGTTCGTGGCAGCAAAATCTCGTGTATCTCCATTGAAGAAGGTGACAATTTTGGGCCTCGAGTTACTTGCGTGTGTTTTAGGCGCACGTCTAGCGAAATACATCTCTGACGCTGTGTTCTTGGAAGAAGTTCCAATCTACTACTGGACGGATGCGACTGCAGCTCTTTGCCGGATACAACGAGAAAAAAACTGGGGTGTATTCGTAAATAATAGAGTCAAGGAGATTCGAAATCTGTCGAAGAAAGAATGCTGGAGACACATCCCAGGAAAATTGAATCCTGCTGATATAGCCTCTCGTGGCTGCACGTCCCAGCATCGGCTGCGATGCGGTTGGTGGGAGGGGCTTGCATTTCTGAAAACAACTCCCAAGGAATAGCCTGAATTTGAATTTTCTCCAGATGAAGAATTAATCGCTACAGAGTTAAGAACAAAAATTATTGCCTTAAAAGTAAAAATAAAGAAGCCTGAGTGGTACAAAAGTTTTTCTAGTTTTTCTAAAATAGTGAGAGTTTTCTGCTGGATGTTGCAGTTTGTGAATAAACTGAGAAAGAAGCCTTCTTATAATACTAACACCCTAACAGTGGAAGAAAAAACTAATGCTGAGATGATTCTGTGGGGTATAGAACAGAAAAAGTATTTTCACGAGAAAGATAATTCCGTCCATGGTCTGCTGGTGGTGCGAGATGATGATGATGTTCTTCGAGTGAAGGCTAAAATCATCGAACGAGATGATGAACTGTCCTTTTTATATCCAGTTCTTCTTCCATCCAAACATTACGTAACAGATTGCTTAACATGGCAATATCATATACAGTATTGTCATGCGGGTGTGCAGATATTGGCTGCCAAATTAAGGCAGCAATACTGGATCATTTCTTCAAAAAGAAATATAAAATATTGCGTCAACCGTTGTGTCATATGCAAAAGATTCACAGTTAAATCTTTTACTACTTCACCAATACAGTTACCCCTTGACAGAGTAAGGGATTCTGCGGTCTTTGAAACAACAGGAATTGATCTGTGTATCTACATTTAAAGCCAAAAGGAAAAGCCTGGATCGTATTATACTTGTGCAGTGTACAGGGGAATTCACCTTGAGCCTCTCACGGCACTCAGCACGGAATCCTTCCTGCAAGCTTTCCGAAGATTCATCGCCAGGAGAGGACGTCCGTCAACTGTGTATTCTGATAACGGAACCAACTTCAGAGGAACGGACAATGCACTGAAGAAGCTTGATTGGCAGAAAATCGCTGAAAACGAGTGTCATCCAATCAAGTGGAAGTTCAATCCCCCCTACTGCAGCCTGGTGGGGGGATGGCGGGAGCGTTTTATTCGTTCAATTAAGACATTACTCGTGCGCATTTTAGGATGATCTTCTGTGAATTTTGAGGAGCTTTTAACGATCCTTTGTGATGTGGAAGTCACAATAAACAGTCGTCCATTGACTTACATTTCCGATGATTCTGATGAGTTCATACCTTTGACACCCTCAATGTTTTTACAAGACATAAAACAAATAGGCGTGCCTGATCTGGATTCCATCGATTCCAACAAACTGAATGTGCGTGTGAGCTATTGCAACACTTTGCGACAAGAACTGAGAAATCGTTTCCGCAAAGAATATTTGGGTCAACTTGTTCAGAAGGTCAGTGATAAATGCCAAGAACTTAAAGTGGGGGACATTGTCCTCATCGAACTTGAGAATAAAAATCGTGTGTTGTGGCCCATGGGCAAAATTGTGAAAATCTTCAATAGTAGAGATGGTGCTTCTAGGGTAGTACAGGTGAAAACTAACAAAGGTCCTTTGATACGACCAATTCAGAAACTATATCCACTAGAAGTTTCAACTGCTGGAGATCCTGTGCTCACCCTTGGAGCGGAAAATAGATCCAGGTATGTAAGGTTGCTCAAACCACGTAAGAAATAATGTGTAAGACTGTAAATAATTACTTATATTTCATTAATTTAATTATTGAGAACTCTAATTTATGATGTCATATCATTTTTATATTGTAATTTGTTTAATTAGTTTTTATTATTTTGTTTTTCATGTCATTTTATTTAATCTAGTAATGCTCAATTTAACTTTAATTTCTAATATAAAGAATTTTTTGTCAATTATAAAATAGTTGATTTTAAGAAAATCAAGGTGGGGGGATGTTGGCAAGGGCCATGTGTTTTTAAATCTCGCATTTAACGAAAGTAATTTTTTCCTCCTGCCCGTTATTTTGTTAACGAGAACATTTTTTCTCTTCGCGCGCTTTTAGGGTTAGTGTAATACTATGACGTAGGAGGGTAGAGGTTTTTTTTTCGGACAGACATGCAGTCAGAGCTAGAATAGAGACTAGGTTTTTTGCTGCGAAAATGGGAAGTTTTTGATGAAAGGAAAAAACGGTTCGGTTCGGATTTTAAAAGTTCTGGCCGGTGACCCTTACAGTTTTTGTAAGTTACATTGGACATAAGAATATTTAGATGTCCTGTTTATACAAAAAAAAAAAAAAAAAAAAAAAAAAAAACAGCTGCGGAAATTTTAATGCTTCGGTGTTGAAAAGCTTTTGTTCTAAAAGTTTTACAGATGAGATCCTCTGCCCACAGGATAAATAGTAATTGAAATTAAGAAAAGTATTTATAATTGCGTCGTAATATTTGAAAGTGAGTTCCTCTTTTGCGTTTATTGTTGAGTTCTTTGCGATTTTTAGTATGATTATTTCCGTAAATGTTGTTATTTCTATGTATATAGTGTACTATAATTGTGTGTTTGTTCTAAATTTAATTGTGTAAATATTCTATATTCTAAATTTAAGCGCATTGCGCATAGTCTGAAGAATAATCTTCATATATTCCACGAAATTTCACGTTATCACAATTCAAATCAAAGTTGGGAGAGCTTATTAGATGAAAATTTCACGATTCATGTAAAATCACATTATTCTGAATTAAATCGCATTAAATTAATCGAGCATATTTTCACAACTGAAAATGGCGCTGGTGTTGTTCAGTATAAGTCCAAGTCAAGCACAGGATGATTAAAAACTCACAGGATGTTAATTCTATTTACACTTATAAATATTTACAGTATTTACAATGAAAACATTTGGATAATATTTCTTTAAAAACATGTAAATATTCCACACTGGGAATTCAAGATAATTTCTTTTATATGTTCAAGAATATTTATTTCTCCCTTTTCGGAAGATCAAGAAATACACAGCCAGCATGCTGCTTTCGAGATTCACATTCGCAATAACTAAACTAAAAAAGAACAAGAAAGAAAAAATGTTTTTTAATATTAATTCTCTAGTCAGACCACGTGACCTGGGATCACCGCGCCTAATCAGTCTGGCTGAGAAAAGAAGGGGTTTGCGAAATTTCACAAACTCCCCCCCGATGAACAAGGGTTCATCAAAATGGGGATTCAAAATAATTAAAGTAGAAATAAAATTATTCTAAAAAATTATCAGTTACACTATACATAAATACAATACAAATCAAAATATATACTTACATACTGGACTTCAATAAAATAATTAAACAATTTAAAAGATTTGAGAACAAGTTTCTGCTACTAAAAATAGAAAGAACAATTTAAATCTATTCAAATTTTTCTAGAATATTCAATACACAAAAAAAAAAAAATAATCAAACAAGAAACATTTTTTTTTTTAAGTGAAAAAAAATAAAAATCTTTTTAAAATCAATAGCAAAGACAGTTCAAGATTTGTTTTAAAAGTCAAATGTCCATGAGAGTTTTTGAGTCTCTAATAATATCAAAGTTTTTTTTTTTTTTTTTTTTTTTTTTTTAGTTTGTGAGTTCAAGATTGTACAATAGATTTATAGGTCTTTTAATAAATGAATTATTTGTTTTGAGTTCACAAGATCTTATCTTTTTTAGGTGCGTTCGTAATTATATAAATACGTAGCACCTATAGTCGTCGTTCAGTCCGTCTGTCCGTCTGTCCGTCTGTCCGTCCGCATATAACAGAGCCAAAACTACCCAACCGAATGGTCTGAAATTTTAAATATATGATTGCTGCAAAATTTTGTCGAGCCATTTCAAATTTTATGAAAATCGGATGTATAGTTTAATTACAGGGACAGTCAAAAGTTTTTCTTTACATTACGGCCAATGGGAAAAATTATTGCAAGTGCATTTTAATAATGTTAAAGCTTTCCGAATGGTCTGAAATTTTAAATATATCATTGTTGCAAAATTTTGTCGAGCCATTTCAAATTTTATGAAAATCGGATGTATAGTTTAATTACAGGGTCAATCAAAAGTTTTTCTTTACATTACGGCCAATGGAAAAAATTATTGCAAATGCATTTTAGTGATGTTACAGCCTTCCGAAAGGTCTGAAATTTTAAATTTATAATTGTTGCAAAATTTTGTCGAGGCATTTCAAATTTTATGAAAATCGGATGTATAGTTTAATTACAGGGACAGTCAAAATTTTTCCGTTTCATTACGGGGAATGGGAAAAAAAATTATTACAAGTGCATTTTAATGATGTTACAGACTATGCACTTATGAAGTGCAAAAAAATATACATTCAGTACAATATGGGGTGCAAAAAATAATTATAAAATTAGCTATAATAAGAACGCACCTCATTTGCCACGTTTGACGAGCAATTTCCAACTTGTTTAAATCTCTGTCCACAAATACTCAACTTCCAGAAAGTTCTTGATACATGTTCATATGCATAAGAATCACATCATTTATTTCAAAGTCGGAAGTCTTATTCTGGTCCGTGTAGTGAGCAGATTGTAAGTTGAGAAGATAATCATTTTTCAAGCGCTTCCAAGAATGATTCAGAAGAGTCTCGCGCAAACGGAAGCGTTTCACTAAGAATTCCTTGGTTGCAGGTAAACACAAGATATGCTCTAGAGTTGCTATAACTAGTTGACCAGAGCGAAGGCTAAATTTCTTGGAGATTGCACGTTTGTTTAGGACTGATTTAATGCACTGCCTTGATCTTAAAATCCAAAACTTTTCACGAGTTTGTATCAATGTACTGGACACTCCTGAATGAAAAACTTTTTTATGTGCATCTTACACGATTAATTCAGTCAATTTATGTTTTGCAGGAATCACTACGGGATGTTTTTCATAAAATGAGGAGTTAGACTTTTGTAACCGTCCTCGTACCAACAGCAAACCTTCATCTGACAACATAGGATTTAACTGTAGAAGTTTCGATTCTTTAGGGATACTCTTGTTACATTTGAAGCTTTTAATAACTTTAGGGAAACTTTCTTCCTGCACTAGCTTTAACCAAAAAGTTTCAGCATGTAATATTTCCTCAGCTGATAATTCTGATAATTTTCTGTTTTCTACCTTTAATTTTAGATTAGAAATAAATCTAAATATCCATGCAGTTACTCGATACAATTTCTTTAGAGAGCTATACTTTTCAAGAATAAAAATGGGAATTTCATCAGATTTATTTGTTTGAACAACGCAAGAAATGGTGGCTGCTTTTTTAGACTTATCTTCAGAAACATCAGGTAATCGAGATGCAGCAATTTTAACCCTAGGTCACTGATTTTCGGGAAGGGAAAGAAATTTAGGACCATACCACCATTTTTGATAATTTATTAAATGCTTCACAGAACAACCTCTCGTTATTAAATCTGCGGGATTAAGTTTGCCATCACAATGTCTCCATAAACTAGGATCAGACAAATTATGAATCTTAGCTATTCTATTACTAACAAATGGTTTCCATTTTTCTTTTGGCCCTTTAAGCCAATGAAGAACAATTTCTGATTCCGACCAGAAAATAGTATTATTTAGTTGGATAACGTTCGTGATAAACTTTGCCATTCTGGCACCAATAAGTGCTCCCATGAGTTCAAGACGAGGAAGAGTTAACTTCTTCAAGGGAGCAACCCTAGACTTAGACATTATAAAACTAGTTTTAAATTTATCTTTAGAAATTGGATACCGTAAGTATCCCACTGCACCATACGCATTAGGGTTAGCATCAGTGAAAATATGCAGTTGGAGATGCTCCTTTTCCATGATCAGGTTGTTGAAATAGTGTCGGGGAATTTTCAAGTGTGTGAGATCAGGGATTTCTGAAAGCCAATTTTGCCAATTATTTTCTAGTTCACCACAAAAACTTTCATCCCATGATATTCCCAGTATCCACAATTGCTGCAAAAGGCATTTGACACGAATAACAAAAGGGGCAATAAATCCGGCTGGATCAAACAACGCAGCTGCAATTTTCAAAACATTCCGTTTTGTACAAGAATCATTGCTTAAATTTTCTAACAATGGTCGTAATTCTAGTCCTAATTTATCTTCTGTATTGTTCCAGATCAATCCTAAAATTTTCAAGGAAGTATTTGGGGGTTCGGGACTAGAAACAGGAATGTTTTCGTCAACCCATTTTTTCCTAAGTTCCTGAGAATTGCTTTCAAATTTTCTTAATTTCATCCCCCCCTTCTTTCAAAATATCAACAGTTTCTTTAGTTAAATTAAAGGCTTTTAGAACAAGGTTTTCTCCTGAAAACAAATCATCAACATAAAAAGAAGAATTTAGGATTTCAAATGTTTTATTATGAGAGCTTTTATATTTATTAATATGGTGCTTAATAGTACAAGCAAGGATAAAGGGACTGCAGGTGACACCAAAAGTAGCTCTGGTCATTCTATAGGGTACTATGTTTTTATTCTTATCAAAATCTTCATAATATAAGAATCTAAGATAATCGCGATCTTCCTCGGCTGCAGATATTTGCAGAAAAGCTTTTTCAATATCAGCCGAAAAGGCAATTTTATGTAAACGGAATTTCAAAATTATGTCTAAAACATTAGGATTTAAGTTAGGGCCGTGATTCAAACATTCGTTTAATGATAGAGAATCATCATATTTGGAAGAAGCATCATAGACTATGCGCATTTTTGTTGTAGTTTTGTCGTCACGGATAACAGGTCTGTGTGGCATGTAATAGGAATTATTAGAATGTTTCTCGGTACACAATTCTATTACACCCTCATTAAACTGCTCTAGCAAAATGGAGTTATATTGTTTAAATAAAAAATCGTTTTTCAAGAATTTATTTTCTAAACTAGAAAACCGCTTCTTTGCTACTTCAAGATTATTTCTAAGTAATTCGCGAGAATCTTTCCACAATAATTTTGCTTCATAACGCCCATTTACGAATTTTAGATTTTCTTTATATTCTTTTATTACCTCATGATCGGTAATGTTCTTTTCATTGCTTTCAGCAATGCCAATTGATTCAAGATCCCAAAATGCTTTCAGTTGGGTTTTTATATTTTCAACTGAAACACGCAAACAAGCTACTTCTTTTTTATTAGACTCTATCTGCCCTTGCACCGTATGACCGAAAATAGTTTCTGAAACGTATAATTCTTTTGTCAATTTTCCCTCGATTCCCTTTAATATTTTCCACAAAAAGTCAGACCCTAGCAAAATATTTATTTCCTGTTCAAGACCTGTATCAGCAGGCTTAAAGCCTCTTGTTCTCATTATGTCTAGAAGTTCTGGTTCTAGGGTTTTCACAGAAGCTTCAGTTATATTATGAACCACAAGAGCTTCGATATTTATCGAGTTAATAGCTTGCACAACACTGGATAATTCTAGAGCAACTACTTCATAACAAGATTCATAAGGGCGTCTCCGCCCAAAAGGATAATCTAATAAATTTTCTCTTCGCAATGGCTTCAATTTTAATTTTTGTACTAGCGATCTCTTCACGAAGCATTTTTCTGAACCACTATCACATAAAGCGCGAGCCAACAAGCATTCCTTACCAGCAGACACAGAAACTGTACAAGTCTGCAATAATGTAGATTTATTTTGTTTATATTTTTGTTCTGACATCATAGATACAATTGCACCTTTCATTTCTTTTTCAGGATTTTCTTCTGCTGTTTCTTTAAAACAAAACAAATGACTATGGGTTGTGTTACCACATTTGGAACAAGGGTTAATTTTTGTTCTACAATTAAGTGATAAATGGGACTTGTAAAAGCCATTGTAACAGCGACCTTCTTTCTTTAATTTATATCGCTTTTGTTCATCAGTGAATTTCGAACAATTTAGTCCTACATGATCAGAAGACTTGCAAAATATGCAAAACTGTTTTGTAGATGTATTTAAAGCAGCAGCTGAAGGTATATTTTTCTTTTGAGGAAAATTTTGATATTTACTTGAAGAATTTTCATATTTAGTTTTAGAATTTTCATAAGCTTTGCTTTGGGAATTGTTTACTAAATTAGTAGCTTCACGACATCTTAATTCCGTTTTAATAAAATTTATTAAATCGGCGATTTCACAGTCCTTATCGGGATCACGTTTTCGATGGAAATCTAGTATCAAATTTTCGGGTAACAATCTTAATAATATTGGTAGTAATAAATGGCCGTAGGAGCCTGATGTCACTCCTAACGTATCAAGATTTCTCATACAAGTTTCGATATTATCATACAACTTTCTTAAAGAAATAACATTGTTAGTGGATTTCACTGGTTCAAGATTTAGAATTTTATTCATGTAACAGTTTATGATATTTTCCCGCTTACCATACCTCTCTTCTAACAATTTTAAACAAGTAGAATAATTTTGATCTGTCAGTTCAAAACCAGATACAATATTATATGCAGGACCAGACAACAAAGATTTCAGATATTGGAATTTTTCAATTTTTGATTACTTCGTTTGAATCTATCGCACTAGTAAATAAGTTTAAAAATTCTAAGAACTGGCTTGCATCACCAGAAAAATTTTCTATGTTAAGTTTAGGAAGCTTCACTGTCGAAACTGGTTTACTTCCGATTTTTGAACCGTTACTTGATTCTAGTACAACTTTTGGTTCAGTTTCGATTTTACATTTTTTAAGCCTCATCTTAATTTTAAATTTCAAACTTGATATTTTTTCAGAATATTCTTCTACCGATTTTAGTTCTTTTTCATATTCAGTTTTTTCCTGAATTAGCTCCTCTATTTCGGTATCTAATTCCTTTAGTTGAGTTTCCTTTTCATTTACGAGCTCTAATGATTCCATTAAAGAATCGCAATCAGTTTTATCAATATCAACAGATAATAATGTATCACATTTTGAGATTAATTTTGTAACTGCCGCGCGAACGGTAGCTCTTTTACTTTTAAGATTATCAGGCTTATCCATGTTTAAAATTTATTTCAATTTTCAAAATAAATTATCATGAGAAAACGTTATTTTCAATAAATCAAGAGTCAATAGTCATGCAGAATAATAAAGGTATTTCTTACCTTTTTTCCCGGTTGTTGAGGCACCAAAACATGAAGAATAATCTTCATATATTCCACGAAATTTCACGTTATCACAATTCAAATCAAAGTTAGGAAAGCTTATTAGATGAAAATTTCACGATTCATGTAAAATCACATTATTCTGAATTAAATCATATTAAATTAATCGAGCATATTTTCACAACTGAAAATGGCGCTGGCGTTGTCCAGTATAAGTCCAAGTCAAGCACAGGATGATTAAAAACTTTGTTAATTCTATTTACACTTATAAATATTTACAGTATTTACAATGAAAACATTTGGATAATATTTCTTTAAAAACATGTAAATATTCCACACTGGGAATTCAAGATAATTTCTTTTATATGTTCAAGAATATTTATTTCTCCCTTTTCGGAAGATCAAGAAATACACAGCCAGCATGCTGCTTTCGAGATTCACATTCGCAATAACTAAACTAAAAAAGAACAAGAAAGAAAAAATGTTTTTTAATATTAATTCTCTAGTCAGACCACGTGACCTGGGATCACTGGCGCCTAATCAGTCTGGCTGAGAAAAGAAGGGGTTTGCGAAATTTCACATAGTCAAAATTTTAGGCCTTGTGGTATGTTTTTATGTCTAAGAGTTGTATATAAAAATGTTTCATTAAAGTTAAGATTTTTTAATTTGTTTTGGTTTAAATTTGAAGTTTAATATGTATTTTTTTAGAGTAAGTATAGCTGCCCTGCGAGCGTGTCATTGCAGTTTAGCGGCACATTTCTATGTCATTTTTTAAGTTGTTATTTTGAGTTTCTGACAGTGAGCAAAAAAGCAACAATTATAAATTTAAATGATTATTTTAAAAGCCATAATTCTAAATATTGACGTATCGTTACGGATTTCTAATGGCACTTTAAGTAGATATTTATGTTTATTTTAAAGTAAAAAATATATTTTTTTTGTGTAATAAAAATTCATAAAAGCGATACGTAAAGAAGCTTTCAATATCTAAGAAATGTTTTGGGGAGAATGTTACAAATAATCTGGTGTGTAATAACAGAAAAAATAAAAAAGACTAGAGAAAATACCATTCTGATTAAGGTGAATATTTAAGGGGTCAGGTAACCTTTGAACCAATAAAGTACATGGAAAAGTGACCTCTGTAAGAATTGCAGTCATTCTTTGACCAATTAACTTTAAATTATAAAAATGAAAACACATGTTAGGAACAATTTATTTTATCAATCAAAGTTGTTAGAAAAGGTATACACATATATAGTTTTTTTAAATTCATTTTTAAAGATAATACAAATTTTACAAAATAATTATTCTTGCATGCATTGCGCTGCATGATTTTTCCCATTTCAATGGCTGAAACAAGCCAAGATTTTTTTAATGAGTACAGGTATAAAGTGTTTTCAAAATGACCTACAATGAAAAAATAAAACTTGTAGATCCCGATAATTTTTTTTATTAAGAAATTCGAAATATCGAGTTTTTTTTTTTATATAAAAGCAGTTGTGAATTCAAAACTTCTTACTTGAGAAACATAATAATAGGTCATTTTGTGCTTATTTAGGTTTAATACATCCACCGAAAATTTCGTGAAATTCTAGGTAACCGTTTTTGAGAATTCGTGCGCGCAATGATCAAAATCGCTGTTTTGAGAAAATTGGCTTTAAAGATTGAATCACCCCTTGGTCATATAGCAAAAGCTCAAAGTGTTTTAGACACAACTTCTCTTCTAATGCAAATTTTTGTATGGGGTTTGCTTTTAAATTTTCCTAAAGAATCATATTTAATTATAAGCTATTTTAAAAGAAATCGATTTCTGGAACCTTTAAAGTGTACCCGACCCCTTAAAAAAAAAAAAATACCATTTTGATTGTGGTGAATATTTTAAAAAAAATATTCTAAATATAAGTTTAGGAAAGTTCTAGAAATTCATTGGAAAAATATGGTATTTTAAACATATAAAATCATATACAGAAGAAACAACTTATAAAGAAGCTGGTTTTAGTTTGAAATGTATTTGTTTTGACCGGACTTATAGCTGGTTTCTTTAGAACAGGTTGCGATTTTAAGCATATTTTCAATGTTCGTTAGTTCGATTTATCGTACATCTCGATGCAACAGGCCTCGTACTAACCGGTTGCTTCGATAGCTCTAAAAAATATATTTTTTTGTGGAACAAAAACACAAATCAAACAGGTTTATTCTAATTAAAGAAAATGTTTGTAATCGTCGCAGATGTTTTCATCGTCACATTTTATTTAGTCTCTAGGAAACTGTTCAAAAATAATAATAAAAAAAATATTATTTCATACCGTTGATGTGTATTTTACTTATATTAAACAAGTGCATATTTTACTTTAAAATATCTGTATTTGTTTAATAAAGCTGTTGTAGAACATTCATATAGATGTTTTAAATTTACAGACGTTATATTCATTATATCGGTGTATTGATTCCCTGATTTTTTACACATATCTTAATTCCAAATTGTTAGTAAATACACATCCTATCTAAAATGCATAAAAAAAATATTTGATCATTTACTTTCGAAATTTAAGAGCTTTACAAAATATAATAAAAATAGACAATTTTTTTAGTAGATAATTTCTTTTCGGAAGGAGAAAACCCCCATTTATATGGCGTTAGGTATGAAAGCATTAAGAAAATTAGGAAAAATAATACTAAAAGTCATTTAGGATATTAGTGTAATATAATTCAAATATATTTTGCATCAAGAAGGGGGAATCTTGGGTTTCGTGGAACCTTCTTTTTTATTACTTCTGCTTCTGTCTTTTTTTTTTCCAGTTACAAACACTTTGATTAGTGATGGTGCGTTGTACACCAATAAAAACTGTTTAATTCGAAAAATTTTGTAGAGATATACTGGAATCATGCACCTTAGATTTTGGTGAAAATTCTTTTTACATTGCATGAATTCCTGCCACTTTATCTTTAACTATTAACGAAACTTCAAATTGCTAGCTATGTGGAATATATGAAAATGATTTATACCGACTTTTGCATTACAAATAAAATAAAAATAACAAATAAATAATTTTATCCCAGATTTTTTTTTATTAAATTATCCTTCATTTTCAATCCTTTTCCAGGAAAATAGATTAGATCTCATCATGACCATTTATCTGGTGCGTGATAACAGTCGTATAACTTTTAAACATTTTTTTTTTGTGATAAAAAGATATTTATATATAGTCTAATGTTTCAAGGTATTTTGGAAATATGAAAAAGGGATTTGAAAATTCATTTAGAACGGTACTGAAAAATCATTTAAGTAGCTCCTGCGTCAAGATAAGGAAAATTTCTGTTTCTATCCATTCCTCCATTTTTTATTCTTTTTACTACATACTCCTTAGAAAATTTTATTTAGTGCTTTTATTAAACTGGTGTACTTATTATCATGCATTATGCACCAATAAAATTATTTTAATACATAAAGGCTTGACTACAACTACTGGCATAACACATTTTACATTTTGGTGGGAATTCTATTTTACATTAGATGGATTACTGACTTTTATCCTTAAATATCATTAGCATTTTAAATTGTTAATTATTTATACACCTTATTTATAATAAATAAAAATCATTGATTACATCACTTCCATTTGAATTAAAAATATGAAAAGCCTTTTAAAGGTTTTTTAAGTGAATTCACTAGTAATTCTTTTCAAATAAAGTATATTGAATCTCATCATGGTCATATATTTGATGATAGATGACATTAATAGAACTTTTGTCTGTTTGCTTCATAAAAAAGACATTTATATCTCATCACGTTTGGAAGCAATTCGGAAATCTTGAAAAAAGATATTAAGTCAGTTAGAACATTGCTGTAACATCATTTAAGTCGGTTTTGTGTCAAGATAGGAGTAATTTTGATTTCTGCTTCTTCTTTTTCTTTCTTCTTACTCTTCTTTATCCTTTTTCACTTTTATTTCTTTTTATTTTTTTTTATTTGCAACAGCTGTGTTTACTGATGTACAGTCGTGGAAAAAAAAGTAAACACCCCCTACTAACTCCTTAATTTATCGTAGAAAAAAGTTACTGGTACCGAACGATTGGAAATAAACTTTACTTTTAAATGATGTATATAAATTTTGCTTAGGGGGCCATCTACAAATTAAAACGATCACAAATTTCATTTTTTTCAATGGTAATACCCAATTTTAACAAGTTATTTCAAATCTTCGGTTCAAAGTATGCCTAGTCACCAAATTTCAAGTCATTTAAATGATAAGTTTTTGAATTATAAACAATCAAAATTTAGTGCTTCTAATGTTAAATTACATTTTCATATTTTTATTAATATGTCCTAAAATTATACTCCTATTGTGCTAAATTTTTGTGTAGCAATAGTAATACTAAAATACCCAAACATAAATACGTTGAATATGCAATTTTTATGATTTCATGATATGAATTATAAAATTAATATTAAAAAAATTATGAATTGCAATCAACAATTTCTTTTATGGATTTAGATTTATTAAGTCTTGTTTATGGAAATCCAACATTTCACATTTTTCTTCCAAGTAGTTTTCAAATTATGCTTAAAAACGACAAAATGATGGTTTAAGGGGCCGTCTATGATAGAAGTGACTAGATATTTTGAAATTTCTTACCCTATCCCATAATCTAGCAGTCTTCAATGACTGCTTGAGTGGCCCTTAAGATGCCTTTATCAAGAAGGGGGCTCTCTCGGTTAACAATCGACTACTGAACTTCAATTTGGATACAGCGCCTAAAATACGCTCTTTTTAAAATAATTAATTTCTCGGAAACTTATCGCACGAATTTCATCAAATTTATTTTTAGACTAATTAAAGGGTTTAGAGTTCATTTATAGTGTCAGAATTTTGTACTGCTATTGAAAAAAAAAAAACAAAGTTTGGTTCGTTTTAATATGTAGATGCCCCCCTAAGCAAATTTTATATACATCATTTAAAAGTAGACTTTATTACCAATCGTGTGGTAGCAATAAGTTTCTTGTGTGATAATTTTTTGCAGAGTTAGTAAGGGGTGTTTAATTTTTTTTTTCACTGCTGTACA
The DNA here is from genome assembly GCA_963932465.1 of Maratus speciosus. Taxonomy (NCBI): domain Eukaryota; kingdom Metazoa; phylum Arthropoda; class Arachnida; order Araneae; family Salticidae; genus Maratus; species Maratus speciosus. The sequence goes on from OZ010786.1 coordinate 446,610,736, forward strand.
TGTTTATTTATTTATATCTATATATGTTGCTCCTTTGTGTCAAGAACTTCACATGAATTTTTATAAACTTTCATGAATATCGTGAAACATTCTCACGAGGTGGTATTTAAGATTAATATTTATATCAATGCAAGAAAATATTTTTTTAATTAGAGCACTTTCGGTATCGGGCTCGTGTTCCTAAAAAATGCCTAAATATGCTTTGCATGCCCGAACGCATGCAAAGCATATTTACTAAATAATTCTCATTATATTATATATAATACATTCGTAGAGCGTTTCTACATATTTAACATATCAAACATTTTTTCTTATATAATATCTCTATTAGAGATAAGTACGTGCTCACTTTTCGGATCCCGAGCCCAAAATTTTGGTAACATCAGAGTTAGACACCGCTCGAGCCCGCTACCGAAAATAGTAAAAGATAAAATAAAAAAATAAAATTGCATAATACTTAAAAATTGTTTCAAAAGTACTATCCAATTTGTAAACAACTTCTTATGTAGAAATAAATGCTATTCAAAAACTCTTAGGGTAACTCCGGGAGAGTCACCGCATCCCTTATATTTCTTGTAGGGGCATTCCACGTCAAATCAGGCAGTAAAATATCAATATGTAACCCACCATCACAGATTTTAATGAAAATGCGTGTGTTTGTTCTTACTATTAAGATATGATCACCAGTAATTTTTTTTGCTCCTTGGTGAAATAGTTTCTGAGAAAAAAATTGTCAAAGTTTTGAAAAACTGCCATCAGTTGGCATTCTTGACTGCTCGATTTTCAAATGTAGCATGACATAAATATGATCATATTTCAATATCTATTCCACAAATCATCTTCAAAAAATTTATGCATAATATATAGGGTACGTATTTTATGAAAAAAATACTGTTACGCTTATATAACATTTTAAGTGTGTCTAAAAAAAAGTTTAATCTTTGAAGTCGTGAATTTTTTATGAAAAATAATGCATTAACAAAAAAAGCATTATCAACAAAAGGCGGTATTTTTATTAAATTTATTTTTTATGGGAGATATACTTAAAGGTGTCCTTTACCTGATTCTGAAATAAAAATAGTGGGATTTTGGGTGTTTTGGGTAGTATTTCCTATTTAAAAATATTTTGAGGCGCATTTCATATCAAATCAAGCAGAGTCATTCCATATCAGTTCCCCTAAGCCATTTAATCACTGTCACAAATTTCAATAAAATTGGGTTTGTTTATAGCTTATTTTAAGACGTAATCACCTTTAATTTTCTTGATCCTAAGTAAAATATTTTTTAAGATGAAAAATATCAAAATTTTGAAAAATTGTTTTAAATTTTTTTAATGACAGTTCGATATTCAAAGACTACATAAAAAAAAAGTCATTTCAATATAAAATCAATAAATAGGTTTCAAATAATGTATATGTGACAAATAATGTAGGCAGATTATTATTTCTTGTTTTTTATCATGTTTAAACACCATAGGCGTAGCGTGATCAGAAATTTTGGGGGGGCACCAAGGCCGTGAAACTGCGCCCCGAGCGAATTTTCAATTTTGCGCCCCCCCCCCCACCCCACCCCACCCCCCAAAAAAACAAACAAAACAAACAAACTTTGTGATGGGTGTAATAAAATTTATAAAGTGCAGAAACATAAATAAATTGTATTGAATAAATATTTCGCGTTTATTTTGGAACTTTAAAAGGTTTAATTTTAATTTAGAAATTCAGAACAACTAAGTAACACAAGAGAAAATTGCACTTATTTGTTAGAGGGCTCATGATGTTTTGAGACAGGAAAAAAAGGATCAAGAGAGAAAAAGAAATTCCCCGGAAAATGATCGGCGGTCAAAAACTGAATAAAACCGTGGTTCGCAGCATAAATTTTTCGCCCGGGGCGATCGACCGCACCTTTAGCCCCCTCTTTGCAAGGCCCTGGAGAAGCACACTAGAGGCCTGCACGGACCGCAATTTCAAGGCTCGGACCCAGGTCGACCCAATTCAAACTTCCACCCGAGACTGGCCTGTTTGTATTTTCACAGTTTATGGCCAGGCCCGGCCCGACTCAATTTCTCATAAAATTCCGATTTTTCTTAGCACACAATTGCAGGGCTGCACTTGCTACTAAAATGCTACTGAAAGCGACTATTTTAAACATCCAGCGGCTATGCCAACTATTTTAGGCCGAAAACCATTAAAAAGTGACTATTTCAAGAAAACAGGCGACATTTTTTCGAATTTAAGCGATTATTTTTACTGAAAATATTCGATCTTCTTCTTCAAAGCGCTTGTAAAGTCATCTTCCCAAACGCACTTTTTCAACGGTTGTTTGAGGAGATTCGCGATTTTTTTGGCGACGAATTGCAAAATTCGCGATTTTTCCCCCAATCGATTGACGACAATACCTCTTTCTTTCTGAGATCTTTTTATACTATCGTTGAAGGAGATTTTGCGATTTTTTCCGCGATCCTTTGCAAATTTCGCAAATTTTTCTACGAGAAATTGGCGAAATTTATTTTTTTTCGCCACCACCTGTCCAAATTTGCGATACATATTTTCCGCAACCGATTGATGGTAGTTATTATTTGTTTCAGAGATCTTTCGACGAAATTCCCGATTCTTTTCCGATCGTTTGTCAAAATTCGTGATTTTCTTTTCACGACCAACTTACAAAATTCGTGATTTTTGCGCGATCATTTGGTTAAATTCTCAATTTTCTTTTTTAAACCAAATTTGCGTTTTTTTGTCCGCGACCATTTGACAAAATTTGCGATTTTTTTTCTTGTGATCGTTAGACGAAATTCGCAACTTTTTGTCCATTCTTTTGACGAAATTTGCGATGATTTTTCCGCTACCGATTGACGAAAATCGCCATTTGTTTCCGCGACCTTTGGTAAATTTCAAGATATTTTTTACGGTTGTTTGAGGAGATTTGCAATTTTTTCCGCGACAAATTGCAAAGTTCGCGATTTTTTTCCCAATTAGGGGGCGATTTTCCCCGCGACTGCCGAAAATAGTTATTTCTTTTCGCCATCTTTTGCTACGATCATTGAAAGAGATTTCGCATTTTTTCCTATGACCTACTGCAAATCTCCCGATTTTTGGGCTGCTATTGTTTCGTGGAACTCACAATTTTTTTTTCCGTGATCCTTTGCCAAATTTCGCTTTTTTGTTTCCGGCGATCGTTTCACGGAACTTACGATTTTTTTTTTCGGAGATCCTTTGGCAAACTTCTCGAATTTTTCTGCGACAGATTGTATTGTGTCGAAATTTGTCGAAATTTCACGGTATATATATTTTTTCCGCGACAGATTGGTGGTATTCGCTGTTTGTTTCAGATATCATTTGACGAAATTCGCGATTCTTTTCCACGATAGTTTGTCGAAATTCGTGATATTTTTTTCAAAACCGACTTACGAAATTCTTGATTTTTCGCGTAATCATTTGTTTAAATTCTCGATTTTTTACGGGTTTATTTGACCAAATTCGCGCCTTTTCAGGGGTGATTCTGTTCTGAATTTTCCGAAAGTTTAAGGCTTTGGTTCCAAAAATTTAAAAAAATCGGTCATCTGTCCGAAAATTCGGGCATAAAAAATATCGCGAATTTCGGCAAATGGTCACCGAAAAAATCGATTTCGACAATCGTTCACAGAAAAAAAATTGCCAATTTCTTCAAAAAATCGCAGAAAAAACGAAATTCGCTAAAGAATCGCGAAAAAAAAAACGCGAATTCCTTCAAGGAATTGCGAAAAAAAGCAAACTTCGTCTAGGGATCTCAAAAAAACACAAATTTCACCAAGGGATCGCAAAAAACGCAAATTTCATCAAAAGATCGTGGAAAAACGCGAATTTCGTCAAAGGGTCGCGGAAAAACACGAATTCTGTTAAAGAATCTCGGAAAAACTCGAATTTCACCAAAGGATCGCGGAAAAAACGCGAATTTTGCCAAAGGACCTCGGAAAGAACGCATAATTGGCGCCGCGAGGAGATTTCTCCTCTTTCTCACCTCTGCTGTAACCTTTCAGAAAATTTGCTGTGAATTTCAGATTTTTTTTTCTTTACTCAGAATCATTCTTGCCGTTTCTCTGTCCACGTTGACGAAATTGACATTTTTTTCCCTTGATCGTTAGACGAAATTCGTAATATTTTGTGCATTCTTTTGACGAAATTTGCGACGATTTTTCCGTGATCTAATAACGAAAATCGCCATTTGTTTCCGCAACCTTTGATAAAATTCAAGTTATTTTTACATGGCCCTTTGAGGAGATTTGCGATTTTTTTCCCGATGAATTATCAAAATTCGTATTTTTTCATAGCATTCACGATTTTCTTTACACACTATCCTTTGCCAAATTTCGTGGATTTTTCTACGACCGATTGATGAAATTAGTATTCGGTATTTGTTTCAGAGATTTTTTGACGAAATTCGCGATTCTTTTCCATTATGTTTAGTCGAAATTCGTCTTTTCTTTTGTCGACCGACTGAAGAAGTTCTTGATTTGTTGCTCAATTTTTGATTAAATTTGCGGGTATTTTTTTTTTCCTGTCCACGAGAGTTTGACAAAATTTTCGATTTCCTTCCATAATCCTTAGGCGAAATTTACAAGTCTTTTTGCGACCGATGGGAAAACTTTTTTTTCTACGACCAATTGTTGATATCTGCGATGTTTTTCGCTACCGATTGGCAAAATTCGCGACTGTTTGATGAATTGATTTTGCGGAATTCCCGAAGAAAAAAATCGTGGCTTTCACGGGAAAAAAAAAAAAAAAAATGCGGTGTCCCTTAATTTCTAGCCCTGCCCCTTATTTAAAACTTTCCTTTCTTCTCTCAAAGAAATTCTTGAAATGAAAGGCCTGATGGAAAATAGTATCGGGGATAATCTCCAAGTGGTTTTTACCGCTATGTTTTCTGGTGCTGTACATAATTTTTATTGTTGAAAGATCAAGCTTACTTACTTCATAACTGAAACATTAGGGCCTTATTTTCCGGATAACTTGCTTTCTCGTTTGAAAAAATCCCTCTATTCTTTATTCACTGATTTGAGTGATTTCAGTGATTGATTGATAAACTGTGAAATAAGATGTGAACATTCATAAAGTCCTTTCAGTTGTTATGGATACATTTTTTTTCTTCCCTTTTTTTAAAGTGATGGGTATACGACTATTTTGATTTTGGCTACTATTTTTGAATAAATGCTACTATTTTTTCGTTGGAGGTTACTATTTTCAGTGTCATTCGGCAGTGGCAGCCCTGCAATTGAGATGCTTTTATGAAATAGAATAAAGTTTTTTTTTTCTAAAAAACTCCGATTCTTTTATAAAATAACATCAAAGTTGGACTTTTGATTTCCGAATTCGAAGGATGACAATTACAAGACGGATCCATTTAGTAATCCGCTTTAAATCAAGCTGCTTCGAATTAGGAAAAATGTTAGGAAAAGGGAGAACGCTACTCGATTCTTAACCTGAGGGGCGGTGGGATATATCTTATCCCACCTACCATTAATGAAGATTTACACCAGAGAAATTTTATGAAATTTTACTTTTCTAACTTTGGTGGAAAAAAGTCATAAAATTGCATTTCCTTATTTTGAAATAAAAATTTTCTAATTTTCCGGTGAGAATTCAGCATTACACAAACGTAATTGCTTGCCCCTCAAGGGGTTAAGCACCTGACACTTTAACTTCTGTAATTTTCAGGCAAATAGGAATATAGAAATGAGTTTATGAATGTGTCAAAAATAATCACATTTTTGAGTGGGGATTTTTGTATTTTCTGAAAACGTATTAATTTACCAAAACAAACAATTCTGTATATTCTTACCTTCTGTTCCGTTTTCGTACTTCTGAAGCCAGACTTGCATGAATTTAAAACCAGCAGGACGTGCTCCGTAACATCTCTTTTTATTGAGTTTCCTATAAAACATTCCTACTTTTTATCGCGCTTGTTTTTGCGTGGGTCATTCATTCCTGATCAGTTTAAAAAATAATAACAATATTTAACTTCAAGCACATTCCCACAAATGACCAGACTTACCAAACCAAGTGTGTGTAGGAAGGGGGGGGGGTAGGTAAAGACGCTCCTACTATCTCACTTTGCACAAGAGGGAAACACGAGTTCAGAGGTCAAAGAAGTTCTTTGTGTGACCATGTTACCCACTGCAATTAAACTACGCGGGTGACTGGACACTATAAAAAATAGTATATAGCTTTGCATTTAGGAAAAGTTTTTCTTCTGCCGATCAACTTACAACTACTGACCAAATATCAATGATTGGCCAGCACCGTATTGATGGTTGAGTACTAAAGCGTTTTTGTTTTGGGGGAAAAGAGAGTGGGTGGAATGCTACATACTAAAGAGGTTTAAATTTGATTGCATCTTAAAGAAAAAAAAAATCACTGCCATTTTTCGTTTTTGTAAAAGTCTCAATAAATCACAATCCTAAAATATGTGAATATAAATTTCACATTAATTTATCTGAAAATCTCATGCATAATACACAATTACATATTCTTTTAAAACAGTGACTAATGAATGTTTTAATAATTTACACAATAAGTACATCCAGGGCCCTCTCAAAGGGAGGTACGGAGGGGGGGGGGAGACCCCCCTCCAAACGTTTGCGAATGCTGTTACACTCGTCAGATTTACAAACTTAGTTGGCAAATTTGTTTAAAAATTTAATAAAAAACTGTAAAACACTTTCTATTTCTGATAGATTTGACAAAAGTTACAAATATAATTGGGAATATTATTAAGCTTTTTACAAATAAGAACTATATTACATTTTCTAATTGTGGTAACTTGGTAACATAATAAAACTGGTCGGCAAATATAGAGAACTATTTATTTTTACTTCTCAATGAGTTGGCAAATAATGAAATTTAACTTGACAATTTTAGGTCCTCTCCCCCACCAACAAAACGTCTAAAGCGATGGCCCTGAGTACATCTTATATCAATCGCACGTTCAGGGCGAAACTAGCCTTTTTTGTGCCCGGGGAAAACATGGATTTTGGCGCCCCGCCTCCCCCTATCTCCTCACTCACAATAAAAGTAATCGACCTCAGGTACCCTATGCAAAAAAATAAATAAGTAACAATCATAAAAAATAAAAATCATTTAATAATTAAAATTACAGCAGAAAATATATAAACAACGCTCCCATGTGATTAACATTAGCCTGAGCGTTAAGAGCCTACACTAGTTACGCGAAGAAACTGGATCACTAATGCAAACGTATTGGAGCTTCCTTTTTAAATTGTCTCGCTTGCATATTAATAGTTTTATTTTTTTCTTAGAAAATCTGAGGTTGAATTCTAACCGGGTTAGTGTTTACTTTTTCGATTTTGGTTGCAGATTATTTTTATAAAGTTACTTTCACTTTCAGTACCGGTTTCGAAACCTAAAATTATAGCAATGCTAAAGATCAATCTAAACTATCATAAGAAAGAAAAAAAACTTTTTAAAATATTAAAATGCAAGTGAGAAATTTGAAAGAACGCTCCCATAGGTTTAACATTAGCTTGTGAGTTTCTTTGTATTTCATATATATATATATATATATATATATATATATATACATTTGTGTATGCAACAACAACCAAAATTTTCATTTGGCGCCCCTTCGCTTTTGTTCTGGCACCTGGGGCACATGCCCTTTCTGCACCCCCCTTGTTTCGGACTGGGCTATATTAAAAAAATAAAAACATTAAAAAAGGTAGGTACTATTTTACCTTGCATATATTTCAACTCTTAGTCTTTAGCCGTTGACAGTTGTCCGACCTCGCGCCCTTTGAGGCCGGATCCGGATGCAAAAAAAGTAATTTTAGTAAAAGGCATGGGCGACATTTTTCAGTTGTCACCTACCTCGAAATGGCAAAAGGACAAGAAATGTACTTTGGTAAGGTAAAAGCAGGAGCGGCTGTGGTTTTACTATTCATGGCGCCCTTTTCTGTTTATCACGGGCAGTCGCCAAGCTCGCCTCGTCTCTCTAAGGCTGGATTTAGTTGGTTGTAAAAAACAATTGCCCAAAAGTAATGCAAAAAATAATGCACCAAAAGTACTGCAAAAAATAATTGCACCAAAAGGAACAGAGCGGAGTTTTTCAATTTCTGCCTAGGGTGGCAAAACACCTGGAAATAGCAAAAAGATGAGAAAAAATCATTTTGAGGAATAAAGGCAGGGATGACTTTATTAGCCATGGTGCCCTGTGCGAGATTTTTTACTGTACCACTGCAAATGCTATACTCTTTTTTTTTTTCTTTTAAATGGTTTTACTAAAGCATTTTACTTTGTGCACTCCTTCCAGGGCCGAAACTAGCTATATTTTCACCCGGGACAAACATGGATTTTGGCGCCCCCCCCCCCCCCCCTCTTCCTCCGCAAAGTAAATTTACAAAGAGAAACTTACGAAAGTTTCTATTAGCGGACTTATTTTAAAATTTTAAATGCGTAACAGTAAAATACGTAAGAACAAAATACGTAATATTGAAATATATAACCAGCTTTGTCAAATATTTATTCAGTAAAACCTGGGAAAAAAATGGAAAGGAATCGGAATAATTCCGCTTGATACAGGTTTCCGTCTAAGCAGGTATAACTGTTGGTATTCTTTCTGTTGGAACCATGTAGTTTTTTTCATTTAAGACAAGATTTCATTATAGACACATTTCATTTTTCCAGATTTTACTTGTTGTAGCATTACAAATTATCACAATTGAGGCACTTTAATGTAATAGTGATATGAGTCACATCGTTTTAGGAACTAAAAAAAACCACGATTTCTTGTAGGCATAAAAATGAATTCCAGTATTGTAAAATATCATTCTGTACTATCTACACCAGTTTTGTGGAATTATCACTGATACCACTCTTCTTATTTATAGATTGATATGTCTACATACTTTTCTGAACCTAATGCAAATTTTCAAATTTATGTGTGACTCAAAACAACAACAACAAAATTATTAAGTTTTTGCTTTTTATTTTGTGAATTTTCGACCGCTTGGTTTTTATTGTCCCAGCAGTCACCTGACCTCACCATCTCTAAGTTCAGATATGGTGATATGCATGTAAAAATTATAAAAGAAAGAATGGGGTTATTCATTTGCTGTCTTGTATATTGCAGGCGAATCTTTTTATCTATTTGACAATTTTCATGCATTTTACTCAGCTTTTCTTTTTGATTTTTCGGCTAGAAAATATTTTTTACACAAATTTTACATGCACATATATATATATATTGCATAAAACGGCAAAACAAATTTTCATCTGGCGCCCCCTTCGCGTGGCGCCCAGGGCACATGCCACCCCCCCGCCCATTAGTTTCGCCCTGACTCCTTCTCTCGTTTGATTTTATTGTCCCGGACAGTCGCTCAACCTCGTCCAAAGCAAGACGGGAAAAAAGAAAGTTCAAAGCTGCTCAGGGAGAGAGATAAAAAAAAATAGAACAGCCGTCATGGAATCTTTTCATCAGAAAAGTCAGAGTCAAACAAAATCTTCATTTGGCGCCCCCTTCTCCTTTCGTTCTGGTGTCCGGGGCATATGCCCCCTCTGCACTCCCCCTCCCAAGGAAATTGGTTGGCGTTTGGAAATTATCGGTGAGGGTCAGTTTCACACAGAAGATAGGGGTGGAGACTGACCTTGGAATATGTTAGTGATTCTCCTGACACAGGAAGGGATTTAAATGATAAAAGGTGTTACATTTGGAATTGGAGAACAGTTCTTTTTTCTAATTCATTTGCAGTCTTCTGTTATAGATGAATCTTTTTATATATTTGTAAATTTTAATGCATTTGGTTCAGTTTTCCCTTTGGATTTTCCGGCTGTGAGACATTTTTATGCAAATTCGATATATGTACATATACATTATACATTTTTGTATGTAAAGACCAAAAAAATCTTCATTTGGCGCCCCCTAAGCTTTCTGTTCTGGCGCCCTGGGTACAGAAGGTTGGGGGGGCACGTGCCCCCCCGTGCCCCCCCGACGCTACGCCTATGTTAAACACTAAGAGTGTCTTTTATCTTGTGAATTTTTAAAATCAAGAATTTTGTCAAAAATAATGTGTTAATCAAAAATTTATTATTAACCGAAGGCAGGGTGTTATTGCCTTTTTTTTTAATTGTGCGTAAAAATATCTTTTAAATGGTTATAAAATAAAAATAGTGAACACATGAGAAAAAATTATCAAAATTTTGGAAAAATGCCACGAGTTGCCATTAATGATTGTTCAATTTTCAAAGGCCTCATTTTATATATACAATCATATTTCAATAACTAATAAAGAAATCTTCTTCGAATAATTTAAGCAAGGTAAATAATGTATGTAGATTATGAAAAAAATATTGCTGTAATGTTAAAAAATATTTAAATGTGTCTACAAAATTGTATAATCTTTGAAATCAAAAATATTTTACAAAAAATAATGAAATTATTAAAAAATCTTTATCAATCAGAGGCAGAGTTTCTATGACTAATTTTTTAATTTTAAATTGTACATAATACTACATTATAGCTGGATCTGAAATAAAAATAGCGGGATTTTGGTTGGTTTTAGTAGTATTTAAATCATATTTAAAATTATCAATATTTTCAAATGTAAAACCTATCCAATGTATCATACCGGGAAATATTTTTATTTATACATTTATTTTATTTTTCAAATTATCTTTTATGTTCGTTTCTTAAGGAAAAAAATAAACAATATTGTTTTTTAGTAAAACTTCTAGGGCGAAGAGCAATTATCCCTTTCCAAAAAAGAGAAAAATCACTAGCTCCTCACCGCCCAATAGAAATTTTCAAAATGACAGTCCTAATCTTTAAACTCATATTTGGCTGTTAATATTGAAAATTTAGCATTGAGCTGCTAATATTGAAAAAAAAATACCAAATTTCACTCTGTTGAAGAAAATTTTGACGTATTGTGCTTTAAATATATGCAAAAAATGCATAATATATTATATTTATATCTTTCAAATAATTATATCTAAAAAAATATTTAAAACTTAATGAGTTGCACTTTTGTAACTTTATTCAGTTTCTAATGATATGTACCGTAATTTCGGGTGTATAGCCCGCAGATCAAACAATTCAGTTTGGACCCAGAAATTTTATTCAGTATTTGAAGACCAATATTTACTGTGATCTAAAAAGTTACATTTTATTTTTAAAAATTTCTGGGTCGAAACACGATTGTTTGATCCGCGGGCTATACGCCGGAAATTACGGTAATTTGATTTATTTCATCACAATATTGCTGAAAGATGGATTTTCAACATATATATGTGTATATATATATATATCCCTGTTCTCAAACAAATTATTTAAAAATTATTCATTTATGTTTAATAAAGCATATATATATTGATTATACACTTACAGAAAATACATATAGTAAATTTTATGATATTATGTCAATAATGTCTAAAAGTAAAGAACTTATCTAATAGTATGTAACGAAAAATTTAACATCTGGTGTAATGACAACAAAATTTTATAATTGTTTTACTTAATTTGGATGAATGAAAAAAGCTTACATGTTTATATTTTATTGAAGTACATGTGAAAATGTCACAAAGACATACCTCAACAACCACTGAGTATGTCACATTCACACTACAGATGATTTTTTTTTCTTTTTGATCTTTCGGGTTTGATTTCGGATGGTAATGAATTAATTAGTTTTGTTAGAAGTATCATTGCAGTCAGCATATAAGACTCACTATTTTTTTTATATAATTTGTTTTGATTGACTCGATGAACAACAATATTTAAAGGGACCATTTCATGACTTTTCAATTAAAAGCTGATTTATAAATTCATCATGTTGTTTAGTTATTATTATCGTCTTAAGATAATAAGTTGATATTAAAATTTTTAAATGCAGTTTATTTATTATTTGAACAGTTGAAAGTATTTTTCAATAAGAGTGCGGGCTGTTGATTTTAAGTCGGCTGTTGAGCAATGTAGTGTTGGTAAAGGAACTGGTACTATTTAATTTAATTTTTATTGCTGTAAATAATATTTGTTATTTTATTATTGTATGTATTATATTTAAGCAAGAGTAGAAATACACGATATCGTAGTCATTTTAGTACATCTTAGCATGAAAAGCTTCAATATTTATCATTAAACATTCACATTTTATGAAAATTTTGTTAAAATTGCTCATATTTTCACTATTTTTATTTTATAACTATTGAAAAGATATTTTTACGTACAATTAAGAAAAGTAATAACAGCCTGCCTTCGGTTAATAATAAATTTTTGATTAACACATTATTTTTCACAAAATTCTTGATTTTAAGAATTCACAAGATTAAACACACTCTTAGCATTTAAACATGACAAACAACAGTAAATAATAATCTGCCTACATTATTTGTCACATATACATTATTTGAAACTTATTTAGTGATTTTATATTGAAATGACTTTTTTTTATGCAGTCTTTGAATATAGATCTGCCATTAAAAACATTTTTAAAAAAATTTCAAAATTTAGATATTTTTTTTATGTTAAAAAATATTTTTTTGTAATCACCTTTAATTTCCTTGATCCTGTCTTAAAATGAGCTATAAACATACCCAGTTTCATTGAAATTTGTGACAGTGAATTAAATATCTTAGGTGAACTGACATGGAATGACTCTGCTTGATTTGATTTGAAATACGCCTCAAAATATTTTTAAATATGAAATACTACTAAAAACACCCAAAATCCCACTACTTTTATTTCAGAATCAGGTAAAGGACACCTTTAAGTATATCCCCCACAAAAAATAAATTTAATAAAAATACCGCCTTTTGTTAATAATGCTATTTTAGGTAATGCATTATTTTTCATAAAAAAATCACGACTTCAAAGATTAAACATTTTTTTAGACACACTTAAAATGTTATATAAGCGTAACAGTATTTTTTTTCATAAAATACGTACCCTATATATTATGCATAAATTTTTTGAAGATGATTTGTGGAATAGATATTGAAATATGATCATATTTATGTCATGCTACATTTGAAAATCGAGCAGTCAAGAATGCCAACTGATGGCAGTTTTTCAAAATTTTGACAATTTTTTTCTCAGAAACTATTTGACCAAGGAGTAAAAAAAAATACTGGGAATCATATCTTAATAAAAGGAACAAACACACGCAGTTTCATCAAAATCTGTGATGGTGGGTTACATGCCTGCCTGAACTGACATGGAATGACCCTGTAATTATCGATAGATGGTCGTCAAACGCTCAGTATGTGTGCGCAATGAGAATATTTTAACCAGTGTATAGCGTGAATCCCACTTCGATGTTTACTTGTAGATGCACAAAACTTATTTTGACGTAAGTGCATGATTTCACTGTCCAAACGTTTAAACACGTTATGCTTAAATACTTTTCATACGCTAATTACTAAATGGATGCATGATTTCGTAGTCAAAACTAAGTGTAGCGTTTGTATAGAGTACTGTGTTTATGGTTACGCAATTTTCCTTAGCGATGGCAGGCAACTGTGATGTGCGACGTCTGCACCTTTTAAAGGGGATACATGCTGCACTGCAATTCCAGTATACATGCCGCAGTTTCTTTTGTACGGCATGATTAAGTGTTGATAACTTTTCTTTTTGCACAGACTGACCACGTTAGGCATGTTATCAAGTTTACTAAAACCAAAGGAGAAAAAAGGGAAAATAAAAAGTAAGAAAAGCAAGAAAGATGCAAGTCAAGATGATAATAATAAAACAAAATGGATTACGCGTAACGCAGACGTTCTTTGCAAGGAATGTTTAGAAAACTACTCCAAAAAAGAGGAAGTGTAATCGGCTTCGTTGCATCATGTGTCAAATGTAGTTACATAAAGATTGTACTTTTTAGAAACTTTTTGTGCAGGTTGTGGTCGAAAAAAACAGGTCTATTGACCCATTCGGGAACATGGGTGCATATAAGCACCTTCAAAAGGAGCATACAGAATTTGTTTTTGGCACGAGTAAAAATGAAATTAATATTTGTGTTCGTTAATTGGAGCATTTTAATGATTATGTAAGTAAAGGTAACTTCTTTTTAAAAAGTGATGCCAACCCCCCCCAAAAAAATGTCTAAAAGCCGCCGGTCTTGAAAGGGTTAAGAAATAAATTATGTAAAGATAATTTTACTTTTATTCTATTCCCCCTCTAATACGTTGATGTGACGTTGTTGCTGAAATAACAATTAAAATTTAATGTAAAAAAATAAGTCAATAATTTTAATAGTGAAAGTAGGCAAACAAATATTAATTTGAATCCACTAATACATTTCATGGTACTCATTCAGTTTCATTTGGTTAGTACATCGTTAATTATAGTCCAGATATGAATATATTTTTTAATATTTCTATTTATAATTTCATTCTGTTCTTATTACAAGCGCGGCATAACTACGGAACAAGTGTGGCGTTTCAGCCTGAATTTACGGGTGACGGGCCGCAGTAAAATGTTTTAGAAAAAAATTGTTAAAAAATATTAATTATTTGTTTTGAATTTTTTTGCCGCAGTACACGTGTTGTTTATTTAACATTAAGTAGAGCAGAATGATTTTTCTTTTATTTTATGTCCACCATGGGACTTTATACACAAATTCAAAAAAATATGCGACATAATCCCGGAATTAACCTATGCAAATTTGTATTCAATCTTATCAAAATAAAAGTTTGGTATCAAATAAAAATATATTTCATACTTAAGAGGATTTTATTTTTTTTTTCTATCCATGAACAAGGGAATCTGAGGAATACATTAATGAAGTGCTTTTTATGAATAAATGCACAAATTTTTCGGAAATTACTATTCATATGCAGAAAAATCGAACAACGCACTGCAATTTACTAAATTATAATAGATTACTTTCTTATATCAAATTTTCCCGATATTTGCTATCTGAAATATGTTTCTGAAAACCAACTTAAATTAAAAATTTGATACCGTTATCTGCCAGATCCGATGCTTTTATAGAAAAAGAGGAAACACTGCTCGATTTCTATCTTTTTGATTAACAATGTCTACAGGGTTGCCACGCTACAGGGAATTTCCAGACCAGGAAATTCTTCGGCACCAGTACTTTCTTACAGAGAACATCTCTTTAATTCAGGCAAAATTACGTGCGGTTAATCTAGATATATTTTTCTATAAAAAAATACTGATATATTGACTGGAAAATTCCCTGAAGCGTGGCAACTCTGGTCTAGTACCTGACAAATTTAATATTATGACTGGCAAATACGCTGTTTGGTGATTTATTAAAATTTTTATATATATGTAAATATCACTTTTATTTAAACACAAAGATCTTCTTCTCTAAACAATATAAAAAATATGAATCTAATGAATACGTTATATCTTCATGACCATGATAGGTAAAAAAAAAAGACAACTATCCTTCTATCCTTCTACATATATAAAAAAGTTTTGATTTGGAAATGGACCAATAAAAAATCTGCGTAGATACCGTGAAATGCATCTGATTGGTCAGAGTTTTATGACGCTATAAGGGAGGTTACCAATGAGGAACCCGTCTCTCTGTCGCCAAAAGTGACGCCAACTTGGCACTATTTCCAGTATTTCGCCAAAATTAAGGGTACTTTTCCGTTATACGGACAACATGCCAAAATGTATGTTAATGCGTCAATTATTTCAGCCCTCATCGTGAAAAGGATTTTTCTTGTAAACCATGCGAAACATTGTGATTTGTTATTTATGAAACGTGAATTACGTGAATGATTATTGTCCGAGCACAGCTCCGGCTTCCCTACAAAAATTACACTTATTGTTAACACGATAGCGTCCAAAATATTTGACGCATCGACACAAAAAATGAGCTGGACGTTGGTAGGGCCAAAATCTCGGCGCGTATTGAAAATCATAAATATTCGTCAACCCTAACAGCCTGAAATGTCGGCACAAAATTTTTCCATAGACATAACATTGCGAGTTTTATTCTATATACAGTAGCGGTCAAAAGTTTCCGGCCAGTTAGTTTCTTTGATTTGTTTCATAGAACGTTTTAGTGAAGAAGAAACACAATTGCTCCAAAAGTGAGGAATAAGTAAAGTACCTCTGACCACGTGATCATTTTGATTGGATGCTTAAGATACTTGATGCAAAGGAGAGGAATTCGAAATTCGCGCGTGCAAAAGTTTCCGGCCATTCCACATCCATTAACTTTTGCTATCGCTAAAGTGCTTTGTTGGCCATGTTTGTTAATTAATCAAGGTGAATAATCCATTTGAAATTCTAAAATGAAAATTTTAACAATTTATTGTTCCTAAACGAGTGATTTGTTTGTCGCTAAAGGGACAATCCTCTCGTGAGATTGTGGCAAAGTTGTCGATCGGAAAATATGCTGTAAACGATATTTTTTAAAAATACAAAGATGGTCATGGCCTTCGGAAATTGCCGCGGTCCGGGGGAATCCGGAAAACGACTATTCCTGTAGACAGAATTATCAGAAGAAAAGCAGTTTATGACCCGCGTATAAATGCCGCTGCAATTCCACGCGATTTATGGTGTTAAAATATTGCTGAAATAAGTCTGTCTACAGTATCAAGACGCTTATGTGACGTAGAACTTTATGGAACAGTCGGTGTTAAAAAACCTTTCATAAATAAAAAAATTCAGAGGGCCCAACTGGCGTTTGCCAAGGAATACAAAGACTGGTCAAGTGAAAACTGGAAAAAAGTACTATTTTCGGATGAATCGACATTCAATATTTTTGGTAGTGATAAAAAACATTATAACCGACGACCTAAAAACAAAAGATAAGATGCGAGAGATATTATTTCTACAATGAAGCACGGCGGAGGACACGTTATGCTGTGGGGAGCATTTTTTGGAAAATGCGCCTGCCCGTTATTTGAAATCTGCAGCAAGATGAATAGTGAAATGCATAAGGATATCTTGCAAGATCATTTGCGGCCTTATTGGAGGAAAAATTGTGGTCGCAACTATTTGTTTCATCATGTTAACGACCAAAAGCATACACGAAAGCTCGTCAAGTAGTGGCATTCGCACAAAAAATTCCGCTTTTGAAATGGACAGCCCAATCATCCGATTTGAATACAATAGGAAATCTTTGAAACTAACTTGAAAACGTGTGTGGAATTATAAATATTCAAATTCAGCAGCATTTTCACAAAAATTGTAAGAACCGTGGACAAAACGCAACATTTATGATTTACAACCGTTCATTGAATCGATGCCACGTTGCTGCGCCGCAGTACTTATTGCTAAATGTATGAATACCAAATACTAACTGTAAATGTTGTTCACCACTGTTATTTTCTGTTATAACACCATTTTTTTCTAAACTTGCAAAGGTGGCCGGAAACTTTTGAGAACATGCGTTTACTTTAGCAATTAATTTTGTCAATTAAATTTATTAATATTTAATTTTTATTCCATAAATAAGTTCTTAACTGTTATGTCAATAAAGTGCATAAGTATCACTTTGAGATTCCTCTTCATATGGATATACTTACAAATTAACCAAAAATTTTATGCTGGCCGAAAACTTTTGACCTCCACTGTATTTGAATGTTAAGGCTTTCTTTTTTAGTCATGTACCTTGAGCTTTTTTTTTTTTTTTGCACCAATTTTAATAATTCTCTTTTTTTTTAATGAAAGCTGTTTCTTTGTAGATTTGCCCACACTAGCTATTTTTTAAAAAAATATTCCCATTTTTATATTTAAATTTAAAATTAAAAAAAATTCAATGAATTTGTTTCAAAATGGTAGCAGTTGGATTACTTCCATCGTTGTAAAGAAAGGAAAAATAATAAGGTTTGCTTATCTTTATTGATGCCATTTTCTCATAAAATTCAAAATAAACTTTCTGAAAAAATTGAACAGAAAATGACGTCATGTTTTAATAAAATACTCAAGTTTCCGCAAAAAGCTGTTACAATTCAATTCTTTTTCCTTCATTGAGTTTGAGACGCTTGGTGAAATGCTTCAATGAGGCAAAATGACATCATTTAAATGAAAACGATCATTTTCTCTGATAAAAGTAAATATTTTACTACGAACGCCTCTAAAAGATATAAATTTCTGGAATTTTACTCGCCGATACAGAGATTAGAATCACAAGTCAAGAGTGCGAATGTTCACATGCAAAGTCGTAGTTGATAAACTTGATTTCAAGTTTAGAAATATATGTATCACATATTGCGCATTGTAATATTTTTTAAATGGTGAATGTAAATATAAGAGATGCGTATGCAAATTATGAGACGGTGAAAATAACATAAAGTTTAGATTTTACGCGAAAAATAATTCCATGATTAACTTAAGGTGAAATCATTTTTTTAAATGGTGCTTCTTAGTTATCCCGTCAACCAATTTCGCCAAATTATATAAATCGCCAAACCACTCGACAAATTATACACATTGACATAATTTTTATTTTAAATAACGAAAGAACAAATAAATATAGCATTTCTTTCCAATTTCAATGATTCACCATCCATGGAGGTCCCTAAAATTTGGAAAGAAATGCTATAAAGAATAATGAAACAATAACACAAAATAATTCACGTTCACAAATTTCAATTTTTAATACTGCAGTTAATTTCATTATGCTTAGTGTTCGCATGATTTTAAAATAATTAGTTCGCGTAAATTTGGAAGGAAATGCTATACAGAATAATGAAACAATTATATAAAATAATTCACATTGACAAATTTCAATTTTTAATATTGCAGTTAATTTCATTATGCTTGTGTTCGAATGATTTTTGTTGTTGTTCACTAGTTTTACAATTTGAATTTTTGCTAAAATATTTTTATCATTTTATTTTCTTGATAATGTTGTCGTCTGATTCAATGAAACATGTCGAAATGTCAATAAATAAAGTTATTTTACCGTTTTAAAATTTATGTTTATCACTTATAGCAATTATTGAGTACTTTCAAAATGAAATAATTTAAATGTTTCATTTATTTATATTTATTTTTATAAAGAGGGTGTGTGTGTGTGTGTGGGGGGGGGTTCAATTTCTCGAAAAGTACTAAACAGATTTTGATGGTGTTGGTGTTGTTTATGACGGCCGATTATCTACACTACTGGTATAGGGCCGAGGGAGGATGAACTCCGTGGGGGACTTTCTAAGGGATCCTAATCCGTATCTACGCAATTAACCAATTTTAATAAAATTTAAATGGGGTCATTTCGAGAGTACCCTCTTTTAACAACAACAAAAAAAAATCATATGATTGGAGCGCATAGTTTCGGGATGAACGGTAAACATGCATAAACAAAAACACATACACTGTATGGACATTAATAACCGAGCAAATTTAGGCATTTTGCCGATTTAAGGATATAATTGTTCGATTTTTCTGGACCTTCAGGATTATGAAGAATATGTTTGACTTCATATTTTGCAACGGTGACTTTATCAGAAGGACAATTAGGGGGCAACAAATAATCAAAGAAAAATAATAATGTTTGGGACCAATCACCCTGTAAAATAAATTGCACGAAATGATGTATCGCTATAGATTAAGAATATATGAATATTGTACAATATATGTATTCATTTGTGGAAGAACAAAACGTATATTCATGAAGGTATTTTTTTTTAAGTTCAAGAAATTTTCACATGTTTTTTTTCATCATGCAGGATGCTTTACCAAATTTATACTAGCTTCAGGAAATTTGGCAAACTGTATTAGAAATAATATGGTGCAATTGGAATATAAATATATTAAATATTCGATGATATATGAGCAGTTGTATAAAATATTTTTTTATCTGCGCATGCGCGCACAATAAATTTTTTTTTGTGATTTGATAGTCAACTCTATAGAGCAACCCATAAAGCCAGTCAAATATCGTAAAAATTCAAAAGATATTGCCGATAGACTGAGCTAAATTTTAGTTGTTCTCAAAAAACAGCTAAACGATAAGGGGTTTTCCATAAATTATAGTTTTTAATTTTTACTTTTTTTACTTTTCATTTTTTTATTGATGCTACAGTTCTTCTTGGAAAACCACATGAAAGAGTCTATTCCAAGAAAAAAGGAAGTATCAAAATCTAAGAATTTCCTTTAAATCTACTCATTGACATACATTAAGTACAAACTCCTTTGCTCAAAGCCATATAATAAAAAATGACAATTTGTGGAAAATCTCTTTTCATTCAGCAGCTTTTAGAGAGCAACTAAAAATTCGCTCACTATATCGCCGATACCTTTCTGAATTTTCACGATGTTTGAGTGGATTTTTTTTTACGAGTTACTGCATAGAGTTTATCATCAAATCATTAAAAATATATTTTTTTTATTGTGCGCGCATGCGCAGATAAAGATATTTCGTACAACTGCTAATATATCATCAAATATTTAGTATATTTGCATTCCAGTTGCATTATATTATTTCTAGTACATTTTGTCAAATTTTATGAAACTGGCGTTAATTTTGGTATAAAACAACCTGCAAGATATAAAAACTACAAAAAACAAACAAAATCTTTTTGAACTTTAAAAAAAAATAGATCTATCTCCATGGATACACGTTCTATTCTTCCAGAATGAGTACGTATATTGTACAATATACATATATTCGTAAGCTATAGCGATAGATCATTTCGTGTATTTTATTTTACAGGGTGATCCCAAACATTATTCCTTTTGTTTGATTTTTTATTGCCCCCTAATTGTCCTTCTGATCAAACCGCCGTCGACAAATATGAAGTAGAACATAGTCAACATAATCCTGAAATTCCAGAAAATTCCAACAATTATATCTTTAAATATTCGTCAAAATGTCTAATATTGAAAGTGTCCGGTGATTATTGGCCATATAGTGTGTGAATTGAGAACCTCCTATTTTTTTAAGTCGGTTAAAAAATGAGTAAACTTCAGCTACTTCTTTAAATATTTTACTCTTAAGTGATAGGAGACTAAATGACATTTTATCAACAATTTTATAATACCCATAATCTCGTATTCTTGTTAGAGAATTGTAAAATTGTTTTATCGTTCTAAAACATAATCTTTTCATAACATGCGAGCCATGACATTTCTCTTTAAATGTCACGTTTCAGATTTTTTTGGAGAACAAAAACTTATACTCTTTAACTAAACCTATACATAATTAGATTTTTCAAGGTTTTCGATGATATCACGAAAGAAAAATCAACTTATTAGCTCACAATTTTTAAAAGTCTGTTAATAAAATTTTCTTTTCTCCTATATTAAACACGAAAAACGAAATATACTCCTAAGGCGTAAGGCGAAAAAAAGGAACGCACAGTTAATAGAATATTACAAATAAACTGTGTAATTACAGTTTTGAAAAAAAAATAATAAAGACCCTAATAATTCCTGAACAAATTATCTTAGAAGAAATTTACTCATACGGAACGATTGGAAATAAGGTCTGCTTTTAAATGATGTATATAAAAATTGCTTATAGGGTAATCTACATATTAAAACGAACCCAAACTTCAATGGTAATACCCAATTTTAACAAGATATTTTAAATCTTCATTTCAAACTATGCCCAGACGCTAAATTTCAAGTAATTTTAATGATCAGTTTTTGAATTATAAACATTCAAAATTTAGTGCATCTAATGTTAAATTACATTTTCATATTTTTATTAATATGTCCTGAAATTATACTCCTAATGTGCTAATATTTTGTGTAGCAAAAATAATAAAATACCCCAACATAAATACGTTGAATTTTCAAATTTTCAAATTTTATGATGTGAATTACGAAATTAATATTCGAAAAAAAAAAAAATATGAATTGCAACCTACAATTTTTTTGATGGATCTAGATTTATTATGTTCTGCTTTATGGAAATCCAAAATTTCACATTTTTCTTCAAAGCAGTTTTCAAATTATGCTAAAGAAACGGCAAAAAGATGGTTTAACCTATGATAGAAGTGATTAGATATATTGAAATTTCTTCTGCTATTCTGTAATCTAGCTTTCTTCAAGGACTGCTTGAGTGGGGCTTAAGATGCCTTGATCAAGAAGGGGTCTCTCGCGGTCAACAATAGAGTACCGAACTTCAATTTGGATACAACCCCTAAAATACGCTCGTTTTAAAATAATTAATTTTTCGGAAAATTATTGTACGAATTGCATAAAATTTTATTTTAGTCTAATTGAAGGGTGTAGAGTTCATTTAGGTTGTCAGAAGTATGTACTGCTATTGAAAAAACAAAGTTCTGGCTCATTTTAATATGTAGATGGCCTCTTAAGCAAATTTTATATACATCATTTAAAAGTAGGCTTTATTCTTGTGGTACTTCAATCTTGTGGTGTATTTTAAACTTCCATCTTGTGGTACCAGTAACTTTCTTCTACGATACTTTTTCGCAGAGTTAGTAAGATGTGTTTACTTTTTTTTTCCACTACTGTACATTATTTTATGTAACTTAACTTGGTTTTTGTATATAAAGATAGAATTCTGTAATCAATTTTCTTTTACTTACTTTCTGAGATGGGTTAGTTTTAAAAAGTATATGAGGACGTGAGTTACAAAACTCGCCTTATCCATAAAATCACATTTTGAGATATTGCGAAAAACCTCTGATTGCATCCATTTAGTAGGAGAGCTGTTGAGCATTTTTGAGTAGGTATTTGAGGCACCCTGAAAATTTGTGCAGCACTTCTTTTGTAATGCCTGAATACAAAATCGAATGTCTGGCTGAAGGATCGTGGCCCAAAACCTGTGCCAGACACGTGTCAAGTGCCATTTTTTGACACTACCCAAAAAAGTATTTGAGGCACGCTGAGATTGAAACAGAATAATATTTATACTTAGAAAAATATATTTTGAAAATGACAGACACTTTAGTCGGCCCAAAACCTGTGCCAGACACGTGTCAAGTGCCATTTTTTGACTACCCAAAAAAGGTATTTGAGGCACGCTGAGATTGAGGCACAATAATATTTATGCTTAGAAAAAAAATATTTTGAAAATGACAGACACTTTAGTCGGCACAAAAACTGTGCCAGACACGTGTCACGTGGCGTTTTTTGTCTGGCACAGGTTTTGGGCCACGATCCTTCAGCCAGACATTCGATTTTGTATTCAGGCATTACAAAAGAAGTGTTGCACAAATTTTCAGGGTGCCTCAAATACTTTCCCTAAAATGTTTAACAGCTCTTGGACTAATTGGTTTTCACTGTAAACCAAAATTTTACAATGTCAGAAAAACACGATAAATTTTTTTTTAAAGATTGTAGGGTTTTTTCGATGCATGTTCTCTACTAGTATAAATTGATAGAGAAAACTCGATTTTATAAATTTTGGATAAGGCGAGTTTTGAAACTCACGTCCTCATATACACAGTTGTGCTTCCAGTGTGCTTCTAGTGAAAACTAGAACATACACTTTCCGCCGAAAGTCTGCGTACAGGTGATCATATTACGTGTTCATGCTAAAATTAACATTGCTACCTGGCTTGGGAAAATCAACATACCTCTCATTGATTCTTCAAGCTTACTTGATTCAAACAACAACAGGAAAACAGACCTTAACGTGAAAAAATAAGAATGACCGCCAAACAATCGCCAATCACCCCCGCCAACAGCTAGCGTACACTTTTTAAATAGAGCTCTTAAAAGCCTTCTATTGTGAGATAATTGAATCAAGTCGTGTTTTTTTATGTAATTGTAGGCTTCTACAACGATTTATTTAGGATTTGAGATTTTGAATGTTTGTATGGTTCCATGGGAGGTAACAGAAAATAGATTGATATTGCTGAAAGAAAGATCATCATAGATCTTTGGAAAAGGGGGAAATCTTTTAGATTAATTGCTGAAACTGTTAATAGGACACATTCATCGATTCAAAAAGTGATCATGAACTAAAAATTAACAGGACTTTTAACGTCCAAGCCAAGATCCGGCCGCCCTTCTGCACTGTCGCCTCGAGAATCTCGCTTTGTAATACGATCTGTAAAAATAAATCCAAGACTACCAGCTTCACAAATAGCTAAAAGTGTTGCTGAGAGATTCCAAAAAAATGTGAGTTTAACCACAATTCGAAGAGAACTGAAAAAACATGACTATCATGTCCGAGTTGCACGGAAGAAGCCATTCATCTCTCGAGTGAACAGAGCTAATAGAATGGCCTTTGCCAAAGAACACCTAAATGAAACACATGATTTTTGGAAAAAAGTAATATATTCAGATGAATGTAAATTTTGTATTTTCGGAATCAAAGGACGAAAATATGTCTGGAGGAAACCCTGTACAGAGCTAAAGAAAGAGAATATTTTTCCGACAGTCAAGCATGGGGGGAGGCGTTATGGTCTGGGGGTGCATGGCAAGCAGTGGGGTTGGTAATCTGGAGTTTATTGAATCAACAATAAACAAAATTGATTACTTGAACATATTGAAGAAAAATGGCAAGTGCCGAGAAACTTGTGGTGGGAGATGATTTTTACTTTCAGCAGTACAACGACACCAAGCACATGGCGTATATTGTGAGGTTATGGCTGCTCTACCATGTACCAAACCAACTCCATACACCACCCCAGTCCCCAGACTTAAACCCAATAGAGCATTTATGGGATTTACTCGAGCGGAGAATCAGGGAGCACGTAATAACATCCAAAGAAATGCTCAAAACTGTCCTGCTAGAAGAGTGGAACAAAATAACCACAGAAGGGACATCTAAGCTATTTGAATCCATGCCAAATAGGTTGAGAGAGGTTATAAAAAAGGGGATACCCTACAAGGTATTAACTTTTAGTTACAATTCATTTCATAAAGGTTTTTTCTGGTGTACGCAGACTTTTGATGGACACGATTTGTGTCGTTTATAAGTTATGAATTTTTTTTATTATTTTATGTAACGATCAGGTGATTGTTGTTTGTACTATTTGAATTTAAGACGTTAGAGGAATCAATAAAAGTTGTTTTGATTCAGAAAGACTCCATTTACTTAGTGATGGTTGCTGAACGTGGAAGATGATCGTCTGTACGCAGACATTCGGCGGTAAGTGCCAAAGGAAAGCTCAATTGGAAAGACCTTTGCAAGTTATTATTATGCTCACTTATGCGTAGAGATACAAATTACGATTACCACACTTTTTTAGACTGTGTATTTGGGAAATAAAAAGGTTAAATGAAATGTTTTATCAAAGGATATACAATAACGGTTAATATCTTACGTGCTTCGAGCTATTCCAATTCAAATTAAAAATGAACATATAGAAATAAAACATGAATAAAATTAGATAATTTTTAACCCTTTGTTGCTCAGTGTTCCTTTACATGGAACACCCAAACCGAATCGCATCTCAAACGGTTAAATAAGTTTCCTAAATAGGTAAAATAGGTTTTTTATTTACTTTTAACTTTCTACTTAAGTAATAGATGACAGTATCACTCCAGGCAATCCGCAGTTTTGAACTGTGATAAGTTATTAAAAACCCTATATTTCTAAAGCATTTTATCTTTTTTTTTTTTTTTGAGATACAAAATTAATTGCTTGCAAAATAATTTCCACGTTTTTTTGTTGGGTATACTTTAAACTATCTATTTTATATTAATTTAAATTTCTTACACAGAACAATACGCAACATCGTTGCATAAAATGAGCGTGTTACATGAACAGAAACTCTGGAATATTGAAATGTGCCTTCCCGGAAGGTTTGAGATTTTATCCGTTTTAATTTTATGTGTAATACTAACATCGAACGCATGCTGGTTAAAGGTACGCGCAGGAGATTCGCAAGTACGTGCATTCTATAGCATGGAAGCGAAAACGCACAAAACAAGTTTTATGTGCAAAACCTGGAACGTTGGTATGTGTTTTAACCAAAAGGGTGTGACTTGCATTCAAAAATACCATGAAGATAAAAAATTTCTTCAATTTGTCAATATTTTTGTATATAGGACTTGCGCATATATAGAAATATAAATATTCAATAATCGAAAATTATAATAGCGTTTTTTCATTCAGATGCAAAAACTTTGACTCATTTTCGCGCTTCACTGCAATGCTCGCTTAGCCATGTTTTTCAGACTTCTAGTGGCGCAGTCTTACCGCTATGGAATATCCATAGAACGAAAACAGTAAGTACAATCGTTGCAAAATTTTACCTGTGTACTACTTTAGGCCTAAAAAGCCTGCCTACAACTTATTTTCTCTAAATTTCAACGTCAAAATATTAAATGAACTTTATTATTCTGCAAACAAATAATGCCTACCTATTTGTTTCACATTTTAGAAGTGACGTCACTATGTGGGAAGACCCTTCCGACCCCCTGTCACAGATACGATGTGACAGCCTTTCTTTGATCAGTTGATGCCAGTGATGTGTTTATTTTGTTTTAAATCCATTCAATCGTGTATAAGTTAGAGGTCACATTATTAAAATAAGTTGAAACATCGATAACAAATTAAATAACTTTATTATTTATACCATGAAAATGCTGTTAAATATATATCTGTATTCTTACATTTGTGTTGAAATACAGTAGAACCCGGTTAAGACGCGTTTCAAGAGAGTGGGCAAAAGTCGCGTATTAAACGTGATTGGTAAAATGTTGCAGGAACTGGGGTTATTTACAGCGTCTAATCGTCCAAATGAACTTTAGAACTTTCCTTTATATGTTTACGGTCGAAAATTGTATCTTTTAGGTATATTTAGACTAAAATTTAATTGAATTCAAATTCAGCTCATTGTTAAAAAGTGAATCCAAACAGATTTATTATGGATTAATATGCTGCAATCCAAAATAAAAACTAGTATGTTGTGGCCATCACAAAACTTTCTTCTATATCATACATGTCAATACTTCAAAATTCACTATCTCAGTACCAAATTAAATGGCAATCTGTGTTCATCATGAGAATTCTAAAAATATGAAATTCCGTGCATTAGTTCTCGAGGTATGGCTATCACTGTAATCGTGTAAATCCAGCAAAATGCAGCATAGCAGCGCCACTTATTGGGTTATTTACACCAGAACCTAATTATCACCAACTTATGTCAACGTCTAACTGAATGTGAAGTATGAGGAAAATTCCTGCATTAGTTCTTGAGATAGAGGTATGGCGAAAATCATGACAAATGCAGCATAGAAGCGCCACCTGTTGAGCGATTTGCAACAACACATAATCAGCAGCAATATTAATCAAGTTATACTTAAATCTGAAGTTTGATGAAAATTCGTGCATTAGTTCTTGAGAAAAAGCTATTGAGGAAATAGTTCAAAATGCAGCACAGCAGCGCCACCTATTGAGCGATTTACACCAACACGTAGCCAGCATCATTTCATATGAAGGACTAATTTAATCCGAAGTTTTATGAAAATGTGTGCATTAGTTCTTGAGATAGAGCTACTGCGAAAATAGTGTAAATCCTGCAAAATGCAGCATAGCAGCGCCACCTGCTGGGCGATTTACACCAAAACGTAAACAGCATCCGTTCATGTCAAGGATTAACGGAATCTGAAGTTTTATAAAAATCAGTGCATTAGTTCTTGAGATAGAGCTTTTGCGGAAATCCTGCAAAATGCTACATAGCAGCGCCACCTGAAGGACGATTTATACCAAAAACTAATCAACACCAACCTATATCAGGGACTACCAGAATATAAATTTTTATTAAATTCCGTGCTTTAGTTCTTGAGATAGAGCGCCCTCAAATGTGTGTCACATACAGACAGACGGACAGGCGGACGGACAGACAGACAGACAGACAGACAGACATTTTGTAAGAACATGTTTTTTGGAATCTCTGACCCATACAATGTGTAGATCCGTCGAAAACTGGAATTCGAAAATTTTCATGAAACCAATACTTTCTTCTTGTAAAGATAGAAGAAAGTAATAATAATTTCCTAGATAATAGACTCATTTTTTTAACAGAGCTAAAAAAAATATGAAACCTTTGAAGAACTTGTTAAAATCATATTTAGTACTTATGATAATGAGTACAATTATAATCTGTCCTTCTGTTCATTATTAAAAAAAAACTATCCTTATTAATAGTATTTGTGTAAAAAGCATTGTCAGTATAGCAAGGAGTAAAGAAAACATAAAAGAACTAAACAGTCGCAGTCATATTTATTTAATCTTTACCAGTTTAATTTGTTTGCCTATATAATGTATCATGAAACGTAGTAGGGATATAACGTACATTTAAAACCTCACTAACAATAGATATACTAATCTTTAATCATAATAATTTCATGACATATCTGAGTATCCTGAATTCGTCTATCTTTCTCTAATATAGTAAAATCACACATGATACGAGAGGCAAAAAAAGGTTAGGAAACGGATCAAACAAGAATAGAAGTGTTGCTAATTTAGCGAGTTTTTTAAAATTTACGTAGCTGCCACTATATCCGATTATTAAAGTTCGCCTTAATTAATCGGTTATTGAATAAAGTAAATATAAATATTCGTAAGCAACGTTTTTATTTGAATCTAAAAAAAAATCTGGTAAATTGGCAACACTAAAGAAGAGACAAGGAACCCGCATCTTGATCAATAAATTCGCGTCTTAAGCGTGATTTTTTGCCACAAAGGACAGAAAACCTTTTGCGTATTAAGCGGGATCGCGTATTAACCGTTCGCGTATTAAACATGACATTGTTACATTGGCCTCATGTGCGATATTCAAAGGTCCGGAAAAAATCCGCTTATTAAGCGGGATCACGTATTAACCGGATTCCACTGTAGTAATAATTATAAATTGACTATAACAGTCAATAGTTGGCAAAAATCGAAAAAAAATAACGTATTTGTCTGGTATGAGTGAATATGATATTATTCTCGAACGCATCATAATTTAATTACTTTTTTGGTTAGGTTAAAAGCTAACATTTAACCATTTTTATTTTTATTTATTTATTTATTTATTGTTCTTTAAACTGTATGAATAATTACAGAATAAATGCCTAAAATTGAGTTTTTTAAATAAAAATTGTAAAAAAAAATACGATTGAATAATATTTTTGCTTTTGCAGCAAAATAACATACGCATATTCATGTATATACATAAGTAAAATTGGCTCTTTAAATATATATATATGTGTTTGTGAATCATTAATTAATAATTTTTTATATATCTAATAGATAGCGTTTAAAAATGTCATTTGATTTTAAATTTACATTTCCATCAAGTAATTGGCTGGAACAAATACCACCCCCATCACTACTACCACCATCATCTAGTTACGCAACTGTGGTTGCGCAGATATGTAGATAAGACCCTACATGTATGACTTTATACATCTACTCACCTGAATCACATATTTATGCAACTGCATCTACGCATCTGTACTCATCTGCGACCAAACATTTACAAATCTGCATCTGCACATCTACATACTTAAAACTCGATTCAATTAAATTTTAATAAATGCTACTTATAGATTGAGAAACCTCACATAATCTGAATATTCATAATTTTTCTATAACATTTTTTCCAAGGGAAAAAAAAAAAATAAGAGAACGATTCTGTAATTAAAAAAACTGCAAGAAGCTTATATAACACAAAAAACATAAAAAATAAAACTGCACCATCTTTTATTTTTTGCTTTGTCGTTCGTAGCATTGATTCATAAGTGTTTAAAATAGCTAAATCATTTCATTTAATGAGACGCTCAATTCCTTTTTTTCATGGGACGTGAATATTTTGCTTTATAAAGCACTTTACGAATAAACAATCCACTTCCGCATATGAATAGAAATTTCTGCTTATTGCAAAATCTTAAATTCTAGAACTGAAGAGAACGAAATAGCCGGAAATTAATTTTGAAAAAGCATGTCTGGAAAAATGTAAAATTTTATTCTACTGGCAGCTTTTTTTTATAGATTAAATTCGGTATCGATTTTTTTACTCATAGAATCCTTGGGTTGACTTTTATGATTAAAAATAGATTTGATTAAAATTAATGTATACAATGTTTTCTTTTAATTTGAGGTAAAGTTGAACCTGCTTTTAACGGATCTCCGGTACCTGTAAAAAATTTGTAACACAAAAATTTTCGTTAAATGGGAATTCTATAAGATATCTTTTACAAAGTATAAAGTTTACGTGTAGTTTTAAATTATCCTTCAACTGCTGCATCTTAAACCTTTAAAGTGGGATAGTGCATTATTTATTACACTTGACGTTAATTCGCCTTAATTTACTATATTTTTATGATTTTTGAATCAATTTTCAAGCATGATTAAAAAAAAAAAAATCTATCTACGGGATGTCCCAAAAATGACTGATGAATTTTAAAATTCAATAACTTGCAAACGGTGACAGATATTAAAAAAATTCTTGCAGGAGTGTTTGGTAATGTCACAAGTCATAAGTCATAAATGTCATGAGTTTTTATACTGCGATTCTCAGTTTTAGTTACAAATAGCATCGATAGATGGCGCAACAAGCAATAACAGCTAAATCCAGGTTCGATTTTTCAGGCTCTCTTTTCTTCCATGCGAAAAAAGGAGGTTAAAATGTATTGAATGGACCCCGAAGTGCCAAAAATCGGGTCTGGACTGAGTACCTATTGCTCTCAGCGCCATCTATTGTTTGAAATTCGAACTAAGATCAAGAATCACAGTACAAAAACTCCTGACATCATACATAACTCTCCTGCAAGAATTTTTTAATATATGTCACCGTTTGGATGTTATTGAATTTTAAAATCCATCAATCATTTTTGGGAGACCCGCTATATCCCGTGCCGTCATATTATGACAGATCAACCAGTTTCTACTTAAAACACTATAAATAACTCAGTATTTGTTTGCGATATTATTTCATAACAAAACGAAAACTTCATTTATAAATAAATATAAAAATAAAATAATATAAATAAGCAACAAATTTAACAGTCATGTAATTGAAATACGCGTTTAACCAGGATAAAAAACTCCAGGACAAAAAATTCCGCTGCAAGTAGAGAAATCTTTGGCGATTTCCTAGGCGACCAATCACAAGCATGCAACTAATACAAATGTATTGCTTTTAAGAAATTTTAAAACTTTATTTATATTATTTATATAAAAATATGTATGATAATCACTTATAATGCAACAAACTAAGCTAAAAATTTCTATAAAGTGATAAAACATTGTCATATCAGAAGTATATGAAATACCTTTCACCAAAGAAGATAGAACAATACTGTTTTATATAGGTATGACAAGCACAAAACTTAAAACTAGAATCAAAGAACATATAACAGACATCAAATACAACAAGAGAACCATAGCTTTGGCCAGATTATGCAGCAAAGAACCTTTACAGATCAATTTTTAAAAATAGCAGAATAATTTATTTACCATGAGATTTTATTTACCAT
This sequence comes from Maratus speciosus, assembly GCA_963932465.1. Lineage (NCBI taxonomy): Eukaryota > Metazoa > Arthropoda > Arachnida > Araneae > Salticidae > Maratus > Maratus speciosus. The sequence goes on from OZ010786.1 coordinate 446,642,047, forward strand.
CCATTATACGGGAATGAATAGAGATATTTTTACGCAGCGAAAATATTTTCAATAATTCAGTGTCCCTTGTGTTACCTAAAATTTGGAAAGAGATGCTATGCAGGTTTAATAAAGGTAGAAATTAATTTTGCACTGATTTTCATTGTGCATGAAGTCTCATAACATTATTTACCAGGTTCTTGTTTTTAAATGATTTTGCGAAAATATTTCTATCAGGAATGAATTTGAAAATGTCACCTTTTATGCAATGAAACGTACGTTAATCTAAATAAAGGCATTTTATCACTTTATAGCATTTTTTAGTTTATTTGTTATATTATTGATATTTTTCAAATAAAAAACCGTTTTTGGAGTTGTTAATATACAATGTAAAATATATATACTAAATGTAAAAAAAAAGAAGTATTCCCCTATGCTCTGTAACCCGGGAAGGCTGGGTTCCATCCCCTAGTTTTATTTAAATGCAAGAAAATAAAATTTAACAGAACTTTTCTCCCAAAAATTACAAAAGTAAAATTTTATTATGAAGAATTTCTGGTACGAATACTGATTAAATTCAGATGGGATATAAGATATCTCACCACCTTTCAAAGAGTTTACCCTTATTCGATTAGTCCTTTGTTTTGTAACGCTCTATAAAATGTAGATCCACGAAAGCTCATGTGTAATGTGATTATGGTGTAATATACTGATTGGCATAGAAAATGAAATATTTTTTATAGAAATGGGATTCCCTCGTAAGGTGAAAAACCATTACAACTTTAAAATTTTGGTCTGAAAAAATATTTGTTATCTGGAAATTCAAATTCGTTATTTAGAGATTTTTTCCTCAATACTATTTTTTTTTTTTTTTTTTGAAAATAAAAGTACCCGAGAAAATTTCGTTAAATAGAAAAGTTCGTAATATAGAAATCCAAGTATTAGTGGAGAAAGTATTTCAAAATGTTTAGGTTCAGAGCTGTTTTCCGAATCTGTTAACCCTCCCATGCATATTAACCTTTTAAATAGTTGTGTTAAAAAACAACACTCCCAGAAATACGTATATATTACGGTACGTCCTTGGTAAAGCCGACCCTAGAATTACAATTGTACCATGCTTACAGCTACGATTTCGCCTTGTTTATCGCCAGTTTTACATGTATAATATGTAAACAAAATACATATCTACTCCAAGCGCTCATATATGCGCCATATAAATCTATATTTACATAATATTTATGTCTTATGTGTCATAGTACACGTATCACATGTATATACATGTGATACGTGTGTCAAATATATGCGTCATATTATATGTCACACATGGCTATAACTTGGACTTATTTGTCATGAAATATTATTTACTACTTATAATGTTATATATGCCTTAGAATTTTGCGCTCCATAATGGTAGGTTCGTGATTCGTTCTTGGCGGCCGCTATGCTAAAAAATTACCTATTTTTTATCCCCTGTCACAAAAAACCTCATACGGAAACCGATAATGTTTGTAAAATGCAATATCGAATCACCATTGTCTTTTCGAAAGTTCAGTTGAAAAATTCGCATTTGACAAATTTGTTTGTGTTTTGTGTGAGAGAAGATTTTTACAAATATTTTCTGCTCTTGGATCTAAAAAAAGAACACAGTTAAAAATGTTTTTTTTTTTTTTGTTGTTTGTTTCATTGCATGATAAAATATCCACAGTTTTAATTTCCAGAAATACTTTCTTAATAACTTTTTTATGACATATTTTTATCCAAACTTGTAAACTATTATATAGTAGGTTCATTTTATTTATTTCTCAAAATATTTCTTTTACAAGAAGGATTATACGGTGAAAATACTCCCGAAATGTTAAAAGCGCTTCATGAGTTTAGCTGCGCGTTATACTCCGGAATATATGGTAGTAATTTTCTAATATAAAATAGTACCGCCACACTCTTTGGAAATGCCATGGTGTATACGCAACGCACCTTGTGTTTTGATTAGCATATATGATAGAATACAATAGAATATCATAATGAAGGGAACGAATATTTTTTCCAACTGGATTAAATCATATTTAAGGATGGAGTAGCACAGTTGAAGTTTTTTCCAACAGAGCGAAAAATGTCCAGACCAGGGATCGAACCTGGATACTTGGCGTGCCGTGCCAATGCCTTACCTGTTAGGCTATCCGGACCGATACCTGGTTGACATAATTCACTCTTATTAGTTGGACTTGGCTGCGAACTGTAGCGCTAGTTTCATTTATCCGAGCTATAACTATAGCATTTACATGATGAAACTACCTTAACACGGAAACTCCTGTATACCATGTAATTAGGTCATAATAAGGGAACGAATGACCTAATTACATGGTATACAGGAGTTTCCGTGTTAAAGTAGTTTCATCATGTAAATGCTATAGTTATAGCTCGGATGAATGAAACAAGCGCTGCAGTTCGCAGCCAAGTCCAACTAATAAGAGTGAATTATATCAACCAGGTATCGGTCCGGATAGCCTAACAGGTAAGGCATTGGCACGGCACGCCAAGTATCCAGGTTCGATCCCTGGTCTGGACATTTTTCGCTCTGTTGGAAAAAACTTCACCTGTGCTACTCCATCCTTAAATAATATATACAATAGAATATTTGATTAGAATAAGATATATGATGTAATCTGTCATATGATAGAATATGACATGTTAAGTATGATAGAGTATGATATGATATGATATGACAGATTATGATATGATAGAACATATGCTATGGTGCAATATGATATGATGTTATATTATAGCATATATGATGAAATATGATATGGTATAATATGATATGATATTATATATGTCATGGTGTAATATATGAATAATATAATATGATATGATAGAATATATAATGGAATATGATATGGTAGAATATGATACGATAGAATATATGATAGAATATTATATTATATGATAAAATAATTAACGATTTTGTGTCAAAAGAAATGTTTCCCCCATCATGTGTAGTTATGTTTTAAATCGTCGAACATCATAGGATTACGTAAAAGAATTAGTGTCAAAACACATAGTAGTGTAAAATAATCTTCAAGTATATTAAAAGTTAAAATTTGAATTGTGACTTGTTTTAAACTTTGAGAGTTGAAATGAAGTGCTTCCCTTGCTGAGTAGAGAAATTTAAGTAACTCTTATAAAAACTAAAACTAACTAAACGATAATATAAAATGAATTTGAAAAAAAATCTGGAAACAAACCATTCGATCTACAAACATTGATCTACTAGTCAAGATATTAATACAGTATATATACATATTTCTTGCACAATGGAACTATTGGATTCGAACGCTGGACCTCCCGTTTTGAAAGCGGGGACGTTATCTCTGCGCTACTAATGCTCGATTACAGAATCGCAAAATTTATAACATACTCTGTCACATATCCTTGATGAATTTCTCTATTGAATCGGTTTCAAAACTGTTTCAATATGGATTAAATAAATAATCCTTCAAACTGATTAAATACATAATCCACAAATTCATCACGACATTGGTTTATAACACATTCGCCAAATAAGAGCTCAATCGGATATACCTTTTGAGAGTTACCCCATTCACTCTCTCTTACACAAAAATCATAATTACTCTGCTTTGACTTTGACATTGATGTTAAGTGTAGTGGAGATTGCTTAGGAGCATATAGCAACTATGGCTTTTCGCCTCGAATGATCCTTATTATACACAAACACAAACCACAATTTTCATTGTCTTTTCCATTACATATAAGAACGAGATAGTCACAATCTACATTACAAGAGAACTATAACCGGGAGCTCCACAAGGAGTGTGCAACGGAACCAGCGGCAGTCGAACCCGCAGTCGACCTACAATCTCAAGCGATTAGCGATGTGGTGCCTTAACGAATAAACCATGGTGAGCCCTACTATGCTTTCCTTTCACTATGTTTTTCGAAAGTAAATAGTAATCTTTGTTCCAAACATCGCGTTTATATTTTCAAAAATCAGTTATTCAGTAACACGAAAGGAGTTTAGCAAATAAATACACAAATTCTCTAGGGTCAATATAATTAGACCATTTTGCATGAATGAGACATACTTTGTCACCAAACTAAGTCTACGTTCCTACAAGGTAGCCTACCTAAAACTTTCTAATACCAAGATATGGTAGGACGATTACATATGAGGGTAGGGACAAACGCACAGGGGGATGCTAAGATTGTACTTAGAAAGACGTTTTTGTTCAAGCAATGTCAAATCTGCATTCCAGATTTTGGCAATACTCGGCTGGAAAAGTTCGATTAACTGAATGAGTCAAGTTAAGAAGTTAATTTAGGGAATAATGTCAGGCTTGTCAAGATGCTTGTCAATTCGTTTTTATCCAGAATCGTCTCAACCAATCAAATTTTATATCCCGTTTGTCACCACTCTCATCTCAAGGTACTATCAGATATGGTGCCTCTGTATGAAAGTGAATCCATACGCACAGGGCGCCGTCTCAGACTGTGCTTAGACAGAAGTTTTTGTTCGAACAATAAGAGCTATTCGCTGTTATCCAGAATCGTCTATAAAAAAAGGGCGACCATAACGAAAAAGACCTAGGCTACCGCGGTGCATCTCACGTATCATTTTTTACAGACCGCTAGAATGATGTGATACTCTTTTCGCACAACTTCATTTGTGCATTCGAGCATCACGTGACTCCAACGGTCTGTAAAAAAATATACTTGCACTGCACGGCGGTTGTCTGTCTTTCTCGTTAGCGTCGAGGAAAAGACAGCTGACGTCACTGTTGGTCGAATTACTGTGAATCAACAAGAAGCAACTATCCGTTCATTACGATTCCTACTGTACACATGAGTTAGAGCAATTTTATTGGTCTACGTTTAACAGGTATTGGATATGATTGGCCTACGTCGCCAAGTCGATTCCTGCAACGATCGTAATGTAAAAAATGTAGTAGTAGATTGGTTGACGGCAGTGTTTGCTTGTAAACATGCCCTTTCCTTATGCGAATCAAATTTTATGTTCCATATGTCGCCATTGGCGTATCCAGGTACATTAACCTAAGATAATATGCAGGTGAAATTCTGAAAAAAAGTAACTACCGCTGTCACCGCCGCCGCCGGTTTTGAATATTTTGTGACCGGAGGTCTTTCTTCGTTAATATTAAGAAAAATAATGCATACAAAAATATGAAAATCGGTAGTATTATAGAGAAATGTTTGATAAACACGCTGATACAGACAGTTTTCAAATCGAAGAATTATTTTATGGGATATTTAATGCTAAAGTTGGACAAAATCGTTCCACTAATAAATTTTATAGGAGCAAAAATTATTAATGGGAATTTAATCATTTTTAGATCATTTTAAACGTTTGAAGTTTCCGGTGTTCAGACTGTATTTCTTTTTTTTTAATTTGACTCATTTTTTGAGGTTTTATTTCTATTTTAAATTCAAATTTTCTGCATTTCTAGAGATATTTTTTTCATTATTTTAGAAAATGGTATTAATTTAAACTGTTGCCAAATGTATAAACAGCGCAAACAATAATGTTTGCGCTGTAAAACTTTAATGTTCAAATTTAAAATTTATTTACACGTAACTATTATAAACAGAAAAAATTCTAGAATAATAGAATTAAATAGAATAAATAGAATTAAATAATTATGTACAAAAAGCAGGAACTTAGTAAAAATTACGTCATAAAAACTATACACGTGAGTTTTAAAAGAAAAAGGATATTGTAAAATAATAAATTCATTAACATGCGTTAGAAGTCTTAAATAGGAGAAATTACGTCATATTTACGTCACATTACAGTTATTAGATAAAATGAACACAAAATAATATTGCAAAACAGTTTAAATTTAGAAATTGCGCTAGACATTTATTTGATATATTGAGAGGATCTTTTCAACTACTTTTTTTCGGAAAGCGCAAATAATATTTCATTTCTAACAAAAGTATTTTCATGTGAATATTTAAAAGAGAAAGAATAGCTTGGTCAAAATTACGTCAGATTAAAAACGATTAATTTAAAATGTCTCATTTAAAAGAACTTTCTTTTCGCTTTGTTAAAAAATACCAGGAGACAAAGACTCTGTTTACTTAATTCCTTTTATATTAGCTTATTTTGAAATGTTTAACTTATTTCACTTAATCAAAGACGAAAACAGCGATTGTATCTTTGGTACTACTTAGTTATCTCGTCGACCAAAAATCTATCATTCGCCAAAGTATAAGATTAAATGCCAATAATGGTTGATCGTAAATGTCACATTAACTTGACTTTAAGCAAGTTACACGTGTCTACGTCATCAAGTTATTTTATTTCGACGTTTTATTTGTATTTTTATTAATGTTGTACTAATTTATTTGTTCTTTCGTTATTTATAATAAAAATTATGTCAATTTGTACAATTTGGCGAGTGGTTTGGCGATTTATATAATTTGGCGAAATTGGTCGACGGGATAATCAAGTAGTACCACAGCAGATTTCGCGTTAAAATTCCCCAATCAAAGAAAAATGAATAGAAATCCGTTTATAGGGAGATCGCCACTGTTTTTTAAATTATAATTCAATCTTGGGAAATCTTTTTAAAGCCGATCAAATTAGCCTGCTTTTAGTCTGCGGTGTCTGGACGGGGGTTGACGAGCGTAGCTCGTAGGGGGCAGAGCCCCCTAGTGTAGGTGAAATAAATGTTATGAAGAAGAATTTAACTTCAATTGTATTGTGGAACTAAAATGTGTTTTTTTTAATCTTAGCACTTTTAAAATTTTGTCTTTTAAACTAACAAGGGGATAAATCCGGTTTCCACGAGTTACAGAATATAGGGGAAAACTAACATATATATTATTTGTGATGCTAACATCGTTTTTTTCTCTGCACGCACCAAAGGCACAGCGATGAATGTGGTACTTTTTGAAAGGTACAAGCATATTTTGAAATGCGAGCGGTTTTTGACGTAATATACTTTCATATCGTTAAAACACGTTGTTTGACCCCCTCCCCCCCTCAAAAAAACTGTCCCCAGTAGCAAGAGATATCGGCTAAATTTCGGCCTAATACCAGAATTGTCGGCAAATGATGGGTAGTCGAATGGAGAGCTTCACATAATATCGTCTGAACAAAATCTAGCGATTTATCTAGACAATGTCGTGGGAAAACGTCGGCAGGAAATCGTATTATTACTACAAGTCAATTAATCGGTCTTTATTCTTATGCATGTAATCGGCCGGCAATTCGAAATCAATGAAAAACGAATCTTTTTACTGAGGTGTTATTATTTGTTTCCGCTGTATAGATACCCCCTGCAGTGATGATAGGGGATGTTGGTCACGTGAATACACTGTCCAATGCCCTACAATATCTTATCTCCCTCCCGCTCAAAATACGTTTTCACGTTTCAAGGACATCATTTCTAAATGGACAATCGAAGGAATAGAAGGGAAAAAAATACTTTCCAGGAAATGTTCTTTGGTGAGAATACATTATTATTTACAAATCAGCAAACTTAAATCTCTTAAAAACTTACAGATAGCAGGGCAATTAGTGTAAGAGTAAACTAACAATTTAAAAGCGTTTCTTTGTTCTTTATTTCTTTTTTTCAATAATAACATATAGACATTCATACTTAAAATTATACTTAATAAAATGATTAGAGATATTTGCTGTTTTGTTCATTTAGATAACTAAATTAAAAATTATAAGATCTGAAATTTAGATTATATCAGATAATATGAAATTTAGACTATTAAAACAACAAACTATTTGCTCTAAATATATTTTCTTAGTTATGAATTAGAAATTTTTGATTTAAAAATTTATTTAGAAATACTTCAGGTAAAGCTATTGTATAAATTACAATGAAGTTAATCATCTTTTTTTTTCTCCAAAAAAGTAAAAAAAAAAAAAAAATAATAATTTTATACCTTTTAAAAGTTTTTAAAAATGTCTGAACATTTTTTTTTTAATTAAAATTATTATTCGATAAATAAATGAAAATTATAAGGTCTAAAATTTATATTATATCAGAAATTTAGACTATTAAAACAATAAACTATTTCTTCTGAATGTATTTTTTTAATTATGAATTAGAAATTTCTGATTGAAAAATTTATTTATTTAGAAATAGTTCAGATAATGTTATTGTATAAATTATAAAGAAATTGATCATCCTTTTGCCCCCTAGATAGTGAGAAATATAATTTTATACATTTAAAAAGTTAAAAAAAGATAACTGAACATTTTTTAAAAATTAAAATATTTATTAGATGGATAAATTGAAAATTATAAGATCTGAAATTTAGATTATATCAGGATAATGTCTGAAATTGTCTGATAATGTCTGATAATGTCTGAAACTATTACAACAACAAACTATTTGCTCTAATTGATTGTTTCGTAGTTGTGAATTAGAAATTTCTGATTAAAAAATTAATTTATTTAAAAATAATTCAGGTAATGTATTGTATAAATTATAAATAAGTTTATTATGTTTTTTTTTTCAAACAGTGATAAATTTAATTTTATGGCTTTTTAAAAGTTAAAAAAATGACTGAACAATTTTTTGAATTAAAATAATTATTGGATAAATAAATTGAAAATTATAAGATCTGAAATTTAAATTATATCAGGATAATGTCTGAAATTTAGACTATTACGGCAACAAAATATTTGCTCTAAATGTATTTTCTTAGTTACGAATTAGAAATTTCTGATTAAAAATTTAATTTATTTGGGAAAGAAAAATCAGATAATGCTATTCTATAAATTACAAAGAAGTTGATCTGCTTTTTTTTTTTTTTTTTTTCTCTCCAGATAGTCATAAATTTCATTTTATAGCTTTTAAAAGTTAAAAAAAAAAATGACTGACATTTTCTTTAAATTAAAATAATTATTTAGATATTGAAAAAAAGAAAAAAAAGAAATTTTTTTCCATACATAACCAAAATTTAATGAGACGCTTTAAATGATGGAATTTTCACAGCTAGGACGCAATGTTAAATGAGAATATTTTACATTGCAAGATGCAAAAATTATCAAATTAAAATATCGAAGTTCGTTTTAATTCAAACAATAAATATTGTTAGACGGAAATATTTTCCTCTATAAAATACAAAAACGTTTTCAAATCGAGGGCGTAATTAATTAAAAGGTAAGACATTTTGTTTAATTTAAATTCTAAATATTGCTGATTTTGAGATTAATATTACAGTTAATTATTCTTTGTAAGATACAATAATATTTGTATATCAACAGTGTGAGTCACTTATAAGCAAGAACATAAATTTTAAATTAAATGTAATTTTATTTGTATCTTACAAAAGAAAATTAATTGTAATTTTAATTGTAAAATTATTTAACAGCAATATTTTGACTTTAAACAAAACAAGATTTATTACATTTCAATTAGTTACATCCTCGATATGGAAATATTTTTGCATCTTATAGGGGAAAATGTTCCCAATTAACAATATTTATTTTTTGACGTTGTAAATACTATTTTTGCATCGTACAAATTCTTCCATTCGATATGATTAGCTTATCGGCAAAAGATCATATGATATTGAAATGTACTCGGTAAAAGATTACCAAATGACCAAATTATCGAAAACTAATACGCAAAGGATTCAAAACTGACACAATTGTAGTCGAGAGGCGATGCTCGAAGGTTGATTTGTCTTGCGGACAAGAAGTCATATCTGCCGACCTCAGAAAATTAGATCACCAGGACGAAATATAGTCGAGTTAGGACTTTCGGCGGAAGTTCGGCCAAGGATTATTTGCTGTTTGGGCAGTCAAATGTTAATGAAAAAAAGGAATAATCTCAAAGATTGTGGCGAAAAAGTATCGCATAGGTCTGCTGTTTTCTTCTTTTTAACACTTTCCAACAAATTTGAAAAGTGTTAGGCATTCGATTTGTTTGTCGTCCGTCGGGCCGTCTGTCCACGCTCTAATTACAGTATATATATTCGGATTTTCATGCAATTGATAATGGTTATTTAGGGTCACCAAAGCATGTTTGGTATAGCATATGAAGTATGTACGATGAAATTTCATTTACAGGAGCACTCAAAAGTATTCCATTACATTATGGTATATGAGGAAAAATCGTTTGCAGAGTATTTTAAAGATATTATGCTATTTCAAATGTATAAAACTAATTTCAAAATAATTGATATAAATCACAGAATATCTCTACGATCACGTTAGAACAGTGCACTAATAGTATTTTTTATTCATTTACAGGGACACACAAAAAAATCGGTTACAGACAATCGGTTACAAACAATCGGTTACATCTTTGATTAATAATTGCTGGAGTGTAGTGTTTAAAATTCAGTATGCGCTTTTAAATGCAATTAATATTTTACTTGTTACTCGAAGTGTATAAATCCTATACCTCATATACAGGGCTACAAACAAGTATTCACGTACCAGTTTCCTTATTAGATGAAATTGCTGAATGGGAATTTTCAACGGAAGTACATGTATTCATTAAGTGAATGAAATTTCTGTACTAAATAACTGTAGTTAATAGACACAAATCTATATATCATATACAGGGCTGCTGAAACAATTCGGATAATTTTAAGCAGTTTTATTACATAATTCTGAATGTGTTAGAAAATGTTTCGTAATCTATGCTTGACGCATTATTGTTTCTTTCTTGCTTAAATTGATAACTTTAATATATTATTTACATTTAATATATTTTTTAGAATGCCCACTAACAATAACAAAAATCATATTCATATGAAAAATAGCAATAATGCGTTGAAGTAAAGTTTAGAAACTTATTAAAAGAGACACATTCATATTAACCTTAGTGCCAGGAATTAAGTTTATCTCTTGTAATCGTCTGCACGCGAATAGGAAAGGTTTGAAAAAAAGTCATACTTTTATATTATTTTAAAAACAATAAAAATTGAGGAAATTGCGATACAGTTTCGAAACAAATTGCGATACAGTTTTCAAAGGAATTGCATTTGAAATAACATTTTGCCCTATTAGGCGATATAAAAATTCAAAATGTGCGGTTTTTAGAAGTAAAAAAAAAACAATAAAAGTTAATAAAAGCGAAATTTATTCGTCTGTTGTTGCCACCTTTAAAATAACGTCAGCGTTACTCACAGACACGTTTGTCCTTTATAATATACAGGGTGGTCATAAAAAATTTCCCCGATATATGTACCTCTAGTGAGCTAACCGCTCAACCAATCGAAAGGAAATTTCAGATTTATTTATTTGAAGGAACACGTTTGACTAAAATTGCCGGTGTAATATCGTGGCACTCAATCCTAATCAGTTCCTATATAACGTAAAATTCAGCGCACGAAAACAAATTATTACATTTTTATTTTCACTATGTGTACGCAAACACATTTTGGAACAAATCTTATAACATTACTCAGTTCATAAGTGAAAAAAAAAATCGGCTTCTGAAAAACATGTCTTGTAGCCACTCCTTCATCCCTCGCAATGGTCTTTTTTGCAAGTATTGTACGCCGGCAATTTTCATCGTACGTGTATCATTCCAAAGCCATTTATGGTTTATCAATGCGCTGGCGAATTTGCGCATGAAAAAAAAAAAATGGGTGTTGCCATTTCCAAATTTCGAAATTGTTTCACTGTAACCATAACCATGAGAGCTGTATTGTTTTAAATCATCACGATCTCGAGCGCATACCTTGAAATTTCTTTTCGATTGGTTGAGCGGTTAGGCCGCTAGGGGCTCATTTCGAGGAAGTTTTTTATGACTACCCTGTAGATAGACAAGAATAAGTTAAGGACTGTACTATATTCTTTACGCAATTACTAAGTTTATATTCAGTGAAAAATTTAAATAAAACCATCTCGATATATAACAGAAAACAAATGTTGAAATGTTATATCTTTTATGGTTTATGCACTCACTCATTTCCATTCACTGCATAAAATGCAAAGTATTTTAAAACTTTCTAGAAACTTCAGATTCAGTCAGATAATAAACAAAAAATGCTGATTCAGCGTTGCTTGCATAAATATAGAAAAACATCAGAGATTTAGAATAACATTTGTGCCAGAGTTGCTTGTCGTATTTCTATTGGTGTATAAGATATTCTCTCTTTTTTTTTTTGTATCTGCAAAGTGAATTACATTTTGAAATAGTTTTTACCCATTTGCGTTTTGAAGCCAGAAGGTAAGTAAAATTCAAAACGCATTTTCTCAGTAATTGTAGCCTTGTTGTTATTGAAAATAATTGAATCAGAGTTTGTTGTGTATAATTATTACAACATAGTTATTAATACACGTTTATAAATTACATATATATTATACATTAATAATTATTCAATATAGTATTGTGTATAATGATATAATCTCTTGTTATATTTATTGATATAAGTGGAAAAAATATTGACAATATTTTTTAAAACTAATCTTTTAAATATTTTTATGAAAATAGTGATCTTAAATATTTTATTGACAGAATGTTTAAATTTTACAAGAGATAAATATATAACATTAGTTAGTGAACTAATCAGTTGTCATTTTTAATGTAGCTATTTTATAAGGTAAAAGAATTTCTTACGTAAAATATATTTATTTTTTTAATCCCTCCTTTTATATGGAACTACAATCCACAATATGGAACTACAGTTATAATATATATATGATAACAGAATAATAATAACATAGTATAGAATATTGTGTGTATACATAGTAGAATTATTAGGCAAATTTTAATGCATTCTATGTAAATAAGTGCGAGTAGTAAGTCAAAATTACGTCCATTTCTTATCATATCATAATATTATAAAATTATTATTATAATTAATATTATTAATATAATTAATAATATTATATAATTAATATTATAACATTATAAAATTATAATATCATAAAATTCATTCTATGTTATAATCCGTCATAATTATTTTTATATGTTTTCTATGATATGATAAATATAAAATAAACAAATATACAAGCAAATATAAAGAGTAGTAAGTAAATAAACAAGTAATACGAGTATATAAGTAAATAAAGAAAACAGGTTTTGAAAGAAAAAAAGATTAACTGTATTTCCAGAAATGGGATTTGGCTAAATATTTCTTTTAATATAATTTATAATACTTTTGTTATGTAGGCAACATTTATAATAGGTTTTACTAGAAATCACCGTCTTCCGGTTAATGAAAATAATTAATTAAGGTATTGCTGTATATAATAAATAAATAGAATTTTTTTAAACCAAATTTCATTCCATTGTGTGCAATAATCGATTACAATATATATTACAATCGATTCATATTTATTATTTATAATGTTAGAAACTGTTAATGTTAGTGCATGTGTGACGTGCATGTGTTAATGTTAGTGTGTTAATGTACAACGCAATTTTAAAAGGCAGAAAACCAACGTTCGAAAATGTAGAAATAATACACACACAAAAAAAAATCATCAAACAGCTGTTTCGAATCCACAAGCGAGATTCTTCTTCAGTGCGACACAGTGTAAGGCACACTGTGTTAGAAAAAGTAAGACAGCGCCAGTTTTTTTTAAATAATAACTATTAATTACAATAATTTCTATTTTACTTTTTTTTGGTATGATTTAGAATACTCTTTTGGTTTATGTTCTATTTTAATATTTGGTATTTTCCATGCTGTTATTTTGTGTTTTCTCTAATTGTTAACCACGACTTGATTAACACAGGAGCACAGGGCATAGGATGTCCAATTTGCAGACCGCGGACTGGTGACATGTGACATGCAAGGCAAAAAGTTTGCTCATCCTGTGTTTAATATGTATATAAACTAATAATTTAATTTAATTTAAATCATATTCTCTAATTGTTTGATCTGTTTAAGGAAAAATATTATTTTTTTCAGATTCAACACATAGTAATTGTTTAAAGACCCTGCTGAGTATTTTGAAAAATAACAAAAAAAACAGACACTTTATATTGATCTTCAGTCTAGATATTAAGATGAAGTCTCTTGTGTTCATTTCATTCTTCCTTTTAGTAAGTAAACATGAATATTTGTATTAAAATACTTCCGTTGTAATTTTTCATTTGTACAAAACAACAGGAGCCCAATATTTACCTCGACGTTTATAGTGTTCGATTTATTTCTGCAACTTCAACTTTAATGTTCCGCCTATTAAAACTCGTACTTCCACCTTAGAAAAATAAACATGATTAAAAAATGCACTACAACTTTCACTTTTAGAACACAGCAGTTCAACATCTCATTTTTCGCAACTGTTAATTATATTCCATAAAATATAGTAAAAAGGCTTAAAAGTGTGAAGTTCAACATATGTCAGACAAACAATTGTGTCCTGAAAGTCAAAACTTTAAGTTGAATTTGCAGTATTTGTTGGAAAATGATGCCCTAAAAAGATTGAAACATCCTTTAATTTTTGAAGTGTTAGAGATAAAATAGGTAATATCAACTGTTTACGAAAGGTCGATATAAGATTATGCTTTTGAAACAGTCGTTCATTTTTATTTTAACTTATTATTTAGATTTTTTAACAAATCCTTTAGACAATATTGGCCAATTATAAAAATTTATTTTCACTACTACGGGATCATTACAAAAACTGCATATCTATTACTTTAAAGTTGAAAGCATTTTGCTAAAGTAAAATTAACCATTGGGAATGGGGATCATTAATATAAAAATTTTAAATGCAAATCTGTGAGATAATCAGGAAAAAGGAAACACGGATGTTAATAAATATGCATTTGACCTTAAACAATAGATAACTCATGTTATCAGATGCTACATCGGAAACGAAGAACTGTAAAATATTTTCAGAATTATTTTGAAAAGATCTAAGCAATGTGTTGAAAATGTGATAAAGCTCTTTAAAAATTATTTCTCAATTGCTTTTATTTTCATTTTGCTGCTTGAATTTAAATTTCTTTAATTTGTCTCTTTACTTGATTTCTGCTGGTGTGATGCTTTTTTAGATGTATTTGCGATGCAATTTTCTCCCAGTTATTAAAAAATGTTTGGTTTATTGAACATCATCATCAGTTTGCGAATGATTATGATCAGGGCTTAATGAAGTCGATCTACCAGACGACACGGGCAACCAAGTTTTTTTTTTTTAATCTGTCGACTATGTTATTTAATTTAGCTGGATTTTCATCGGTACAAAAACTGACTTGAGAAATGAACCACAAACAGCACATTTTTATCTCTCCCATACCTAATTATGCGCGGAAAATAGTGATGTTTCTCTTCTATTGTACTTTTAATTGGAGAACCAGGTATAAAAGTTATTTTTACATCGCATTCACAAAAAACGTCATTCTTTTCCGCTCTAACCAGCTAGCATGTGAAGTGAATGAATATGTGTGATTAGAATGTGAGTATGTGCATGTGTGTGCGTGTTTGTGTGTGTGTGTGGGGGGGGGGGATGATATTCAATAAAATAGTAAGGCATAATGTCCATCCCCGTTCTGTAAATGCAAAAATTGGATACAATGGTAATAAAATGCTCAAGTTTTTTTTGTAAGTTTCAAATCAGACTTTACAGTTCAGTATTAAATCTGATTAACCTATCACACTCATTTTAAAGTATATTAACATATAATGAATTAAAATTTATTTTAAGTAATCTGTAAAACTTAAGTAAAATGCCCAGATTAATTAATTTAAAAAAATTAAATATAAAACTTCTCATATAGGGAGTTACTCATACACCGCGTAAGAACATGTATTATTCAAGACAGTTTATGCATAAGCTACAATTTCTACAAAGAGCAGCCTGTTTTATCAATCTTCGCCACAATGTAAACTTAAAATTATCATGTCTTATTATAGGCGTTGCAAAGTTACAAAAAATCAAGAAATAAACTTTTTAAAAAGAAATAAATTTGTTTCTGGCAAATTTCGTTTCTTTTTATTTAATTTCTCCTCTGCATTTATTTTCATCTGTTGGATAACGCCACTGCATGCTGTATCGTTTCTTCGATTTTACTAATAATCTGTTTTCACCTGATAGATGTCGTCACTGCATACTCTATGGTTAATTCGCTTAAACTTTTATTCGGTTTTCGTCCGATAGATGCCGCCATTGCATACTCTGAACTTATGATTGGTTGAACAGATATTTGATTGGGAACTTAACGAGACTGCTTAACTTTTTTCAAGCAATGTAACAACTCTTCCGCGAAGATGCTCATAGCTGATAACCGATATGTCGATTATTAAAATTAAAATTTAATGTTTGTTTAGTTTTTAACTTTAAAACTTTCTGTTTACACCATTAAGTACAATTGTAATTTATTTTATTTTCACGTTAAAATTGTAACTGATTCATTGTGTAACTGTCCTGCTTATTTATTATTCTTAGAAATTACATACAGGGACAAAAATATTTTTTTACTTTTATTTTTGATTAATAAAATAAGTTCATTGAATGTAAATTTTAAAATAATGAAAAAGTATTTATTTGATTGACTTCGGGAGGAAATTATGCGAAAATTGTTTGCCTGCATTACTATTCAATGGATGTTTCCACCACTCCCGCTGTCCTTTATCAGATATAGATTTTGTAGCACTGAAATATCCGGACATTTCATGCAACGGTGTATCATCATTCACCGAACATGGACGTTGATTTAGGCTTTACAGTATATTTTCCCCCAGGGACATATAATTTGAAAAGACACGTTAGAAAACTTAGTCCATATGGTAGGGAAGACTAGGGAGGGTTGACCAAACCATCATTTCCATATTTAAAAGAATTTCAGAGTTTTATCAATAGGTGCCAATCAAAGATACTTTAATTCTGAAACAACAATCTCTATTTCATACTGATAATCGAAATAGTTGTGTAAAAAATCAGTTGTGAAGAGTTTTAATCCTAAATTTGTATTCTTTGGGGATATTTTGTAAGCTTTTTTCAGATGAAATATATCATAGAAATTTCAGTAAGTAGGTTTCAAGTAATTCAGAAATATCGAGGTTTCATTCCAGGCATAAAGATTATACAGTAAGTTAGGCTTAACATAACAATGTGCTATCCTTTAAAAAGGACTATGTCGGGAGGCTTGACCCAATCAATGAGAGGGAGGATTGACCAGGTGTCCAAGGCTCCCGTAACACATTCACGAAGGGAAACGAGAATTCTCGTTTTCATTTAAAAATCATCATCTACTCAGGGCTTGGCTTCTACTTTACAGAAAATGCATTTATAGCATGTTGTCCATATTTCTTTTTTGATTGTAAGACATGTTATATTAAATTCGTACATTGAAAGATATTTATCGATGCATAAACTTGGGAAACCTATCTATAGCACCAATTTACAAAAGACTTTCAGAACAGGGAGGAGATTCTACTGTTTTAAAATTCAGATTTGATAAAAATTGCCCGTCGGCAATGCGTTAATTAAGGGGTTTTGGAATTTTATTTATTATACACTGTGCAAAATGAAATATTAATGGTTATATGTAAAAAAGAATGTAAATTTATTCTGTAAAACTACAGTAAAATGGGGTGAAAGAAAAGAAAACGTTTAAAACTGATTAAAGAAATATGTGAAAATTGCTATAGTATCCACAGCAGGAAAAAAAAAAAAAAAAAAAAAAAAAAAAACAGTGGCACTCCGGGAGTGCCAATAGAAGTGAAAACTTCAACAATTACGTGTGTGTTTTTTTAATCGTCAGGAAATGTTTTATGCGTTGAATTGTGTAGCAGCACTAATGAAAGCATCTGGGGACACGGCAGTGCCCCTGCCAAGTCTTGAAAGCACAGTCGTAAGCATCTTTTTCTGGAAGCAACTCAGGGTACTTTTAACCCCCCAATATCTGTGTTGGTGATTCCCAGAAACTTGAAACTTCGTAAATCTAAAGTAATGTGGAAATGGAACTAAATGCTGAAATTTCACGTTTCTATCTTGTTTATTTCAGAAGATATATGAACTTAAACTTTCCCCTTTTCGACACTGATTCACCGATCATCAAAACTCAGAGGTACGTCCTGTATCCCTAGAATTTTGAAATTTGGTATGAAGGTAGTGTTTGGGATACAATGAAAGGGAAAATTTAAAAAATCCGGAAAATTTGGATAAAAAGTAGAAAAATCAAAAAACCGAGAATTTGGCAGAAATGTGATATACGAACCAGGTTTGGCGCGATTTTTTAACATCAATTTGGCGAAAGCCCGTTTTCCAATACCAGTTACAATATATATTTTTAAATTATTTTCTATTGTTTTAAAAAAGTAAACAACAATAAATAAACGGTAATTTCATTAATAACCATAGAACAAAACAATTGTGCAATTTAAAAAATAAAATAAAAGTAAATGAACAATTTATTAATAAATAAGCAACTGTAGCCGGGTTACCTTGTAAAATAAAGTAACGCCATTTTGCTGACAATTAGGTACCCAAGTGCGTATCTGACATCTGTGCCCCGTATTTTATCTTCCGTAATCGAAATTCCCGTCAATACTGTTGGTCATTGACCAGACCATCAACACGATAAAATACAGCGTTATCGGTTTTTAGTTACACGAAATATGTAGGTCACGAATACGGTATAATTCATTTTAACTGACAAAAAACAAAATAATAATTTGTTTTAGCAATACGCCGGGAGAAAAAGTGAGTTTTAGCTTCCTTCTTCTTTTGCTGGTTGAGCTGAAGAGGGAAAAGTTCCTGTCATTCACCGCTTGGCGCGCTAGTGTCTATGTGTCAAAATGCTAGCATGTCGGTTACGTTACAGTGTCTCGAAATCAGTGGTTTTTCCCCATCTAAAAAAAAGATCAACGCGCCTAAAGAAGTTTTCACTTCAAAAATAATGAAAAAAAAATAAGTTGATAAGAACTTTTTTCCATTTTAATATTATTTACAATAGGTAAATAGAAACTGTGGAAAGGATGCGAAAGTATGAAAGCAACAGTCTTAACCGTTTCAGAGGCAGTGATATGTTTATGAAACCAGTTAATTTTAATTCCCAAACGCCACAATAGCACCAGAATTTTGCTAAAATTTTCCATTTAATATGTATGTGAAATATAGCCTTTTTCATATTTCCAAATAAATTTGTTCGTATATTCCTGTGCTAGTAATTTATTTCAATATTTTAGAACTGAAAGTACTTTGTCCCTGAAAGGGTTAAAAGATGTTAATGATATGTTAAGTACTCATGCGGCTGGAAAAGAACATAGCATTGATCGAAAAACTTTAGGAAGTTATTTAGACGAAATTCACCAGCATGAATACAGTGAGATGAAGCCAAACTATGTGAAAACTAGAGTTGTCAGTTCGAATGTCACAAAAAGTAGTACAAGGAGACAAAAAAGTCGGACAGTGGCTACTAAATCCGGACATAATAATGCATGAAACCCTATGAAAACGGAACCTGTCGGTATCGGAATGCTGTCTTCAATGTGAAAGTTTCGTTGTCTATGCTGTACAATTATACCTGCTCAGACAAAATCCTGCTTAATACAAAATATTTCTTTTCTGGCTTGCGATTGCATCTAAACAGGTTTGTTTAAGCAATATATTTAAAAAAATATATTTTTATAATAATTAAAGCATGTAGCATACAGTTATTTATTTTTTTAAACTAATTTTGTTTCTCTTCATAAATATTTCAATATATAAAAAAAAGCAGATCAAGACTCACATTTAGTGGGTCAACCCTCCCATATGGGGAGCCTTGACCCATTATTTTCTCATGATTAAAATCAATATTTTTTTCAAATTTCTTATATATTTCACTTATGTAGCAATTTTATTTTGATAACTGATTGTATAACGAATAAAATGATATATGAAACTTTATTCTACGTTCAATATTTAAAAAATAAAAAATCATTTTGTAAAAAGTGTGTCAACCCTCCCTAGTCTCCCCTATTTCTAAATAAAATAAAATTTTATGTAAATAATAATATTAAAACTCTTGTTGTTATCATTTTTTTTAATTAATTCATAAAAAAAATTGCGCCTTTTAAAAATCAATGACGGGAGGGGCGATGGCGGAAATAATTTTACTGTGGACAAGAATTTTTTTTTTTTTTTTTGGTTACAAGATTTTATTGAATTTCTAAAGACCTCGTCCCAGTTTTTCGCTTGTAACATTCTTTAGAATAGTATCAAAATATTTATAAATCATCTCTTTTTCTTTTATGATAATTTACTTCCTTTGTAAAATTTTTTGTAGTGATCTTCTTTGAGCAAGCGAAAAAGTTTTCTAATTGATCAGTTTTGTCCAGCAGGTTCTCAATTTTTTTTAATACGTTCGCTGCCAAAGTTGAGATGGTGTATCTGTTCATACACGCCAAGACCATATATGCAATTTAGTACTTTTAAAATATTTTCTGTTTTATTATATTTAAGTACTATATATATATAACGAATTACTTTTAGCAACAAATAAATTGACACGAGTATGCTCGTTGTTAGCATATGAAACAGTGCAGGTATTTTCTGTGGCAGTGCTCGTAATCGGTGATTTAGATAAAAAGATCAATAACGTGTTATCTCGTACACTGTAAAAAAACGACATTTTACAGTACAAAGTACTGATCATCTCGCGCACAAACTCGATCACAGTTGAATGTACTGTATCTTTCTTTGGTTAATACAGTAGTTGCGTAAAATTAATAGCACAATGTACTGGCAATTTAGACGCCAGTAGTGCTGACGTCCAAATGCGTCCAAATTGCCAGTACATTGTACTGTTAATTTTACGCAACTATTGTATTTTTCACGTTTAAATAGTCAGGAAACCAAAGAAGATACAGTACATTCAACTGTTATCGAGTTTGTGCTGGCAAATTTACAGTGTTTTTTTTTTACAGTGTAGTTGGCAAGGAAACCCAGTTTGCCAACTACGAATATTCTGGTAGATGGCAGCGAACGTGTTAATTTTACTTTTTGGTATTTTATGTGAAATTTTCAGATGTCTTTTAACTTTAGTATAGATTTATTCGGATTAAAGTTGCAAATATTGCTTAATATATTCATTTAGAAATTGCTTAGGGAATTTTTACAAATATTCTAGCAAATTTCGAATATTTTTCCAAACATATCTTATTAATGTCATCATAAAATTTTGAAAATGGCAAAAATTGAAGAAAAAATAAATAAGGCATTACCAAAGAAATGTATGAAAAAATTGTAAGAAATAAGGCCAATGAGATTATTATTTTGGTTTCGTTTTAGACACACTGTTTGGATTTTATGCGTGCTACAGAATGGAACCTGGGCTGCATGGGCTACATATCACTGCTAAAAATCGTTTTTATTAGTAAAAGTAATAGAATTTTTACAATTGTTATATTTTTAACTTAGCTCATCAACTATATGAAAGAGCATTTTTAAATGAAAAAAAGTTCTATTTAAAAGAACCGTCGTCCAGATTAGATGATGAATCCTGCAACTGTTATTTTAAATTTAAAGAAATTGTAGTTTGAATTTCGCCAAATTGGCCTATTAGGAAATAGTTCACCTCCGTTTTAGTGATAAAAATAACACATGTGTAACTATAAGCAACCATGGGCGTGTTGGTATGTGTACTTAACTATATACGTATACCTACATGAAAGATAATCTCGTTTATAATCTATTTTCATACAAAGTTTCCGAAAACTATGCCGTAAAATTTTCTGAAGAATCCAAATATAGTATTAAAATTCAAAGTTAGTGATGAAAATGTGAAAGTTTGTTACAACTTCTATATAAAGACAAATCCCTAACCTTCTTTTTTTTATGTAATTCCTAATTGAAAGGAGTTTTCGCTTTTCTCTGAAAATTTTGGGTGATAAAACAGTTGTGGCTTTATTTTTGTTTGGCCGACTTTACATAATACTTTGTCTAAAGATATTCAGATACTTTGTCTTAACCCATTTTAGGCCAAGCATAGAAATTTTATAAAATGTGGTATTATTTTCATTGAAAAATGCTTAAATTACATTCATAAGGACAAAAAAAAGTCATGAAAAATAATATTTTATTTGAGAAATAAAATTCATTCTGCATTTTCATGCATTCGGTCAATGGTGCGCTAAAGCGCCATTAAATTTAAAATTAATAATTTTTTTAAAATTTTTATGACATTTGTTTTATTATTATTTTGTTTACAGAACTTGCATCTTTAATCCATTATAAAAACATATGATTAATTTCAAGTGGAATAATTATACATTTTCAGAAAGTCAAATTAGTCAATAACCGTTTTAATTTTTTAAAAAGTCCTTCCGGCCAGTGCCGGGAGGAAGAGGTAGCTTTCATAATCCTTATTTAAAAAAAGCCAACTTATATCATGCAAACACACGAAGCTCAATTTAGTGGAAACCGAATATAGGAGATTCAGTACTAATTTTTATCAATATAATGAATGAGAATTTCGCGAAATTAGTCAGCTTTATCCAAGCTGCTTTTCTTTAAAGTAACTTATATTTGGCTGCCAAATTCGGCAATTTCTTAAAGTGCCTGTCATTTTAAGACAACATGGTGGATGAGGCTAAGCAGTGAACTTGGTCGAGACCTTAGTAATTGCTGTGCACATGCTCACTCACATCGGAATCGGTTAATATATAGGAGTGCTGTCGCATGCAAAAAATCAGATTTTTCAAAATGTCACCCACAATAGAAATTGAAACTGCTATATCTGAGCCATTTTTTAAGGTAAAGACAAACAAAAAATGCTCCTGAATCCTTATATAAAGATCAAATACTTAAGAAAGAAACCTTTTTCAATTTTAATTTTTTTGCACCTCACTTTAAATATATATACATTTTTTAATTTAATGGCCGCCATTTTGAAACAAGATGGCTGATGAATCTGGCCAGCGAACTTGGTCGAGGTGTTGATGTATACTATCCACATGCCTTCTTACATCGAAATAGGCGAATACGTGTGTTATCGCGTGACAAATACAAGATCGTTTCAAAATGTTAGCCATGCTAGAAATTCAAAGTGCTTTAAATCAACCATTTTTTAAGATATCAACAAAAGAACAAATTTTCAGAAACAAAAACTGCTCCAGAATCTTTGTATCAAGGCCAAACACATAAAAAAATCTTTTTCATTTTCCAATTTTTTAATACCTCATTTTGAATTTTAAATTTAATTTTTTTTAAATGGCAACACTTTTGAAACAAGATGGCGAATGAAGCTGGCCAACGAACTCGGTCGAGACATTGGTATGTACTATGTACACACCAAGGTACATCCAAGTCGCTTCATAAATACGCCTGTTATTACGTGAGAAAAATCAGGACGTTTCAAAATGTCAGCCACGCTAGAAATTCAAAATCCTATAACTCAGCCATTTCTTAAGATATAGACGAAACAAAAACTGCTCTCGAATCTTTTTATCAAGGTCAAACACATAAGAAGAAAATATTTTTTCAATTTTCAATTTTTGGTACCACATTTCAAATTTAAATTTTTCTTAAAAATTTAAATGGCCGCCATTTTTTAACAAGATGGCGGGTGAAGCTGGCCAACGAACCCGGTCGAGACATTGGTATGTACTATGTATAAACGAAGTTACATCCCAATCGGTTCATAAATACGCCTTTTATCGTGTGACAAAATTCAGGACGTTTCAAAATGTCAGCCACGCTAGAAATTCAAAATGCTATAACTCAGCCATTTTTTAAGATATAGACGAAACAAAAACTGCTCCGAAATCTTTGTATAAAGGTCAAATACATAAGAAAAAAATATTTTTCCATTTTCAATTTTTTGGTACCACATTTCAAATTTTAAATTTTTAAAAAAATTTTAAATGGCCGCCATTTTGAAACAAAATGGCGGATGAAGCTGGCCAACGAACTCGGTCGAGAGATTGGTATGTACTATGTACACACCGAATTACATCCCAATCGGTTCATAAATGCGCCTTTTATCGCGTGACAAAATTCAGGACGTTTCAAAATGTCAGCCACGCTAGAAATTCAAAATGCTATAACTCAACCATTTTTTAAGATATAGACGAAACAAAAACTGCTCCGAAATCTTTGTATAAAGGTCAAATACATAAGAAAAAAATATTTTTCTATTTTTAATTTTTTGGTACCACATTTCAAGTTTTAAATTTTTTTAAAAATTTTAAATGGCCGCCATTTTGAAACAAAACGGCGGATGAAGCTGGCCAACGAACTCGGTCGAGACATTGGTATGTACTATGTACACACCGAATTACATCGAAATCGGTTCATAATTACGGTAGTTACAGTGTGACATAGGTCAGATATATATATATATATATATATATATATATATCAATTTTGAACGGAGGGTGGTTTCGGGGTCTGGGGGTCATGATCGATGAAAATATACCAAAATTTTTTGAAATCGCTTTCCTCCGAACGGCTGCAATAGGTAGCTTTTTTGTAAAGAAAGCTACCTAAAACTAGCGTATTTTGAAAATTTCTCAAGAGAAAGAATTTAGTCCAATTGAATTACTACTATTTTTTAGATGTCCCCAGCTCCCTTAAAAATGGCAGAAAAATAAAATTAGTGAAAAATATTCGTCACAGTAGTAATACAAAAATACTTATTGAAATGGTGCGTTTACGCACCTTCGGCCGAAAATGGGTTAACCTGTTCTCAGTTTTCAAAAACATACATAATTTTACATTTATATCAATATAAATTTAGTTATCAGTTTGTTATAGATAGATTTTAATCTTTTTGTTTTAAAGAAAGATTTTAATAAAATCCTGGACAATACTGAGTATTAATTTAATTCAGGAGTGTGGTTTAAATTTCATAAGAATTAATAATTGACCTGCAAATTTCACAATTTGTTTTAAGTGCTGTTATAAAATAATTCATATCTTTGATTTTCAGTTAATTTCTAATGTATCAACAGCTGATGTGACGTACTGTGGTGTATTCGCACAAATATGCGGGCCAGGCGAATGCTTGTTCCTAAAATACATTTTTCCCAGTTGGACTGGTCCAATTAAAGAAGGTAAAAATTTCATCCATTTATGGTAACTTATATCTGTATATATACCTATTCGTAGCCTGATTACCACTGGTACACATAGTCACCAATAATTCTGAATAGTAATTTTCACTTTTATTAAGACAGGAATTCTGCATAAATAATAAGTCGAGAATTTACATTCTGAATGAGTGGTGATCACTGATCCTGTCAACTGGTCCATGTGTCAGTACGGTAATCAGGCCCTCTCTATGTATGCATATGCATTAAAACCTCTGAATAACAGACAACTCGAGAACACGGTAATTTCTTCGCAATTCGGCGATACCAACTTTTCAAAGTTTTAAAACGAACTACATATATAATATATGTGTTGGAAATAAAAAGCGTTCGTTGAATAGAGGTGTTTGCTATTTGAGACTGTCGTTGGAGTTTCCTGTACTTCTCTTTCCTTATTAATGTACTAGCGAACTTCCCGGCGTTGCCCGGGTACGTCAAAAAACAGCAGGAATTACGAAAAAACTCTGAAAATCACAATAAGATATCGCGAAAAAATATTTAATCGCTTCTCAAATTCTGAAAACAGAATATATATATATATTATGTTCGAAGAATGCAAGTTGATTCCTTTCACTAATGTGGAAAAATTGTTGCAAATCGCTAAAATACGCTAAAAATCACATACAAAATTCCCGAAAAATTCGAAAATTGCTATACGAAATCCGAATAAACTTTATTGAAATGAGGGCAGAATGTACTTTAGGTGAAAAATGGAATGTCAAAAAATTGCAGCAGATCGCGAAGAAACGTAAAAATCGCATTAAAAATCACAAAAAGTTCAAGAATCACGAAAGTCAAAATTTACTATAATTGGATAAAAGTTTCAAATCTAATTCCTTTGACCTGTGGGCTCTCTTAAAATTTATGTTTTGGAAATCATGATAAGCATTAGATCATGTTACTTTTATTCATAATTAATTTACTTGGACTCCCTTAAATATAATTAACATAATCCCTTAAGTTAATATTAGTTTTTGTTGCATTAAAATATCTTAATTTGTTGATTTTCTGTAAGCAAGTAAACCCTATTGTTTTACAGTGGAAGTCTATCGGAATTTGGCGAAATATTAGAGATATCGCCAAGTTGGCGACAAACATGGCGTTATTTGGAGACAAAACTGGATCCCCCCTCCGGTAACCCCCCTTATATGTATGGACATGCATTACATGCTGTTCAATAATCGCATACAAAATTCGCTAAAAATTCCAAAATCGCTGCACGAATTCCGAATAAACTTTTATGAAAAGAGAACAAAATTTACTATATTGGGTTAAAAGAAAGAAACCGCATTATTTTTCCTAATGTGGAAAAATCGAATTAATATAATCCCTTAAGTTAATATTAGTTTTTGGTCCCGGGTTCGATTCCTGGCTCTGGCTAATTTTTCACTCCAGTTGGGTTTATTGTATTTATTGTTTGTATATCTGTATAATATTTATATATACCTTTAACTGTTGAATGCAGGCGTTATTTATGTGTGTATGTGTGTTTTAATATATATTGTAGTATGAGTATTTTATTATAAAACATTAGTTTTTGTTGCATTAAAATATCTCAATTTGTTGATTTTCTGTAAGCAAGTCATCCATATTGGTTTACAATGGAAGTCTATGGGAATTTGGCGAAATATTAGAGATATCGCCAAATTGGTGACAAACTTGGCGGCATTTGGCGTCACAACAGAGGTTTTTTTTTCATTTTTGGATTTACGGATCAAAATAGGGACATCTTTTTTTCGCACGTTTTCGATAATAATGTACTTTATGTTTAACGACTTACTCTTTTGTAAAACCGTGTTTCATCCACGGCAACAACGTGCTTCCAACTGTCCCTTGTTAAATTGTTTTCATACAGAGTTCTACAAAATATCTTGCGTTGAACCAAATGCTTCAGCCAAATAGGTTACACATTACTAGTCGCCCTTGGCAACCAGTTTGATTTCCCTTAAAATTTGTGTTTGGGAAAGCATGCTAAGCATTGTATCATGTTACTTTTATTCATAATTTAATTTGCTTGGACTCCCTCAAATATAATTAATGTAATCCCGTAAGCTAATATTAGATTTTGTTGCATTTAATATTTCAAATTGTTGATTTTCTGTAAGCAAGTAAACCCTATTGGTTTACAATAGAAGTCTACGAGAATTTGGCGAAATATTACAGATATCGCCAAGTTGGTGACAAACTTGACGGCATTTGGCGACACAACAGAATCTCTCCTATGGTAACCCCCCCCCCCCCCTTTATAGTTATGGGGATGCATTAAACGCTGTTCAATAATCAATGAGATGTGTTTCATTCGGCCGTAACCATTGATCAATTAACAAATAATCACGATTTCTGTTCCACGAACGATAGTGTAATATATTTATACCGGGTGTCCTAAAAAGGACTGTCGTCACTTTTGGCGACTCATATCGGTCGCCAAATTTGGCGATATACCGCCAAGTTGGCGACAAACTTGGAGGCATTTGGCGACAGAACTGTGTCCCTGTACAGTAACCTCCATATAGGTATGGAAACGCATTAAATGCTGTTCAATAATTGTATAAAAAATTCGCTAAAAATTCAAAAATCGCTGCATGAATTCCGAATAAACTTTTTTGAAAAGGGAACAAAATTTACTATATTGGGTTAAAAGAAAGAAACCATATTCTTCTCACTTGTATGGAAAAAATCTCCTCGAAACTTAAAAAAGTTCTAAAAATCGCATAAAAAATTAAATAAAATAAATCTAATCAAAAAATCGAAAATCGGGCTTCGAGGTGTAAAACTTCTTATATAGACGTACCTTTCCCCAAATTTTGTAGCTCTACGTGCAGCGGTCTCTTCAGAACACCATCGACACACTCACTCACTCACTCACTCACACACAAACTTCTTTCTTTATTATTATAGATGTAAGAAATAATACAGATTCATGAAACAAATATGCAAATGGTTATAATTTGGAAGTTATTATCTCCTCGTTTTCTTTTAGGTGAGTATTGTGGGCTGCTAACATGTCCATGTGAAGAAGGACTAATTTGTAATGTAAGATATGGCATCTTTTATTTACTTACTCTATATTTAAAAATATGTAGAGCACTAAGCGGTGCAGTAAAATTTTTAGGTTCCTATGTAAAATGATAATAAAAAAATCTCTGAAATTCGTAGATGTCGGGTCATGCGATTCTAGATAACCTTGGAAAATATATTATCAATGTAGTATTAAATATATATATTATATAATATATAAATATACAGGGTGCTTATAAAGACCCGGACCCATTTTGATGTTTATTAACTCATAAAATAATGAAGATATAAACAAACTTATGGCATTTATTGATGGAATAACTCATATATTTTCCTTTTCAGGTTCGAATATCTTTACATTTGTAAATATCGTCTGCGCGTGTGGTTAAAATTTCAGATAATTTCATTTTCCAATCTAAATATCTGTACTTTTCTAAATATCGTCTGCTTATTAATTGCATTTTTCTCTCTTTTGTTTTTGGCAACTATTGCAATGTTATGTTTACTTTTGATGTGTTTGTTCTATGTTACTTTTGTATGTGATGTTTTATTCGAGCGGATATTAAGGAGAATGCATACACCACAAGAGAAAGCACAGATTTTATGGTGGTTCATAGAAACAAAATCGATAGTGCAAGCACAGAGAAATTGTAGAAGAATTTACCAAAAAGATCCTCCATCCAAAAGCAGCATCTTGCGGTGGAAAAACAATTTTCTAGAAACTCGAAGTATTGCAGATAAGAAACGTTCCGGACGTCCCTGCACAAGTGATTTTGATGTTGAGCGTGTCAGAGAGACGTTTTTACACAGTCTTAAAAGATCTGTGAGATCAGCGGCAAGAGAATTGGATATGCCAATTTCGACAGTGTACAAGGTTATTAAGAAAAAATTAATACTGCATGCATACAAAGTTCAAATTGTTCAAGTTTTGGAACCGGACGATAGGCCTAGGAGGATGGCCTTTGCAACAGATATGCTAAGAAGAATAGAAGATGATGCTGATTTTCTGAAGCGCATAATGTTCTCCGATGAAGCATCCTTTCATGTTTCTGGCATTGTTAATTGCCATAATGTGCCCATATGGGGATCTGAAAACCCCCATGAATACCGCGAGGCAGTAAAGGATTCCCCAAAGATTAATGTGTGGTGTGGACTAGTGCACGACCGAGTCATTGGGCCTTTATTTTTTACAGAAGAGACGGTCTCATCAGTCGCATACTTAGACATGTTGGAAAACTTCGTATTTCCACAACTAGAAGAGCTTCAGCCACATGTCATTTTGCAACAAGATGGTGTACCACCTCATTGGGGTACCATCCTTCGTGCTTTTTTGAATGACCATTTTTCAGGAACATGTATTGGGCGAGGAGGTCCAATTCCTTGGCCACACAGATCACCTGATATAACGTAGCTGGACTTTTTCCTTTGGGGATTTGTAAAGGACAATGTTTACAGGAGGAGAGTGTCGAACATTGATGACTTAAAAGCCAGAATTACAACCGCAATAGCCTCCGTGGATGCCGACATGCTTGCCGTTACCTGGCGTGAAATTGACTATCGACTTGATATTCTCCGTGCGACGAAGGGGGCACACGTGGAAGTTCATTGACAAGGGTTATGAAACTTTTTGAGTCTATCTAACCATTTATGTTATTAATTTTAATCTATCTTTATTATTTTATGAGTTATTAAACATAAAAATGGGTCCAGGACTTTATAAACACCCTGTATATCATTAAAAAATGATTTATAATATAAATAAAAAAATTTTACCCATTACTTTTTTAAAAGAAAACATTACGTCATCAAAGAAAATAAACTTATATGTAAATAAGTTCTTCTCTTTAGTTTTCAGTTAATTTCTAATTTATCCAGAGGTCGAAATGTACCGGAGCAACTGGAATGATATTCCGGTTCGTGAAATTAGGACAAATATTGTACCGGCTCCTGAAATTATGGTAAATGCCGCTCTACTTTGTGCAATCATTAAAATATATTAGTAATGTTATGTTGTAGATTCTTATGCTCTCCGTAACTTTTTTTTAAATTAATTAGAATCTTGAGCACATTTTTAAAATTGTTTTTGTATGATAAGATATAAATTTGTATGTACTTCCAATAATAATGCCAACAACAACTTTGAAATAGCGCTACGGTTCGTGGATTTTTCCATTTCGAGCTCAAAGTTTTTAAAATTATTTTCAATTTTTTTTTTTTTTTTTTTAAACATCCTATCACGTAAAGCGCAAATACGGAAGATTAATCCATTTTCACATAAAACAAAATAAATAGTTCAGCATTGGCTTCGGCTAATATTCCATATATTCCATTTGTTTATTGTGTGCAAATGCATTGTAAATACTCTCTTCCACGTTTGCTCTCGAAAATTACTGCGAAAGGTAATGCTTTTATCTAATGTTCAATTAGCTTAACTGAGAATAAAAAGTCAAAACTTAACAAATAGAATGACGTGATACATCTGGTTTAGATTAGCATTGCACGACAGCAACAATAGGAGAACTCCATAAGTACTGTATCATTTTTTTTACATTTTATGTAAGTAGTAGGGCTTTACCGAGGATGGCCATTACAGGCGTTATATTTTACATAAATGTACGCATTCTACAGCCTTTTGATTGATTTTCGGACCTGCATTGCGCTTTGATTTCGATTCGTCTTTGAATATCCTAACTGGCCCAAACGCTTATTCACACGATTACCCTATTGATTACTTAATTAATAGCAGTGGGTTATAAATTACTAGCGAAACTTGAATTTTTATTATTTTCGAAAAAGAATAATAAATTTCGTAACATTCACATCGTAAACAAATGTGATATACGTAGTTTTATACAGAATAAAATAAAAACTAAGAATATTTATTTGAACATAATTTACGATAAGTAAGGCAGACTAGAGGATCTCTGGAAACCAAAAATGTTCTTAATTGAACCACTGCTGGTGCAATGATACTAGTTAAATGATAATTTTTTAGTTTTTTGGACATTAATTGTCCTTTTTTTCTTAAAACAAACTTTCGTTAATAATGTCATTCAATATTTTAAGGGGGTCCGGGACACATTTTAAAATAATTTTAATTTATTGAGTTTAAATTCTGAAATTTTTTGTGACGATTAACCATATAATTTGTAAACAAAATCACATGATAAAACTTCTCATAATTAAAAAAAAAATAAATTTAAAATTTATTAAAAAAGCAAGGTAAGTAAAAATCGTTATAACTCGAAAGGCTATTTATAGAATTTTATTTTGTTTTCATTTAAATAAACAAAAATATATAAGCTTTAATTTAGATTCGGCATTTTAAAAAACATTAAATTAAAAAAAATATTTAACGAAAAAATTTTAAAAAAAGTAGTGCAACTTTGTTTTGAAAAATCATATTTTCAAAAGTAAATATATTTTTTTCAAATATACTGAATCAAAATTAAAGTAAAGCAATTGAAAATGACATGTTCAAAGTTTGAATCATTTATCTTTAACGGTTCTTGAGTTATAAGAATTTGAATATGAGAAATGTTGAAAAAACCTATCCTGAAGAAAAACGCATTTTTACAAGAAGTCGTTTCCATGACAGCCATTGCTTGAAAGCTAGATTTTGAAAACAAACCAAAACAAAAAAAAATATATTTCTTGTTCTAATTAAGATAGAAACATGATTTAAAAGTCTTTTTAAGCAGAAAAAAACAGAAATTGTTTTAATGCAATAAAATGTTTTTTACAAAATTTGAAGATTTTTGTGACCCGGACCCCTTTAAGCTAAACATATAGTTCACATAAATATATTACAATGTATTTCGTTTTACAGGATGATACATGCACTGTAAATGACACCTCTTCTGAAACACCTGCAGTAAAGTCGACAACCGTGGTCGTCTAACTCGAAATTTAATTTCAGAAGTCACTTGTGAAAGAAAGAGCCACATATTATATTTCTCCTAGGACACCAAAACTGTAATAATTGAAAAATGTTTAATGATGTGAAATTTGCTTCGGAAAGTCCATAAATATAGATTTTCAATAGATATGTAACAACAAAATTCTTCTTATTATTATCTAAGAAACAAATTCACATACCACAAACATTATTAAAATACTAACCTAACAGATATACACTGAATTATTTCTTATACCTATGTCCAGGAATTCAACAATATACGTAATATATGTAAAATGCTAATTTTCCAACATGAAAGTTAAATGTGAATGCTCAAACGATAATTATGTAAACAGTAGTTGTATCAAATCGGCGTTACCCTAACAGTGCAGCCATTCGATGGCCAGTAGACAATCGCTTAACGTCACAAATGTCCATAAATGTCACATTCTCTACTGTGAACTGAAATGTGGTATCTTTCATTCGTCTCATTATTACTCTCATATGACATTCTCTCTAACGTTATTTTATCACACAGCTGAGAAATGGCCGTGACTGCTAATTTGTGAAGGTTCATCACTTGATTTTACAATGAAGTCTTGTCACTCTCACGTGGCCGTCATTTGAAGACTATTATACAGTCACTATAACAGTTTATATGTAAAGAGTCACCAAATAACAGCAAAATGCAATAATCTAGCGAAATGTCACAAAGAAGCTTCGTTGAGATTTCACAGTAGAGTATCCTAATGTTGGTCATCTGACAGTTACCATATTACTTCATTGTGATGTTATTTGGTGATTCACCATAGTTAAATTCTCATGGTGACTTCACAGAATAGTCGTCTCCAAATAAAGGTCACACGAAAATAATTTCAGCAGGTGTCTCGCGTAAATGAGGACTCCAGTGTGGTACAATGCTCTGGATACCAGTGTCTTAAAGTATTTTTTTTCATCTTATCTAATGACAGAATTATCTGCGATTAATGATGGCAAACTGAACTGTAAAAAATTAGTGGTGTCAAGAAAATTTGGAGCTTCGATTTACGTGGGACACCTGACAACACTACGCGAAAGCCGCATGATAATATCACTGTAACGTGGCTCAGTGTTTTTTAACGAAATATCTCTCGCAGCAAATTTTCAGTGGAGCCACCAAATGGCGATCACTTGAGAGTAATAATAAGACGAATGAAAATTATCATATTTTGGTTATACATAGTGAAGGTGATACTTGTGAATATTTGTGACCTCAAAATGACATTAAATTAACTGTATGAGCTGTAGGCACAGCACCCATTCATTACAATTG
The DNA here is from genome assembly GCA_963932465.1 of Maratus speciosus. Classification (NCBI taxonomy): domain Eukaryota; kingdom Metazoa; phylum Arthropoda; class Arachnida; order Araneae; family Salticidae; genus Maratus; species Maratus speciosus. The sequence goes on from OZ010786.1 coordinate 446,675,247, forward strand.
ATGTTTATATTACTTCCTTTCGAGTACTTGAAATTAATTTTAACGTTTGAAAAATAGCATTTTGTGTTTGTTACTTAACTTTTAGATACCAGTGTTTATAAAAATAGCACTGTGAAAATATTACCATTATAATGGAGATATAATGTATATCACATTTTTTTAAGATTGAAGTTTCGCAACTAAACTGGCGCTACTGAAATATTTAATAACTCAATTTCAAAAACTGAATAATTTTTTTTTTTGCACGGTGACTAAACATTGACTTGGAGAGTGTAAGACAAAACAATCCACTCCCAAAAATATAATCGAAAATTCACTAACAGTACCAAATATAGTGATGCTCAAAAGAAAAAAATAGGCAACGGACACAATGAACATACACTGAATGGCCATGTAGGGAAACATCGCCTTTTTTCTCTCTTATTGTAGATCGCCTGAATACAGTTTACGATACATCTGGTTTCATAATTAAAGAATATTTACAACAGAAAACGTCTGGAAACGAGGTATTGCAACTTTCATAAGCTTAGAACAGCTGCGAGCAAGCTAGATATTTCCAATGTCAAACAAGCTATTATATAATTTATTGACGCTTGTATTTACCACCTAACTCAACTGCGGGCAAAGTGTGAAAGGCTCGTTAGATTGGTTAGACTTGACTTGATTGGACTGCGGTCACGAACTCGTTTAATTAGGTCAATGGTGAACACCATTTGAACGTTCGACAGAGCTTTTCGAACATAAGAACCTGCACTAATCAGCATTAAAGTTGCCAATTTGACCTCCCTTTTTTTACAGAAATTCCGAATTCATACCGGAAATTCTGATAAAAGAAATTTTATTTTATCTAATCACCAAATGTCTTATTAAAGAAAGCAATTTTTGGTATGAATTTAAATTTCTGAATAAACAAGAAGGCCAATAATGTTTGTTCATATTAAAATAAAATTATTACAGCTTCTAAAACATAGTACTAAGTTTGAAATTTCAATTCATTTTTACAATTCACTATATATATATTTTAAACAACAGAAAATATATAGAGATAAATAATAAAAAAAATTAACATACACTCTAAAATATAATTGTGTAAATTAGTCCATTTTACATAAGTATATGTGTTAATTTATAAAATTACCTTCTTGGCATAACTTTTACTTTTTTGCAGTAAATTGTTATCTGTATTTATGTGAGTATATCTGCTTAATGAAAATTTGTAATTTATTATCCCTTCAAAAATTCAGACAAATTTATAAATGTAGAAAAAAACAAGAAACTTGCGTATTTTAAACATGCGTGTTTTAACGGCATTTAGGAATAAACGCGTTTTTCCCGATTAGTGCAGGAACAAATTTCCACTAGTTTTTAAGTATAAAAAATTTCACCTTATATAAATGTGTGGTTTCACATCGGAAATGATCATAGGTCCATTCTTCTATGAGAACATTGCCTCGACAGGACGGTAACCTGTTCTGTTACCAGAACGGAATATCGCCAAATGTTAAAAAACTTTGTCATTCCGGACTTCAGCAAAGACAATGCTTGGATAATATCATTTTCATTCAATATGGAGACCCTCCACACATTGGTTTGCCGGTACAGCGGCTGCTACGACAGAAATTCACAACAGAATGTGCCATTTGCCGTTGCTTTCCAAACTGCAATGCCACCTCGGTCCCCTTATCTTACGCCATGCGACTTCTGGCTATGGGATTACCTAAAGCCCAAGGTCTATCACGGAGTTGTCTAGGATATGGCTATGCTGAAGGATTTCGTTTGAGCACGGAGTGAACGGGAGATTACCGCAGACATTTTACTTTCTGCTTTTGTGCATGCTGTGCACAGAATGCAATATGTGCAATATGAAAACAGCGGCCACATTGAATCTGATTTCAATGGGATGAATAAATGTTAATTTTATTTCAGTATTGAATCTGAATTTTTAAAGTTTTCTTTTCTTTTACACAGCGCCACGTATTCACCTAGCTGTGACATTGGAACTATTTGTTTTGCGAAGTTCTTCATGCCCTGTCTTTTATAATCTTTCCACAAAATTCGGCGCTACAGAATACTCTGAGTACTGACAGTTTAATTATGACCACCTTTTTTTTCGCATGTTAATTTCAAAGTCTATATAAAGCTATAAAAATGGAAATCGGAACGTAATAGAACATTTTTTATTAAATTTTTCGTTTGAGCAATAAAATACTTTATTAACCACAACACCCATAGACTTATCTGTCCCAAAAATCATGTAGGTGAATGTTGTCAATCGCCTATTCCTCTGGCTCTTAACTGATCATATAGGTAAAAGTATTGCCATGTGCAGTCTTGGGCGGAAAATGCTTCACTCCTATCAACTCTGTCGCAAATCATCGCATAAAAATGTGCCTAGTATTAATCGATTTATCACAACATCTGATAATTATTGCTATACTTAAATTTTGCTTAGGGGTCGTCAACATACAGAAATTATAATAAGCTTTAAAATTTTCAATACTAGAACTTGATTTTGACACCATTTGGATTTGTTGGTGCATTTTACCTTCGGGTACCAAACGGAAAGTCATTCGGTTAAGTAGTTTAGGAATTATGAAGGTTTAATTTTCGGAATCTCTTAATGCTAAATTATATTTCAATCATTTCCGTTAATTTAATAATTTCTGAGCTACTTGAACGAATGACTTGTTGTTAAATATTCGAAACGGAAATGGTTCTGAAAGTGAAAGTAGCTTCATTAAACAAACAAATAAACGAACAAAAACTGATGCCAAAATAGCAAAAGTACAAACTAACAACGTTGAGATCGCCCTTAGGCATCCTATGCAAAAGAAAAAAAAATTAAATTATTAAACTGAGAGCGATAAATTTGAATAAAAACACGTTCTCTTAGGTTTAAAATTAACTTCAGAGTTTCTTTGCGTAATTAGCGTGTTCTCTTAATTAAAAGATTTCAAATAAAATACAACAAGGTTCAACCACCTATTTTGATTTCGAATCCTTTAAAATCTTTTCTTTTATATTGGTAATATAAAGAGTTGCGTTTTTAGTTGTATTCTACTCATTTTTTGTGATACTCGTAGTTAGACTGCTTGTCGAAATTGGACATTTGCCAATTCAAGTGAAAATTTGTATATGCAAATCTCTGTTGCTAAATATTTGTCTGTAAAGATATTCCAACTTTAACGGTAACCCCGAAATAAGTTGTGGTTAAAAAGATTGTTTTTCTATACCTGCTGCCGCCGAAGTGGCTATGACACTTATTAGTACGTATTAACAAAATTAATGGCAGTTAAATAAATTAAACAAATTTTATAACAATAAGTCTTTAGGTTTTACGATTGTCTTCTGGAATTTTTTTTAATTGTCTCCTCACCCAGTAGTCAAAAGTTATTCGACTAAAAATCATTACAAAAAGTTTAAAATTTTAAAGTAAGTTTTATAATACTGCTTATTAGTCTCTATTGTTACTTTTTTTCCGGAAAAAAATGTTTAAATACTTCATAACAACCTTAGTTTCCGGAAATTGACAACTAAAGAAAGTTTAATGCAATATTTTATTTTCTTCGTTTTTAAGCGAATAATTGCTTTTTTGTATGTTTCAGCAAATCTGAAGATTACAAATTCTCTTCAAATAGTTAGTCATTTTAAATCCTTTACATAAGAACAGTGAACTGAAAAAAAAGATTACTGAAATATTTTAAATTGTTGAAATTTGCATTTCATTTTAAACTATTACAAAATATGTAGCTTTAAAAAATACGTATTGGGAAATAAAGAGTTTTGTAATTCTAAAATTACTATAGGTGAAAAAGTAAAATTCAGAAAATATTTAGTTTAAGTATTTAAGGCCATTAAATATATGTTGAATGGAAATATGAAATTAAATTTTTGAGATGTAAAAGGTTTCTGCAAATGAAGTGTAAACCTTTTGAAACAAATATTGTGTTATTTTTTAAAAAAATACATGCAATACTTATTTTCGTACACTTCTTGACCATATGTTGTCAAGTTAATCTTAAATTCAGCAAATCTATGGGAGCGTACTTCAGCTTAAAGTTGAAAATTTCTTTATTGGCTTTCTCTTTATACTAAATATTAACAAATGAATAACATAATTATATATTTTTAGATAACTATTATTTTTTTCATTATAAAACAATTATTATTTTTGTAATAATTCAGTTGCAATGTATATCTGTTTTCAAAATAAGTTTTTATTAGCATTTTTCTCTTTATAACATTTATTAGCAAATGAATAACATAATTATAAGTATTTAGATTACTATTGTTTTTTTTATTATAGAATTATTATTATTTTTGTAATAATTAAGTTGCAATGTATACCTATTTTCAAAATAAGTTTTTGTAGCATGACGCTCTTCCCAAACACTTTTTAGCTGATATGTAGCATGTTTTCCGAGATACAACAAATGGAAGTTTGCATTTCAAATAACTTCAGTCCAACAAATCAAAAGAAAGAAACTTAGAAGCTCATATTGAAATTTTAACAGTTCGTATACAAATATATACGTATCCGGTACCTCTATGTAAATGTAATATTAGTGTAGAAAATAATTTATAAAATACAACCAGTACAAAAAGCCAGTGGCTATTGGAACGGCAGTTATGGCTTATGATTGGATTTTTTTTAAACGATTATGCGTATTTTTATATGAAAATTAAATACCAAATGAATTTGATGTCGTAAAACTTTATTTTCAAATTGTAGTTGAAATATAAGTGAAAACTCTAGGAAAAGTTTTATGAATGAAAATTTATATAACATCTTGGGTATGTTGTTGTTAATGCAAGACTTTTCATTTAAGGCTGGGTTTGTTTCTTGTTTCATTAATTTTAAAACTTTTTACGGGAGAAGACTATTAATTGATTCGAAACCAAATTTGATTGCTTTGTGGATTTTGATTGTTCTTACCTTTTTTTTCAGAAACTAATATCTAGTTGATACATTTCTATTAAAATTGAATGCTACCCTGACTGACAGTTAGAACGGTTTTTCCAAAAGTTGTTTAAAGGAAACTGCATTACAATAACCAATTTCTAAGACATAATAAGAGTAATTTAAATTATATTTAATTAATATCCATTTATTTCCAAGGAACCTTTCATATTTTTCAATGAATGAAATGAATCTATTTCCTATGTACTCTTGGATTGCCTCTGCAATTGATAAATATGTTTTTATTTGTCCCTGAATACCACACTTCACTAGTAGAGTAGATTTCTCCAGAATTATTACACCACATTCCTAAAGGTTGTTCACTGTTCATAAGTATCTTGCCTGCGTCCTTTTCTGTGGCTGGCTTTTTTGGAGAAACTTTTAAAAATATGCTTAGTGGATAACTTCATTTAATGTCCTATGCGCATTCTTCAAATAGTACGGGGTCGGTCAAGAATCACCCTTGTTAGAAATGGCACGGAAGCCTTACAAATGTGGAAACTTAATTGACATTTCAATCAATAGATGCCCAGTACTAATTTATGGCAATTCAAAAATTCTTAAATGGTTTCAATTTTTTAAATTTGAAGAAAATCTGGAAAATGTGTAATAGTTCATATACTTAAGCATGACTCTGGGCATACACTAGACTTTTGTTACACGTTTAAAACAACAAAGATTTGAAGTACACACTAAGATCATACAAGTTCTCATTCATTTCAGAAATATTTCCACAGAGGTGTTTAATTATACACTGTTAAAAATATCGTGAAAAATTACCTCTGTTTTTAAAGGCTCTCTATTTTCTGACCAATGAAAACGCTACATAAACACCTATGAAGCGTTCTCGTTGGTCAGAAAATAGAGAGCCTTGAAAAACAGAGGTAATTTTTCACGATATTTTCAACAGTGTATGGTATACATAAATTATCGTATGCATGCTCAATTTCCGTTTACTGATGTTTGCCCCCCTCCCCCCCCCCCTTGGTTAAAGACATCTCTTAACAACGCAACATTCTATATATTTTTTAATTAGGAGAGCTTATTAAATAATTTCAACAGTAGCGCTCAACATATTATCAGGCTTAATGCTTCTAGATCACCAACATGCCCAAGATGCAGAATACCTCTTTTTAAAAAGATTGGGTACCTCAGCCTCAAATTATTTCGTTCCATTATATATGTTTAAAAGATTTTTTGAATCATTCTTGGGAAAGAATCGAGGACTAAGAATGAAAAACTCTGAAAGTGCCAAAAAATCGAAAATCTTATTTTTCAAGAAAAAATGCCTTAAGTGGCAATCTTAGCAAACAGGAGAAGGCTTGAAGTGCTCACCCTAGTAGTAATAGTTCAAACAAGTTGGATATTTTACATCAAATGTGGCAAATGGGGTGCTTTCGCCTTCATTTTTTTCCCTCTTGAAAAGTTTACTTTTTTGGACTTTCAGCATTTTCCATTCTTAGTCCTCAATTCTTTCAACATCTAATCAAGATTTCTGTGGTTATACCCTCATTTTATAGACAGTTCTAACAACGACACAGGTACATGTTCAGACTTTTGTTTATTTGAAAAAAAAATGCACATATTTACTCCTGGAACACTATCCTGACACATGAAAACTCGGTTTTTCAGGCAGAATTTTTATGCCGTTAGCAGCTCACACTAGTCAATCGGAAAAAAGTTGAACGCTAATGGTAAATCTAGGGGAGCGTTATTTTCAAATTTCTCGCTCAAATTTTAATATTTTTGATTTTTGATTTTTTTTTTTTTTTTTTTTTTTTTTTTTTTTTTTTGCATAGGATAGCAGAGGATGATCTACAACAGGGAAAGTTTTTACTTTTTCGATTTTGTTTATAGTTTTTTTTTTAAATTTTAGGATAGTTTCAATTTCGTAACCGGTCCCAATCGATTCCAAAAGTAATAGTATTTTTTTTAAAAAAAGAATCTGAAATCGAAATCGAAAAAGTAAAAACTAGCCCAGTTGTAGATCGTCCTCAGCTATCCTATGTTTAAAAATCATTAAAAAATATTAAAATTTGAGCGAGATATTTGAAAATAACGCTCCCATAGGTTTAGTATTAGCGTTTTCTTTTCTTCCCGTGACTGAAGTGGGCTCTTAAGGAAGCATTTTTGTGGACAATATTATCTAAGGGAATAATATTTCTAATATCACTCTACAGCGTATCCAGCCTTTTAGAACCGCTCAATGTGGATTTCAGGGGTCAAATGATCTCGGAAATCTTAGCATTTTCCAACGCCAGCAAGTTAATTTATTTCTCTTGAGACAAAGTGCATGCAAGAATAGCTGGAAATGAATCCGCATATCCAATAGCCAAAGAAACCGCTCAAAATGAAAACTTTTCATCATTCTGCATTATTTCTCCAACATCCTATTTAAAAAGAGAGGTAAAACAAAATTAAATCTTAAAACGACAAATGGAATATTGCAGATATGCTAAAAGTACCGGGTGCGCAATAAATTCGTTAAAATTTCAAAAACTCATTAATTAGAAAAAATTATCCTAAATAAGTGCTTTTTGCATAGATGGGATTATATGGAGATTGGATTTTTTTAATAACAAAAAAAGTTATGGTTAAAAAAATTTCCGATACATGACGCTGGCATGCATAATATGAAGCAGCCGTATGCAAATTATGCATATAGTACAAAGACTCATTTCTTCAAAGTGTCTGACAAACTTCAAAATCCCAGTACATGGAACGTGTTTTTTTCTCTTCTTGAATCCTTTTGCCGTGGGGAATTTTCACAGTGGTCCGCTTACTGATTCCCATTCTTATAAAACAGCTTAACTAGCAATGCTGGATTTTGTAACTGTAGCATACTGTTGCCATTGACTGTATTAGAATCTATGTAAATCGAGGTACTTTATTGACAGCCTCAATTATATACATCTGTTTCCTATTACGCATGCCGGCGATGTCTATCGGTCATGTTTTGAATCACAACTTGTTTTTTTTTTTTTTTTTTTTTTCAAAATCTGATCTTCTTGAAATCTCACGCGTGCAAACCGCAATTATTTTTAGGATAATTTGTTCTTTTTTTAATGAGTTTTTAAAGTTTTGTCAAATTTATGGCGCTCTCGGAATATTTTACTTCCGATAATTTCAGCAAATTCATAGATCAACGATAGACTTTTAATTTTATTTTTCACAAATCATGGCTCATTCCAGTTATAGTTTCACAAAATTCTAAAAATAACGTTGCTATTGTGTGCATTAAGTCCTACTCTCCACCTTGCTACATTGTCCACTACAATTCACAGTGACCACTGCTTACCGTGTTAAAAAACGTGAGCTTCACAAGCCTTCATGAGCATTTTTGTCTCTTCACAATTGATTGACCCACATCTTAGATCGTCCAGTCTTATCAAATCGCGTTCTACATTGTGTGCAACTGATTCAAAAGAATGAGTTGCTTTTCCAGAACCATAATCTCTATTTTGATAAACCAGCGTAGATTTGTCGTCTGTCTGTCATCGTCCGCCCTTCATTTTGGCTTTATTATTATTATTTTGTTTTTATTTTTTTTATTATATAACCATTATTTTACATGTTAAAATAGGAGGTTTCTCCGAATAGATTTTATCTGGGCTATGCCAATTGGCGGGATTTTCCAGTTTTAGTTTTGGCGAACTAAGTTGTTCCCACCATAAAAATTAATATACTTGCTATCCAGATATTTGCTATAACATGATTTGGGTTTTTAAATTTGAAAACAAGGACTTTTAGTACAAAATATTGAAAATTAACAGTATTAAAAAAATTAATTTAAATCACACTTTATATTTAGATGTAATTGCCTTTTTTTATATAAATATCTTTCTTGTGGGTTCGTTAAATATATATTTAAAACTGTGCAATGAGTATCACAAGCAGATGTTTACAAATATGAGTAAAAATACTTATAATGTGAGATTTATGGTGTTGCTACATCATTGTTTTAAACTCCACATAATTCTTCTCCCTGTTTATCGTACTATATATTTGAACACATTACCTGCAATGCTCATCACACAATTTTGAGATAATCACCATGCGTATTATTTGGGTACGATAAAATGAATATTTATTAAAAGACAATTCCTTCTAAAGATATTTTTTAATTAAAAATATAAAATTCAATACTTTTTAATGACAGATACTTAAAAAATATTTCTATTACATTTTAATTCTCAGGATTTTAATGCAAGTTTGTTGACTAGACAAATCAAGTTTGCAGATATCAAAATACGGGCTTTTGAACCTTTTTTCTTCCAGATGTTCATGTTTAGCTAACAAATTCTCACAAAATTTTATTTTATAAACTTTCAAATTGGATAAGAAACCTTTTTAATTTATTTCAAAATGCTAATTTTATTATTAGCATTAAAAATATATCTTATCTAATACCATTTATAAAAACAACATTTTTGATAATTTGTTAGCTAAACTGGAAGATCTGAAAAAAAGGTTCAAAAGCTTATATTACATCTGCAAACTTGATTTATCAAGTAAACAAACATGCATTAAACTCGATAGTATAAGCTTGCTGCAAGTCAAGTTCAAGCGATCAAGTTTACACTTGACCATTTTGCTTTAAAGAATTTGCATTAAGCTTGATAGATCAATCTTGCAAACTTAATGCAAGTTTGAATCAAACATTTCAGTTTACACTTGACCAACTTGATTTAAACTGGATACCGCAAACTAGATGCATGTTTGATGGAATAAGTTTAAGGAAACCTAGGCAAACAAGCATGATTCAAGATTGCCATGTCAAGTTAAAAATAAGCTGGGAAGGGGTAAACTTTTATACTAGATTCAAACTTGCATTAAACTTGCAGATTTGATCCGTCAAATTTAATGGAAGCTTGTTGACTTGACAAATTTAGCTTGAAGATAGCTTGATGCAAGCTCTTTTTGCTCTGTCTGGGCATCCTATTTCAGAATTCCCCTGTCTATCCTATTATCCTAGCGGCGAAGATTTATAAACGATAACAGTTGTACTCAAACACACAAATCTTTTGTATGTATTTAATTTACTCAATTCAATAAATAATTCAATAAATAAAAAAATACCATAACTTCAAATACAAAGTTGTATACCGTCCTCGATTAAATAAAAACTGATGTTTTACATGTAAAAATAATTTTTTGAGAAGCCCTGAAACGTAATTTTTTTTATCCAATTACCAGCTTAAATACGTCACAAATTGCATGGGGAAGTGTCGTATTAAAGGCAGATTCCCATTTGCAAGTAACACTCGAAACAAGGTACAGTTTATTTTAATAAGATTAAAAACAAATGCTTTATGTTTCCACCATCTGGACACATCTAGAATGTATTGCTAGTATTGCTGCCGAGATTAAGAATTAATAAAATATTTCAACTTAATAAAAGTAAAAATTTATCGAAGTTTTATATCTGTCTTATAGAAGGACATTTTTTACACCTTTTTCAATAAGATATTCTGAATATAAACTGAAAGCGCTTACCATGTGTCATCACTGTGTGTTGGTGTGTGTGTGTGTGTGTATACACTTCATCGCATTTGTTTTAAGTATTTAACTACTAGCAAACTTGCTCGGCGTTGCCCGGGTACGTCAAAAAACAGCTCGAACTGCGAAAAAGCTCTGAAAATCACAATAAGATATGGCGAAAAAATTTTAAATCACAGCACAAATTTCGAAAAGAGAGAGAAAAAAAATTATATATTGTGTTCGAAGATTGAAAGTTGATTCTTTTCACTAATGTGGAAAAATGGTAGGAAATCGCTAAAATACACTAAAAATCACATACAAAATTCCCAAAAAATTCGAAAATTGATATACGAAATCTGAATAAACTTTATTGAAATGAGGGCAGAATGCACTTTAGGTCAAAAATTGAATGTCAAAAAATTGCAGAAGATCGCGAAGAAATGTAAAAATCGCATTAAAAATCACAAAAAGTTGAAAAATCACGAAAGTCAAAATTTACTATAATTGGATAAAAATTTCAAATCTAATTCCTTTGACCTGTGGGTTCTATTTAAATTTATGTATGGGAAATCATGCTAAGCACGTAATACTAGTTTTTGTTGCATTAAAATATCTCAATTTGTTGATTTTTTGTAAACAAGGAAACCCTGTTAATTTACAGTGGAAGTCTATGGGAATTTGGCGAAATGTTAGAGATATCGCCAAGTTGGCTTAACTTTTGGCCACTAATTTTGGTCGCCAAATTTGGCGGTATTTGGCGAAAGAACTGGGTCCCCCTGCGGTAACCTCCCTTATAGGTATGAAGATGCATTAAATGCTGTTCAATAATCGCATAAAATATTCTCTAAAAATTCAAAAACTGCTGTACGAATGCTGAATAAACTTTTTTGAAAAGAGAATAAAATTTGCTATATTCGGTTAAAAGAAAGAAGCCGTATTATTTTCACTGATGTGGAAAAATCACCTCACAACTTAAAAATCGCTAAAAATCGCATAAAAAGTAAATTAAAAAAAATCTAATAAAAAAATTGAAAATCGGGCATCGAGGTGCAAAACTTCATATATAGACGTACCTTTTCCCCTCATTTTGTAGCTCTACGTGCAGCGATCTCTCCAGAACACCGTCGACACACTCACTCACACACAAACTTCTTTCCTTATTATTATAGATAATATTTTCAAAGCAAAAATTTTCTGCTGTTACTGATTTTTGGAAACGATTCCGAGTAGTTTGTATCGCGTATTTATCAGTTTTCACAATGCAAAATGCAGGATCCTATTAATTCTCAAATAAACATTTTCATGTTCAACAGACATGTTTTACAGACCAACATGATAAATTAACAGCATTGATATCACCATTAAAATTAATATTATTTTGTTATTCTTGGAAGTGTCAATTCAATAACGCAACTGAAAGTATTTAACTGAGAATATATAGCTTCCTAAAATCGCACATTTCGTACTGAAATTATTGATTAACATACTATAAAAAATACGCGAAAACTTTTCCGAAAATTGGTGGCAAAAAAATAAACATTGATTTTATATATAAAAAAAAAAAAAAAAAAAAAAAAAAAAAATTAAATCTCGAAAATGAATTAGTTTCTGAGGTTTCTAATGATAAAGGACTATTTTTTGGAACCATGGACAACTCGGAAATAGGTTACTGTATATTTTCGTCCTTGGGTATATTATATTTTCGTAGATAAAGAAACGTTTGTTATTTTTTATAGGGTATATTCACGAAGTTTCTCAGAAAAGGGTAATACGTTAAAATTTCTTTAATGTAGAATAAGTGCTTGTAGCAGAATTTTCAGAAAATCTGTGATTTGACGAAAATTCAGCTGCGGTTGAATTAGTTAAGGTAATGTTTACATTACATTGGTATATCTGCAGTATTTCTAAAGGAAAATTAGCTGATCAAAGCGAAAAGCTTCATAAAAAAAATGAAATTTAATCAATGGAAAAATATATGTCAATTCACGGATATTTTATAGAGTGCATGCATTGGTGTATTAATCTAGAAAATTATACATAGCTCTTCTAATGAAAGTTTTTTGCATCCTTAACGAGCAACTGAAACAATCTTACAAAGCAATAACGGATATAACAATGTTGTTGAAGAAACTATCAATTCCAAAGCATTTTTTCCTTGCAATGTCTTATAAATTCTTCTAATAAAAACTTTTTGAAGAAAATTCTTAATTACTGGAGTTTTTGATTAACCCTTTATGTCCCAAATTATGAATTCATGAAAATTTCATCTTCTAAAGCATTTTTCGTGAATTTTTGAAACTACATTAGAAGATTTACACAATCATTTTATAAACTTTAGTAGGATTTTCCCAATTAAAATTAATTAATTACATTTTAATTTAGAGATGTTTTGTACAAGTTTTATAACTCCACTCAAATCTTTTATTTAGGATATTTTTTTTTAGTATTTTGTAGAATTAGAAAATGTACAAGTATAATGTTCTCACAATAGAAATATAGGAATATTTCCGACCTGACCCCCCCGCCCCCAATCTTTCAACGTTAAGAAAGCTGAAAAGATGCAAAGGCAAAATATATCATTCTTTAAAAAATATTTTTGTTTTGTGCAAGCAATAATACTTTTGGAACAAGATAAAGTAAAATATCTATAACTCATTCTAAACTGTATTACTACTTATCGATGTATTAAACAATTTTATAACGCGTTATTTTATTGGTACTTTAACGTACTGTCGGAGCATAAAGGATTAAATCTGTTACACAAGAAGAACATTTTTTTATAAAAAAACTTGCAATGGTTAGGCAGGCTGACTTTCAAGTAGAAATGTATTACTGTATAGATATAACGCCTCCCTTTATTTCAGCTAAAATCATTTAACTCATGATCAAAGAATATTTTTGGTTAATTCTTTTCTTCCGCAAAGTGTACTTGCATAATTTTCACAGCTGGGTCGCTTTTCTAGGGCTCTCTTTGGGGCAGCACTAGAGGAGGTGTATTGAAGTGTTTTTCTTTTTTTTTTCTCTTGCAATACACTTATTTTATCCCACTCTGAGAGAATAGTTATTTTTTCTGGTAAAATATAACCTAATTATTGTGCATGGAAAAGAGTAAAGTAGTGTTTATTCTATTTTAAAGATGTTACGAAAGCATTTGTTCGTAGAATAGTAAAATGCCATTAATATATTTTGAATAAAAACATGTTTTAAAAGAAACGATTATTTCTGTATTATTTTATTTATCTGCATTTTATTGATTAAAATTCAAGTTTTTTTTTGTTGTTTTTTCGCTATTGAAAGATTCATACAAATAATTTGATAGTTAATTATAAGCCAGTTTTTTATAGTAATTATTTAGTTTTTGTTTTTTATTTAATAAAATTCCATTCAATTAACAGATTGAAAGAGATTTTAAACTTAATTTTAAACTTAAAAAAAATTGTAAGGAATTTAACGCACAAATTAAGCATTTTCCGATATCCGTTGAACAACTACTATCAAATATGAACGTAGAAATGTGCTCTCATGCAATGCCATACCTGCCAATACTTGCGCTTTTTTGTTCGACAAAAATTTAATAGAAATTTTTAGTTTTGCAATTTATCACAGTTTATTTAATCGTCAGATTACGGTGATTTAAAAGGAAGGATTTACTATAAATTTTTTGTGGTACAAAAAAGTGTAATAGTTGTCAGCTATGAATAGTAATAAAAAATCACAGAAGTTTATTTCTACCCTATATATATAAAATCATAATGAAACGAATTTATGAAACGAATATATGAAACGCCTGAAATGTATCGATTCTTTGAATTGACTGATTAAACAACTGATTTTGTTTCACGGCGATTTCTCCTAAAATATGGAATACTTTGCGATGAAATTAACACAAAAAATCCGTGTTGATCCACAGATCTCAAAACTGGTATTAGAATTTTTAAATTCGAATTAGTTTTCGAAATATTATTTTTTTTCTAATTTTAAATACATTTTTTCTAATGATGGCAACTCAAATTTTAATCATAACAGAAATTTTTTTTTCATAATTCAGAAAAGGTTACTATTTTAAATTAATTTGGCGACAGTTTGGACTCCTTTAAATCTATGCTAAGAACAATGCTTTTTTTGTATTTCGTTATCATTTTATTAAATACAAAACTTTTATTTAAAAATGAAACATTTAAATTGATGGCTTTCACTTCTTTTTTTTTTTAAAAAAAGAAAAAGAAAAGAAAAATATTAGGCACAGATGTCATATACGCACCGGGGTACCTAATTGGCGCACAAATGGCATTATTTTGATAGACATGGTAACCCGGCTATTGTTGTTTATTTAATAATAAATGTTTATTTACTTTTATTTGTTTTTTAATTTTACATTATTTTGTTCTATAGTTATTAATTATTTTTTTGTTATTCCGTTTTGAAAATAATAGAAAATAATAAAAAAATACGGTACAATGTAATAGTTATTCCGTCAACCAATTTCGCAAATTATATAACTCGCCAAATCACTTGCCAAATTGTACAGATTGATAAAATTTTTATTTTAAATAACGAAAGAACAAATAAATTAGTATAACATTAATAAATATAAAAATAAAACGTCGAAATAAAAATCACTTCATGACGTAAACACGTGTAACTTGCTAAAAGTCAAGTGAATGTGACATTTACGATCAAGCATTATTGGCATTTAATCTTATAGTTCGCGATAGATTTTTTGTCGACGGCGACGGGATAACTAAGTAGTACCAAAAATACATATATAACTGGTATTCGAAGGTTTTCGCCAAATTTTTGTAAAAAAAAAAAAAAAAAAAAAAAAAAAAAAAAAAAAAATTACGCCAAACATGCTTGACATCTATATGACATCTATATGCATGTATACGACATCTGGCGAAATATTAAATGATGTAACAAACAGCTTCAAATCATTGTTTTAATTTAACACTCGAACAATAAAAAAAATGCTAACTGGCGAGTTGAAAAAAAGATATTGGCGAGATTTGCACACGGCTTTTTTTCTTTCGGTACAGATGTCATATACGGCCCCATATTGGCACGATTTTTTTCTGACGCCAATGTCATATACGCAACGGGTACTTAACTGGTACCAAAGTATCGTTATTTTGCTTGATATGGTAAGCCGGATGTTGTTGTTTATGCTGTTGATGCGTTCACCAAATTGGCGTTGGAAAAAAATCGCGCCAATATATGGGGCGTATATGATATTTGTTCCAAACCTTCATATGAAAGGCGAAGGGATCAGATCGTATTTGTTTATGACATTTGATGACTTGAACTATTATAATATAGATGAAATGATGGGGATAGAATAATATTTGGCGACTTATCACCTGTGCCTGGATAACATTAAAGTATCAAAATGGCACCTAGAGTATAAAAAGCAAAGTGTTCCGCCCGGAACTGTTGATGATAGTCACATGATTTAGGCTATTTTTATAGAGATTGTTTTAAAATATCGGTTGACAAAGACTCTGAATACTTAATTCATTTTATTTTAGCTTCTTTTCAAGTGTTTAACTGATCCTCTTTAATCAAAAACGAAAAAAAACCATTGGATGTCTTAACAGCAACTGATTCTCCGTTAAATTTTTGCAATCAAAGGGAATTGAATGGAAACCCGTTTACAGGAAGATCTGCACAGCTTTTTCGGTATAATTTAAGCTTCTCTAATATTTTTAAAATCCATTAGATTAGCATGTTTTTAGATTTTTAGATTCTGCGGTATCTGAACCTGGGTTGGCGAGCGTAGCTTGCAGGGGGCAGAGCCCCCTAGTATTTCTATAAAATTTTTCTGAAAAAAACATATTAATTTCTGTAATTTTTATCATAGTTGCCACGTCTAACGATTCTTGACTACCACTTTTTCCGTATAAAAATATTCGCTTTATAAAATAGCAGGTTTCTATTATTAAATAAAGTGAGAATTTAAATTGTGAAAAAATCAATCAGCATGCCACTACGTTTATTGATTTCTTTTTCACAGAAAAACATGTTTTCCTAAAAAATATCGCAGAAATTATAGACCGATTAACTTTCAAGTAGAAATTTATTTCATATATAAATACGAATCTCCCTTTATTACAGCTAAAGTCATTTAATTTTTGGTCAAATAATATTTCTGCATTAATTCTTTTAATCACAAAGAGGACCTTCATAATTTTCTTAGTTGGGTCGCTTTTCTCTGGAACTCTTGGGCAACACTAGAAGAGGTTCATTGAAGAACGAAATTTTTGCGCTTCCAATTCAATTAGTTTATATCTACTATTAAAGATATTTTTGCTACAAATTACGCAAATAAATCCAGGTACCCAGTGTAATTAATGGATGTAACAAACTTCATATGCATGTAATTAATATTTTATTCAGAAATGCTTAAATATATTAAATAGTGTAAAATTTTGACGACGCTTACGTATATTTTTTTAATCCATATTGTATAATTCTTTTAATAACATGTTTATATGTATTTATTTTGTATTACATAAGCAGTGGTCACGTAATTTTTACTTTCTTCTATCTTCAATAGAAGGAAGTAATGTAATAGAAATATTTTCGACTTACGGTTTTCGACGAATTTACACGTTTTCGGGGTCAGAGATCACAAAAACATGTTTATACAAAATGTCTGTCTGTCCGTATGTCTGTGTGTCCTTATGTCGCCATTGTACCATCGAAAAATGTATGAAGTTATGCATAGAATTGAACCAATTTTTTTTAAGTATTTGGCTATGGGAAGCAGGTCCCTCCGAATTTGGAATTATTCCGCCGTAAGGGGGCACTATAATAGCGATTTTGTGTAATTTTCATAATTTTTCGTAGTTCTATTGTAACACCGTCGGCTGATGAAGCGACGGGAACTTCCCATCCTGATAAGCCGACTATTCCCAAACAGCTGATATACAACAGAATAACGGAAAACTATTGATTTTAAGAAATATCATAATTGAGATTAACTCGTTTTAACTCCGATTAATTAACTGAAACAGAAATTTAATATGAAAGCCAAAGTTAATACAGTATTTGTAACAACATTTTGAAATATATGAGATACACTGGGTTTCATAATGATATGAACACCTAGTAATTTTGTGATATCCTGGCAAAAAGTCATAAATAATTATCAAAAAACTCCATTCTCGAGACACATACATTAATTTTACATAATACATAGCTGTAAAAGAATTAACAAACTTTAAATTCACTGAAAATATGAATTATCTAAAAAAAATGGTATTGCAAAATGATATGAACATTGATCGAAATTATCACTAAACGAGCATGGAAACTGTACTGAATGCCGCTCCGAAAAGAAGAAACCGAAATATGAAAATTAGTTTAGCAAATAAAGATACTTCGCAGACTAGGAAATTTCCAAACGTGATCGCAAAGTGAGTTTTAGAAGTATGGGTCGTAAAATCGCTTTAAGTGGTTTTGAGAAAGGGAAAATTATGGCTTTTAAGGATCAAGGACTTTCGGCCAGAGTTATCGCAAAAAAAATTGAAAAGATCTCCAGGTGCAATATTAAATTTTCTTCGATTAAAAGAGGATTATGGAGCAAAGGAATCTCCGGGACGTCCGCCAAAGCTGTCCAAAATTGAAAAAAGAGAACATTATAAAATGAATGAGCATTGGGAAAACAACTTTGGGCGAACTTTCAAGAGATTCACTGATAGCAGTGTCAAAAAGTACCTTGTCCAGAGTAGTCAAGAGCTTTAAGATGATGAGGTATAAGAATAGAAAGCCTCAACCACGTATGACTAAAATTCATTAGCAGAATCGCCTGAATTGGGCAAAAGAACACACATCCTGGAAGTTAGAATATGAAAGAGTAATATTCTCCGATGAAAAAAATTCAATTTGGATGGTCCGGACGGTTTTTCTTACTATTGGCGCGCTCTGGGCAAGAAAGCAAAGACATTTTCACAACGACAGCAGGGTGGAAGTTCACTCATGGTTTGGGCAGCGTTTAGATTTCATAGTAAGATCAACATTTTGTTTCCCTCTGGCAGAATAATTGCATTAACCTACCAAGACCTACTTGAAGAAAACTTGCGGCCATTTGCTGATGAAATTGGAGGGCCTTTCTGGATGTTCCAAAAAGACTATACAAACGGCAAACGGCGCTTGGGAATGGTCTCTTAATAATGATGTACATGTAATTCCATGGCTACCTGTTTCTCCTCATTTAAATCCAATGGAAATTGTATGGAGCCTACTGGTTAAAGCTGTTTGCGCAAATGGAAAACAATATACAACAATTTCAGAATTAAATGCTGCTAACATCTTCCACTGGAATGAAATCGATCAAAATATATTAAAAAGCTTGGTCCACTGCATGCCTGATTGCATTTTTACATTAATTAAAAGATCTGGTGCATACACTGGCTATTAATCTATATTTTTGGCCCATGATCATATCATTATGAAACACCTCAAAATAAAAAAATACAGGTTTTGTAATATTTTCTTCTTTTTTATGCTTGAAAAACTGGGTGTTCATATCATTATGAAATCCAATGTAGAAGAAAGTTTTGAGTTTGGCTCATTGAACTTGTTCGTTATTTGTTATCACTCTAAATTAGCTGCAGACAAAAATATTTTAAACAGAATTATTTTTGAAGGATGTTTTAAGATTTTCATATGGAAAGTTATATCTGCACGAAATTACAATTTTTTTTAAGTTAACCTAACATTCATGAGCACTTTTTTTAAATGCATGAAAGCACTCGAACGCATGGACAACTAAAAGTTTATATATATATATATATATATAAAGGTATAATCTATTTTGAGTTTGTAATTATGATTAGAGTTACATTTCTCTAACATAGAGTTAATTTAAACAGGTTGCCATTGAACTGAAAAAATAAGAAAAAATAATTTATAAAATCGTTTAAATAAGTGCATTTCAGTTCTGTTTGAATAGAAAAAATTTCTAAGTATTTCAGTGTTAATTAATAAAAGTAATCAATATATCCTTGTTTATACATGTGACTTCCTTGTTT
Source organism: Maratus speciosus (assembly GCA_963932465.1). NCBI lineage: Eukaryota > Metazoa > Arthropoda > Arachnida > Araneae > Salticidae > Maratus > Maratus speciosus. Next base: position 446,694,720 of record OZ010786.1, read on the forward strand.
CTTCCTTTAAAAAATATTTAACCAAGGCTTATTATAGTTATATATAGTTATTTCATTGAAATATTTTTTCTTAATTCTCTAAAAAAAATTATTTCCCACAAATCATATTACATATCAGAAACAGTATGATAATACATTTTAAAAGACAAAAAAAAATAAACAATACATTGTTAAAGTACAGGGTGATCATAAAAAAACTTTGGCGATATATGGACCTCTAGTGGCCGTTCTGTTCAACCGATTGACATGAAATTTCAGATATACACTGGTCATCAAAATTAAAAGATAGTGAGAAAAAATATACTTACTAAGTTAGTGTTGCAACCAATGCCCAATTCTGCAATTATTTATGTTAATTAAACACTATTGAACTCAAAGTTGCATTTCCACGCATACGTTAGCGTTGGAAATATGCGAATTAGATAATTGACAATGTGATGCGCAATGGACGTATGTTGGAATTCTGGTCTGTAGTGCTGTTTAAAATGAATGTGTTGTCTGAATGTGATCAGTATTCATTAGTTATGGCTCAAAGGCATAATTTAAGTTAAGGTCAAAAGTGTCGAATAATTGGTAGAATCGAGGAAGGTAAAAAACAAATGGAGGTCACCCAAGATATGAATATCCCTCAAAGTGTCTTATCAAGAGCTTCGAGCCGCTTTTTAAGCACTGTATCCGTTGATAGACAGCCTGGTCGAGGGAGACCAAGAGCAACTATTGCATCTGAAGACCGTTTTTTGTCATTGTGTCTCGAAGAAACCGCGAAGCGACTACAAGAGATTATTTTCAGACCTTCAGGCTGCCACAAATACTCGAATTAGCCGTTCTACGGCTGCACGAAGGCTTAACGAGGGCGGGCTGTATGCGAAAAAACCAACAGTTTCTGACACACCCACTCCAGCTTCCCAAGGGACCCGTTTAAACTGTTGTCCTCGTCAAGTTCAATGGAGGCAAGAAGACTTGGCTCAAGTATTGTTTACTGACGAGTCCATATATAGTCTGACCACTGATTCCAGACGTGTTTTGATCTGAAGAGATTAACGAAGACACAACTTGCCCTTCCCTTGTCTGTGAAATTTGTCGTTCGAGCCACGTCTTCTTGGCTCCATTGAACAGGACGACAACAATTGATTTTCTGGCATGCAGTTCATCCTCATTAAGCCTTCGTGCGGCAGTAGAAAGGCTAATTCGAGTTCTTGTGGCAGCCTGGATGTCTGAAACCAAATCTCTTGTAGTCGCTTCGCGGTTTCTTCTAGCCACAATGACAAAAAACCGTCTTCGGATGCAGTTGTTACTCTTGGTCTCCCTTGACCAGGCTGTCTGTCAACGGATCCAGTGCGTAAGAAGCGGCTCGAAACTCTTGATATGACACTTTGAGGGATATTCAAATCTTGGGCGACTTCCATCTATATTTAAACTTCCTCGATTCTACCAATTATTCGGCACTTTTAACCTCAAATTAAATGATGCCTTTGAGCCATAACTAATGAATACTTATCACACTCAGACACCACATTCACTTTAAACAACACTACAGACCAGAATTCCAACATACATTCATTGCGTATCTCATTGTCAATCATCTAATTTGTATATTTCCGATGCTAACGTATGCGCTGAAGTGCAATTTTGAGTTCAATAGTATTTAATTAACATAAATAATTACAGCATTAGGCATTCGTTGCAACATTAACTTAGTGAGCCTATTTTTTCTCATTATCCTTTAATTTTTATGACCAGTGTAGTTACTCAAAAGTATGAGCTCGGGATTCAGTGAACGGCAATAAAGTGGCGCTCACATTTACGGTTATCGGTATAGAAATTCGAAATTTTCGAATGGCAATGCCCAAATTTTCCAGTCGCAAAATGCTCAGCGCATAAAGAGATAAAACCATAAAACCATAAAGAGAACCATAAAACCATAAAGAGAGTTGGAACGGTACGTGTATTACAAGAAACGGATGCGTTATGCACGCACAAAAAATGGCTCTGTGAACGACATAAAAGAACACGATCGGGTCGCACGGACGAAATTTGAATATGACAGAGGCAAGACACCAATCACAGAACGTTATTCGCCAGATTTTCAACGTAGAAAATGGATAAAAATCGGGGTGGGTATGTTGATTCTTCAGTCGAGAGTTTGCACATACCGATTAAATTACTCTGCCAGCTAAAGTTCACGGTGAATTGGTAAAACTCTATTATCAAAATGGTATGAATGCCGCGGAAGTCTTGCGTGTTTACCGTCGAAACCATCTCCAAATACGTGCCCCATGTACCCCGCAAGCTCTGCGGGATTTAGTAAAGAAATTCGAAGAAACTGGCTGCAACAGAGATAGACCGCTATCCGGAAGACCTTGTTATGGAAGTGTATCACATAGTGACTCCAGGACGCATGCAAAATGCAAGAGGTGCAGCTCGTGTATAGGATATACCGAAAACAATTGTTTTAAAGCACATTGCGCTCTGTAATCCGTATGTTTCCATTCCGGTGCCAGCGCGTCAAGACGTCGGGATACCATAAATAACGTATGGAATTTGCAAAGGAATTTCTTATCCGATATGATGGCGATAACGACTGGTCTTTCCGCATATTATGGACGAACGAGGCACATTTCACCTTAACTGGCAACGTCAATGCCAAAAATTGAGTGCACTGGGCAGAAACGAATCGGCACGTGGCTGTGGTACCAGTGCCTTTATAGGAAGCCAAAGTTACTATGTGGTGCGGCGTTGTAGGCATAATTGTTTTCGACCCTTACTTCTTTGAAGAAGCGACACCAACGTGTTTTGAAACATGCACTCTGACAGGCTCTCGCTATACAGCTATGCTACAAAATTACGTTATACCAGAATAGCTGCAGCGAAATGCACTGAATGACATTGTTTGGATGCAAGATGTCGCATATCCACATCTAGCGAAGTCTGTTCGCAGGGTATTGGACCAGTATTTTGGCAAACACGTCATCTCACGCCATTTTCCAGTTTCGTGGCCTCCACGACTCTCCAACATGAGGGATGGCTCACTCCTACGGATTTCTGGTTCTGGGGATATCTCAAATCTAGAATGTACATAAGCAATCCGCAAACTTTGCCAGATTTGAAAGACTGTCAAATGTGAGATTGCAAACAAAACTCATGCTCTGTTACTTTCAGCTGTATTGTCCACAGTCTCCCGCTTGTAATACGTAATTGCCTGTGATGACACCCATGTGGAAAACGTGTAATCCAAATAAAAGTTTTCTTTTCTCCGATCTGTGTAGCAATCAGTGATTGGTGTCTTGCCTCTGCCATATGCAAATTTCCTCCGTGCGCCCCAATTGTGTTTTTTTTTTTTTTTTTTTTGCTCGTTCGCAGAGGTGTTTTTGCGCGTACATAACGCGTCCATTTTTAGTGATACACGAACCGTTCCAACGCTCTTTAGGGTTTTCGCATGCGCTGAACATTTTGCGAAGAGAAAAAAAAATGGTCGTTGCCATTCGAAAATTTCGAGTTTCTGTACATATAATCGTAACCGCGAGCGCCACTTTGTTGCCATTCACAGAATCCCGAGCTCATACCTTTGAATAACTATATCTGAAATCTCATTTCAATCGGTTGAACGGACCAGCAGCAAGCGGTCCATATATCGGCAAAGTTTTTTTTTTATGACTACCCTGTATTTAACAATTTCCATAAACAATTTCTGAAGAAATATAATCTTAATTACTGGAGGTTTCATTAAAACTTTTATATAAAAAAACAGATTTTCAAAAAAAACAATTGTAAAATTTAGACAGGACAACATTTACGTAAAATTTTATTCATGTATAAATAAAAACTTTCTTTTATTTTAGCTAGAGATGTCCGCAAAGTATGCTTATGTAATTTCCTCCAGCTGGGTTACTTTTCTAGAGCTCTCTTGGGCAGCACTAGAGAAGCTTTATTGAAGCACTAAGTTTTTTCATTAGCAATACATTTATTACATTCCCACTATGATTTAATGATTATTTTTTCAGTCAAAAATATTTATTTTTTTATAGATATATTCTAATTAATGTGAGTAGAAAACAGGAAAGTGGTGTTTCTTTTACTTCAAAGAAATTGTGATGAAATTTTTACGTAGAAAATAGAATTGCAATATAACTCAAAGAAAAAAAAATATTTAAAATTAAAACAGAAAAAAATAAAATAAAAGCTTTTATTCTATTCATTTATTTATTTTCATCTGTAGAAATTTCAATAATTTTTTTGTAATAGAAATATTCGTAATTTTATTTTTAATGTTACTAATTTACTACATAGTTGTTACTGTTTAATTTTGTTGTACTTTTTAAAAGTTAAAATTAACATTAAAACATATTATATTAAAATTAATTTTAATAACTAATACTAAACAATATATATAATATTAACATTACATTAATTATTAAATTAACATGACTTACATTTTAAAAGTTAAATTAACCCTTAACCCCTTGACACCTACGCCGCTTTTCTCAAATACGAACGTATATAATACTAGCATTTAGTGTAGGGTAGACCGGGGCAAGATGACGAATTTCTAAATTTTTTTGTTTTTCACGAGTGGGTGACAGCTTCAACCGGACACTACTGGCACTCCTATTAACCGTTCGCTAAACAATAGTATAGAGACGCTCAAATCGCCATTTTTGTGTTAGTTGTGAATCTTTTATTATTTACCGCTGCCACGCTTTAACTTTTATGCATGTGTAAATAAGCTCTGCTACAGATACGGGTAAGATATATCGTTTCTCTTTAATATTTATGAGTAACTTAGTTTAAATAGTACCTATTACCATGAATAAATGCCAATTAATCGCCTTCCTTTATGCCAATAAAAACGAATATTTTGAAACAGGCAGTCCGGGGCAAGATGGCGAGCTCTTCATCCTCAGACCCTGGTAGTAGAAAACCAGCGTATAAACTCTCCAAAAGAACCAGAACTTATGACAAATGCTGATTCCGATGCACCAAAGAAGCCTGTTAGTGTTTTTGATTTCAAACCAAAACCTAAAGCAACAATATTAGGAAAAAAGAAAAAGCAAAACACTGAGCTCAAGCATTCTTACAAGCACACCCATAAAAGAAATGTTAGAACAAAGGGAAAAGCAGAAGGAAGAACAAGAACGTTTAAAAAAAACAGAGAAAAGAAGCTCATGAAGATAAAAAGGGAGTAAAAAAAACTCAAACTAAGTTCATGTAGGCCTAAGTTTATTAAATCCAGACCAAACAGTCCAGTTGCTTCAACTTCAAAGGATGGTGTTTTCATATGTCCTCCTTGTGACGAGGAATATTGTGACCCACCTACAGAAGAATGGATCGTGTGCTGTAAATGCCAAGACTGGTGGCATTAGGAATGTTCCAATTATGAAAATGGCATTTTTATTTTTGACTATTGTTAGCTGCACAGCTAAACACTTCAACATTACGTTACAATGCATTATGCTTAGTTTGATACTTTGTAAGATGTAAAAACACAGTTATCATTTGTTAAACCATGTAACATATTCAAAAGATAAAATATGTTCAACCTTTTTCAGTATTGTCATCTTGCCCCAAAGCCAAAGTCATCTTGCCCCAGTACTGGGGCAAGATGTTAATGTTATGAAAAAATAAAAGTATCCTTTATTTTTTTATTTGAAAAATTAAATGTTAATATATTTAATACTACAAAGGAATACTCTAACAGTTCATGTAAAATTAATTTTACTGTACTTAAACATAAATTATTAAACAACAAAAATTGTTAACATAGTCATATTGCCCCGGTCTCCCCTGCATTTGTATTTTCATATTTCCAAATGGATATGCTCTGTACGTCTGGCAGTCGTCTACGATAAAATCAGGACGTACATCCCGAATGTCAAGGATTTAAATTAGCAAAATATGGAAACAGAAAAGACAGAACTAGCAAAGAACAGAAATAACAGGAAAGATACTTCCAGCAATTATTGTTCATAGAGAGTAAAGTAACCGAATTATTTTGTGTATCCATGTATATCAACGATGAATGCTATGCACATCATATTCTATAGTATATATCTTGCACTGAACCTCAGATATATACAGAGTACGTTATAAGGTCATGCAAACTTAAAATATTCATAATAAAAGAAGTAATGTTCGGAAAAAAATTTCCGTTTGCGCGAATATGATCAGATTTACATTGGATTTATATTCCATGGATAAAAAGAAATCATTCCAAAAATAACCGAAAGAGAGCGCGACTGCCTTCCCCAAGTAACGGCATTCTCAACATGTGACTCTTTGGTGTGGTTTCACCAGGTCTTTCATTTTGGGCCCTTTCTTTGTTGTAGGGCCTTACCCAGAATCCTGCTGTAAAACCTGTACAGTCACTGAAGAACGGTATGTTAGCCTTTTACATGACCACGTTGTGCCTGCATTACAGGGAAGACTTGGTTTACCTGTCGTCGCCTTAATGCAGAATGGTGCCGTACTCTACTTTGCACGTGAATTCAAGACGTTTCTGTAGAACAACTTTCACTGAAGACAGAGTGATAAGTCGAGGTTGTAAGTTTGGGTGGCACTCGCGATCCCCAGACTTGAATACGGCAGGTTCTTGGTTGCGTGGATACCTAAAGTCTTACGTGAATCACGATCCCCAGCCAATTTGGTGGAACTGAAAGGATCCACGGATCGCCGGGGGCATCGATGCTGACATGCTACATTCAGCTGTTTGTAATTTGTTTCACTGTCTGTTTGTGTTTGCCTTATTTGCATAAAACGTCTCATCATATATTTTCATCATATATTTTTAACTTATCATTTCAATATTTATTTATGAATTTACAAGTATTTTTATATTTTAAATATAAATATGAGCTTTATATTCAATTGAAGTTTGATTTTTATTTTTGACTTATGACACAAGTTCTGAAGCTTGGAACATAGTGGTATTTCTTCATTTTTCGACGTTTTCAAAGGTATCCTAACCCGTTAAACTATTTTTTTTATTATAAAATATATTCTGAAAAAAGTCTTAATTACTCTGTCTCTTTAATATAACTTTAGACAAAGCTGAAAGTTTTCATAAAATAAATGAAGCAGATATAGATAGAAATTTATTAGCGTATAAATAAAAACCTTCCTATATTTCTGCTAAAGCCTGTTAATTCTCGCTCAAAGAATATTTCTTCGTTAATTCTCTTGGTCCGCAAAGATTACTTTTATCATTTTTTTCAGCTAAGTTGATTTTCTTGGTCTCTCTTGGGCGGGGTTAAAGGTACTTGGAGTATCTGTACTTGCAATGCATTTATTTCAGCGTGATTAAAAAAAAAAAAAAATCTGCTCAAAATTACACACAGATTGTAATAACTAAATTTAATAAATTTATCTTGCATGCGCTTTTTTAGCTCATAGGTTATCAAAACCTGAGAGCTAATGTGCCCGCCGCTGGTTCTATATGTATGTACTTAACGCGATAACTCTTGATAGAAATATCCGATTTGCTTTTTTCTAGGTTCATTCTGATAAGGCGCTTTCCTGATTAGTTTTGGAGGTTCATTGGTTAATTATAAAGGGAGGAACGGGGTGCTAACCCCACTTTAACTTAGATAAATGGGTTTTTCATGCAGAATTATCAGATTTTCTTCAAATTTAGTATACCGGTTAATTCTGATAAGGCGCTTTCCTGATATATTTGAATGTTCATAGTTTCAGTCTAAAGGTTTGGAGGCTCATTTGTTAAGCATAAAGAGCAGAAACGGTGTGTGTGGGGGGAGCAATCCCCCGACTTAATTTATTTTTCGAGGGCATTAGTCTTTGAAATAAGAGTA